>JAKFHU010001244.1:667857-1335714 GCA_023783475.1 Daubentonia madagascariensis
AGTAAACTTGAAGATAGAATAAGAGAAGTTATCCAAATTGATGCACATAGAGGAAAAACAGGACTGAAAAAAAAAAAGAACAGAGCTTGAGTTACCTGTGGGACAATATTAACCAGTCTTTTATATATATATATATCTATCTGAAGTTTCAAAAGGAAAGCAAAGAGAAATTGGGGCAAAAGAAATATTTCAAAAAATAACGACCTCCCAATGTGATCAAAAATATCAATCTAAAGATCGAAGATCTCAATGTCTCTTAAACAAGATAAACACAAAGGAAAGCACATCAAAGCACATCATAGTCAAGTTGTTGAAAAACAAAGATAAAGAAAAGATCTTAAAGGAGTCCAGGGAACAAAAAAGAAATCCCACCTTACTACAGGGGTTCAACGATGAGACTTACCGCTGACTTCTCGTCAGAATCAGGGCAGTCCAACAGATATAGGAATGACATCTCTAAAGTGCTACAAGAGAAAAAAACTGTTAACTTGGAATTCTATATCCAGAAGAAATAATCTTTCAAAACTGAAAGCAAAATAAAGACAGTTCAAATAAGCAAAAGCTGAGAGAATTTCTCACCAGCCAAATTGCACAGTAAAAAATATTAAAGGACGTTCTTCAGGCTAAAGGGAAATGATACCTGATAGATAGAAACATAGCCCTACAACACACAAAGAAGAGCGCCAGAAATGGTAAATATGGGAGGTAGATATAAAATACTTTTTTATTTTTAAATTCCTTTGAAGTACATTGTCTGCTTAAAGCAAAAATAATTACAGTGTGTTTCAGGGTTTATGATACATTTGAAGTAAAATGTGTGGCAACATAGCATAAAGAACAGAAGAGGGGTACATGGGAGCATGTTGTTATAAGTTCTGATATTTCACGTGAAGTCTCACTAATTCAATTCAGACTGCGACAGGCTAAAAAGCCATATTTGCAGAAACCACTGGACTAAAACAAAGCGTTGTAGGTCAAAAGCCTATAGAGGATTCAGAAATAGCCTGTCTTTTTAAAAAATAAAATAAAAGTCAAGAGAGGAGATAAAATGGAATACTCGCAAGTACTCTGTTAATCCAAAAAGAGACAGGAGAGTAGGGGAAAAAAGAACAAAGAATAGATGGGGAAAATCTAGAATAAATAGCAAGATGGTAGAATTAGACCCAACCTAACTTGCAGAGCTGTTGTGAATAAAATGAAACCATGGCAGTGGAGCTCCATTCTAAAGCTGCCCTCATCACGGGCGTGAGGTTCTGGCTGTGGGTTTCTGGATGGAGGGGAGGAGGGTGACAATGAAAGTAGTTTAGAAAAGCAAACCTGGGCGACATGGAAGTTCTAATAGAATAGTTCCAGGTGTTCGCGCTGCTTCTCACACTGGTTTTTGGGCACACACAGCTATGAGTTACTCTCCTGGATGGGGCATGCGGCCCCGCTGTTCATGGCGTTATGGAGCAGCCACGTGAACCAGCTTGGGCATCTACCCCAGCGAAGGGAAGCTGAGCTGGTTTAGAGGCTGCCGTTTGAGATGTCAGGAAGGCAGCAGACACGCTTCGAAATCTCTCTCGTTGTGAACACCTGGTGCGAAGAGAACACCCAGCTGAAGAAGAAAAAGGCTCTGTCCACTGAAGGGACGGTGTAAACAGAATGGGAGAAGAGAACAAAAACAGAGGATCTAGAAAGGAAAAGTATAATCCAACCCTGACATGGGAAGGATAACTATAAAATTAGAATCTGATAAGGTTTTTAATAGGCAGTAGGCAAAATATCAATTAAAACAGGGTTTTCATGTGGTATGTGTAGACAGACTTGGTTATTTGACCCATGAAGGCTCAGGAGATGAAGATGCAGCAACATCTGGTCTGAATGTGTCATCCCAAATAACATTTGTAGCAAATTGGCAGAGAGAAGTGGCCAAGAGTGAGTCAGTTCAGTCCAACACTTGTTTACTAGGGACCATCTGATGCAGACTCTGCATCAGGTGCTGAGGCATAAAAATTACTAAGACCAAGTCCCTGCCTTTAAGAAATACCCAGTTCTACTGGGGGAAAGAGGCACAGAAATAAATCAGAGAGTAGTGTGGCTTTGGTCCTTGTATCCATCTGCCCCTTACCAGGTGTGTGGCCTTGGGAAAATCACTTAACCTCAGTTTTGTCACCCATAAAAGGAGGATAATAATTACCCAGCAAGATTGTTGTGAGCATTATAGATATAATTTTTAAAGTGCCTAGCACACCGCCTGGCCTATAGTAATTCAACAACTCTCAACTTGACAACAAGACACACATTTGAATCTAGGTAGCAAGATGAGGGTGTTTCTAACTAGACCCTACCAACCTCCCACTCCTATCCTGATTCTCCTGGGAGAATGTACCTACCTGTTCCAAACCCATTAGCCTGCAGGAAGAATCACTATGTGTGATGATGATGTAAAGCACAGGAGTGTGTTTTGCATATGAATGGTGCATAGGTAGCATAAAGTTTGAGAATCACTGTGTAAGCATTTGTCTCAGCTCAACACATACAAAGCACCTACTGTGTGCCAGACCAGACTTATAAAAAACTAATTTGAATGATTTCCATGTAGCAATACAAAGAGAAGGCACTCAGCCTGGGGTTGCCAGGAAGGCCCACCAGCCATGACTGTTAGCCAGCCAAGCAAGGGTGAGAAGGGCATCTTGGGGAAACGGAAAGGTATGAACTGGCAATAGCATGGTGTGTGCAGGTAACTACACTCCAAGCCTTAAGTGTGGTCTGGGGAAATTGCATGTCTGGAGAGGAAGACAAGGGCAAGTTCATAAAAGACATGCCAAGAAACCCACCTAACTCTGTGGTTGGTGAATGCCACAGAAGAACGTGATGAAAGGGAGACCCAGGTCCCCTCTGTGTTCCAGGTTGGTCTCTCTGAAAGCAGTTCCCAAGCTGGATTTAAGGAGAGCATGGCTAGCCTCAGAGAGCCCAACTTCAGGAGGAATTCTTCAAGAGCAGGGTCCACGGCTCACTCAGCTTTGCTTCTCAAGCACCCACCAGAGTCTGACCCACAGTAGGCACTCGGTTTGTTGTACAGAATTGAAATTAATAAACTTCCTTATCCAGAACCTTGTGGATTTTTAACCTTATCTCCGACTATGGGATTCATTCAATCACAAAGTTTTATTAAGCCCCCTGCAGGGTACACAATCAAGTAGAGAGGGAAGATATGAACATAAATACAGTCATGTGTTGTTTAACGACTGGTATATGTTCTGAGAGATGCTTTGTTAGGCAATTTCATTGTTGTGCTAACATCAGAGAGTGTATTTACACAACCTAGATGGTGTAGCCTACTAACCACTTGGGCTATATGGATTAGCCTATTTCTCCTAGGCTACATGTATTTCTCCTACAGCATGTTACTGTACTGAATACTGTAGGCAGCTATAACACAATGGTAAGTATTTGTGTATCTAAACATATTTAAACATAAAAAGGTACAGTAATAATATGGTATAAAAGATAAAAAATGGTACAGCTATACAGGGCACTTACCATGAATGGAGCTTACAGGACTAGAAGTTGCTCCGGGTGAGCCAGTGAGTGAGCGGTGAGTGAATGTGAAGGCCTAGGGTATTACTGTACACTACTGTAGACTTTATAAACACTGCACACTTAGGCTACACTAGGTTTATTTTTAAAAATAAAGTAATTGCGCTATGACATTATGATGGCTGCGTCACTAGGCCATAGGAATTTTTTAGCCCCATTCTAATCTTATGGGACCACTGTCATATATGCAATCCCTTATGGATGGAAATGTCCTTACACAGCGAATTACTGTAATTACAATACAATGAAATAAAGTTATAATTCATGTGCATCCAAAGTGCTTTAGGAGATAGAGAAAGAAGCAATTAACTGTCAGAGGAAGCAAGAAAAGTCTCCACCATGAAAAAAATATTTGAACTGAGTTTTGAAGGACAAGCAGGAGTTCAATATTCAGAGACAGATGCAAGAGTTTTCCAGCCCGAGGGTGCAGGGTAGGAAGGTAGGAGAGGGAGCTGGAAGTGTTCGAGGATGGCTGATGAGGACTTACACTCACCAGGAATTAGATACAAGAATGCAATGAGAGGTGAGCCTAGAACTATGATTTTTCAATTGGGACTGCACATCAGAAACACCTGGGGAGCTTTTGACAGTTCCAATGCCCAAACCACATTCTGAACCAATTAAATGTCTGGGGCTGGGAGCCAGTCATCAGTATTTTTTTTAAAGCTCACAAAGTGATTCCAATGTGCTGCCAAGTTTCAGAACCACTAGTCTAGAAAGGAGAGATAAGGATTTACAGCATCCCCAGAGGACAGGCCCTCTTGGTGACCCTGCAATCCTGGCACACACGTTCCCCTGGGAGAAAGAACAGCCAAACCACGGCCATCAGCTGTTTCATGCTGCTCCTTTCCCCCACCCACATTTTGCTCTGAAATAGTGGTTCTCAAAGTGTGGTCCCCAGAACAGTAGCATCAGCCTCAGGGGAAATTGTTAAAGATGCAAATTTTCCAGCTGCACCCAGGACCTACTAAGAAAGAAACTCTGGAAGTGGAGCCCAGCAACTGAGACATGCTAAGGTTTGAGAACCACTGCTCAGGAACACTGATTCCTCCAAAATTGCAACAAAGCAAGCATCTAGGTGTGGCTCTGGCTGTGCAGGGCTTCACTAGAACCTGCTGGAATCACTTCTTAGCCAGCAGAGATGCCAAGGGAACTGGCCTGGGTGCCATCACTTTGGCTGACGCCCCAGGCAGTGGCCCTTGGGCTGGAATCGAAGATGCCAGAAGGCTGATAGCTCTGTTGTTCTTTGTGGCACCAAGAAAAGTCTTTAGGGTTGGAGACATGGGGTTTTTTTTTAAATCCTCTTTTAATACAAAGTGGCCCATTAAAAGCAAATTTTCAAGATATTTCAAATCAGAACTGTCCAAAAAATCCAGGATGTCGATGGGCATGGATACACCACGTGCATGTTTCCTTTGGAGGAATAAGGTGGGTTTAGGGGCTGGAGGGTGTTACCTGAGGGAGGATGGGAAGGAAGAAAGGGCACTGCTGGTTCCCTGCTTCGTCCACCCGCTCCTCCCAGGCCCCAACCTGGCTGGGAATTCATGGCTCCGGGGAGGAAAATAAAATAAAGAGGCAAAGAGGAAAGAAGTCCCCCATACAGAAGTGGAAATCGCCCTTCCCCTTACGGGCAGACTGGTCAGAAGTAAAGGAGTGGCACGTCCTAGCGCCAGCCACTGCGGAGTCCCAACGCTGGGGTTCTTCGGCCCCTGCAGAATCGCCCGGCTGTCCCTGGCTCCCCGCTCACTCGGGGAGGCAGCCAGCTCCACGGTGACTCAATGGGCCGCAAGAGCACTGAATGGATTCTCTGCCACACAGCTAAAGAGGGTAAATTCTCTGGGGTTTTGCCACCTCCTTTCAGCGCTGCTATTCTGGGCTGACGTACCGGACCTGTATTTTTTCTTTCCTCCTGCTTCAGTAAATCAGGCAAAAACCTGTTGTGTTTGACAGCGTGTGTGTAGCGCCACCTGGTGACCACAGCGTCTCAAGACAGTTTCCTCGCCGGTTCTCTCGTGGATCTCAAAGGCCTCCGCTGCGGGACAGGGACACATTCGGTTCTCACGCCTGGTCTGCCTTCTTGCGGGAGTGTCAGCCGCTTTGATTTGCCTTGGCTGAAAATCTCTTTTCACAGGCACAAAGCACGAATAATATGAGCAAGCAACAGAGTTTTCTCTTTCTCTTAAGTAGCCAAGCATTTAAAATCTTCTAAAGTACACATTTCTCTAATTGACAAAAGGAAGCAAAAGAGAAATTTCTGGCTGAACCTATAAATCGGGACAAATGGTAGCGGATACCTTCTCCCTTACCAGGAGTCCTGGGGTCCTAGTGTAGAGGAGACTTGAGGTGCCCTTGACACTACAGCATCCCGGCTGTCAGGTTTCTGATGTGACATTCGATAGACGAGAAGGATGCGGGTGGGACAGAAGGTGGTCCTCAGAGCTGCCCCAGGTCGTGGAACATGCAGGTGAGTAGGCGTCGGGGAAGTAAACTCTGTTCCTGGCGCTGCTACTAACCCACTGTGCAACATTTGGCAAGTTAATCTTTGTGGACATCACTGCCCCAAACTTGTTAACTTCTTCACTGTTTTCCCCACAAATTCCATGCTTTTAAAAGATGCATCTCTAAAACAGTAACTAATACGATTCCCACCTTCAGGAATCAGATGTGCAAATGTGAGGCCAGCCTCTGACCGTCGTGAGGCAACCAGAGTTACCACGATGAGTCTACATCACAGACAAAAGCAAAGGCACGGCATCCTTTCTTATCCTGGTCCCCAGCACGTGTGTGCTTTCTGTTAGGATTTTAGCGTATTGAAAGTAACCCAAAGACCCTAGTTACAGCTGACGCAGGCCCTAAGGGCTGGGGAATTCCAGTTTGGGAACCAACAGACTAGAAAATCTTGAGGGTAACTCAAGCTCTAAACTAAAACAGAGGAAGGATGGAAGGCTGTGGTGTGTACCTGCAGGTAGACTTTAAGAAACAGCATTACAAGGAATTAACACTTCAGAAATGCCAGCTCTGTGCCTGGAGTTTTTTACTTTTATTGTGTGTATTTCTTATGTACAACATGATGTTTTGAAATATGTATACTTTGTGGAATGGTTAAATCAGGCTAATTAACATATGCATTACCTCACAAAGTTATCATTTTGGGGATGAGAACACTTAAAATCTCTCTTAGGATATGTTGTATTTTTGAAAGAATACAATACACTGTTATAAATATAGTCACCATGTTGTACAATAAATCTCTTGAACTTATTCCTCCTAGCTGAAATTTTATATTCTTTGACCAACATCTCAACTGTGCTCCCCCCCAGCCCCTGGTAACCACTGTTCTACTCTACTTCTATGAGGTCAGCCATTACAGATTCCACACATAAGTGAGACCACGCAGTATTTGTTTTCCTGTACCTGGCTTATTTCACTTAGCATAATGTCCTTCAGGTTCATCCATGTCACAAATGACAGGGTTTCCCCCTTAAGACTGAATAGTATTCCATTGTGTATATGCGCCACATTTTCTTTATCCCCTCATCTGTTGATGGACACTTAAGTTGATTCCATATCTTGGCTATTGGATTCCATTTCTTGGCGATAGTGCTGCAATGAACATAGGCATGCAGATATAATACTGAGTTCATTTCCTTTGGATACATACCCAGTAGTGGAATTGCTGGATAATATGGTAGTTCCATTTTTAATTTTTTGAGTAACCTCCATATTGTCTTCCATAAATGGCTGTACTAATTTATATTCTCACCAATAGTGTGCAAGTGTTACCTTTTCTCTACATCCTTACTAGCATTTGTTCTCTTTTGTCTTTTTGGTAAAAGCTTTCTAACAGGTGTGAGGTCATATCTCATTTTGGTTTTAATTTGTATTTCTCTGATGTTAAGTGCAAGAGTTTTAAATACAGAATCCAAGTTAGTCCTCACAATAACTTCTAAAGGAGCCATGCAGATGAAGAAATAGGCACAGAGAAATTTTTAAAATTGCCTGCACTTTACAACTGGAATCAGAATGAGGGCTGTATGATTTCAGAGCATATTACCTTTCAAAATAACCAACTTTTTAACTAAATTATGGCAATTTCCAATTATGAACCAATAGCCCAAACTAAAGCAATTTATTGAATGAATGTTCTGGGTACTATGTTTCTACATGTTGCTATCTTCCTAAAATATAGCATTTTTGGTTTTGTATTTATTGACAAACCTATCGAATATCTATGTAGTGTTAATTCTTTTTACTGTACATTATTTTATTATATTAAAGCCAACTTCCTGACTTCTGGCACATTTATCTGAAAGCAAATCGTGGGGTATTTCCATTCTACTTCCTGGTGACTTTTAGTGACTTGATACTATGGTTTGAATGGATGTATCCTCTAAAAATCATATGTTGGATCTTAAACCCCAAGGTGATGGTGTTAGAAGGTGGGGCCTTTGGGAGGTGATTAGGTCATGAGGGCCCCCCCTCCTGAATGGGATGAGTGCCCTCATAAAGGGGCTGGAGGGAACCCACTAGGTCCTTTGCTCTTCCATCTCTTCTGACATGTGAGTACACAGCATTAGTCCCCTTCTGCTCTTCCTCCTTTTCTGCCACGTGAGAAGACTGGAAGAAATGCCACCTGTGGGACAGGCCTTCACCAGACCCTGATCTGCTGACACTGAGATCTGGAATTCCCAGCCTCCAGAACTGTGAGAAAATAAATTTCAACTGTTTATAAATTACCCAATCTGTGGTATTTTGTTATAGCAGCAGGAACAGACTAAGACACTTGGGGTAATATGTTGCTTCAAGATGAGAAAGCTCAGTTCTAAGATATTTTCTTCTATGATTTCTTTGAAAATTTTCTTCCACCCATTGTGTGTCTTCTCTTTCTGAAACGCCTAACAGTTGAATATTGAACCATTCTAGTTTTTTTAACCTTGATTATGATTCAGTTAGGAGTAAACTATCAGTTAACCTTGATATGATTCAGTTAGGAGTAAAAGAATATCCAATTAAATAGTATCTTAAACAAATTAGGGACTTTTTTTCTCACATAAGAAGTCAAGAGGTAGTTGGACTGATATTATTTCAGAAGCTCAGGGCAAAAGCCTCTGGAACTCTCTTGGCCTCTTGCCTAAGGTCACAAGATGGCTACAGCAGTTCCATCCATCACATCCATATTCAAAGCAGGAATAAGGAAGAAGGGGTAATGAACCAGGAAGTGTTGTATCTGTATCAGAACAGTAAAGTCATTACAGAAATTTCCTGCATTCTTCAACTTATGACTCACAGACCAGAAATGTATCAAAAGGAAAATAAAATTACAGGAAAGTCGGAAAGGAAGTTTTAGCATCCCACCCACAACAGTAAAGGGAGACAAGAGAAAGGGGAGCTATAAAGAAGGAATGAGCCAACCCAGTGTCCTATTTCCAAATCTTTTTTTTTTACCATTTTTTGCAAGAGTTCCTCAATTTCATCTTCTAAACTTTCTGTTGAATTTTTTTTATTTCTTCTCTAATCATTTTAATTTCTGAGAGCTCTTTCTTGTTCTCTGTTTCCTTTTATTGTTGTTTTGTTTTAGTAGCTTTCCTTCTTGTTTCATAACTGCAATATCTTCTCATCTCTCTAAAGATATTAATACTTTTTCTTCAAGGTCTTTTTGCTTTGCCTCATCCTCACGATATTTTCTTTTTCTTCAAAATTGATAGGTCTCTATATAAAGAGAGCTACGAAACACTGAGAAAAGAAATTGCAGAGAATGTAAACAGATGGAAGACCCTACCATGCTCTTGGATCAGTAGAATCAACATTGTTAAAATGTCTATACTACCTAAAGTGATTTACCGAATCAATGCAGTCCCTATCAAAATACTAACATCATTTTTGGCAGATCTAGAAAAAATAATTCTATGCTTTGTATGGAACCAGAGAAGACCCTGTCTAGTGAAAGCAATCTTAAGCAAAAAGAACAAATTGGGAGGCATAAATCTACTAGACTTCAAACTATACTACAAGGCTGTAGTAACCAAAACAGCATGGTACTGGCACAAGAACAGAGACATAGACCAATGGAACAGGACTGAGAACCCAAATATAAAACCATCCTCATACTGTCATCCGATCTTTGACAAAGTAGACAAAAGCATACACTGGGGAAAAGAATCCCTATTCAATAAATGGTGCTGGGAAAATTGGATAGCCACATGTAGAAGACTGAAACTAGATCCAACCTCTCACCTCTCACAAAAATCAACTCATGATGGATAACAGACTTAAACCTAGGGCATGAAACCATAAGAATTCTAGAAGAAAACATTGGATGGACAAACTCTTATAGACATTGGCCTAGGCAAAAAATTAATGAGGAAGACCCCCAAAACAATCACAGCAGCAACAAAAATAAATAAATGGGACCTGATCGAATTAAAAAATTGCACAGCCAAGGAAACTATCACTAGAGTGAACAGACAACTTCCAGAACGGGAGAAATTATTTGCATGCTACACATCTGATAAAAGGCTGATAACTAGAATCTATACAGAACTTAGAAAAATCAACAGGAAAAAATCAAACAACCCCATTTCAAAGTGGGCAAAGGACATGAATGGAAACTTTTCAAAAGAAGATAGAATAATGGCCAGCAAACATAAAAAATTGCTCAACTTCTCGAATCATCAGGGAAATGCAAATCAAAACCACAATGAGATATCACTCAACTCCAGTGAGATTGGTTTTTATCAAAAAGTCCCAAAACAACAAATGTTGGTGGGGATGAGGACAGATAGGACCACTCATACACTGCTGGTGGGACAGCAAATTAGTACAACCTCTATGAAAAGTAATATGGAGATACCTCAAAGAACTAAAAGTAGAACTACCATTTGATCCAGGAATCCCACTACTGGGTATTTACCCAAAGGAAAAAAAGACATTCTATAATAAAGACACCTGCACTCAAATGTTTATAGCAGCACAATTCACAATTGCAAAGATGTGGAAACAACCCAAGTGCCCATCAATGCATGAGTGGATTAATAAAATGTGGTATAGGTATACCATGGAGTATTACTCAACAGTAAAAAACAGTGGTGAATTAACACATCTGGTATTATCCTGGATGGAGCTAGAGCCCATTCTTCAAAGCGAAGTATCACAAGAATGGAAAAACAAGCACCACTGGTACTCACCATCAAATTGGTACTAACTAATCAATACTTATGTGCACACATGGAAATAATATTCATCAGGGGTTGGGCAGGTGAGAGGGGGTGGAGGGGATGGGAAAACTCACACCTAATGGGTGCGGGGCACACTGGAGGATGTTCACAATTGTAGCTCTGACTTGGGCAGTGCATAGGCAATATATGTAACCAGAGTGTTTGTACCCCCATAATATTCTGAAATTAAAAAAAATTGATAGGTCTCCCTCACATACACATTTTGGTCGCTGTCTTTTATTTGCGTAGTGTCCCTCAGAAGTGTGATGATCTTGGCTGTTGACCCATCCTTTAAAATAAGACACCAACAAGTTGCTTGAAAGAGCTGTGTGATTAGATCAGAATTGTCACCTGGTAGCCTGCAGAAAGATCAGGTGTTGAGCCATCTCTTTCATTCGGAGAACACCCCCCATCCAGAAATGTCATTATGTGTGAGTATTTTTCTCTGGGCCTATTGTGTTTTTCTCTGGACTTTCCGCTCTTCTCCAAAATGATGCAGTTGTGGACCCAGGTCTGAGTAGTAACCCCAGTGCCATGGTGGGTGGATGGCAGGAATCCCCAGAGCCAGAGATTCTGGTCAGTTTCTCCAGAGAAGAAACTTCACGTTCTACAGGGATCAGAGAGATGTCATCCTCTAATGGTGTGGGTTAGAGGTCTAATAGATCCTTAGAGAAACTTTCAAACAACCTCTGTCTTCATACCCATGACCCCTTCTTTGCCCCTTCCACTATACTAGTGTCTCCAATTCCAGAAAGTTTCAAAGATTCTATTGAACAAATCTCTTGTTTCTCATTAGTCTTCCCTTCCTTAGGCACTTGGATTTCTGCCTCCTCTGCTCTGCTAAGCCAGTTACCATTTCTAAAACATTTTTCATCTTCTCTGCTCTTATGTTGCTCCAATTCTCTTGGTCTTTATGGGGTTATACCTTTTTATTCCTTCATTGTAATTTTGGACAGGGGGAGGAGGGTGAGAATGGAGTTCAGAAATAGGTATGTGTTTAGTCTGCCATGATAAATTGGAAGTCTACACATATATATTTTTTTAATTTCTCCAATTTCACAACACTTTTCCCCCAAAAAAATAACCCCACAGGGATTTTTATTATGAATATGTCACCTGCTTCCAGTCATAATATGTCTTAGCAAGTATGTAGGTACATACCAGACTGAAAAGGTTTGACAAACACAATTCTGAGAAACCCACATTTGGTCAGTAATCCCTATGGATTCTCCAAAGTAAACAATTTGTTAAAGTGGAAGATGAAACAAATCCAGATTGTGTTTGTGGTCTATAAGTCAAAAACAGAGAGAGTTTTGAAAAGTAAACTTAGGTAATCCAATATTACAATATCTGGAGGGTCAGGATAAAATGAATGAGGCTTGTACATTAAGGAAGTAGCTGGACACCTATAAAAAATGTGATTTCCAGATGAAACCAATTGCAAAATTGTATAAACAGACTTTAGGTAATTAAAAGAAAATGCATTTTTAGAAGGTAAGGGCTGCAGAGGAACAAAGAGCTAGCCTAACGATATGGAGAAAATTAATGTAGTAGAGCTTATCTCCCAGGGATGGCTTGTGAAGCATACCTTTTGATCCAACAAATCTACTTCTAGGGACTTGTTCTACAGATACACTTGCCCACATGTTCAGTTATGTACATTCAAGGAAGTTTATATTGGAGTATTTTTAATAATTACACAAAATAGAAAAATTCTGTAGGTCCTTCAATAAGGCCCACCAGACCCAGATATCCAGTGGCCATGAGAAAGATACCTGAGCCATAAGTGTAAACCAAAAGACTAAAAACATGGGCATCCAAGAGAGTGTCAGAGTTCAGCACCAGCAGGGTCTTTGGTACAGCAGTAAGCAAGGACTCATTGGGTCATTCAAGGCCATTTTCAACAGCTATACTTCAGGGTTTCTATTACTCTCAGCCTCTCCAATTCTCTGCCTGGTGTTTAGAAACTAGATGGACCTCCTTATATTGAATAAATCCCTGCTGCAGACCACACGAGGAGCCTGGACTTCCTCCTTCCCCAGACAGTAAAAAGGAGCCTCTTCTTTCCCCTCTGGAGTGGTATCAGGGAGGCCTATTGGAGACTCAGAATTTTCACCATCACCCAAAGGCTACAAGGCCACCCCCACCATGATGTCAGTGGAGACACATGGGGAGACTCAAGGACCCACGGGACTATAACAAAAGATATAACACTTATGTCATCAGTGTTCAAGAAGGTGAGAAGAAAGAAAGCATAGCTTAAAAAGTATTCTCACAGAAAAAATGTTTGAAAACTTTTCAAATTTGCCAAGAGATATAAATCTGCAGTTTTAAGAGTCTGAGCAAACCCCAAACACAATGAACCTGAAGAAATCCACACCAAGATACATCATAGTCGAATTTCTGAAAACTAGAGACAAAGAAAAAAATCTTGAAATCAGTGAGAGAAAAACATGGAAGAAACCATTAGAATGGCAATAGATTTCTCATCATAAATCGTGCATGCCAAAAGGAAGTGGAAAAATATTTTTCAAGTGGTGAAAGGAAAAACTGTCAACCCAGAGCCCTATACCCAGAAAAAATATCCTTCCAGAATTAAGGGGAAATCACGATATTCTCAAATGAAGGAAAACTAATAGAATTTGTCACCAGTGGAACTATGACAGAAGGAAGTTCCTTAAACAGAAAGGAAATAATAAAAGAAGCATGGAACATCATAAAGCAAGGAAAAGAGTACATGATAAGCAAAAATATGAGTAAATACAATATGCTTTTCTTCTCTCGCATTTTCTAAATTGTGTTTGATTGTTGCAGCAAAATTTATCACACTGTTTTATGTGGTTCTCAATGTATGTAGAGGAAATATTTAAGACACTTACACTATACACAGGGGAAGGTAAAGGGATGTAATGGTAGGAAAGATTTCTATACTTCACTTAAGGTAAAATAATGATACCAGTTAACTGCAATAGGTATATATAATGTAATGCCTAGAACAACCACTAAAAAAGTTATACAAAGAGATACATTTAAAAACCTACAGATACAAAATGGAAAAATGTTCAATTAACCCAAAAGAAGACAGAAAAAAGTAAATAGAGAAACAAAAAAAAAGAACAAACAAAACAAAAAATAAAATGGCAGACTTAAGTTGTAACACATCAATAATTACATTAAATGCAAATTACCTAAATCCATTAGTTAAAAGACAGAGATTGGCAGATTGGATTTAAAAATATGACCCAACTATATAGGCTGTCTACAACAGATTCACTTCAAATATAATAATATAGGCAGATTGAAAGTAAAAGGATGGAAAAAGATATCATGCAAGCATAATAAAAGGAAAGCAGGAATGGCTCTATTAATATTAGATAAAGTTGACTTCAGAGCAAAGGAAATTACCAGAGATGGAGAGGGACATTACATAATGATTAAAGAAGTAATAGCAATACTAACTGTGTATGTACCAAGCAACAAAACTGCAAAATATGTGAAGCAAAAACTGATAGAACTGATGGGATAAATAGAAAAATCCACAATTATAGTTGAAGATTTTAACACCCTTATCTAAACAATTAATAGAACAAGTAGACCAAAAATCAGCAAGGCTATAGAAAAACTCAACAGCACCATCAACCAGTAGGACCAAATTGACATCTATAGAACACTTGACACAACAACAGAATATACATTTTATAATAATATACATTCTTTTTAAGTGACTATTGAATATCTACCAAGATAGACTATCTATTGGGCCATAAAGCAAACCTCAAGAATTCAAAAGAATTTAAATTATACAGAGTGTGTTTTCTGGCCACAGTGAAATCAAACTAGAAATCAAAAACAGAACGATAACAGGGAAATATCCAAACGACGTGGAAAGTAAACAACACACTTCTAAATGATTCATTGGTCAAAAAAGTCTTAGCTGGAAATAAAAAATTACATTAAACTGAATGAAATTGAAAATACAACATAAAAATTTGTGGGACACAGCCTAAGTAGTACTGAGAGGCAAATTTATAGAACTAAATGCATACATTGAGAAAAAAAATCTCAAATCAATAATTTAACTTCCACCTCAAGAACTTAGAGAAAGAAGAGCAAAATAAGCCCAAAGGAAGTGACAAAGATAACAGGAGAAATCAAAGAAATTGAAAACAGAAAAACAGTAGAGATAATCAAAAGAGCTGGTTCTTTGAAAAGATTGATAAAATTGGCAAATTTCTAGCAAGACTAAAAAGAAAGAGGGAGAAGGCACAAATTACCAATGTCAGTAATGAAACAGGATATCATTTCAGACCCTGGAGACATCAAAAAGATAATAAGGGAACACTCCAAACAATTCTACACACACAAATTTGACAACTTCAATAAAATGGACCTTTCCCCAAAAAAACACCCCACAAACTACCACAACTCACCCAATATGAAATAGATACTTTAAATAGCCCTACAACTATTGAGAAAATTGAATTCATAATTTTAAAACTCCAAAAAAAGAAATCTCTTGGCCGAAATGGTTTAACTAGACAATTTACCAAATCTTTAAAGAATTAACACCAATGTTACACAATCTCTTTCAGAATATAGAAGAGGAGGTAACTCTTCTCTCTTAGTCCATTTATGCTGCTGTAACAAAATACCAATAAAATACCTGAGGCTGGGTAATTTACAAACTATATAAATTTGCTTCTCACAGTTCTGGAAGCTGGGAAGTCCAAAATCAAAGCACCAGCAGGGTTGGTGTCTGGTGAGAGCTGCTTTTTCTGCTTCAAGACAGCAGCTTGTTGCTGTGTCCTCCTGAGATTAGCTGTGCCCTTACATGGTGGAAAGGCAGAAAGGCAAAAAGGGCCTAGCTAGCTTTCTCTAGCCCTTTTATAAGTTACCAATCCATTCATGAGGGCTCTCCCTCATGACTTAATAACGTCCCCAAAGGCCCAAACTCTTAATACCATCACAATGAGAGAACACAAACATTTAAACCATAGTAGCTTCATAATTTGTTTTATTTATACTAAAACCAGACAAAGGCAGAAAACTACAAAAACACCAGGAAACTACAGATCAGCATCCTCTTGAATATATACACAAAAATCCTGAATAACATATCAAATAAAATTCAGCAATATGCAAAAAGAATTCTACATCATGACCAAGTGGGGTTTATTCTAAGGATGCAAGACTGGTTCAATATTAGAAAATCAATCCATGTAATCAACTATATTAGGAGGCTACAGAAGAAAAATCACATGATCATATCAATTGATGTAGAAAAAGTATTTGACAAAATTCAACACTTGTTCAGAGTAAAAACTCTCAGAGACATTTCACCACTATCTTTGACAACCTCCAGGACTAAAAACACCTACGGCCACTTTCCTTTCTTACGGCAACAACTCACACCCATTCTCCCGCTCTCCCTGCCTCATCCAAGTGAGGGGAGAAATGAGAAGAGGGAGGGGAGGAAACAGTATTGAGTGTGTGTGTGTGTGTGTGTCTACGTGTCTGTGTGTGTCTACGTGTTGCAGGGCCTCCTTGGAAATCTCTTTGTGGGACCTGAACCCCCAGAAGAGCCATGCAAATATTTTCCCTTCTCATGGACGATTTTGACTATTATTCATTGTTTCAAGGACTGTACAACAGGATCTGAGTGTCCCTTTGCCAAAGACAGGTCACAAGGGAAAAGAATACAGCTGACCTTTGAACAGTGGGGGGTTGGGGGTCCCAGTCTCCTGCATAGTTGAAAATCCACATAGAACTTTTGACTCCCCCAAAACTACTAATAGCCTACAGTTGACTGGAAGCCTTGCTGATAACATAAACAGTAGATAAACATATTTTGTATATGTGTGATGTACTGTATTCTTACAATAAAGCTAGAGAAAAGAAAGTGTTACTAAGAAAATCATAAGGAAGAGAAAATATATTCACTATTTATTAAGTGGAAATGTACCATCATAAAGGTCTTCATCCTCACCGTCTTCACACTGAGCAGGCTGAGGAGGATGAGGAAGAGGAGGGGCTGGGCTTGCTGTCTCAGGGGTGGCAGAGGTGGAGGAGGTGGAAGGGGAGGAAGGAGAGGCGGGAACACTCGGTCTAACTTTTATTGAAAAGCATCTGTGAATAAGTGGACCCGTACAGTTCAAACCCATATTTGAACTTTACACTGCCTGGCACATAATAATTCCTCAATAAATCATAGGAGTTTTTTCTTTTAATACAGGGGTAGAGAATATGCTCAGTCTGACTGCATACAATTAAAAGAATCCCAGTATTCCAAGGTGGAACTCTGAAAATATTTTCCCATGGAAACAGTGTTGTACGCTGTGACCGTATTCTATACAACTATTATTACTCCTAAAGATTCTACGATTCCAGTGCTTCAGCTTAATCCTACAGGTTAAATGGGCTCTCCTGGACTGGCCTGGAAAAACTAACCACCATGAAGAACATCATTGTGAGGGGAAAATGTAAGTTCTGAATAAGTCCCTTACAAATGAGCTGTTCAAATTGAACCCACACATGAGTTTGATATCGCCTAGAATTTAATGTTGTCAGGGAAGATGCAGTGGAGACAATAAGTTTGTCAGGCCAATGTATGGCAGATATTCTACTGACCTCTCTAAGTGAGGACCTTAAGAATGAGACCAGATGGTAGAAATGCTCAAGGCCAAGGGCAGGAAACAAAACCATGTTGTAAAGAGAATTGAATGGACTTCAGAGGGTCCCATAGGAGGTCACGATCAATACGTTGGCATGCGGAGGCTGGAGAGGAGTCTTGCAAAGGAGCCTCAAAAACAGGGAAAACAGGATCCTAAGAGCAATGCCAAAGGGGTACCTACTTGTTGGTGAGTTTGTAAAAACAGGAAGGTTTTAACCAGAAGCGTATGGGAGTCTATCCAGGACCCAAATAGAAAAGGAATAGCAAGGCCCATGATTTGAGAAGGAAATGGAATAGCCAGGAGAAATACCAAAGCTATAGCTCCAAGGCTAAGAGCCTACAAGAGACGGATTTGGGAACCTTTTTGTGGAAGTGCTAGACAAAGACTGAGTAGCACTATAAACTGAAGCAAAGCTGAGAAGTTTTAGGATTTAACTTGAGACACCCAAAATGCTTTTAGACAAAACTCAAGACTGTTCACTGTAGCAAAGTTCAGCATGAGATTGAACTTCTGGGCACACCAGACAGCAGTTAGCAGGGTGGGAAAGGGTGAGGGAGGGGATATTGCAAGAAACAGAGGAAGTGGGGAAAGGAGGCAGCTCATTGTGGAGCACAGTCTCTTGCAAACTGGACTAGCAAGAGGCAAAAATGAACCCGAGTGAAACCCGGGTCCACCCTGTTAGCACACCAGGCATCCCACGCAACTGCTGTGTCTGATGACATGTGAACCCTAAAGTGTTACCAAGATTATTAGCAATGTTGAAACATCGCTAATAAACAGGGAATCTCAGGGGTGCATCCTGTATTCCTCCCTACCTCATCCCTGACAGTCATCACCATGCCTCTGTTGAATACCCTTAACTTGCTTCTCCTGAGGACCCATTTCCTCATTGATGACTGTCAGCATGAAGAATTCCCTCCACACAGCCTGATCAAGTCTGCACCCCGCCCCTGGCTTCTAGCCCCTGGTCCTCATTCTGCTCTCTGGCTCCAGGGAGCTGAGTCTGATCTTTCCTCCCATGAGATTGAATTCCATTCCTCCTAAATCTTCTCTCTTCTAGTATAAATAGTGCACATTACATAGCCTTAATAATAACCGATTCAATGAACATTTCACAGTGGCCTAATGGGTGCAAAGCACCGTGCCCGTGGGAAGTGGGATCCTAGAGTGAGTATTATCTCCTTGCTCTTCAGGCAACCAGGGTGAAGACAGAGGCGTGGACAATGGACTCTAACACCAAGAAGACTGATAAGTACTATACTAGAAATGCCAAACTTACAATGGGGCAGGTGCAGGGAAAGAGTAGACCGATCCATCTGGGAGGATGTGGAAAGGCTTCTAAGGAGAGGTGGGACCTGAGCTGGAGGTGGAAAGACTTCAGCAGTCAGAGGTGGGGAAGGAGGCGGGTGGTGAGTGGTGGGAGCACAGGACACAGCTTGATGACCTTGGTTTCTTTCTTTCTTTCTTTTTATTTTTTTTGAGGTTCTTTTCCTTTGTTTTTTGTTATTGTTGCTTTAATTTTACTTTTCATTGACAAATAATAATTGTATATATTTATGAGGTGAAATGTGATGTTTTGATATACGTTTACAATGTGCAATGGTTAAATCAGGATAATCAGCAAATCTATCACAGAACGGGAAGCCATTATCCTAAGTGAAGTATCTCAGGAACAAAAAAACAAATACCACACATACTCCCTTATAAGTGGGAGCTAAGCGATGTGTGTGCGTGGCCATACAGAGTGGTGTAGTAGACTTTGAAGACTCAGAAGGGGAGAGTGGGGGGGGTAAGGGATCAAAAATTACCTATCAGCTACAATGTCTGCCACTCAGGTGACGGGTACACTAAAAGCCCTGGCTACACCACTATACAATTCATCCATGTATCAAAAAACCACTTGTACCCCCTAAATCTATTGAAATTAAAAAGAAAAAAAATCTATCAGCTCATATACTTAACCTTTTTTTTTTGTGGTGAAAGCATTTAAAATCTACTCTTTTAGCAATTTTGAAATACACAGTGTGTTATTATTTATTATAATCACTATTCTGTGCAATAGATCACTGAAGCTTATTCCTCCTGTCTAACTGAAACTGTGCATCCTTTGACCAACATCTCCCCTTTCCCCAACCACCCCCAGCTTCTGGTAACCACCATGCTACTCTCTACTTCTATGAAATCAACTTTTTCAGATTCAACATATAAATGAGATCATACAGTGTTTGTCTCTCTGGGCCTAGCTTATTTCACTCAGCATAATGTCCTCCAAGTTCATCCATGTTGTCACAAATGACAAAATTGCCCTCTTTTTTAAGGCTGAATAGTATCCCATTGTGTATATGGGCCACATTGTCTTAATCCACTCATCTGTTGATGGACACCTAGGTCGATTCCACGTCTTGACTATCATGAACAATGCTGCAATGAACATGGGGAGTACAGATATCTCTTCAACATACTGATTTCAATTTCTTTAGATATATACCCAGTAATGGGATTGCCGTATCAGGACCTTGGTTTCTTAACTTCTATTTGGCCTTGAGCATATCTAAAATGAGGACCCTGAACTAGACGATCTCTAAAGCCTAGTGACAGAGACCAAACAGAGTATAAGTTTGAGTATTTCAACTTAAGCAAGAGGCTAAAATGTGAATCTTGCCCAACCAAGAGAGTGGGCCCTGAACCAGACATCTCTAAAGCCTAGTGACAGAGACCAAAGAGAGTATAAGTTTGAGTATTTCAACTGAAGCAAGAACCTAGAAGTATGAATCTTGACCATACCAAGAGAGTGGAGTGTGTGTTTGGGGCAAGGGTAGCAAAAATAGAAGGAGGATTGTTGATTCAATGTCCTGCTTGTCGCGTTGATGTAGCACCCATCACCATTCTGATCACGTCCCTCTGGGACACTGACAATGTCCTTCTTAGAATGATGACGGTGGTGCCACCAGCACCACCACAGCAGCAATAACAGCAACATTTCTCTCGCATGTCTATGAGCCAGACACCTTTGGAAGCAATTTACATATTTACATTTATATCTTATTGAATCTTCATAACAGCCCTAAGAGATAGGTACAGTTTTTATTATTCCCATTTTATAAATTAGAAAGCAGAGGCATAGAGAATTTAAACAACTTGCTCAGTTTATAGCACTAATTTAGTGGCAGAGCTGGGATTCGAGTGCAGGGAGTCTGGCTTCCTATTTTACTTCTTCAATAAAAAAAGCAAGGGCAGGCTGAACACAACTCTGTAGACATGGTCTGCCTCATCTGGACGAGAGTACAGTGGCACTATAACTTCCTTTGCATTCCCGTTAACTCTGCCTAAGACATCATTGGCTTTCTTGGAAGCTTCATCACACTGATGGTTCATAGTGAGCAGACAATCACCTAAAAACTCGTAAAATGATTTTGACATGAGCCACTCATAAGCCAGGTCTCTCTCATTCTGTCCATACACAGTTGATTAGTTAATCCCAAATGTTGGGTTTTACATTGAACCCTATCAAACTATAGGTTTTGGCTCATGGTTTCACCCTACAATCATTTTGAAACACGGTATATTATCAGTGTGACCTCTCCCAGCTTAGTAATAACATAACAATAACAGCTGACATGTTATTGGGGCACTGACTTTCTGCCAGGCACTTTGCTAAGTATTTTTCATGTGGTACCCTATATACTTGTTTAGTCTTTACACAAAGTCAAATATTATTATTATTCTCACTTAATGGGATAAGAAATCAAGGCAAGTGAAATTAAGAAACTTGCTCAAGATCCAATTAGGAAGTGATAGACCCAAGTTCACACCCAGGATTATCTGACTCCAGAGCATGACCTGTTATCCATTTTCTCTCCCGCCTCTTTGCATCGTCTATAAACTTACCATCTAAGTCAATCACAAAAAATGTCAAACAGAATCAAGGGCAGAACTCAGAGGTAAATTACATCCCTCCAGGTATCCATGAACCAATTACTCATAGTCATAAACAGAGATTGAGGCATTTTTTGCAAAATACTGCAGGCCAGAGAAGTTGAACAATTTGCTCACACTCACACATTTAGGAAAGAAAGGAGATGGGAAAGCAAACAATCCAGAAAGGCCAAGTCCCTCATTCCATCAGCACACACTTCAAGTATGTATAAGCAGGAATCCACCCAGAAAGTTTTGCAATTACAGTATCCCCCAGCCGGCAACTCTCCGACTTGTTCACATGCCTCTCGTGAGATCTTCGTCCAAAGCCTTGCTGGACTGAACGTGCGCTTCATCAAAGACACCTCTGATCTGTGGGAGATGGATGGGATTCGTTTGTCCTGACCAACTCTCCGGGAACACATGAAACCATTCTAACAGTTCATAAATCATCCATCAATAACTCAGGATAGAATTTTGCAGGGAATTAACATCAGTGAGAGGTTTTTGAGACCTGCCAATTCCCTGAAACTGTGTGAGCCACTCCTAGTCCTCAGGCGCCACTCAACAGTCAGTCACCCTTCATCTCCCTACACTGGGCCTGTCAGTCACTTAAAGCTGCAAAACACACCTGTGCCATCTCCTTGGGTTCTGACAGCTTTAATTTCTCTGTCATTTCCAATGGAGACTGTTTTCCTTGGTAAAGAAAGTATAAGTCAAGTTGATGCACAGCGGTTCTGCTTTCTCTCTCTCTGCCTTTGGTTGAGAATAAACCTGAAAAATCTCTTCTTCTGTTGTTAACATTTTCAAGAACCTCCATTTGGTCTGATATTCTTATTCCAGGTCTATTCTACCCTTTTGTATTTGTTTTTTTTTCATAGCCACTGACAAAGACTGTCTCCTTGACCAAACTTTAGTCAGGCTCCTCTGAGCCAAACTAGGCCCTGTGCTTGGGCATGTCCTCCACCCCACCCTCAATATCTGATCAAATTCCTCATACCCCAACACCGCCTAGGTCATGTCTGATCACACTGACCTGTGTCCAGCAAAAATCCTGCTAGATCGGTTTAGCCAGAATCCCCCTTACCCCTGAAGTTTCCTCTTGGTAATTTTCTATCCACTGACCCCCACCCTGCTCCTTGCCTATAAATTCCCACTTGCCCGTGCTGTTGGCAGAGTTGAGCCCAATTTCTCTCCCCTTCTGCAAAGTCCTATTGTAGTAGTCCCTATACCC
The DNA here is from genome assembly GCA_023783475.1 of Daubentonia madagascariensis. Classification (NCBI taxonomy): domain Eukaryota; kingdom Metazoa; phylum Chordata; class Mammalia; order Primates; family Daubentoniidae; genus Daubentonia; species Daubentonia madagascariensis. The sequence goes on from JAKFHU010001244.1 coordinate 690,474, forward strand.
ATCACAATAGTACTGAATAAAACCTGTCTTACCATTTTAACAAGTGTCAGAATAATTTTTTCTGTAACATCTCCTTTGGGCACTTTTTGTATATGTATGAAGGGTCTTGAAAAAGTTCATGTAAAATGCATATTATGAAAAAACTGCATAGATTTCAAAAATTTTTTGTACCAAAATAAACTCATACTAACTTGTTATAACATGTCTGAACTGGATCTAGTTTAAGGCACTAAGAAGGATAAGACATCAGTTTGAAAAGAACTCCTATCAGAGCAACGTGAATTCTACCAATATTGAAGCAAGAACAAACTCATGTGAAGCTTGGGTGGGAGAATAGTGGAATCACTCATGCTTTTCAAAAATACAATGTCCCAAAGAAATCAGAAGTTTACAAATGGATAACTCATTTTAACAAGGGATGAGACGATATGGAATATGAGGCCTGCAGTGGCAGACCATGCACATCAATTTACGGGGAAAAAATTAATCTTGTTCATGTCCTAATTGAAGAAGACCAACAATTAACAGCAGAAACTATAGCCAACACCATAGATATCTCAACTGGTTCAGCTTACACAATTCTGACTGATAAATTAAACTTGAGCAGATTTTCCACTCGATGGGTGCCAAAACCGGATCAGCTGCAGACAAGAGCAGAGCTTGCAATGGAAATTTTAAACAAGTGGGAGCCAGATCTTGAAGCATTTCTTCAAAGAATGGCAACAGGAGATGAAACATGGCTTCACCAGTATGATCCTAAAGACAAAGCATAACCAAAGCAATGGCTACTAAGCGGAGGACACGGTCTAATCGAAGCAAAAGTGGACTGGCCAAGAGCAAAGGTCATGATGACAATTTTTGGGGATGCTCAAGGCATTTTGCTTGTTGACTTTCTGGAGGGCCAAAGAATGATAACATCTGCTTATTATGAGAGTGTTTTGAGAAAGTCAGCCAAAGCTTTAGCAGCAAAGTGCCTGGGAAAACATCACCAGAGAGTTCTTCTCATGCCTCTCATCAAACAAGAGCAATTTTGTGAGAGTTTCAATGGGTAATTTTTAAGCATCTACCTTAAAGTCTTGATTTGGCTCCTTCTAACTTCTTTTTGTTTCCTAATCTTAAAAAAATCTGTAAAGGGCACCCATTTTTCTTCAGTTAGTTATGTAAAAAAAGCTGCATTGACATGGTTAAATTCCCAGGACCCTCAGTTCTTCAGGGATGAACTAAATGGCTGGTTATCAATGCTTACAATGGTGTCTTGACCTTGATGGAGCTTATGTTGAGAAATAAAGTTATTTTTTATTTTATCTTTTAATTGCATTTTTCTATGCGCTTTTTGAAGTCCTCTTGTACTTTTAAAGTGAGAGATCATCTCTCATCCAAGAACTTTCTTTTTAGCCTCAAAATCAGTGTCTTCTTTTTGCTTTTTTCTCCAGATCATTCCCTCGTACCCCTTGTCTGGGAAAAGGCAGAATCAGGATTCTACTCCAAGACCGTTTGCCTGTGGAGCCTGAATCCTAACTACTAAGCTCTATACTACCTGTACCATCTGTAAATTTGTCAATAATTAAGCCGTTGATCAAAAACACAGTCAACAACAGAAACTTCAGATCTATATCCAAACGCATCTCAATCATTTAAGCATATGATCAAAGAAACTTGAGGGAACAAGAGGTCTGGAGAATTTGAGTGATTTACCCAATGTTAAAGGATAATTTTAAAGGTAAAATCATGACTCTCTATATGTTAAATCATGATATAAAAGAACATGTGCCAAATATTTTATTTAACTCATCTAACTGGTAGAGTTAATACAACATTACTGGTACAGCCAGTACAATATTACAACTAGTTCAAAGGAGAACTCCAACTACCACACATTTATAGTCAGATAAGAAATACTGAAATAAATGTATTATACAAACAGGCAAAACTGGAATAACTGGTCAATATCTACAGGATTATAAACAATTGCACTCCACAGGAGACGATTTTCCTTTGAATATGAGGAATTATTTGCATTACCCTCAGTTTTCTATAAGTTAAATTCTATCTATCTCTTCAGAGTTGTCAAATAGCCCGATCAAAAGCAAGCCCAGGGGCATATCCCTATAAAATCAGATATTCCCCAAAGGTTCCAAAATCACATGGAAAGAATATCCAGCAATCTCTAGCCCACTTCAAATCTCCCGGTTTTTCCCTACAGCAAAGTCAGACAGCAGTAAGAGTGAGTCCAGAAAGAAAAAGGAGCATCAACAACAGGGCTGCATCTAAACAGCAGTAAGGACATGGCCAGGTTCAGTGGTTAGGGCTATGGCCTCTAAAGCCAGACCACCTGCACTGCCTCAAACCCCAGCTCTGCCACGCGCGGTTGTGTCACCACCGTGGGCAATTTTACTTAAGCTTGTGTGCCTCAGTTTCCTCATCTGTAAGATGGGCATCACTGTAAGTGCCAACTGCACAGCTGAGTTAATAATGGGCAAGGACTCAGCAAAATCATAGCTATTATCGTTTTGCCTCTGTGGAGCAACGGCCAGGAAAGCATGCCTGTCTTTCCTCTGAAAGTTCCTGCCCGACTAGGCCCAGAAGTCTCTCTTAACGACTCCAAATTCTACAATAAGATGAACATTAATTCCTTCTCTAAGGTTCCTTTTGCCTCCACGAGACTCACCAGTGCCTCCTTGTCGGGCAGATTCAAGGGTACGACGTTTATCACCGTGGCTTCCTTTGACTGAAGAGAGGCTATCAGCATCAAGTATGAGATGCTCTGTGTTTTTATCAGGGGTCTTCACGGGAAGTGGAGGAAGTTAAATCTCCCATCACGATTATATCCTGCCTCTGTGCCACTGTGATCTCTGTACCAAAAGCATCATCCACCTTGCCTTTGGCTGGGCCAGTTCTAGCAACCCCAACACTCTCACTGCCGGTCCTTCTGTTATCTTGTCTTCACCCAAACCACAAGGCAGAGGATTTCCTTACAGGTGTAAGGGAGGGAAAAAATTTTTTCCCTCTATTCTCCTAGGTTCTCTGGCTGGGGCCCTGCCAATTAGACTGGCAAAAGGTGTATTAACAACAACAACAAAAACCAGCAGTTTATTAACACATGCAGCTGTGTATACATGGAAGAATGCAGTGATAAGTAACGCAAAGGGGTGATCAGAACTCTGACCTATGTAACTTTTTTTGTTGTTTTTTCTGAGACAGAGTCTCCCTCTGTCACCTGGGCTAGAGTGCAGTGGAGTCATTCTAGCTCACTGCAGCCTCAAACTCCTGGACTCAAGCGATCCTCCTGCCTCAGCCTCCCGAGTAGCTGGGACTACAGGTGTGGGCCACCATGCCCGGCTAATTTTCCTACTTTTTGAAGAGGCGGGGTGTTGCTCTTGCTCAGGCTGGTCTCCATCTCCTGGGTTCGAGCAATCCTCCCCCCTCGGCCTGTCAAAGTGCTAGGATTACATGCACGAGCCACCACACCTGGCCCCTTATGTAGCATTTTAACAAAACAAACAAAAAAACACATAAATTTGTACAGAAGTGGCAAGACAAAGGGAAAGGCCTTTAGTTTTTTGGGGGCGGCAAACTGTGGGAAGGGTAAACACACCGGGAGAGTAACGGGAGATAAGGGTTGTTGTTAGCTGTGTAGATGCTCTGGTGCCCTCTCTGGGCCAGTGGAGTCTGGGGTTGTCTCCAGTGATTGGGAATTGCTCTGTCCTGCCTGGTAGAGACGGGGAGGGCAGAGAGTTTTCCTTGTGTCTGCTTCTTCTGCATTGCTTCCAGCTCAAAATAATCCTTCTGTCAAAATGACATGTGTTGGGGTGATATCTCGACCCCTTCACAGGTGTACTTCCCAATGAATGGCGCTTCTCCTCTGCTCCTTTTTCCAAATGTCACATTCTTTTGTTACTTCATTCCATCTCTGATCCTAGTTCATTGTTTCATCATCAAGATTAAAACAAGGATGAGAGTCTCAGCCTCAAAATAATCTGGTATCCATTCTAAAACCTGCTCATCTGTACCACCCCATAGAAGGTGAGGGGGGAAAAAATCAGTAAGTAAGTAAATAAATAAATAAAATTTTTAAAAATCTGCTCACCTGGCCTTTCAAGTCTTACTTGGTTATTTATAACAACAGGCAAAAACCCCAAAGTTTTCCTAAAGATAAGCTTTTATTTGTATTATTCAGACACTCAGGGATTTTTCTCTGAGAACTATTGCCAGTGATAATGTAAATCCGTTCCAGAATCATAGATTAAAGCAAATTGAAAGCACATGTAACAATTTAAAAAATATTTATACCCAATAATTCTACTCCTGGAGATCATTCCTCTGGAAACAGTACAAAATAGAAGCACAAATGCCAAAGCTGTACTCGGCAACATTATTTGTGACAGCAAGCCCTCGAAGACAAACAAAACATTTAAAAGTAGTTGCCTCATTGAATAACTGTAATGTTTCCATTCAGTGGACTGGTGCAACCATTAGAAAAATTCTATTTATAAAATAAGTCTATTGGCATGGAGATACATTTATGATATATGTTAAATGGAAAAAGCAACTCACAAAACTCTGATATCATCTTAACTATGTAAAATCGCATAGTTATTTGTTTAGGGATCCATGTGGTTGAAAGAAACACTCAAATCAGCTTAAGCAAAAAAAATAATAATAATAAAAATTGCAAGGGTACAAGGGAGTGTCCCAGAGCCAAGAGTGGCCAGTGGAAAACTCTGGGGACCAGGGCATGTTCCCTCCCACTCCCTGGGACCCATGTTCTCAGTTCTTTCATCATGTTCCCTGGCCACCAGCTTTTTCCCCACTGCTGCATGGGACCTAATCATGACCTCCTAGCTGAAATACTCAACAGAGACTGACTAGAATTTCTGTAACATAATTCCAAATTTCTGGCATAGAGGATTGAATTAGCCCAGCTTAGGTAGACAGGTCCACTTCTTGTCCAATTGGATGTGGCCAGAGGGGCAAGGGTCATTTTGTCTACCTGGCTGCAGGGCTGCATTCCTGTAGGTACATTATTAGAGGTATAGGGGAGGGGAAAATTTCTTTTTTCTCTACCCCAGGGTTCTCTGTCTGGGTTCAAATTAGACTGACAAAAGACAGGTTAACAAAAGAAAAACAAACAGAAGTTTATTAACACATGCAGCATGCATATATACATGGGAGAATTCAATGATGAGGAACTCAAAGAGGTGGTTAAAACTTGGGGCTTAAAGCCAAATGCAGTGGCATGCACCTGTACCTACAGTCCCAGCTACTTGATCGCTTTAGCCCAGGAGTTTGAGGCCAGCCTGGGCCACCTAGTGAGACTCTATCTCAAAAAACAAAACAAACAAAAAAATTTGGGGCTTATATAGCATTGTAACAAAAAAAAAGCATAAATGTGTTTTTTAATATGGTAACCTTTTTAACAATAAAAGTATAACTTTGTAAAGAAGTGACAAAGGAAAAGGGATCCCAAGGGCAGCAAACTGTGTGATGGTAAATGTATGTAGAACCAATGGGAGACAAGGGCTAGTTTCAACAAGGTTTCTTATGTAGATTCCTTTGGCGCTGTCCCCAGGTTTATAAGCATCTAGAGTTGTCTCCAGTGATTAAGAATCATCACCGTAGACAGGGGGAGGACAAAAGTTTTGTCCTGTGTCTACTTTTTCTCAATTGCCTTCAGCTCAAAATATCCTTATGCCACAATGGCAAGTTTTGGGGGTGGCATATTCTAAACTCCTTTGGGGGCAGCAGGAAGAGAAAGGGCAATGGGCCGGGCAGACACCTGGAAGGTCGCTACTATTAATGTCATAGCAAAAAAAGGCCGGGCACAGAGGCTCATGCCTATAATCCCAGCACTTTGGGAGGCTGAGGCAGGAGGATCACTTGAGCCCAGGAGTTTAAGGCTGAAGTGAGCTATGATGCCTCTATACTATAACCTGGGCATTAGAACGAGAACTTCTCCTTAAAAAGATATTTAAAAAGAAGGAAATACATCAAATTTTTAATAATATTTACCACTGAATGACTAGATTATGGTGATCCTTACTAGACATGCTGTTTTATGTTTTACAAGTTTTCTACAACAGTATGTATATGTTTAGAACCAGGAGAAAAGTGGGTTTTGTTTTTTTTTTTTTTTAAATATCTAACATGTATTGAGTCCCATCCCTGCTATGTGCCGGCTTGTTGGGTGTGGGAGATACAAAGTTGAATGAGACAGACACAGTTCCTGTCTCCCATGAGCTTGCTTCCTTGTGTTGTAGTTGCCTATTCTAGTGGTTTCTGCAACCAGTGTCATTTAGTTATGTAACTTAGAACTCCAACAACCACTGTAGTTCATACTGTGTGATTTTGTTATTGATTATATGCATTTGTTTATTCTTTAACTGTTTCAAATGAACATATCTAATCTTCCCCAAAAAAGATGGTAAGGTTTTTAAAAGAGAAAAACCATTCCCAATATTTCTTTAATACCCTCTAAGTTGACCAGACCAGTGAGTGTCATGCGCAATAAATATAAGTTTGCTGGTGAAAATTCATTTTGTTTTTTGTTTTGTTTGTTTGTGTGTTTGTTTTTACTGTCCACAGTACTTGTTAATTGTCAAGAGAAACTATTCCTTAGCTCACATATTCACATTTCACAGTTCAGGAACACAAGTCAGTGACAAACTTCTATGTCATTCAACCCAAAGAAATTCTTTATATTCCAAAATCACTTTGTACTCTGAAAAATACCAGCCTTCCTCATCTCCTTAAAATCTTTCATGGAATCATAATTGCTGTAGAAATCTGTGTTGGCTTTCTTTCTTGGTTCAGCCACAGCAAACTTAACAGACAGCTGCAACCCCCAGGGATATAACGAATGTGCCCACTGTAGGAAATCACATGCACCTGGCCAGGAGGCCACGGACCGAGGTGCCTGGAAGCCGTGGCAGTTGCCGTCCTTGAGAGGGATGTGAAGCTCAACAGCAACGTCCTCCCTGGCTGATGGAGAAATGGACAGCCCAGAAAATTCACTTTGAATCACCAAAGATCTAACTTACCCATAACTACCATCTGTTTGTCTCTCACAGATCTGTTTGCCCAGTATTTAAATGACCAGTTCTTTCCCCACTTTTAGGGAAATGGCCTTAATTCTCCTTTCACTATTCATACTTCCTTCATCTTCACATTTTGACCAGACAGCACTCAAGGTTTCATGATCACAAGTACAGCCATAAATAGCTACTTCAGTTAAGACTCTGGATAGGGTATAAAATCATATTTAACTGCTTCTTATTTCAAATAATAGAGAATTCTATCCCTAAAATTGTGACAAACGGTCTTTAAATGAATTTTTGTGGCTTTTACCATGGCTGGGGTTAGATTCATTTTTTAAAGCTTTTTCAGTGGTGCCATTTAAATACAATCTTTGAATCTCACAGGAAAGGTAACATCGTAAAGCCAGAACTACCGAGATTTTGATCTCAGCTCTCAACTGATGAGACCCCTAGCGAGATACTTCACCTCTCTGAGCCTCAGTTTCCTTATCTGTACATGGGAATCATAACACCTGCCTCTCAGTGTTCTTCAGATTAAATCTGTGTACAGGACCTGTAACATATTAGGTAGTCAGTGAACATTTGTTAAACTGATCAAAGGGACAGAGAGCAAAGAAATATTAGGAAAACACCCACCTAGCTGTCCCAAAAGGCAGGGAGAGTGCTTGGTAATGGATGCAGAACTCCTTCTAGAGTCCAATTACATGGGCAAAGGTCAGCCCCTCCTTCAGTTAAGAAGCTGAGGGCAGGGCTTAATAAGGAAGTGGCTCTCCTTCCCTAAGCCTGTCCTCAGCCTTAGTTGTAAACCTGAGGAGACTACAGCCTGGAGCTCTAAACTACATGAGCCTTTCTAAACGAGAAGCCGAGAAGACCTGTTGAGAGTTTCCTCTTAAGTTTCGTGGAGAGAGACTCAGGTATAGAACATCCTTACTGCCGCCAGACCTGAAGCAGGAAACACCACTGACAGCTCCCAGACCAGGTAACAGCAGGAGGCGGCAGTCTTCCATCCCAGCCTCCGCGGGAGGACACAGCGGGTCTGTAGTGCTGGTTTGCCAAATGAGGAGATCTAACTCAGGGAGCTATTTAATGGGCTTATTAAAAAGTTCTCATCATGTAAATCTCAGGATGCACAGTGACATTGAGAATCTAGTGCATTGGGCTTTCAAGGGAAGAGAGAGATGTTATTTCGGTTTCTCCTTATTTCTCTTTTGGTGTGGATAGTTTAGTTAAGAATACATCGCCCTGCAGCCATTGTTAACATCATGCAGTCCTCTCCCATTGGGTATCTGGCAAGGTACGTGATGACATGTCAGTGCATCGGTGGCAGGGGGTGCCACTGCCCCCACCCCCCAGAGCAGGGATTGGGCCTCGAGGGCATCCCTGGGTTTGAGCCAGAACAGCAGCAGGAGGTCTAGTCCTGAGAGACATTCTTAAATACTAGGTGCAGGTAAATGGGAATGTCCTCTCCCTCTAGAGAGCTCCCTCCTCCCCGAATTCCCTGCCTGCTCCTTCCACAATCAGAGCCCCAGTCCTTTGGTTGGATGAGTATGGCCTAAGGCTCTGTCTCTGAGTTTAGCTTCACCTTTAGTATTAAAGAACATGTGGCACTGGGACAGGAAGGAAGGAATGAAGACCCTGAGAGGTCTGGAGCAGGGGAGAGAGGCGAAGGGTGGGAGGGGGCCCAGGGTACTGAAGGGGAGGACAGGATGGAGCTGAGGATGTGCAGTAGGAGCCTCCCTCAGGCGTCAGTGTCAACAGCCCTAAGTTACACTCAGGCCTCAGCTGTATCTCCAGAGCAAGTGGAAGTCAGCTCTTTTGCTGAGACAGTCCCCAGGGGACTCTCCACAGCCCTCTCACCTAGACAGGCAGAGGCAAAGTGAACTACGTGTGAGTTCTGACTCCAGCATAGCTCAGGCACTAGGTTGTGGTGGCCTCTGTGCATCAAGTACTTTCTGCTGTTTCCTCCGTGGGCTCATCCACTACCTGTGGCCAGAAGGAAAGTGAAATCTAACCGCCACAAATGAATCCACAGAGCTAGAAAAACCCTGAAAGTGTGACTGGTGATAACTGGAATTTAGGAGCTCCCTGCGGTTAGGCCTTCCCCGCTGAGCCCTCAGGACCCTGGGCCAAGCAGCCTGCGCTCCCAGGGGATGCCTGGGGTAGCCCTGCAGGACAAGGCCAACTGGGAAGGGCTGGGGGGAGCACCCACCCACAATGAGGCCAACAAAAGCAGCTCTGTCACCTTGCCTTCAAGTGTAGGTTTGTGATAAGGGGAAAATATGTACATATAGGCTGGCAAGAGTAGGGCTGTGTCCTCTGAGCCCTTGAATTAGAATGAGCCTTGCAGGTGTCCTTCAGGAACTGAAGTCTCCCCTCTAGATTCTGAACCAGCACTCAGGGGCCCCACCCAAGGCTTCTATAAACATAAGCATAAAACTAACAGTTTATGTTTCCATAAGCCCAAAAGTTGGGCTAATTGGATAACATAAAATTTCAATCGGAATAGCTGAGAGAAGGGATCTAACATGTGCTACCACTGCTTTAAAGAAAGACTTAGCTACAAACGTAACGATAGCTGTCCCTTAATTTATAATGAGGATTAGTCGGAAGAAAAACTCAACACTTGGTAAATACATTTAAAGTGTCTTAGGCAAGCCACGTTGGTCTCTGTGTGTTCTCTTTTGTGCTTTCCAGGCGCTGGTGGCAGCAGCCCCCTCCTCCCCTCCGTACAGCGACACTGCTGCTCTCTCTGCCTCGCTCTCATCCTTGGCTTTGCCTGTTGGCTGGGCCAACTGACAGCCTTTCTAGGCTGTAAGACAACAAAAATCTCTTCTTTTACAAAATGGAAGGCCTGCACGCTCCGTCTTCACCTCAGTGTTCTCCCCTTTCTGATGTTTCTCCTGAATCAGCATTTAGCAAACTGGCTTCCCGATGAAGCCCTTCCTCTCTCCAACAACACCACCACACTCAAATACAATTTTAAAGCCTTCGCACATTAAGAAGGTTGTGTTTTGTTTTTTAACTTACGGAAGTTTTTTCAGAAGCATAGTATTATTGGCTTGAGGAGAGGGCTCCCCTCTTCCCCAAGGCCATAGTTCCTAGAGGACCAGAGTGTACCCCCTGCCTGCAGTGTCCAGAGCTGCCTGATTGAAAAGGAAGTTTTGAATTAAAAACCTCCTGAATCCTCTTCTGAGAAATCACAGCTCTGGTGTCTTGCCTGGACTCAGCCTCTTCCACAGCAGCTCTGCAGTTTGAATTTCAGATCAGATAAACAACATATATGGGTGGGTTTTTTTTTTTTTTTTTTTGGTATACAATATTTTATTTGGGACATACTTATACTGAGAAATTATTTGTTGTTTTATCTGAAATTCAAGTTTGACTGGATGTCCTGTATTTTATCTGGCAGCCCCACAATCACTCACTCATTCATTCAGCAAACATTTGTTGAGCACCTATCACACATCAAGCTCTACCATAGGTGCTGGGAAAGCCAGCCAAAGTCTCAGCCTTCATATCCTGCAGTATATCTACTCCATTTATATATACATATACTATACATATACTTACAGATGTGTGCTTTTTAACAACAATGTTACCACATTTAACAAGATTATCAATATTTCCTCAATATCATCTAAAACACACACCGTATTCACATTTCCTCTGTTGTCTCTAAAACATCTACATCTTAACACAGTAAATATGTATGAGTTAGGATATAATGAAAGTCCACTCATTACATCTGATTAATATGGTTCTTAGGTCTCTTTTAACCTGTGACAGTTCCTCCCTGGGTCTCGCTATGTTGCCCAGGCTGGTCTTGAACTCCTGGGCTCAAGCCATCCTCCCACCTTGACCTCCTGAGTGGCTGGGATTACAGGTGACCCCCTGCACCCAGCAAGTTCCTCCTCATCGCCCTTTTTAGTGCTATATGTTTGTTGAGGAAGCTGGCTTGTTTGTCTCATAGAGTTTACCACATACTGAATTTTGATCGCTGCCTCCTTGTGGTCACTGGTTTATTCCTCTAGTGCCTGTATTTTCTGTAAACTGGTAGTTAGATCCAGAGGCTTGATCAGATTCTGATCCAGTTTTTTTTTTTAATCAGGAGGCACATAATGGTTGTCTCACCTTGAGTGATGCTAAGATGGGTCATTGGATTCATGTACTGTTGATCTCATCCAGCCCTGATGCCAAACATTCTGATGAGATCCTTTGGCAGCTGGGCAGGGCCTGGGTTGGAAGAAGAGCAGGTGTGGCAGGAGGCCCACGTAGAGACAGGTGCCTTGAAACAAGGATGGGGTTGCGGCGGTGGGGACTGAAGACGCGTATTAGAGGCAGAACGGACAGGACTGTGCTGTGGGCCGGATGAGAGGGGAGGGCGGGGCTGGTGAGGGGGGAAGCAGGAAGGAGCATGTCCTTGGAGGAGATGTTGAAGTGACTCTTGACAGCAAACGGTTCCCATAATGTCAGCATGGAATTGGGAGCAGAGGAGGGAAGAAAGACTGCCCAAGCGCTAGAGTAGAATAGGAATATGAAGAAACAGCAAAGGAGGAGGGGGGATCGTGGCCATGACCCCACTTTGTGCCATATCCCCCAGGCATTTGCTTACATTCAATTGTCTGAGGCAGGTTTATGGGGCTTGGGAGTTGTGGAAATATGTCTGTGTGTGTAGAGGTGTGTTGGGTTTTGCAATTCTGCCCTTTGCCACACTGGGAAGTCCGTTCCTGTCCCCTGCATCTTCCCCTGATGTTGTGGCACAGCCCCCTGCAGCCCCTCCCGGGCTGGCTTCCACCAGCACTCGCCTCGCCAGGGGCCATTACTTTCTCAGGGCCTGCAAGGAGCAGTTCCTCAGATGAACAGTTTCTGTATCAGCCAGTGTGAGCCTCTTCTAAATAAAGGAGAGGACACAATGGTGGAAACAGGAAGCATCCCAGCCCCTACCCCTCCTCCCAGTCGCAGAACCAGAGGGAAAAGTAAGAGAACAGCCTCAGTCTAATAATGTGGCAACCAAGGACCAAAAAGATGAAGTAACTTGCCCAAAGTCATTGCAAGTTAAAGCTGAGCCAACCCTGGTCATCCCCGCGTCAGACACCCAGACCAACTTGTCTGTACCACGTCACATGCCCTCAAACCCTGCCTGCAGTTACTGTCCATTTCTTTATATGTTGGTCCCGATATGACAGGGTACAGTGGGAAGAAAAGGAGGGACATGCCGGTCGATCCCATTATGATCACTACAGCTTATGTATGACCGCGCCAGTTTACATGCCAAAACATGGTCTTAAAGGAGGACAAGTATGGGAAGGGAATGTGATTAACAGGCACATCAAGTACACAGCCAGAGGGCTGGGATGACAGTTGAACTAGAAAAAAAAAAATAGCTACCACCTTTGAGCCAGGTTCTGTGCCAGGATTTCTCCTGCATAGCTTATGCCCTCCTAATATCCCTGCAAGATGACTATTATTAGTTACAACTTGCCTACAGGAAGGTCAAGTTCAGAGAGGTGGAGTAATGTGCCTCGTTTCACAACACCAGCTATTGGCATGGGCGTGATTTGAACTTAACACTGTTAGACTGGGACGCCCACGCTGATTTCCAATACACCCGCCGCCCGCGACATTTGAGTCTGGTGAGAGGTGGCAGAGCTGAGCTTTCTGGCATCTGAGACAGAAAGGGAAATGTTGCCCTTAACGTGCAGCAGAAGAAAGCAAAGTAGATTATTAACAAAAAGAACTGCTTTCCTAGCAGGAAACCAGAAAAGGAGTTATTTCATTAGAGCCTGAGCAAAGGGAAGTAAACAAAATCAGTTCATTTTGCCTATCCAGTTATTCGTGTGGAAACAGAGACGAAACGCTTCTGTCCTGTCATTTTACCGCTTGCGTTGATCTTCCTAAAACACACTGTGATCACACCACTGTCCACTCAAAACTGCATGGCCCCTGTCAGTGCATCTCCAGTTTGTAAGAAAATAAGAACAGGATGCCTTTTTCCGATGAAATCTTACATGGAATGCCCAATACGGCAAGAAATGGAAGCAAACCTGGCCGAGCTAAAGCAGAGGGTGGAAGGAGAAGGGAGAGAGGAAGGGAAGGGTCAGGAGCCCAGACATTTCTCCCCCGAGTCGGCCTTTCCCTTTTGGCCACCTCCCCAAGACCTTTAACCCCCTGCACAGTCTAGGGCTCCTTTTGAAATATACTGATCAACATGAGCAAATGCAAAGCTTTCACCCTGATGGTCAAAGCCCCCCGCAATGCGGCCCGACTGCTATTTCACTGTTTTCCCTCCACTAGCCCCGAGCCCCAGCCATCCGCAAGTCGCGTGCTTATGCTATACCCGCCCTCCCAGCACTCTGCAAACACATCCTGAATTCACCCTTAGTCTCTCCTGTGCCCAACCTGTTCTTAGGCCCAATGTCCACCCACCTGTCTAAACCCTTTCTATCTTTCCAGAAGCCTTCATTGCCCCTCTAGTTGAAGCTGACCTACCCCTCCTGACTCTCCTTTTACCTGGTGATCTGCATCTCCGTTAGCTTATTTAGCTCACTCGCTTGGTGTGAAGTGTCTGTGCCCATGTCTCTCTTCCCACCCCAGTGAGACAATGGCGTTTCCATCTCTGATTACCCTCTGGCTGCCCAGCACAAACAGAATAGGTGCTCCAGCAATGTTCATTGAGCGTTCACCCCTGTCTCTCCTAACCTACAAGGAATGAATGGCCCACATGTGGAAGAACATGATGTGGACTTTGTTGTTACAGGCCCAGCATGTGCAGCACCAGCGCCTATGACCTGGAAGAAATCCCCCTGGACGATGATGACCCAAACAGCATGGAATTCAAAATCCTGGCCTATTACGTCAGACACCATGTCTTCAAGAGCACCCCTGCTGTCTTCTCACCAAAGCTGCCGAGAACAAGAAGTCTATCCCAGAAGGGTTCAGGGAATTGGTCAGCAAACGAGTCATGGACACAGCTGTCATGGCCTTGCAGAAATTCCCAATCCAGTGAGAAACCCATAAACCTTGCCAAGAAAAAGTCTTCTTGGAAAGCACTCTTGAGATTAGTGGAGAAGGAGGAAGATTTGCTGAGCTCGCCTACAGGGCTCCAAGTTCAGGGACACAGAACAGCGGAATTCCAGGGTGGTCTTCCCAGTCAGCAGTGGTCCAGGTCCCTTTCTAACGTGGACCAGCACTTAGATCATGAAGGTAGGCATCTGAGAATTCCTTCTCTCCCACACCCAAGTCTTTCCCTCCTTTGTGTGCACAGTGGTTCACCTCTTCCTGCCTGGTAAAGTGGCCTTAGACAGGGCACTCACTCATTGTGCCTCAGTGTTCCAACTTATTAGGATTAAATAATAATTGCCCTACTTTTCTCAAGACTGAAAGAAAGATGATGGCAGGGAAGGGTGACAAAACTAGTTTTCTGGCTCCACTGTCTATAAATAAGCTTGCTGCCCAAACTTCTAATTCTCCAAGCCAGAGACCAATATAAAGGAAAAAGCCCCACACAGGGGTTAGGGCTGCTGCACTTCCTGAGGTGAGTCTACTCATCTCTCAGGCCCTCTGTGTTTCCATCTGTACACAGGGGGTATCCCACCCTCCCTACCCCTGAGAGTGGATGGAAAGATCAGAGGGCTATATATAAAAATACTCTTCAACGTATAAACCATTCCCCCCCGCAAAAAAAAAACCTCTGAGAAGCATTTTAACAAAACCTTTCCTCAATGGGACAAAATTAATTGTATTGAATGAAACATTTTGATGAAAAACTTTATCACAGACAATTGCCCTTTGTCCACACACCTTGGTGTAAGCATCTTCTTCCCCTTCAACAAGGCCCAGTGCCTGATGCCCAGATTTTCAAAGAAAGCCCCCTTCCCGCTGGGTTTGACTGGCCTGGTAACTTGTTAATAATTAGTCAACAGGTGGCAGTAATGCCTTGATTTTAAAATGTGACTGTCCCGGCTTACAGGGAATATCAGCCCCATTCATGGACAGCTTTCGATCACTCACTATGGTCAAGGAAATGTCCATTTCCCATTAGAGTTATGGAAGTTTAGAACAGCAGGAGTTAGGGTCGGGGTACCTGGGGGAACCTCATGGCACAGATGAGGGAATGAGTCACACAGAAGGCGCTCGCCAAAGGACACGCGGCTGGTGAGTAGCAGAGCCTGGACTAAACCGAAGTCATCATCTAGGGCTTTGCCCTTTACAGCAAGGTGCCTGCTCTCTTGACTCTGCCCAGCTAAGCCTGGTAGTAGTGGTTCTAGAGCAAAGGGGGGTGGCTCCCTGCTGTCCTCCGCTCTGCCGCTTCCTGCGACCACCCCACGCCACCCTTGCCCGGCCTCGGCTCCTTCTGCAGGGGTTGGTGGTATCTGGCTCTGGAGCAAAGAACAGTTTGGAGGCAGCTAAATAGGCTCTTCTGCTTTGCCTGCACGGTGGACCTTGCTGGGAGTCAGAGAAAACTTTTACAGACTTTAATTTTCAGGCTTTTCCTAAGATAAATGACATTCTGTATTTTGATATTTACTGAAGTGTCATTTGACCTTATTTTATTTTCTAAAATTTTGAGAGAAGTTTTTTTCTTCTTTTTTGCAGTGGGGAAAGAAATATTTTATGTAAGATTTAGAATAAAAGATTAAATTCAAAAAACATGTGGACGATGGGCTAATGTGCTAAATAGCTGAATAGTATCGTGGCTGAATAACCACACGCAACTATATATATATTCTCCCTAAAAAAGTAGAAACAACCACCTCCTAAGGAGGCTTTGCGTTAAACGCATATATGTACAGCTTACCTTCCTGCTCACCTTTCTCCTCACGTTCCTGTTTATTTAGTTAGTTATGTGGTTTTTATGTTCCTTGTATTGGCTTCACATTGGGCATGACCCAAGGGAGCTGCATCCTAGTTCTGTTCCACCGCACACGAATCAGAGCTGAGTGGCTGCTTTTTCACCTGGCTTCTTTCAACCAAAGATTACAACTTAGCCTTGTGCTGCCCTGTCCAGAACTCAGACACCAGGCCTACGTGGGAACTGTGAGGTTATGTCCCAAGACCAAAGTTGATTAGGAAGAGGCCTTAGAATGTAGAAAAATGGACATTAACACCAGGTTCAAAGACTACCGATCTGGACTGTCTTACTTGAGTCTTTTTTCTCCATAGCTATGATTGGCTACATATGGAATGTTACAGTTAAGTTTAGGTTCAACGGATATATATATATATATATATGTATAGTGGAAAACCCGAATAACTATGGTTTAAATAATACAGAGGTTTACTTTTATCTCCCTTAAAGGAAGACAAAAATTTGGCAGCTCAGGCCTCATTTGGCCGCTCCACGAGGCCATTAGGGATTCCTGGGAGTTCTGCCATCCTTCAGCTCGTGGCTCCCAAGCTCAAAGTCACCTTATATCCTAAGTCAGCCCTGGGACCACAGCCATCAGGTCTACATATCAAGCAGGGAGAAAAAGGAAGCAAGGGAAGGACAAAAGGCAACTTCTTTCTAGATAATTGCCCTCCCTTCTAGAGAGCTTTCTTGGAACCGCTCCCAAGTTCAGATCTCTCATTGGCCAACCCTTCCTGCAAGGGAGGCCGGGCAACGTGGTGCGTTCAGCTGGGTCCTTTGCTGCTGCTCACATTTAACTGTCACGAAGGAAGAGAAAGAAAGTGGATAGAGTGGGAAGTAGTTGTCTCTACCACGGGGAAGTCACTCCTAAACTCCCCGCCTCTTCTCTTTAGAACAAAGGCCTCTGGCCCCATGCCTTGGGGCACCTTCCTGCCCTGGCCAAGTGCTCTCTCAATGACCCCGGAACTGGACTCCAAAGGAAGCGCAGCCTTTCTGCCCTCTCCCCGCCCCCATCCAGTTTTTCCTTGCCTGTCAGATGGGACCAAGTCTGACAAGAAGGGACTCTCTTCTTTTTTAAAATTAAGGTATTCAAGGTGGGAATCTTAACTAGAGCTAGTTCATCTGAGTCCAGATGTGTTTGCTTATCATTTGTCCTGCACGCGTTTCATCTGCCTCCCTCACTCCGTGGTCACTGAGTCATAGAAATCCATGCCCTGTGCACAGGTTAGCCAGATGGGGCACTTCCGTGCCTGCTGGTGGCCTTGTGGTTGCCCTGCCACAGGGTTGGGGGAGAGGAAGCGGCGGGGGCGGGGAGACGGACAGCCTCTGGGGGCCTTCATCAGCCTTCTTAGTGTGCAAGACAGGCACAGGGTGACTGCGGTGGTAGAACCGTGCACTGATCACCCAGGACAGGCTACCCAAGGTTGTTGAGGTGGCAGAGGTAAGCTTTCCTGTCCTGTCTCCCGAGCACATGCAAGGGAAGGTTCCCTTGGCTTTGGGAGCAAGACTCTTGCCATCTCCTTGCCAGGGGCTGTGGGTGGCCAGCATTCAAGAGGGCGCTGGTTGGGCTGCAATAAGGTGATTAAAAAGTAGAAAGTATGTTCAGTTTGGTTATTAAAATGAGAAGGCAAATCATTCATCCTCTTCTCCCTGACTTCTCTCTCTAACTCGCTCCTTATTTATTTTTGAACCCTATGGACTAAGCATGAGAAAAATGGCTTTACAAGCCAGATGGCCACCTGAGGAAGGCCCTATGGACAGAGCATCGAAGCTCTCATGCTACGGAGGAACCCAGGGAGACAGGATGTGATGTCACAACCTGTTTCTCATGGGACAACCTCCCAGGACCCAGCCTTTGCCTCTCTTATCTGTCATGACTTACCCAGCCCAGGAGTCCCCCAGGAGTTTTGGCACACCAACCTTCTGGCCAAAACCCCACTCCATTGCTTTGTTTAAGTCCTGTGCATTAACTAGTGTTATTCTTCAAACATTACGTGATACAACTCCATCTGGCATCAAAGACAGGGCTTGTACAGCTCTTAAAAGTTGCGAACGTAATGACAAATCAACAATGAAAATTTCCCTACCCAACAACTCAGCCATACCACCTACCCACCCCACCTCACCCTGTCCCCAACCAGGGGCCAGAGCTGACTTGTCTTTTATAGGCTCCATTGTTCAGTGGACCCATGCCAGTTAAACTTTCCTGTCCCAAAATGCTTTATTCTATAATTCTACCTGCAAATACATGACATAATTCTTGTCTTGATTGTAAATTCTTGGAGGCCGCAGGTTGCACACCGTGCACCCTTGTTTATCTATAAGCATTAATTGAATGCTTTCCGGGAGACACGGAGGAGAGGGAAGTTGTGGAACTATACCAGCAAGGAGAGCTAAACGTTTATTTGACAGTGGGCTTGAATGACCTTCGAGTAGGGATATTTCTCTTCCCTCAGGGACCAACTCCCAAACCATCATCAAACTACTGAATGTCCCCCTATGCACATAGCGGTCAGCTCTGTGAGGTGTCAAATAGAATAAAAATGAACGCATAATGAGCATTCCCACAAGGAAAGAACTAAGCACTCCCCTTTGTGTTTCTTGCTTTGCAAAGGGGAAAGGGGACCGTAATTTTGTAAGGCTTCAAAAAGAGGGTGCAGAAGGGTAATTGTTTCAAGGTGACAATCGTTCCTCGGTACTCCTCCCACATCCCAGCCTCTGCCAGGCAGCTCCCAGTCCTTTCTGAAGAATGACCCTCCCCACACACACACTCCTGGGCAATTTCCTCTCATTCCGGGCTGGTCTTTTCATCGCGGGCAACTGTGCATGCCACCGAGCCAGACCAAGTTCTTCCAGGAAGGGCCTCTCAGCACCATTTTGTCTTCTTTCAACTGCAGACCCCAAAGTTGTTTCCATTGCCAACCGAGTTGCTGAAATTGTTTACTCTTGGCCACCACTAGAAGACCAGGTAGGTGGCTTCAAGTTCAGAGAGAATTTGGCACCACAGTCTCTCCCCATCCGGCTTGAAGGCTCCCAGCATATAGCTTCAAGTTCTAAGAAAGGTAAACTTTCCTTCCGAGTGTTTGCGTTGGGTGGAGTGTTTGCGTTGGGCGGAGTGTTTGCCAGGCAGAGGTATAGGAGCGTTTATGTATTTATTCAGCCCAAGGCTCTGCAATTTGAGAGTCTCTGCTGACCAGACTGGGGGTATGACAGCCATACGCTGAGTCACTGAGCTCCAGCTTGAGACCCCACCGGCAGGTTGAACCAGCATGCCCAGCTCACTGCTAAGTCAGAAGAAAAGTCTCCTACTAAGGGAGAGGAGGAAACACAAAGCCTGCACTCAGCCTTGTCCATGGGGGAAATGCAATGTTAAATTTGATCATGTTACCAGTGACCCTGGACCAATTTGTGTTGGGTATCCTTGGAGCATCAAGCCAGAGGTTAATAATATTGCTCTGGGCTCCTGTGAAAAAGCAGGGATCATCAGACACCAGGGCTGGTGCAGAACATGGAGCAGAACTGAGAAGTAGTGACCAGGCTGGGCCAGTTGTCACCCAAACCAGAGCAATGGCTTGGCCTGTGGATCCTCCCAGGCTGACGGGAACTCTGGCCTCTGAGGAGAGAGTGAAGAGGAGCAAGACCAAGTGCCACAGGAAGAGGAGCTCGTTCCTGCCTTCCCTCACCAGCGATAGGCCCGGCTCCCACTCTCTCTCCCCAAACGCCAGTGGAGGGTGAGAGGCAGAGGTGGCTCCTGGGTTTGCAGCGCCCTGAAGGACAAGGCTCAAGTTCTCCCTACAAAGGTACTGGTGTCTCCTGACCCCTGAAGCAGAACGGTGTCCACACTGTGGGGGCCACAAACTGCCACCGAGGCTCTGAGGGAGGAGCTGGGGGGAGGAGGAGACCTCTGTGTCTGCTGAAAAGAAAGTGTTGACACCGTATTGCTATGCCAAGGGTGTCAGGAGGTGGGACGCAATCCCCTAAAGCAAGCTAAAGCCAAGGCCCTCATCTTCTGCGCACGGGAGAAACTCAGCAGCTGCTCCAGCAACTTCCCCAGGAGAGGCAGCAGCAGATGACAGCTACACTCAGGCTGTGCAGACACTTGTCCTCCCTTCTCTCAGGCCACCTGAGTCTCAGTCTCCCACTCACGTCTTGCCTAGGCCTCCTGGGGACTTGCTACATCAATTTCCCGACCTCCCTTTCCCCCTTACTGGGGACAAACATGAGGACTCTGTGACCCCGGAGATCGTGCCCTAGGAAATGCCGTTCTCTCGGTACCTGCCACTTGTCTGGATTCTGTTCTGCAGCAGGGACCATTCTCAGCACGTCCAGTTGTCAGGGAGTGTTTAGACGAGAAGAACCATACTCCACCTGCCCCGTTCCCACACGCCACATGCCTACCGTAGCCGTCCCCCACGCCCCTGCCACTTCAGCCTCCAGGGTGGGGGCAGTCATTTAATTTTATCTATTTATACCGCACCTGGTTGCATAGAGACACAGCATAGAAAGTAGACGTTTTAGTCAGATAAAATAAATCAAATTGGAAAGATAATGTAAAAAGAATACAAACACTGGAAAATAAGATGGGTTTAGGAAGGAGGTTAAGTTCCCAAAATGTAGGCCAAGGAGATTATTCTCCCTTCTAGACGTGGGCCACAGATTTGGCTTTATACTTTCTAGCAGCTAACACAAAGGGGGAAATATGATCAAATATGGGATTTATGGTGTCCAAAAGGAAAAAGTGCCATCTGCTGAGGAGAAGTCCAAAAACCTAAGGGGAATTTCTCCTAACTGTCTTCATACACGGGATCATGTGTCGGAACTGATGTCTTCAACAACATGCTTAGGGTAGACACAGCGATGAGTTTCACGGTGAGCACTGCAGGGCTGAGCAAAGAAAGAGGAGGAAGTGGGGTGGGGGGAACTGTAGGAGAAATGTCTGGAAGGGTTTGTGTCTGAGCAGAAGAGGCGGGGTGAGATTTATTTGCTAAGAATTAGTACGCTTCTTTTCCAATCCCTTACCAAGCCACAAACATTCATTGCCACTGGAAAAATTTAAGATTATTTTTTGCCTGTTTTAAAAGAAATAACTGGAATTTTCCCCTGACAGATGAAGAAGACCAAATAATAGCCAAAATTGTTGAGCTGCTGAAATATTCAGGGGATCAGTTGGAGAGAGAGGTAGGAAGCTCCCTGAACTAATGTGATTTCTGCCTGTGCCCATGCACTGGTACACGAGAGGGAATGGCACTCCAGGTTGCAAATGTATTCCTTTTCAAAGTTCTGGTTTCTACTTAGTCCTAAATTTTATTTCCCTTGGAGTCAAAATTCTTCATGCTGGCAGCATCTCAAAAATGAATCACTTTGGAAAACATAAGTAAACCTCCTGGAGCCTCCTTGGAATTTTTGGAAACTAAAAAAGGAACTTGTTATTGCAAGCAAAAACATCAGTAAATTAACATTTGCTGGATGGAAATATTAATCTCGTTCCCCATGTAACGGATCCTCAGTGAAGTTTAGACTCTTCTATTTGCCCTGCAGCCTGGATATTTGTGCCCCACAGTCACTCAGAGGCTGGAGTCCTTTCTGAAATCTTCTCCCCCTATAGTTGCTGGGCTGTTGTCTGCTCAAGGTCTCCTCAGCAATTCGGCCAGGGAGGCAGGTTAGTGTTACTTGGAGAACTTGTGGTTTTTCTGCCATTTAGAAGTTGAAACCCATCCTTCCAAACAAGAACATGTGAGAGCTGCTTTCAGGTAAAGACTTGGTTAGCAAACCCCCCATGTAGTCCGAAGGGCTTCTTTTCTGGCCTGTGGCCCCATGTCCTTGTTTTGCCAGGACCCCTGGGGACAGAGTCAGGCCCTGGGGGGCTTCTGCAGGAGGGGGAAACGGCATGGACTGGCCTGCCACCCTACCCCGTCATAGCAGGCTCCCACCCCTCTCTCGATAGTTTTGCCAGAACTGTGCCCAAAGGATGGTAAGCAGGAGGATGAAGGGCTTGGGACATGGTGCAGAATGAGAAACAGTGAGAAAACCAGGGACATTCGGCTACAGAAAAGAGAAGCAGATGTGCGGGCTTTGGGGCCACACGTAGAGGGTGGAGAGGGGGGCAGGGGAAGCAGGAAATAGAACAGAATGCACGATTTAAGGACAACCCTGCATTTCTCCAGAATGAGCATCATGGATATAGAAGTGATGGGGCGAATGCTTTCCCCTTACTGTACAAATGAACTTTCCTGCACTGGAGCTGCCGGTCAGGGTCAAGGGCTGCTTTGTGAACGAATGATCTTCCCGGCACCAGAAGAACTGCGAGTGGGTGCCAAGAGCCAGTCAGCGGTTCTGTGCCGAACTCAGAGGGGCCCTGTAGGGCTCCGTACAACCCTGAGCTGCCGTGACCCTCAGGCAACCTCCTTCTCAGCCTCCCTAAGTAGTGGCCCGCAGCAGCCACCTGGAGCTCGGTGGCGGAGGCTGGGGGCTGCAGGGGTGTGGGCCACCCGTGGGGTCTGAAGAACGATGCTTTCCTTTTCACCCACAAATGACTGCTCTCAAAACCCTCACTTTGCCTGATGCCCTCTCCTGATGATTTCTGCTGATATTTTGCACTGTTTCTGTAGAGACCGTGGACGCTACTGCCTTCCACGTTTCCCCCGCAGAGGACAGCGCGCGGGGGAGACTGAGGGTGGGCGGGGAGGCAGGGCCCGGGCGCCCGCAGCCCGCAGGCTCGTCCTGGGCCTCCCCGAGAGGCCGAGAGCCAGGGGCAACCGAGAGGGACAAGCACAGGAAAGCCTGTCTTTCTGGAGTTTGATCCTTGTACTGTCCTGGCAGAGCCCCGACTTGCAGCTGCGCTGAGGGTTGGGCCTAGCTCAGCAACTGGGCCACTGACGAAGAGAAGGCCGTTCTTGGTGTGGAGGAAGCTGGCCGTTCCCACTTCAGATTTACAACCCAGATGGGACCCGGGAGTTGGGGGGTGGGCTTGGTTCAGGGAAAGGACGCTGCTCCACCGAAGTCTTCACATAGCATCCGACTCATCCCCCCGACATCCCTTTTAGGAACAGTATTTGTTGAAAACCTGCTTAGCTTACCATTCCTCAAGGACAGAACTAGAGGATTTTCCAATAAACATTTCGTCCCTGCTCACTAAGAAATGTCCGTTTTCACATGGCAACCATCATGTTCACAGACCTTTAAGGATGGCTTTAAATGAGGGTGATATATGGCTTTTTGACATAAGCCTGATTTTTCAAAAGAGGCAGAGGCAGTATTGATTTTTTTAAAAAAAGTTAACATGCAGGTCAGGGAGTCCTCCCTACCCTCCATGCTCCCACAGTGTCCTGAAAAATGAGTAACATTTCCAGAGTGCTTCCCCCATGTCCAGCACTCTGCTAAGTGTTCAATTACTCTATAGTCCAGGTACTGTCACCACTCTAGTTTAGAGATGACAAAACTGAGCCTGAGAGGTTAAGTAATTTCCCCAAATTTGCATAGGTGGCAGGAGCTGGGGCAGAGGTTTGAGCCAAGACAGTGGTTTCCAGGTTTCAGATCGTGCCCATTGCGTTCCCTCTGGCAAAGCCCACAGTGCTATCTTGCATTTGCCACTAGCCTTCGGGCCCCTTGTGTGAGGGCCTGACTCTTAATCACCCACAGCGCCTGCCCACTGTAAGTGCTCAGGGAATATCCACTGAATGTTGAATGAATGGACTGTCCCATTTTATCCCAGATTTGTCCCGGTGAAATGAATTCACAGACCAGCACATACCCAGTCTGGTTCTTCAGGACACTGTGCCTTGATTGAGACCAGCATCCAGGGTTTTTCCACAGAGCATTTTGGTGGCCCACGTTTGAGCTAAAGCACGGTCTCTGTCTGCCTCCCTGTGCCAGGCTGCTGTACTGAACGCTTTTCCTCTTGTACGCAGTTGAAGAAAGACAAGGCTTTGATGAGCAGCTTCCCGGATGGGCTGCCCTACTCTGTTTTTAAGAATGTCACAGACCAGTTCCTAAGGGGTGTGGACACCAGGGGAGAATCCGAGGTCAAAGCTCAGGGCTTTAAGGCTGCCCTTGCGATAGACGTCATGGCCAAGCTCACAGCTATCGACAACCACCCAATGAACAGGGTGCTGGGCTTCGGAACCAAGTACCTGAAAGAGAACTTCTCGCCCTGGGTCCAGCAGCACGGTGGATGGGTAAGTGTATCCTATTTAAAAATTAATGTTCTCAGAACTCAGAAAAGATGGGATGGAAAGTTGCTTTTTTTTTTAAGTGAAGGGAACATGTCTGTGAGGCAATTCTCATGGGTTTAGGACACTTGAGTGGCAAGAGATACATCCCATGGATGGGAACATATTTTTACTGATTGCCTTCATCATTAATAAATATTTACTGAGCTCCGCAAGGGTATGTGGGGTATGTGTGTGCAAGGAGAGGGATTGGTCAGATGTAACAGGAAATGAGGAGATGCTGAGATATAAAATGTTTAGAGAGATGTAATTTCTGTTTTCACAAATTTTGCAGGCAACGGAAGTCTGGCAGTGATAGGAGGGCAGGTTCTCACATGCGTGGATACTGACAGAGCGCTGGGGCTAATCCTCACACAGAGATTCAGGGTCCATAACGTTTTGTCATTGCTGCTTTGACTCAACCATTTTGACAGGGACATTTTGATACAAACTAAAAAACAAACAATTAAACTTTCATCTATTTTTAATTGCCTGGTATGTGTCAAAACAAACATCTTCCCCTATGGCTCAGCCTCAACCCCTCCCCCACCCTTTATCCTCATTCCTTGAGACCTCCTAAAAGCTGCCAAGTTCACAAGGCCACATAAGGTCGCCCTTGTCAAAAGGTTCTGCCCCAGAAATTTAAGTCTCAAGAGGCCCAGGCATTCCTAGGACGACAGGTCTTCGCCCCCCATTATCCTTAGCCCTCTTTCCACTAGAATGGTCCAGGGGCCAGTAGGAAGTTTGAGTTGGCTCTAGGCATGGCCAGAGTGACTCTGGGACCTCCAAGCACGCATGATCTCTTGGCTGCCAGAAGGAAACTGGAGCCCAAGGGGCTGAAGTGCCGGTTGTGGCCTTCAGGGGCCGCACACTGGGCTAGCCCAGTCTTCTGTTCCTTTCTAGTCTCCACGTTTGCATCAGCTTTGATAACCCTCTGTGGCTGATCTGAACGACTAAGGCTCTTAAGCATTCTAGCTTCAAGCTGCCTTCACTCATCCTTAAAAGGAGGATAGGTTCCTCTGTATTATTTTAGTTCTACCTATTCTTCCTTCCAGGACTCCCCTCAAGCCCCGCCCCACCAGGGCCCTCACCTGCCCCAAAGCCTTTCCTAACTATTCCAGCTTCAGACTGCCTGCAACACTTCATGTCTGCAGCATAATATGCACGTTTCAACTATTTATTTTTAAATCATTATTAGTCCTGTTAATATATTTTTCCAGGCTGGGCTCGGTGGCTCATGCCTGTAATCCTACACTCTGGGAGGCCGAGGCAGGAGGAATCACTTGAGCTCAGGAGTTCGAGACCAGCCTGAGCAAGAGCGAGACCCTGTCTCTCCTAAAAATAGAAACGTTAGCCAGGTGTGACGGCGCATGAATATATTTTTTTTTCCAGAGAAATTATCAGTATCAATTGGGTTCACAGACCACCTCTCAAAAGTCCATTTAACCCATTAATGTAGTTGAAATACCATAAATGTTCTATAAAAAATAATGGTCCTATACCAAAAGCACAAGCAACAAAAGAAAGAATAGATAAATTAGACTTCATTTTGTGCTTCAAAGAACACCACCATTGAGAAAGTAAAAAAACAACCCACAGAATGGGGAAAAAAAGTACTTGAAAATTGTATGTCCAGTAAATGACATATCTAGAACAAGTAATGAACTATTACAATTCAACAATAAAAAGACAACCCAATTTTTAAAATGGGCAATGAATTTGAAGAGACATTTGTCCAAAGAAGATGTATAAATGGCCAATAAGAACATGAAAAGATATTTGTGTGACATCTCCACTTCAACAGTAGGAAAATACAAATCAAAACCACAATGAGCTCTACTCAGTACGGTGGCTAAAATAAAAAAGGCAAGTGTTGGTGTTAGTGGAGATGTAGAGAAATTGGATCCCTCACATATTGCTGGTTGAATTGTAAAATGGTACAGCCCTTTTGGAAAACAATTTGGCAGTTCCCCAAAATGTTAAATATAAAGTTACCAATTTCATTCCTGGATATATACCCAATAAAATTGAAAACATACTTTAAAACAAAAACTTTTACATGAATGTTCCTAGCAACCTTCATTGTTCATAATAGCCAAAAAGTGGAAGCAACCCAAATGTCCATCAACTGATGAATGATGGATAAATAAAATGTAGTATATCCACCCAACCGAATATTATTTGGCCATAAAAATAAATTAAGTATTGCTACATGGATGAACTTTTAAAACAGAAAGACAGGAAATAGATTGGTGGTTTCCAGGGTCTGGGGGAGGAGGGAATAGGAGTAACTGCTGATGAATATGATGTTTCTTTTTGGAGTGATGGTAATGTTCTAAAATCAGAGGTGAGTCACACAACTCTGTGAATATGCTAAAAACCACTGAATTCTGCACTTTAACAGGGTGAATTTATGGTATAATTATATTTCAATCAATCTATTATAAAAACAGTGGTTCTAATTCTAGTAATCAAATAAAAAGACAAAAGGAAAATGAATGCAAACATTTATTTTTTTAATTTGGCTGCTGGTGCGAGAGAGAAAAACAGTTCCAATTAGAGAAAATAGATGAATTCTTCAGTAAAAATACTAAAGCGGATTTTCAAAGGCTTCAGAAATCGATGGCACTCAGACTTTATCATCTATAGTTTCAATTCAAAATGTATTAGTTATCCAGGTTATCATAAACCTTAATCTTAACTCTTGGCCATAGTTAGGTTTAATTCAGAGCATGTAAGCGGAAATTGCAAGAAGAAAGAAAAAGAATGTGAGAGGAAGGACTGATTTTTTCCAAAGTGACAGAAAAGTGTTGGAAAAAATAAAGGATGTTGATAAAAGAAAATGTATGAGCAAATAGGAGCTGGCACGAGCTATGGAAGTGTAAAGGGGGTGTGGATCTGTGCCTGTGCTCAGAGTCCCTGACCAGGAAGGAACAAGACATTGAGGGCTGAGCCTCCAGACACTGCCACTGGCCGTAAGTATTGTCCTGGCTGTCTGTGGTGTCCTTGTGGTGGTGTGGGAGGAGGGAAAACTGTTCCCATGCACAAGCTTTTCAGAAGCTCAGGGTTCCTATCTTGTTATTCCCTGTGTCACATGAGTGCATCTAATCTTCCCGACTGAACTGCAAATCTGTGAGGATAAGAGGGTGTATTTTACGCCCCCTTTAATCTCCCATGGCTCCCATTACTTTGTGTACATTGTAGATGTTCAGCCAATACTTGTAGGTCAGTGAATGAATCGATGAAATGAATGAGTAGCAACTCCATCTACAGCACATGCCAAACAAGCTCCCGGGAGCTTTACTCCTTAGCTCTTTCTCCTCCCCATGCGGCACCATTCACATGGTAGCTATCCTGCAGCCTTGCAACCTCACCCATCCCATAGCACTCTGAAAGGGGAAGTTTGTAAGCTGCATCATCATCGACCTTTCAGTACCTGTTATTTTTTTGCGTTTTAAATACAGACTCAAAGCCTTCCCATCTTCAAGAATAGATCCAGCGTGTTAGCTCTGGGTATGTAACATAAGACCCTGGCTGAGGTTTTCCTTGCGGGCATACCAAGGATGCCAGCCACCTCTCCAAACCCTCCCCCAACCCAACATAGTCTCCGGGCCTCAGGTCATGCCTGGGATAAGAGCAGAGTTAACAGGCATATGTTTTCACTTCAACAGTGAATCAAACTTGGAATTTTAAGAATCTATTTCTTTTTTTTTCCCCCTCTAGGAAAAAATACTTGGGATATCACATGAAGAAATAGACTGAAATATCAGCTTTGTCGTCTGGAGTACCCATTGTCCAACCGCGGTCCTGTGCACATTGGTCTCAGCAAGGACTACAGGAGAAAATTAAAACGTACAAGGCTGATGGACCATTGAAGTTTTCAAAACCATTTTTCCTGTAACCAGAGAGGCATCAGGGGAGGCCTTGTTCGTCTCCCACTCATAGATTGCAGTAGCATGGTCCTCGACACTGATGTTTTTTAGGCCCTTCATTGAGTGTGTGAGGAAGTCTATAAAAAGTGGTAACTTTCAAATGTTCAGAACAAAAACTGTCACCCTGCCTATGTTAGCTACTTTAGGGTGAAATGATAATTTGTGCATGTGCTTACTCTTCAGTTTCTAGTACTATTTAATTTTAAACTACACATGGGATGGCCTAATAATGACATCGTTTCAAGCCTCCCTTTAGGAAGATGTTGCTATTCGTGTTAGCAGGCATAGCTGAAAGAAACTCTTAAATTTACTGCTACATCCACTAGTTTGGGGATATGACTTTTTGATTCAGTTCTCTTGGAAAATTCCTTGTCAGTTTGAAAAACTTCCATGTGTTACAGAACCAGCCACCCTCCCCTCTCTTCTCAGTGACCACACCTCTCCTTCCCAAGGTCTGTGCTACTTTCCCTATTATTCTTTGTGGTAATGTAATGATTGGTAGCTGGTAAAATAAATACGTAGAAAGACTACTGTCAAAAGAGTGTCTTCTGATTAAAATAAATACTATGTAATAGTACTAGGGTTTCTGTGAAGATCAAATGAGTTAATTTACATGAAGTGCTCAGAATAGCTCTTGCTACCTAGTGTTAACTGTTCATTAATGTTCCTTAATATGGGCTGCCCTCAGCTAAGCTGAAAATTTCCTCTTCTCTCAAAGTGGTCCTTGATTGCTTTTCTGAAATTGAGGCTGTTCAGAATGAGATTTTTTTAGTAAGTGAAATATGTTCAATAGTAAGTGTTTAAGACACACAACAATTAAAAAATACTATCAAATTATAAGATCTTACAGATTTCTGAATCTCTAGCACCCAGCATATGGCCTCATATGAAATGTGCTTACTAAGCCTTTTGATGAACAAAGAAATGAATAAGTCAATCAGACACACTTTCAGGCTCAAGGGAAAATTGGATTTATCTATTATCAAATGCTTCATTAGCCCACTCACCTCAATAAAATGAGTTCTTCTCTTTTATTTTCTTCTCCCACATGAAAGTCATAAATGGTAGGGATAAAGGAGTCTCCTTTTATATATGGAGACACTGAAGACCACCACTGACCCCACCTTGATCCAACCATTCCAAACTACCTTTAGTTCCCCCAATGTATCATGCAACCTTGTACCTCTGCGTCTTCGTAACGATGTTCTCTCTACTTGCTATGTTCTTGCCTGTCAGCCCCCCTATTCTTCCATTCCCACTAAAACAACTAACCCCAGCCCATCCTTCCAAATTTACTCCATTTCCACCAGGAATCATTTGCTAATCCTTACTTGGCCATCATGGGGCTGTATTTAGATGCCTTTCCTCATAAGGATTCTCTAAAATACCCTCCATATAGACATTATACTTAATACACTGCACTCTAAGAACTGGTTTACCCAGTCTTTCCTGGTGAATTGTAAAAAACTTTTGTAGACAAGTGCTATGTCTAACTTAACTTTGTATATCGAATACTTGGCATATTTTTGGCATGCAATTGCAGAACCTTATCCTAGCCTCACTGCTATAGCTTATAAATCAGTATGACTGGAGTATGGCCCAAGATATGTGTAGTTATAACAAGCTCTCTAAGTGTTTCCAATATCACCTGCAGCTTCTGATCAAGATGAAGTAACAGTAACCAGATTTAATCTCCTGTTTGAAACAACTGAAAAAAACGGACAAAATATGTGAAACAACAATTTTCAAGGCATTGGGCCTCAGCTAATGAAGAACTGGTCCCTGAAGTGAGCCCTGTGATTGCCTGGGGTATGGAATGTAAAAAGTTTCCAGGCCATGCTGGAGAGAGGGGGACCCTCACAGAGCTCACCAGTCTCCTTAGTAAAGGAGATAGAGCTGGGAATCCAGGATGGCCAAAGAAGCTGAAGTTTGCAAGGCAGATACAGGAGAAAAGAGGGTAGCACACAAAGCTCCAGAGACCCGCTGAGAGTTTCCCTTAGGTCTAAAGATGAGTACTGATCAAAACATGCATGTGAAGAAATTACTCATGGCTTGGGAAAGAACCACCTGAAAATATTAAAATGTAACACTCCAAAGCTTACACGAGGCCAGGAGTAATGCCTTTATTTTGGCAACAGGTAGAATGCTCCAAAGAATTTTGCCTCAGAAATGGGAAAACATTAGCCCTGGACTAAGCATTATTCTGGTCTTGCCCAGCATAGACTCAGAGCAAAGACTGAAAGGATTAAACTGTTACCAAGTAATTCTGCAGTGTTCCACAACAAACTCAAGAACCTTTAAAGGATTACCAAAATATCCAACACCCAACAAGGTAATATTCACAATGTCTGGCATCCAATCAAAAATTACAAGGCACGCAAGGAAGCAGAAAAATGTGACTCATAATGAGGAGAAAAATCAAGAAAACTAGAAATGATACAGCTGATAGAATTATTCGATAAAGGTATTAAAATCATTATAATTGTATTCCATATGTTTAATAATAAGCCAGAGGAAAGACTGAACATGTGAAATACATATAGAGGTTATGACTGAAACCAAACTTCTAGAGATGAAATCTATGACATCTTGGATGGATTAGATACTGGATTAGATTAACAGCAGATTAGACGTCATGGAATAGTAAGTAATAAGTAAAGAATAAGTCAACTTGAAGACATAGCGATAGATCCACAATAAAACACAGAGAAAAATGACTGAGGGAAAAAAACAAACAGCAACAGTGAATTGTGGGGTGACTTTAATATATGTGTAATTGCAGTGAAGATTTTCCAAATGTGATGAAAACTATAAGCCCATAGAACCAAAAAATTCAAGAAATGCCAAGAACCAAAAACATGGAAAACTACACCAAAGCACATCATAAATTGCTCAAAATTTATGGTGATAAAGAAAAAAAATCTTCAAAGCAACCAGAGAAAAAGGCATATTACATATAGAGAAAAAAAAATTTTAAATGACAGCAAACTTCTTGGGAAATAACACAAGACAGAGGGAAGTAGACTAACCTCTCTAAAATACTGAAAGGAAAAAAAACACTGTTGTATAAACACCAGAATTCTATACCCAGCCAAAAGATTATTTTAAAATGAAGGTGAAATAAAGACTTTTTGAAATGTGCAAAACCTAAAAGAATTCCTTACTAGCGGACCTGGACTATAATAAATATTAAAGAAAGTCCTCTAGGTAGAAGCCAAATCATACCAAATAGAAGTCTGTTATCTGCAAAAAGAAAAAGAAAAATACAGAAGAAGGAAGAGCACTGGAAATGGTAAAACACGAGCAAATAAAAAAGACTCTTTTCATTTGAAGATAATGTACTGTTTAAAGTAAAAATAACAATGTGTTGTGGGGTATGTAACGTATGTAGAATAAAATGTAGAACAACAATAGTACCGATGCTGGGAAGAGAGACGCAAACATAATTGCACGGCTCCGCACTGCATGTGAAGTGTATAATTTCACTTGGAGGCAGACCATGGTAAGTTAAAAATGTGTACTATAAACCCAAAAGCAACCACTAAAGCATATACACACACACACACTCCCACAAAATTTATAGCTAATAAGCCAACAAGGGAGGTAAAATGAAATCATAAAAAATACTCAATCCAAAATAAGGCAGAAAAGGAGGAAAAAGGGAACAAAGGAGAGATGAGACAAAAAGAAACA
Organism: Daubentonia madagascariensis; assembly: GCA_023783475.1. NCBI lineage: Eukaryota > Metazoa > Chordata > Mammalia > Primates > Daubentoniidae > Daubentonia > Daubentonia madagascariensis. Next base: position 722,188 of record JAKFHU010001244.1, read on the forward strand.
AACAGCAAGGTGGTTAATCAACCCAACCGTATCAATAATCACAATAAGTGCAAATGATATAAACATCCCAATTAAAAGGCAGAGATTATCAAATTGGATAAAAAAATCAGACCCAACTCTATACGCATCCTACCAAAAAAATACTTTAAATACAAAGACATGAACAGGTTAAAGGTAAAAGGGTGGAAAAAGATGTACCATGATAACATTAATCAAAAGAAAGATGGAGTGGCTATATTACTATCAAAGTAGACTCTAACAAAAGAATGCCATTAATATAATAATAATAAAGGGGCCAATTTATCAAGAGGACATACCAATCCTAATATTTATGCATCTATTATAATAACAGCCTCAAAATATACAAAGCAAAAAATTGATATAATTGCAATACACAAAAACCACAATTATAGTTAGAGATTGCAACACCTCTCCCTCAATAATTGATAAAACAAGTAGACAGAAAATCAGTAAGGATACTATAGACTTGAACATTTGACCTAATTGAAATTATAGAGCATTGCAACCAACAACAGTAGAAAAAACATTCTTTTCAGGTGTACATGGGACATTTACAAAGTTAAACTATCTTCTGGGCCATAAAACAAATCTCAATATATGTAAAAGAATTCAAGTCATACAAAGAATGTTTGCTGACCACAGTGGAATTAAATTAGAAATCAATAGCAAAGATATCTGGAAAATCCCTCAAATGTTTGGAAACTAAATAACACATGTCTAAACCACCCATTGGTCAAAGAAGAAGTCAAAAGGGAAAGTAGAAAATATTTTGAACTTAAAAATGAGCACAGCATACTAAAATTTGTGAGAGGCATGAAAGTAGTACTTTAGTACTTTAGTAGAAGGAAATTTATAGCACTAAACAGCTACATTGGAAAAAAATGGTCACTAATTGATGACTTCAGCTTGTACCTTAAACTAGAAAAAGCAAATCCAGAGTAGGCATGAGAAAGGAAATAATAAAGGGTATCAAAGAAATAGAAAACAAAACCCCAAAACTGGTTTGTAACCTGGCTGATCAGTTAAAAAGAGAAGACACAAGTTACTAGTATTTGAAATGAAAGAGGTGACATCAATCATAGGTTCTACAGATATTAAAAGGACAATAAGAGAACATTAAACACAGCTTTATGCCAAAAATTCGACAACTTAGATGAAATGGACAAATTTCTTGCAAGACAGAAACTGCCAAAGCTCACTCAAGGAAAATAGAATGAAAAATGTACAAATAATTTAGGATAAAAAAATTTGGTGGTTTCTTAAAAAGGTAAACATACCTCTTCCATATGACTCAACTATTTCATTGCTAGGAATTCTCTCAAAGAAAACAAATTTGGTCCAAAATTTGTACCAAATTTAGTAGCTTTATTTGTAAAAGCCCAAAGTGAAAACAACCCAAATGTTCATTAAGTGATAAATGGATAAACAAATTGTGATACATGCATACAATAGTATACTTACTCAATAATAAAAAGGAATGAACTATTGGTATATGCTGAACATGGACAAATCACAAAATAATTACACTAATTGGAAGAAACTAGGCTAAAAAAAAGTACACACTGTATAAACTTATTTACGCAAAATTCTAGAAAATCCAAATTAAGTGACTGAAAGCACTTAATTTGGTTGCCCAGGGACAGGGAGGGATGAGAAAAAGGGATTAAAAAGAGGCATGAGTGTTCTGGGATGACAGAACAGTTCATTATCTTGATTGTTGTATTGTTTCATGGGTGTAGACACCACAGAACTTATCACTGTATACTTTGACTATATGACGTACATACGTACATGTTGTCAATTATAGCTCAATAAAGCTGTTATAAATTTTTCAAAAATGAAGGTGAATGAAAACATTTTCAGATAATAAAAATAATTTGTTATGAGCAGACCAACAGTAGAAGGTACACCAAGGAAAATTGGAAGGAAAATTACAGCAGATGGAAACTCAGATCCATACAAAGGAATAAGGAACACCAAAAAATATGATAAATATGTAAGTAAATAAAAATATTTTTCTTATCCTTAAATTTCTTTAAAAGATAATTGTTTAAAGCAAAAATAATAACAATATATCCTGGCATTTACAGCCTGCAGAAGCAAAGTGTGTGACAATAAAAACACAAAGGACAGGAGAGGATTCTGGGAACCTGGTGGAGCAGGAAGAAACAGGAATCTGTCTCCCACCTAGGCAACAAGAGAACAGGCAGAATCTGTCTAATGTAACTATTTTGGAACTCTGGAGTCTATTAAAGGCTTGTAACTTCCAGGCAAAGGCTTCTACAGGTAAACTAACTGCAGTTAACTTCAGCAATTTCAACTCTTAGCACAGTTGCAGCTACTCATCCCCCATCTGCAGCCCCACGGCAAGCAATGGTGCACCTGTTCCTGGAGTGGTTTGCACATGGCTTGCAGTAGGCAGGATGAAGAAAAAGGATCCTATTCTCCAAATATCAGGGATCTGTGCTCTGATTGCTGGCTACAGCTGACTACTGCTCTGATCAAAGAGGTACAGATAAAGAGGGGGGCAGCCATCACTGTTACACTTTCCTCCATGGTTGCAACCCCCACCTACTCCAGCTGAAGTGACTTCCAGGAAATTTAAAGGGCCTGTGTCCTCCTTTTCTCCCCTTCATTGTTCTCCTTTTCCTCTTTGGGGAGCTGGACAATAAGACCAGGACATTCAAAAACTACTGCATATTCAGGGAAAATACAAAAGTGACCTTGCATGTCCACAGAGAGACACAGACTCAGAAAAGACCTGAGAAGACCTTCAGTTTATACCTCAGGCTGATACTTGGCATGAGACAGCCTACAACAAATACACACCACACCACCCACCCACCCCACACACACACACACAAATAGCAAACCCTAGGGAAGGGGGAGAATCTGATTTCCATTATTAGGTTCAAATGTCCACTTGTCAACAAAAAAATCATAAGGCATACAAAGAAATGGAAAAATATGGCCCATTCAGAGGAAAAAAATAAATCAACAGAAACCATCCCAGAAAAAGACTGATGGCAGATCTACTAGACAAAGACTTTCAAACAACTGTTTTAAAGATGCTCAAAGAATTAAAAGAAGATATGGAGAAAGTCAGGAAAATGATGTATGAACAAAATAGAAATATAAATAAAGATTGATTTCAAACTTTTGAAAGGGAGAATCTTGAAAGCAGCATGAGAGAAGTGAGTCATCACATGTAAGGGATCCCAGTCAGATCATTAGATTTTTCATCAGAAATTTTGGAGGCCAGAAGGCAATAGGCCAATATATTCAAAGTGTTAAAAGAAAAAGAAAAAAAAAAAAAACAAAACAGTAAACCAAGAATCCCATATTCAACAAAACTGTCTTTCAAAAATGAAGGGGAAACTAATTCCCAGATAAACAAAAGGTGGAAGAGTTTGTTACCACTAGATCTATTCTGCAAGAAATGCTAACAGGACTCCCACGGGATGAAATGAAAAAACACTAGACAGTAACTTAAAGCCACATGAAGAAATAAAGATCTTAATAAGGGTAAATATATGACAATTACAGAAGCTAGTACTATTGTGACAATGGTTTGTAACTCCATTTTTTGTTTTCTACATGATTTAATAGACTAATACATTTTTTAAAAATTAGTCTAAAAGCTAGTATTATTTTAACTTTGTTTTGTAACTCTGCATTTTGTTTTCTACATAATTTAAAAGACCAAGGCATTTAAATAATTATTTGTTTGTGTTTTGGGGCACATATGTATAAAGATGCAATTTTGTGACAAACAACCAACTCGGGGGGAGACAGAGCTATAAGAGATCAAAGTTTCATACGTTATTGAAGTTAAACTGGTATAAATTCAAATTAGAGTATTGTAATTTTAGGCTATTATATGTAACCACAAAGAAAAATAGATACAGAATATACACAAAAGAAAATGAGAAAGGAATTTAAATGTTCCACTACAAAAAAATCAACAAAACACAAAAGATGACAGTAAGGCAGGAAGGGATGAAAAAGGCTACAGTGCATATAGAAAATAAATAGCAAATGACAGAAGTAAGTCCCTTCTTATCAGTAATTACTTTAAATGTAAATGGATTAAAATCTCCAATCAAAAGGCAGCAATTGGTACAATGGATTAAAAAAAAAAAACATGATCCAACTATATGCTGTCTACAAGAGACTCCCTTTAGATCCAAAGACACAAATAGATTGAAAGTGAAAGGATGGGAAAATGTATTCCATGCAACTAGTACCCAAAAGAGCAGGGATGGCTATACTAATATCAAGCAAGAGACTTTAAATCAAAAAAAGTTACAAGAGACAAAAAAGGACATTATGGTCAGGCCTCTGTACCCATGATTTCTGCATCCATGGATTCAACCAACCACAGATCAAAAATATTCAGAAAAAAAATTGTGTCAGATTTTTTTTCCTTGTCATTATTCCCTAAACAATATAGTACAACAACTATTTACAAGCATTTACATTGTTTTAGATATTGTAAGTACCTAGAGATGATTTAAGCATACGGGAGGATGTGCACAGGGAATATGCAAATACATCATCATTTTATATCAGTGACTTGTGCATCCGTGGATTTTGGTATCTGAGGGAGGTCCTGGAACCAATCTCCCACAGATACCAAGGAACGACTGTATATGTTAATAAAAGGCTCAATACAGCAAGAAGATATAATAATTATAAACATTTATATACCTAAAAACATCAAAATACATGAAGCAAAAATTGACAGAATTATAGGAATAGACAGTTCTACAGTAATAGTTGAAGATTTCAATACCCCACTCTCAATAATAGATGGAACAATCAGACAGAAAATAAGGAAATAGAAGAGTTAACACAATAAACCAACTAGACCTAACAGACAGATATAGAACACCATCCAACAACAGACAGCCACTGTGGAAAACAATATGGTGGTTCCTCAAAAAATTAAAAATAGGATTACCATATGATGCAGCAATTCCACTTCTGGGTATGTTCCCAAAAGAACTGAAAGCAGAATCTTGAAGAGATATTTGTATACCCATGTTAATAGCAGCATTATTCACAATAGCCAATATGCAGAAGCAACCCAAGTGTCCATCCATGGATAAATGGCTAAACAAAATGTAGCATACACATACAATGGAATATTATTTTACCTTGAAAAGGAAGGAAATTCTAACATGTACTATAACAAGGATGACCTCTGAGGACAGTATGCTCAGTGAAACAATCCAGTAATAAAAGGACAAATAATCTATGATTCCACTTACTTAAGGTGCTTAGAGTAGTCAAAATCATAGACTGAAAGCAGAATGGTGATTGCCAGGGGCTGAGGGAAGGGGGAAATGGTAAATTATCATTTAATTGGGTATAGAGTTTCAGTTTTACAAGATAAGAAGAGTTACGAAGATGGAGACTGGTGATGGTTGCACATTATGAATGTATTTAATACCATTAAACTGTACACTTAAAAGTGGTTAAGATGGTAAATTTTATGCTATGCGTATTTTACAACAATTTTTTTAAATGGAGGTGAGAAGAACCCACAAAGAACATGAGGGGGAAAAGAAAATATATTGTTTTAAGGTTTTCATATTATATACAAAGTAGTGTAATTTATTTCAAGGTAGACTACAGCAAGTTAAAGATGCGTACTGTAAACCATAGTGCAATGACTAAATATGAGCACATCTAATAAGGCAAGAGTGGAAATAAAAGGGAACACTAAAAGATATTCAATTCAAAAGAAGGCCAGAGAAAAGAAAAAATAAAGAACAGTTGGGACAAAAAGAAAATAGGAAAATAGTAGACAAACACAATCATAACAATAATTGCACTGAATATAAATGGCCAAACATTCCAATTAAAAGGCAGAAATAGGATAGATAAAAATAAAGACCCAACTAGATGGTTTTATTTGTCTAAACACAAAAGAGAAATAGCTTAAAACTGAAAAGAATAGGAAAATATATGCAAGAGTAGTAAGACAAGCTGGAAAGGATATATCGATATCAAAGTAGACTTCAGGTCAAGGAATATAGGGACAAAGAGGAACATTACATAATGATAAAAGTGTGAATCATTAAGAAGCTGTAACAATCCTAAATAATGTACAGAGCTTAAAGCAAAAGCTGACAGAACTAAAAGGAGAAACAGACAAATTCACAATTATAGTTGGGTGATTTCAATACTACTGTCTCAGTAATTAATAGTAGATAGAAAATCAGTCAAGATATAGAAGACTTGAACAACAATATAAACCAAACTGATCTAATTAACCTTTTAGAAAATCGTACCCAATAATGGCAGAATATTCTTTTCAAGTGCTCATAAAACATTCACTAATATAACCACAGTGTGGCCCATAAAACAAGCCTTAATACCTCTAAAAGGATTAAGTCTCTGACCATTAGGAATCAAATGTAAAAATAACAAAATGATATCTGGAAAATGCCCAAATATTTAGAAATTAAGCACACTCTTACGTAATCCATGATTCAAAGGAAAAACCATAAGCAAAATTTTGCGTTGGTATGTTTTCAGCCCCATGATAGAAGACACAAATTACCAATGTCAGAAATGAAAACAGACATTAAAAGGGTAAGGGACATACTTTACGTCAATAAATCAACAACTTAGACCAAATGGACAAATTCCTCGAAAGACACAAATTACTAAAATTGACATAATAGAAAATATGAATAACCCTAGGCCTAAATCTATTAGAGAAGCTGAGTTATTAAAAATCCTCCTGTGGTATATACATATATATATATATGTGCAGCTAAGAATCCTAGCACTGCATATTTGAGGGCCCTAACCCTTCCCCAAGAAAGAACTCAAATTACTCTAATTACTGGACAAAACAGAGTCTTCAAGGCTCTTCAATTGAGTAATGGTAGTGGGGGAGCTTTTGGTAGGATGATCAGAAGTCAAAAGATCTCAAGATAATCATTTTTGTATGCCATATAGTTTGTGATATAAGACGGGCATCAAGCTTTCTCCCTTTTGAGAGTTATAATTTCCTCTGGAAAGCAGAGCAAGGGCCTAGGGGAAAGGAGGCATCAAATAGGAATCTGTGCGGAATAGGATACCACATAGGTGTTTGGACTTCGGCAGACCCTACCTTGTAACACAATTCATTGCCTCAAATGCATTATGTGTAAGTTTCTCTCTAGAACAGGTAGGACTAATTAAAGAGTCGAGGTTCAGAAAACTCTACATTGGAGACAAATACGAAGAAATAAATAGTGAGAGAATAAAGGAGTCCAGACATGCCTTGACAATTAATTACAACAGAATAAAGATTAGAATCTAGACCTCAATCCATGTCCTTTTCCCTCCAACCACAGCCAACCTCTGTTTCTAATCAAAATTTGCACTGGAGCTTTTCATACTTAAATTGGGCATCTCCTGTCAAGCTTCGTCATTAATCAGTTGATTATTTTGAGAGAAAAAAAATGAGACAGCACAGCACCTAATACACAGTAAATACAGGTCAAGTGTTAATAAAATTATCCTTCATTTTAGCCTCTTTATTGGGGAAGACTGGTTTTAAATGTTGATTAAATCTGAATTTGCAAGTGCAAATTTCAAGTAGAAAATTTTCCATGGGGGGTAAGGAGGATTAATCTGAGCACAGTAATTCATCATTTGAACTAAATTTATAGAAACAATACAACTATACATCATATAGCGCAAATAATTAAAATGAAAAGGACTGTATGAATTTAGCTGAAAACCTACCTGGGAAAAGGACTCAAAACAAATTGTAGTGTTTTCCCCATTCTTGAGACTGCCTTTATGTTTATTTTTATTTTTTTATTTTTCTAAGAGACAGGGTCTCACTCTATCACCCAGGCTGGAGTGCAGTGGCACGATCATAGCTCACTGCAGCCTTGAATACCTGGGCTCAGGCAATCCTCCTACCTCAGCCTCCTGATTAGCTGGGACTCTACAGGCATGTGCCACCAAGCCTGGGTAATTTTAAGAAAAAATTTTGCACAGATGGGGTGTCGCTATTTTGCCCAGGCTGGTGTTGAACTCCTGGCATCAAAGGATCCCCTCCCCTGCAAAGTGCTGGGATTACAGGCACGAGCCACGGTATCAGCTGAGACCACCTTTAAACCTTTAAATCAGGCAAACCAACCATAATTCTGCCTTTCCTTTCTTTGACTTGAGAGTGGCACAACTTGTGTGATTCTTGTTTTTGCTCCAGGGGACAGAATGTGAGGAGTCAGCAGAGACCAAGGTAAGCTTACTTATTTGAGAGTACCTGCTAAAGAAAGGCATTATATTAATTTCCATTTAATTGACATTTGAGCCCAACTACTGCAAATTAAAAAGCAGCTTTCCTCCCTTCCTATCAAACCAGTAAACTTAGTACCAAGCAGGGACCTGGTAGTTTGCGTTCTCATTGGTTTTACCATGATCCACCCTCAAGGAAAAATATAATTACATCATATTGGTCTCTACAGCAGGAAAAGAAACGTTCATTTTATAAGCTAATTCGGGGGAGGGGAAGAAAGTGGGATGCTCAGAGTCCACACCAAGATTCCTTCTAGTTTACTGAAAATAAGAGCAGTCCTGAAGCACAGACTATTCTTTTTTTTTTTTTTTTTTGTTCCCCTCCGCTCCCCAACACAGACTATTCTTTATTCTCTGTTCCCAATCACAGGTGCTGTCAGCATTGAACCAAACAATAGCCCTTCTCAAACCTCTCCTCCAGAGCATATATATTAATATATTAATATTTGAAATGCAAATAAAGCTGGGGTTTGTTGTGTCTGAAAGTCTTATTTACATCACAGTAAAGCACAACAAGCTGTTTTAATTTCTTGCTAAAAAGAAATGACGCTTTTATTTTTCCACTGTTTTATTATAAAAATCAACATTTGTTACCATTCAGTTTATTGTAATAATCAAAAAGGGGATTTATACAAGGCATTTTTATACAGTTTATAATTAAAGCACTTATTTTACAAAAGGGGGGAAGTGAATAAGTGGACAAGGGCTGACCAAATGTTGGCCATTATAATATAAATACATCCTTGCAAAGCACCATCGTACCAAAGTCAATGAACAAGAAACACCAGTTGACTTTAAGACAATGACGAAGATTAAAGCTTAAGAAGAAAAAAAAAAACATAAAGGATAAACAACTGAAAGCAGCACCAGATCCTTCACTTGCAAATAAGGCTAGTCCAGTTTAAGCTTCTTGGTATCCTCTTCACTCTTTTTAAATTTTCCTCATTATCCCATTAACTTCATTAACTTCATGTAATACTAGATTTAATCTGACTTTATTTTCCTTTTAATACCCATATTTTGGCATTGATATACAGGGTGTTCCAAAAGTCTCCATACAAAGGAAAAATTTTGTAAAATTTTGTAATGAATATTTTGTAAGTAAAGGTACATTTAGCTACAATTTCCCATTTTCGCTATGTATGGTGACTTTTGGGACACCCTGTCTATAGATAGACAGATATATAAAAAAATATATTTTTACCCTCATCCTATTTATACTTGATTAAAAAACAAAACAACCAAAATGGACAATTAAGCAAAAGCATGTTGTATACAATTCTTTGGTGTTGGTTTTGGGCAAATCCTAAATGGTGGGAAATCTAACAGTTTATGATAGGTCTATACTCCACTTCTAAGCACAAGAAACCACTTAGTTTGTAATTCTATCTGTAAAGTTAAGAAGATTTTTTTTCCAGCAATAAACTTAAGAATGACTTTAAAATGCTTTATGAAAAAGAAAAACAGTAAAGTTTACCTCAATTGAGGGAGGGTAAGGGTAGAGTCAGTAATTGATTGATGTAAGAATCTACCTCCCTGCCCACTCAGGTACAGGCTTAGTTTAATGAGATGTGGAATCAAGTGAAACAGACATATTCTGAGGATATGGATTCACAATGCTCATTTTAAATTTTTAAAAATTATTAATGTATACTTTTATGCTTGAGGCCCAAAGTCCTCTACTCTAAAACTTTGAGAATTTCAAAAGCTAAATTTTGAGACTTCGTATGAAATGATGCAATCCCAGAAGTCAGAAACTACTCATATGCTATCAATACTTTATAAAATCATCTGTTATTTCTCTTGGCTCATTTTAGGCTTGGGATAAGGAATACCAAACAAAAATTAAATTTCTTGAGTTTAGAAATTCTGATAATGTTTGAAATTACACTTGATTATAAACTTCTGTCCACATTTAGTGTACAGTCTCATTTGCAGATGCCCAAATATTTGACAACCAACTGATACTGGTAAACATACTCATATCTACACTCCAAAGTGTGGATGCCATATGTAGACTTAAGCACCATACATTTATTAAAAGCATGACATATTTGGGGTGCAAAAAGCCCAAGATTTTTGTTTCTGAATCTTGTTAGATATGTAATGGTAACAAATATGTAGCTCCTATGGCATGCAAATCAATGAAGTGGCAAGGTTTCTACTGCAAGAAATAAAACACTTCAAAAAACTACATTTCCAAGAATCTAATCTAGGCACAGGACTAGACAGGAAAACAGTAGCAGCCTATTTATTACAGAGAAGCTGGCTTGGTTAAGACAAGCCTCTCTAGTCTCTATTATGACTATTGGTATCAGGCCACATAAATAAACACATTTCATTAACACGCTAGGTAAGCCACAGCTACTAACTCACTTGAAGTATTCTTCATTAATAGGCCTTTACAGCAAAATAAAAAGATGTTCCCCCCAAAACTGACTGCTACCTAATATATCTGGTGGCTATTGTTACATTTCAAATATTGAATGATTTCCCCTTATACAAATTATTTTTTTAAATGAAGAAATACAACCCTTGAAATCATCATAAAACTGTACTGCTCAAAGCCCCTCCCTCCCAATTACTGACCTATATTAGATAAAAATGTACTTTATTTAAAGTCTTCATTTCTAAATACCGATTGTCTCGGTAGAATAGTTGTTCTCAAACTTATTAAAGGACCAGATATTTCTGGGTGGTACATCACAAAGTATTTTTATATTAAAATTTAAATAACTATATAATCTGCTAAACAGACATTTCAAGAAATGCTAGTATAGAAAAGTTGGCAGCAAGTACCAAAGGCATAATAAAATTTAATGGAAGTAAAATTAATAGCAAGAACATTCTATCCACCAACTTTGTTTTTCTCCTGTGAATATGTCATTATCTGACTTAAGCAACAACACCCCATGGGCCACTGTTCAGAAGACTAGGGCTCTGTTGGAGCCAAGTCCAGAACCTTAGTTATAAAAGACCACTTCAACGCAGAAAAGCTTACAGAGGTATACAGAAAGTATGTTATGCTCAAGTTCATTTCTCAGATAATTTTAATCACATAAGTTAATGGGCATATGTTAGGATACATGTTCAAAATAAATACTTTTTTCATTTAAGCAATCTAATGCAATTTTATCCATTCTTCCCCCTTGGATAATGAATTTAATAATAAGCCAAATTTTAAAATCCTCTTTCATTTTTACCCAATTTGTGGTTTCATGTTTATTTTTTCTCCTCAGTTTTTCCAAGTAAAGTTCTTGTGTTTAATAATCAAGATACAGATTACTTAAGCTTAACTGTCCATATAACCTGAGGGCCAATAAATCTTTCCCGAATTTGACAATTCTCTCATTAAAAAGTACTCCCGGAAATATTAAGGATCCATCTCAACTACCCCAGAAAGAGGATACTGAGATTAAGCTGAACTGCCTTCAAATAATTTCAAACAAATTGGCACACAAATTAGTATTTTGCAAGAAGAGGCCATTGCCATCGCAGTACAAGCACTTGGACTGAGATACAACAAGGCAATATTCTTCTTAGTTTATTATAGTGCAAGTTTCCACATGGGAAGCCCACCAGATAAAGATGCACATTAAAAAATGTAAACATATAGAATTCTCAAAATCTAATTGATACCCAGTTATTGCTAACCTTTCCATCTTCACTTAAGCATCATGTGCCCCCATGTGTCACAGAACGTAAGTTCAATATCCACTTTGTCTTAGACTGTTAAGCACTTAGTTCCAGCAACAGGAAGAGTTAATGCTTGTCTGACTGAAATGCAAGACACTGATGGTTTACCATTTTTTTATATGCAACATCAAGTGTACCTGATTCTCATAAACTGTCCCCAACAATCTGAGCATTATTCCGAAACCACATTTCTTCTCTATAAATAGTTTACTTAGGTATTTTTTAATTGCTTGAAAAGTTACTTCACCTCTGCCAAAATTCTCAATCCTTGTTTCTGTTGTTTTCTCTTGGGCCCTGAAACCCAGAGAGACCTCAGCAAGACAGAATTTAAGAAAGAAAAAAAATCATTCAATAACAAACTGACTAACACCTGTTAAGGTAAAAATACATTAGTTTAAAAACACATTCAATTTTAACAGAGAAGTGCTAGACACATGTAAAAAGCAGGAAACTAACTTCTGGCAGGTGGCAGAGCAGTGCTAGAATCATTCCGCAGGTCAGCCCTGATAGCTGAAGATGTAGCAGCCCCAGTACCGTAGGAGACAGCAGGTCAGGCAAATTACAAGAGGCTTCCATTATTCCCCACCACCCAAGTTCTGACAGCTGAGAAGTTAACTATTTGCCTTCTCATTTAATCCCCATTATTAAATTTGTTAAATTATTAACCCATAATGGGATAAGAGAGAACACGTATAAAAATATATGAGTTGATTATAAGAATAATTTGTGAATAATTTGGAAAGAACCTAACATTCACAGTGGGTAGCAGGAAGATATTAAACTCATGTCACACATTAGAAGAGGTATGTATGTAGACATCATTCTGAGAAAAATTGGCCTAAAGAACATGAAAATGTCATAACCCATTAATATAGGGAAAACCTAATGATAACAAAAAATTCTCTTTTTAAATAGATTGTCTCTAACCAGAGTATATTTAAATGTTTTACTCAGAAAAATATATATATAAATGATTTCATATTGTAATATTATATGCTGAAAGTACTGCAAGGATATATGATTAATTTACAACAAAAACAAAATGGTTAAATTTGTAATTCTTAAACATGGTTTATATGTGTTGTAAAAAGACATTTTAAGGAGCATTACAACAATCTTGGAAGTAAAGAAGAGCAATAATATGTCTAACTTTTGATCATTATGCAAAAACAGCAGTCAAATTGAAGAGCTAAGCCTACTGGGGAATGGAGCTAGTAGAAATATTAAAATCAAACCTTAATTTAGAAAATTCCATTTAATTAATTCCTCAGATAAAAAGTTTGAATAAATCATGATATCTTGGTAAAATGGCCTACAAAGTTGCTCGGGGAGGCAACAAAGTGAACATACCTAGAGAAAAAAATAATTTTTAACAGAGGTGTGGATTCTAAGGTAGGGACAGAAGACTTGCACGCACAGAGCCTCCTGGCATCTTACCAGACAGCCGATCTCTCCTACAACAGCATCACTCAGAATAAATCTTTATCATTATCTATTTTCCTCACTAACATTGTTGGATTCCTAGAGAAAAAGCCCTTTGTCCAAGGTTAGTATTAGTTCCTTTTTGTCTTTCATGATTTCTTAACTTGTTGGCCCTCAAATATTAATTAACATGAAGGCTATTTGGCTACTTCCAAGTAAGCTATGGTTTGCTGCTCTGAGATGGATTTAATTTTTTTTTCTTTTTTTTTTGGTATCAATAAAGCCAAGACATTCCTGGTCGTGATGCCTTTATTATTCCTGTCTTCTTTGTACTCAGTCACTTCACTGGGTTTAAGGCATGCTTTGTGTATTTAGTTTGCAAAAATAAAACTTTTAGTACAAATTTATTTTTTATACAAACTTTTATGGCACAAGCAGCAAATCTGCTGTTTTAAGAAAATATATAAATATCCTTTTCTTCTGTACAAATATCTCCAGTATTCCCTACCCCATTTTATAATTTTAACTGTACATGGTCTGCCTCATCCTTTCTAACAGTTCCCTCCCCCCCTCCAGATCTCAACCAAATTTGTATTTACATTTTCACGTTGGAGGCAGTCAGAGGAGGAGGGCCCCTCCTCAGGAGGAGTCTGTACAGGGAGAGGGTGGTGGTGGGTAGAGGTGATGAGAATAGCTCCTCTCTGTGTATGGAGAAGGTGGGCAGCTCTCATAGTTCTCCTCTGCCGACAAGTATTGGCTTCGGGGCGTGGGAGGTGGGGGCACAGGTTCTGAATCATAGTTCAAGTCACTGGTATAGCCCTTGGCTGTTGCCACTGAGGTCATTCTCCGGCTAGGAGCATAGTCACTGTCACAAACATCTGTGCTGCAGGGTGTGGTGGGGGGTGCAAAGTGCCGGTAACTATATGGCCTGTAGCTGGTATGGGGAGAAGATAAAGAGAAACAGAGTTAGTTTTCCAAAAAAATGATTTTGCCTATCAGAATACAGAAGTATTACATGTAAACTCCACTTTGAAAACAATAAGCTACTGCAATTTAAATTTGCACAGACCAAGAGGCAATTTTCAATATGGCAGATTGGTAGAGGAAGATAGCATATATTTTCTTATTTGCAAATAAAACATAATTAGAGGCAAGCAAAAATGACTAGGATGAGAATGCAGAGGTGAACTCAATGTAGCCTCTGAATGTGCTCTTTTATAGTCAAGCTAAACTGTAGCACAGAATAAAAAAGGACAATTCAAAGTTGTACATAATAGTCACCTTTGGAAAAATCTCTGTTTTATACATTTTGCACTTAGTTTACAGAGCAGACCTCAGCCATTTCTGTAGTTTCATTACCTATGAGAAGAATGGGTCTTTACATAATTTATACTACTCAAACATGTCAGCATTCCCTCAACATTCTTTAACTGCTGCACAATTTACCTGATGAGTAATTAATTTAATGATTTCTGAAGACTTCATTTCTTTCTTTAAAACTCAAATATTGTATAACCCATGCTGAATTTTGGTAGACAGCCTAAAGGGCATATCTATCCCATTATTGTTACTATTAGTAAAGGGAAATTGCTGTGGTTTGGGGGAAATAGTTTTCATTCCCTATGTATAGACAAGTATATTATCATAAGAGCAGATTTAACTAAGCATCACAGTGATAAATTTTAAATACTCATGTAGGGCCAGTTAATTTTCTAATATATATGTCACAGGCCAAATTTATTTCTTATACTTGTTTATCTTTTCAAGTAATTTATAGTTGTTAAGTGTGTAGCATGGCTAAAGAAAAAGGCATTGGAAAGAAAGCAATGTACTAGTGAAAATAAGAGCTGACCTAAAGTGCTGGATTTTCTGTCATTCCTACTTCTATTTGTAATTTCTTACACCTTTTTATTCTAAATATGGTAGAGTTGATCTTATATTTATCCCAAAGATTTATTCATAAGCTTTCTCATCAAAGTGACTGTAAGAGAAGGGATAAAAGCAAATATAAAACTAATATAACATTTCAGGACCAGGCATGGTAGCTCACGCCTGTAATCCCAGCACTTTGGGAGGCCGAGGGAGGAGGATCACTTGAGGCTAGGAGTTTGAGACCAGCCTGAGTAACAGCGAGACCCTGTCTCTACCAAAAAAAACTAGAAAAATTAGCCAGGTATGGTGGCATGCGCCTGTAATCCCAGCTACTCAGGAGGCTGAGGGAGCAGGATCGCTTGAGCCCAGAAGTTTGAGTATGCAGTAAGCTATGATGATGTCACTGCACTCTTGCCTGGGCAACAAAGTGAGACCCCGTCTCAAAAAACCCCCAAAAAACAAACAAAAAAAACCCTTATATAACAATTCATAAAATACCTAGCAATATACAGAGCTATAAGATAATATCCTAGGACACAAACCATTTTATATCACTTGGGCTTGCCTCAAAAGAAATAGCTGCCAGAAGACCAAAAGTTACATGACCTGCTGAGCAGGTTCTCAAAGGCTTCTACTACCAATACTGACATGATGTCATAGTTTTGTTTTGTTTTTGTTTTTTTAGTCTTTCTGTCCAATCTGGTGTCAAGCCTTGGTAAAATTTCTTGGCTTAACATTTAAAAGACCAAATACTTCTATTTTTATTTTAAAAAAAAGAAAAGAAAAGAAATTGAATTAACAAAATTCTTGTTATGTCCCTGGTTAGACAAAAATCTCAACAAATGATAAAAGGTTTGACTCAGATGAAAAAGAAATTTAGCTTAATTTGAGACATGGAAAATGGTTAAACAAGAATTGTTTTTGATGTAATTATGTTTATTTTGATCAGTGTTTTATTCAATTTGAATTTTAAAAATTAATTTTTAAAAATAGAATTTTAGGTCTTTTCTCTTGTTTTTCAATTTTCAGGCTTCTGTTTTTCTATTTTGGCCTCTTAGAACAAACTTGTAGCAGGAAAAGCAACTTACAACAAATCATAAAAACCATCAGTTCAAGGCCAGGTGCAGTGGCTCACACCTGTCATTCTAGCACTTTGGGGGACCAATGTGGGAGGATCACTTGAGGCCAGGAATTTGAGAACAGTCTGGACAATAGTGAGACCCCACCTCTACAAAAAAATAGGAAAATGAGCCAGGTATGGTAGTACACGCCTATACTCCCAGCTACTCCGGACACTGAAGTAGGAAGATCACCTGAGCCAGGGAGTGTGAGGCTGCAGTGAGCTACGATGACGCCACTGCACTCCAGCCTGGCATTTTTTTTTTTCTCAAAAAAAAAAAAAAAAACCAAACAACAGTTCAGAGCCTTAAAAACTGAAATGAGAATTCCGAATGAGATTCTTTCAGTGGCTTCCACTTTATTTCTATACATGTATATGGTTATATCAGGCGACTTTGACTGAAATGCCAGAAAACACCATATCCAGAAGATAACAGGCACTTGAGGGATGCCCATAAACACTGGGCACTCAGTGTTTAGACACAGAACATCAAGCTGTCGGCCTTTCAAAGAAGGTGGACAAGTAAGGCTGACACAATAGTACTTGACCTACTCAACGCTCTGTATAACAGACTCACAAATTAGCACAAAGGCATCATTTCTCCTTTTTTGGCCTACAAATACACTTCATTTATTTTAGTCAGTCTTGATTTATTCCACGTAACTACATGAAATATCTTTTACTCCAGATCATAACATATGCAAGCAAGGGCTGAACTTAACACTTCTCTCAACTATTCTCAAATTCTGTTTTCTTAATATCCCTGCTGTTTTAAGCTCTCACAATTCTCTGAACCATGATCTTACCTAATATGTCATTCTTAGAATATCAATCAAATTCAACCTGAGCAGTAACCTATTTTCAAATCAGTCACTTTGGTGGATAACCGTTCCTCAGAATACTGCCAAAGCCTGGGGCTTTACTTTATTATTCTAAAAGACAGCATTTGTTACTCTCTTTAAAAAAAATGTATAATACTTGAAAGGAAAGGGTTTGTGGTAGGGGCAATGCCAGCATTACCAAGACAAGATGCCTCTTCTCTCTCTGGTAACCATCATCTACTCATTTGGGGCCACCTCAAGTCCACAACTAGGGTACACCTTCCTTCTAGTAAGTACTTTAACTTATATTAGAATAGGGTGTATTACCTGTATGACCTGTGAGTGGAAGGACTGTTTGAAGAATATCCAAATTCCATAGTGTAATGCGATCGCTCTGTGGCTGGGGATGGTGGAGGGTTCAAAATCTAAAAGAAAAAAAATAATTAAAATATTAAAATAACAATAGTCTACCCCAGACAGGGACTATTAGACTTTCTTTCAACTTTTCTTCCTTCATCTTTATTAGTATTCCTTTCCATTACACTATTAGCACGATTCTTGCTTTCCAAAGAACTGACCTCAAATAGTACTTTAGAATTATGGCTCCTCATTCCCTAAGACAAAATTTCATCATGGTTAAAAAGTGCAAAGTGATGAAAAGAAAATCTGTAATCTACAAATCACTGCTTTAAGGTCAGTGAAGCTAGGTTCTGGTCTTTTAAAATTATACATATTTAGAGAAAAATTACTGATTTAGGAGAAATTCCAGGTGTGCTTCCTATTTTGGGAGGTCATAAAATGAAACCCCTCATCTCTCAAGAGGTACCATTCAGTAGTTCTACTTTTACTTGAAATATGAAGTTAATGCCTAGTGCTTTTAAATATGCTGGTTATTACACAGTAAACTTAAAAGAAAGATTTATAAGCACAGAGGTGGTGGTGGTAAATCCTTCTTTGAGCCTTTTATGCCTAAATTCTATATTCAAAAACTATTTTTACATTACCATCACTCAACAGCCACATTTGAATGAATTAAAAATCTAAGATCCTATATATTTTTAGCATTCAAAGTAAAACAAAGGAAAACAGACTGCTTACTGCAGGGAAATAAGTGCCTTTGGTGCTTGAAGAACTACTTGATGATGCTCCTGTGACATGAGCTCGATCATAGGGGGGTCCACTGCTTCCCCCCATGATACTGAGGGAGCTGATCACTGATTTACCTCGAGACATTCCTAAAATGCAAGGAGGATTAAAAACTTAAGATGAATAAGACCCATAAAAATGCACAAAATAATTTTACTCAACACCAGGATTATAAATACCAATAGTCAAGTAGTCTGATTTTAAAACAACTTATGCCCTCCTTTCCTAATAATAACTGAAAACATTTAATGGAGAAAGAAATGAATGTTCTCTAGAAGTGAATGCTTCCATTGAGAGCTGGCCTAGGACAAGGCCAAGAATAGCTCCCACCTCCTCCTCCCTCCCCTGGTGGAAGCAGAGGTCTTCAAAATAAGAGGTTTTCAACCTCTTGGAGGATTTGAAGGAGAAAGGACTGTGAAGGGTGGAGGCTGTGAAGCAGGATAGATTAAATAACAGATTTATTCAAAAGAAAATAAAAACTATTTTTTAGGGCATAAACACAACATATGCAAGATATTTCTTCATCTACTAAATACAAATGTTGCTGGAATCAAAACTACCAATACTAAAGAAGAAATACCATTTTTTTCCAAGCAGCTTCCCAAATTCTACTAACTGAAAATAGGTATGACAACAAAGAAACATTACCATTAACAGCTTAAAAACAATGTCTGTTTACTTAAGAGTTACACCCAGAGTAAGTTCCTATTTTCAGAGGGCTTTTGCCAGGTACTTCCTTCTCCATATTCATTAAAAGGAAGGCTTCTTTTCAGTAAGGACACCAGAAAATACTGAAAAGAAAGCTATATTTACTTAGAGCAATATGACATACTCAATTATAAAACTTCTGGCTACTTGGTTATGCATAAACTAGCCCTACTGTCACTGTCATCATGTAAAGTTAGCAGAAAACGTTAAGACAGTAAACAATTCCTCCCTTCTATCACCCAGCTATTTATAGATCTTTGTTGGCTGAAGGAAATCTTACTGATTTTTTGGCCTCCTTTTAATTCCTGGCTCAATAGAACTGGGATACCCTGGTAGGGAACCTAAAGAACTTGTGGTTTGTAACTCTTTTCACTAAATGACTGGCTGATTACTTTCTGTAAAGTATATCCAGAAGTGCAGTCAGAAGGGCTTGGAGCTTGTATATGTATCTGCTTTGTATCTTTTGGTGATTTCTACCAAACCATAGCTAAGGCCTTTTGTGTGACGAGAAGATGCTAACAGTTAAAAAAAACATTTGCAGGGTCTTGCTCTGTCTCCTGGGCTAGAGTACAGTGGCGTCATCACAGCTCACTGCAACCTCAAACTCCCAGGCTCAAGTAATCCTCCTGCCTTAGTCTCCCAGGCAGCTGGGACTACAGGTGCATGCCACCACGCCCAGTTACTTTTTCTATTTTTGGTAGCAACAGTGTCTCATTCTTGCTCAGATTGGTCTTGAACTCCTGGCCTTAAGCAATCCTCCGGCCTTGGCCTCCCAGAGTGCTAGGATTACAGGTGTGAGTGCTCTCATAATTTTTTAAACTCAAAGTAATCTAGTTTGAAATTGACTCTAGGTAGTACCCTGTTTCCATAATGGAACTTGGCAGTCTTGTCAGGACCCAAGACTTAATTCTCAATGGATCAGTCTTAACTCACCTGGAAGAGATCCTGACAAAGAACTTGGGTGTGGCACATAACCAAGGGGCACAGAAGCTGGTCCATGAACTACATAGTCATTAGTCATGGTTTCCCCATCTCCCTTCATACGTGGACACAACATCCTCTGACAGAGAAAGTAAATAGTTCCAGACACGAAAATGGTGACAATAACTCCAATAACTGAGCCAACTGTATTGGTGGCCTGTGGTGCTGGCTCTTCAGTTGGATCTAAAATGGAGAATGCAGCACAGTTATCTTATGGAAAAACAACTGTATATTCAAAATAGTAATCAAGAAGAGGGCTTGCTAGCAGAATGTGAAGTTAAAAGCCTGGTGAAGACAAGTCATAAACATTTTTCTTTTTTATGAATACATACACACCACACCTCATGGACATATGGATTAAATGTCATCATTAGGAATCAAAATGAACTACCCTTAAGTGAAGGCAGAAATAAAACAATACATTGGAAAGTATAACTGTAAATTGATAGAAACAAAGGTGATAAGTGAAGTATAGATTTAAACACCATTAAGAAGCTTTAAATATAATACATATATAGATAAAATCTATTCTACTTCATCCTGTATACCACAAAAATCAACAGGGTTATTTTGAATTTTAGGGCCAGAAGGTATGGACCTAGAAAAGTCATCAAATGTTTTACCTGGAATGGTGAAGAAGCCAAAAGCAGTTCCTGGCACATGTTAGATTTTAGATTTAAACAGTGACAATTACGCCAGGTGAAGGAAAATTACAAACTAAAGATGAGCCTAGCTCTCAGACCTAATATGCTGCTGCTGTCAGGCTGTCTGGTTGCCTGAGAGCAAGGAACATAAAGTCTCCACACTTGATTACTGGAGGACTCACAGAGAAAGGCCAGAGTGCTGGGGGATCCTGCCCATGGTATCCACTTTCACTGGATCCCTGAGCTACTTGAGGCTTTAAGCAGCAGAGGGCATTGATATGGTAGAGGGAAAGAGCAAATGGGCTTATCAAATTTAGAGCATTACTCTTCTATTCAGAATGAAAATGCTTTCATTCTGAACAGTTAAATTACATCTCACAGTTGCAGGTCCTTTAAGAACCTTCTTTCTGCTTCATGTTACCTCAAATCTCCCATCCATATAGCTCAACTCATCCTCTGACAGATTATATAAAAGAAACGAGTGAACACGGCCTCACTAAGTTACATAATATATAGGGACTGTCATTTACAAATTTAGTCTGTGGAATCAGAGGCATAGACTCTCCTTAGACCTTGTGAGCAACCACCCCTTGTTTTTATTCCTTTATAATGCCTTGACATTCCTTTCTAAGGCCAAGCTTCAAGAAAGAATAGTTTACATTGACTACCCTCAAAACCTAGTCTCTGCATTGCATCTTAATTTACGAAATAAGGCTTCTACCCTCACCACTGCACTGGAACTGCTCTGGTCAAGGTCAAAGTTCTCCTATTTGCCATATTCAATAAACTCTTCATCTCACTGACCTCTCTATATACCCGATGCTGGTTCCCGTTTGCTTCTCAAAAATGCCTGATCAATATCCTTCCAAGACACACTCTCTTCATTTTACCACTTCTGATTATTCTTTCTGTTTCCTTTGTTGGCTTCATTCTCTTCTACTTGCCTCTTAAGTGCAGGTGTTTCCCAGGGAGTTCTATCTACCATTTACTACTTTCTTCCTCTGCTTACTCTCCTGGGAGGTTTCATCCACTGCCACAGTTTTAATTATCATCAATAAACTGAAGAGCACCAAATTTCTCTCCGGAGCCACAGACCCATATAATCAACAACTTCCTGGACAGCTTCAATGGGGTATCCCACAGCTATCTTTAATGTAACATATCTCAAACTGAACTCATCTTCACTATCATCTGTTGTTTCTCCTAGACTCCAGGGGAAAAGCAGATCATAAATGAATGTAGTAGTCTGGTACAAGACAATAAAGAGTGATGGGGCCTGTGGCAAACTGTAAGGTACATGCCTGCCTAAAGGCATTTAAATTAAATTAAAAACAAAAACAAATTAACCAAAAACATTGCATCACCCAAATATTAATCTGCAGCCAGGATATGGTATAGTACTTCAGTTTTCAGTCCCTGATATATATCCTAGCTAATGACACCAGTCCCTCAATGAGGTACCTGTGGGTCAACTGAAACTTATCAGCTGTACCTAAGTGGTTGCCAAGTCTTTATTCTATTTCTGAAATAACTGAAATCTATTCCCTCCTTTCCACCACTGCTGCTCTTCCTCTTGATTTAGATCTTTATCATCTTCTGCCTGAACTCCAAAAGCCTCCTTTTAAAATTACAGGATACAAGTCATTAGTAGAGACAATGATCTTGTAGGTTGCAACCAGCATTTATAAGAATAAAATAGAAAACATCAAAATGTACTCTATATAATATGGGTAAATACTGTTGTGTGACACTTTTGGTTTTTTATGCATGCACCCACATCTTTGTATTCCTCTTGACGTAATCAAAAGAAGTTTGAAAGCAACCAATCTAACAAATTTCCCTGCCTATAATCTTATCACCTCCAATTGATGTGCTTTACAGCTTTTGTATTTGCTTGGCCATGCTAGTCTTATTCTTGAAATTTTCAATGACTCTCCATTGTTAATGGAATATTGCCAAGGCTTTTTAGAAGAAGAGTAAAGTCCTCCATGATCTTACCTTTACCTAGTTATCTCTTCTGACACCCCTCAAGACATAGCCTGTACTTTGGCAGTCCCATCTACATGCACTTTCCAAAAGATGACTGTTTCACTCCTTTCTGCTTTTGAACAGTATTGTTCCTCTGCGTGGAATGCAATTTCTTCACTCATCTGCATAATGAACACTATTGCACTGATCAAGACCTGATCTTAAGTACCATCTTTCTAAGGAGCCTTCCTTGATCAATTCCATCTTTGTTCCTAAAAAGTTGACAGCTTCTCCTTTGTACTATGACTTTATAGATCTCTATCACAGCAATTTTCATATTACTTATCAGTCTATTATCAATTGTACCTACTCTGAGCCAGGCTATGTGTTTGTCAGGCTAAATGATATATACATTAAATCATTTAATTTTCTCATAAGCACCAGGCTAAGTATCATTATCTTTATTTTAAAGATAAAGAAACTAAGGTTTAACAAAAACAAAAAATTTGTTGGTAAGGGAGAGGAGCTAGGATTCAAATTATATTCTTACTGCTGTCTCAACTATAGAGGACTTTGAGAAACTTGGTGCAGGTACCACGTATCCTCATTTATTGTTGAATAAATGAATAAATTCTAAGTCTTACTGAGTAATCCCACTTAAACTTTTTTTTTTTTAAATTTTTATTTTTTTGAGAAAGGGTTTCACTCTGTTGCCAGAGTGCAAATGGCATCCTCATAGCTCACTGCAATCTCAAACTCCTGGGTTCAAGCGATCCTTCTGCCTCAGCCTCCCAAGTAGCTGGGACTACAGGCATGCACTACCAAGACCAGCTGATTTTTCTATTTTTTGTAGAGATGGAGTCTCATTATGTTGCTCAGGCTGGTCTTGAACTCCTGGCCACAAGTGATCCTCTCACCGTGGCTTCCCAAAGTGATAGGATTACAGGTGTGAGCCGTTGCACTCAGCCTCCCCTTGAACTTTGTAAAAATACCACCTTAAAGTTATCATTACAGATGAAAGAGTTTTTAAATAAGCCCTATCTAAATTCTATCAAATAAGTTTTGACAGGGTAGACCCGGCTTATGCTGAATTCTATTCAGAATTAAGTTTATCAATTTGGGATACATTATATGTTAGGGCATTGGTCAATAGTTATGAATCTTGTAGAAACTATAGGCTGTTCAGCCAAGGGTCTCAAAGTCTAGGGGTGTATGTTAGCCCAAGGTATCCCTAGGCTACTTTTTAGGAGAGTTCTTAAAATCTTCTAGCCACTGAGAAACTGATAGAAACACTTCAAGAAAACAAAGGGACTAATGTCCAGAAACTAAGCTTAGACCACCAATTAATTTCCATGTATCTAAATTATTTGAGAATTTTGTAACTTTGGTGTAGCAAAACATTTATTCTTTTCTGGTGCTTTACTAAATATTTCTGTGAAGATTTCTATGCATGAGAAAACTGCTATGTTTGAAAAATTATTGATAAAAAAGCATTAAAAAAATCCCTGCCACAAACAATTAGCTTAATATTAATACTTGTTATTTAGTAAGGAAATCTTGATAAGTAAACCTCATACATAATGAAGAAAGTATTTTAAAAATTCTCCCTTATGAGTAACTTACAAGGTCTTAGTGCTACTTACAACAATCCAATTCATCTGATTTGTCACTGCAATCCACATTATGATCACACTTCTTGTGTTTTCCAATGCACTGACCGTTGGCACAGCGGAACTGATCAATCAAACAAAGCACTGGGAAAGAATGCAAATAGTTTTCCTAAGAAAAGTCAAACTCTGGCAGAAGTCAAAAGGTGCTTTCTGAGTGTAAATGAAAAACAAATGAGATTTTTAGAAATAACTGAAACATTATTCTCTGGGGATTTCCACTGGGTAGAGGGAAAAAAAAAAAAAAGGAGTGGAAAAGAAATCCAGTAGGAAATTTCCTATTTTATTCTTCACATTAAATTTCCTCTTTTACTAATACTTCTGTTGGTTACCCTAAAGAAATCTAGAGAATTTTATCGTTTTTACTGTGTTAAAACTTAGTAAGGGAAAGAGAAGACTATGAAATATTTTACATTGTAATAAATAAACCCACTAACTCAGAGTTCACTGGAAACAGGTACTATTTCTACATACTGATGGCCTCAGCTCCTATTTCTCAATTTTCAAAGCTTATTAATCTGTAATAAATCTTATACATGTGAAATGAATTAAAACAACAATTTGGAACATGGTACTATGTTCAGACATGATATGGTCATATATACTTGAAAACCCCCAATTTACCACTGACCAAAACAACACTCTGAATTTTAAACAACTTAATGGAAAAAGGACTACATGACCAGGCACTGAGGAATTTTGGATACCTTCACAGTTCTTCTCATCTGATTTATCCTGGCAGTTTGCATCTCCATTGCATCGGAGGGCACCATCAATACACTGCCCACTGGCACACTGGAACTGGGACTCTGAGCATACAGGACAATTGAGTTCATCACTGTGATCTTCACATTCAGTAAACCCATCACACCGCCATGCCACAGGGATACAGTCAATTTCCCCCGTGAAACAAGTAAACTGCTGAGGAGAACATGTTGGGGGTTCTTCAAATGAACAAGGGGAGAAGAGTAACAAAAATACAATAATGGTCACAGAGAGGTACAAACACCTATAGCTGAGTGATAATTAACATATACAAATACTTTATAATAAATATAATTTGTAAACTATCATCTAATCAGAGAAGAAATAAAGTTTTTATACTATTTCATTTAGATTCACTCACCTATAAAACTGTAAGGCAGAAGTTTTCTCATAAACTGTAATTCAAAGAGGATTATAATATTTGCAATCCATTACAATCTCACATATAACCTAGGGACAATCACTAAATTACCAACCTCCAAATATTTTAAAGTTAGCACAGAACTCACAAGCTTTCTAGCTCTGAGGTTCCAAAAGATGGTCTACAAACCCCTGGGGGTCTCTGAGACCTCTTTCAGGGAATCTACTAGGTCAAAACTATTTATATAATAACACTAAGATGTCATTTGTTTTTTCACTACATTTGCACTGATGCTACAAAAGGAATGCTGGGTAAAACCTGTTGGCACCTTCGAAGACTCAAGGCAATGGCAAAAATCTGTACTAGTAGTCACTGTACTCTATGCAGTCACACACTCACAGTTTAAATGTACTAACAAAATAGGCCACTTTCACTTAAGAATGTTCTTGATGAATCAACAAAAAAATATTAATTATATTAAATCAATTCCCGAGTACATGTCTCTTCAATGTTCCATTTGATAAAACGGGAAAAATGAATAAAGCCCACATTGAAAACCTAAGCATGACGTTTCTAATGTAAAAGCATTCGTTTGATTTGTAAACTCAATTCAAAATGGAACACCATTTTTACCTGACAGAACTACTGACAGGTAAACTATACAGTAGTTATTTACACTTAGGTATTTGGCAGGAATTTTTTTAAAAAGATGAACCAAGTGAGTCTCTTACTTCAAGGAAAACAATGGATAGTATTTGTGGCAAATTATAACACTGGAATTTTCAATCAGAAATTAGAATTTTGGAAAACTTGTATACAACACTATAAGCTGAACAAATTCCCAGTATTTAAAAGGTATTTCTGATGAGATTGGTGGTGATATTAACAAATGTGATTTTTTGATATTGCATAATGAAATGGGTTGAAATCTGAAGATCTGGAAATTTCTGAATGGAATCCCAATATTTCCAAATGACCAAGGTATGAGTTTACAAAATCATGCTTAGGTAAAAGATCCATTCAGAGTACAAAATAGATCAGTACATTTTTAATGTAAAAGACTGTGAAAAGTTAACTAACATGGTCTCAAATTCTACAATGCAACTAAACCTATAGGAAACTATCACTTGTCAAGATGTGATATAGAATCCAAGATGAATATCCAAAATTATTTGAAAAGGCTATTATAGTCCTCAATTTTCTAACTATATATCTATGTGATGCCCAATTTTCATTTCAACCAAAACTACACATTACAACAGATTGAATATAGAAGTAAACATGAGAATCCAGCCCAACATTAAGAAGATTCACAGAAATGTACAAACAATGCTACTCTTCTCACTGAAGTTATTTTGCTTTAGAAAACATGATTTTCTTAATATATTTCATTTATGAAAGCATGTAAGGGTTTATTGCTATTTTTAACAAATATTTTTAGAAGTTCTTGGTTTTTAATTCTAGTACATAAATATAGATAAATATAACCCATACAAGCAGAAGCTCTTTGGGTCCTCAATAATTTTTTAAAATGTAAAAATCCATGAAGACCAAATAATTCGAGAACTGCCATTCAAGCCTTATTTCTTTGTTTTGCAAATGGGGAAACTGAGGCTCAGAGAGCTAAGTGCCCAAGGTCACAGGCTTCCTATAAGGGATAAATTAAAAAAAAAAAAAGATGGTACTAGAAGGGAGTCCTGACTTTTAGCCTATTGCCTTTACTACTGTATCACACGTTGACTTCTTTAAAAAACTTATTAGTAAATTCTCCAGAAAACACAACATTATTACATGGCCATGGACTAGATAGAATACCTTTTATCTTTAAAATAGAGAATATTGCAGATTACAGGTGAACATTTTACATGGGGAATTTGAGAGATTTATTTTCCAAGAGCCTATATGTATTCAGCACTATAACGTGTGGGAAATTAAAATAGATAAATACGATCTATGTCTTTAAAGAGCTTTGAATTTGGTTGGGGATAGAAAGTAACTAATAAACATAAAATAAATGAATTACTTTGAACTGTATGTCACGCAACTGCAGTAACAAGTATTACAATTCAGAGAAAGGGGAGTATAACAACAGCTAGAGAAGGTTTCATAAATTATGAGGCAGCGAACTGCACCTTGGAGTAAGATTTAGGATGGGCATGCAAGAAGAGAAATATGTACAAGTAAAGCCACAGAAGCAAAGCAAAACAAAACAGAACATGCCATAATGATCCTCACACTCTAAACAGCCAAACAAAAATAAAGTGAGCAAGTTGCAAAGAAATATAAAATGAGATGGACAGATAAGACAAGTGCAAATGAAATCACATTTTGAAGGTCAGGCAGAGAAACTGAGATTTTGTATTTATCTCCACTGTAAAATCAATATTAAATCTCAAAAAGGCATGTACACAAATGTTTACTGCAGTTTTATTCTTTTTTTTTTAAGATAGGGTCTTGCTATGTTGCCCAGGCTGGCCTGGCACTCATGGGCTCAAGCAATCCTTCTGCCTCAGCCTCCCAAGTAGCTGGGACTACAGGTGCATGCCACCACACCCGGCTCTCGTTTTATTCTTTTTTTTCTGAGACAGGGTCTTGTTCTGTTGCCCGGACTAGAGTGTAGTGGCGTCATCATAGCTCACTGCAGCCTCAAACTCCTGGGCTCAAGCGATCCTCCCACTTCAGCCTCCTGAGTAGCTGGGACTACCAGCGTGTGCCACCACACCTGGCTAATTTTTCTATTTTTTGGTAGCAATGGGGCCTCGCTATGGTGCTCAGGCTGGTCTTGAACTCCTGGCCTCAAGTGATCCTCCTACCTCAGCCTCCCAAAGTGCTGGGATTACAGGGAGGAGCCACCACGCCCAGCTGGTTTTATTCTTAATAACAAAAGATTGAAAACAATTAGAATGTCCCTCCCAGGACAGTGATAAATCGTAGTATTAGATAATAAAATAGTATTCAGCTATAAAAAGGAAAAACTACTGATATACTCAACTGTACAAATGAATCTCAAAAATATATTAAGCAAGAGAATCCAAACACAAGAGAGTAAGTACATCATGACTTCATTTGTACAAAGTTCAAGAACAGGCAAAGCTAATGTATGGGGATAAAAATCAGAACAGTAGTTACATCTGGAATAGAACTAACTGGTAAGGGACATCAGGGTACTTTCCTTAATGGAAATGTTCTGTTATCTTGATTTGGGTGTTACTAACACAGTTGTATACGTTTGTCAAAGCTCGTTAACTATCCATTTATACAGATATTAAAAAAAAATAAACAAAACATATCTGAACCCCCCCCCAATAATCACTAAATGTGCAAGCGCAAAAAAAAAAAAAAAAGTCAAAGGCCCTTTAGAAGACCTTTTCTAACTGGAAGATGAGATCCTTGATTCAGTTTTATCTATGTTATCATTGCCATAAAGGGAAATTTTTCTAGAATTTTTCTAGAATTGCCCTATTAAATAACAGTCTAGCAGCCTGATTTAGAAACATGTGCTGTTTTTGTGTGTGTGGTAAAATATACATAACTTTAAATTTACCAATTTAGCCATTTTAAAGTGTACAGTTCAATGGCATTAAGTACATTCACATTATTGTGCAATTATTGCTATTTTTTAAAATTCAAGTACCACAGCTTAACTGTTATTGTGCTTATGTCTGATCTCCCTAACTAGATTGTAAGCTCCATCTCAAAGATCTCCAAATACCCTACAGTCCAAGCAGAATGCCCATAGCTGCTACTCAATACATACATTAGTTATTTTTTTAAAAATTTAAAGTTAGAATAAAGTTTACATGTAATCCTACCCACCTAACAATTTTTACATTTTGCGTGCATATTCTTTCGATCTTTCTTTACAGAAATATATATTTTATGTTCTTGTTACCACAGTAGAAAACACCATTTTAACAACTTTTCCCCCTCACTTGAGCCAACATTTTGACATTTTTACATCAACTTCATGATCATAACATTTAATAGCTGTATAAACTCAATTACTTTACTTAATTATTTTCCTACCATCAGAAATAAGATTGTTTTTAAATTTTCTGCCACTGTAGATAACAGCATGATGTAGTCTTTTTCCTTCAGTTGAATTAACTTAGAATTATCCTCAATAGGAAGATTTCTGAATGAAGGGTATGAATACTATTACAATGATACTGCCACACTATGATTTAACAAAGGAATGTATCAATTTTGTTATGCTTCATGAGTGATCACACCAATTTTAGTACAACATTATCACTACACTCAGTGATATCTTCCAAAAAATCTTTTTTTGCTAGATAAATAAGGAAAAAATGGTAAACTGCTGATGGATTTGAACCAAAGAATATTCTTTTCACTGGACATAATTCCCAACAATGAAACATAAATTGATACAACCTAGAATTCAATGGATGAAGATTATAAGAGGTAGAATTAATTGATTTTGTTACACTCTCAGGGGGTGGGGAAGCTACTTTATTATTAGGAAATACACTTATTCACAGGCTGAGTTTCACAGGCTGAAAAATGTGGTAATATATATATAAAGGAATACTATTCAGCCTTAAAAAAGGAAGGAAATCTTGCCATTTACAATACAGATGAACCTGGAGGACATAATGTTAAGTGAAATAAGCAAAGCACAGAAAGACAAACAATGCATGATCTCACTTACATGTGGAGTGTAAAAAACTCAAACTCAGTGAAACAGAGTAAAATGGTGGCTACCATAGGCTGGGAGGTGAAGTGAACAGGGAAAAAGGGAAAAGAAAAAAAAAGACTAACCCAAAAGCCTACCATGGTGCAAATAAATGGAATACAAGTAACCAATTAAGTTAGGAGACAGAGCAACTTCACTGCCTAATTATAGAAGGCTAGACTAAGATATGGAATATGTTGGCATCTAGGCTTGCTCAAGAAAATTACAACATATTTACCTCCACATGACAACTCATCTTGAAGCAGAACCAGGTGCATGGGGCAAGAACACCTCGTAGTACCATCTCCCTTTACAAGACAAATATGTGAACAGCCACCATTATCCTGAGCACAAGGATGCTGTCCTGCAAAAAAAAAAAAAAAGAAAAGAAAAGAAAAAGGGACAACCCTGTCAAAATCAATCATTTATAAATTACGAAGAAAACCAAACATAAAATCAGCTTGCACTTTATTTCTAAATAATGATTTCTCACTGCATCTTCACACAATCTACAAGAAAATACTTCTATCTAACCACTGTCTTTATTTATTTTTCATTTTTGTAGAGACAGTATCTATGTTGCCCAGGCTGCAGCCTCGAACTCATGGCCTCAAGCAATACTCCCACCTTGGCCTCCCATCTCCCAAAGTGCTAGAATTACAGGCATGAGCCACTGCACCCGGCTGGCCATTTGTCTTTATATATAAAATATTTTAAGCAAGGTAATGGCACAGCTGTTGTTAATTTTTGTGAATACAAAAAGTTGATGATTGAAACCAAAAAACTGCTAGGGAGAATGCTGAGACATGGATATTATTCTATTTAAGATACAAGAATTCTCCTATATTAAAGATTTTAACTCAAATTCTACACTTATAAAATATGATTTCATTCAAAAATTATATTTTAATGGGGAATCCATTAAAAAATAAAAAGTTAGAAGAAAAACCTTAAAGACACATGGTACTGAACCATTCAGAGACAGACAAAATTATTTGCTTGGTCAATTGCAAAATGTAACTTGCAATATTACAAATGTCTAATTTCTTCACATTTGGGCTAAGTTAAATTAACCATTAGACAACTTTTCAAAGTCTGTTTCACAAGTTGTACTTAAAGAAACCATACCTTTGAATTTTCTATCTAACTTGTGTTAAAAGCGACTTGACATCTGTTATCACAAAATATCAACATCTAATGTAGCCACCATTTAATATCTGACTCTTCTAAAATAACATTGGTCCTACTTCAGTTTGTGTTTACAAAATTGGGGGATTCAGCTATCTATAAATCGGCATACTGTCTAAAACAGACATCGTAAATTATATTAAATGTACAACCTATATAGCAGTGTTTCTCAACTTTGTAATTCCATGACATTTTTGATGGAATCTTATTCCATCAAAAATCTCATTCTCTTTAATGTTATTAGAAATTTTAAAAAATGTTTTTCCAAATATAAAGCCATATTTAAAGGTTGAGTTACATAAAGAAGATACTCTCCCCTGAAATTCTGAAAACCTCTAGTGAGACTTTCTATAATAAAATATTCATTTATCAACTGAATAAATAACTTAGGTATTATATGTCATCATTACCTTATTTCTATTAAACGTTCAGCATGAGTTACATGTCATAACATAAAGTGACAACAATTCTAATTCTCAAATACAGTTCAGGAATGGTATTTTTATTTTTAAGTTCATGAATGGTAGCAACATAATGAACACAGGAATTGAGCACGCAAAGATACTCTTGTTTCTTTATTTTCCTTTCATGTTTGAATTAGATTTGAAAGCACTGTGCTGAGAAGTTAAGGAGTTTCAACAGTTCCCTCTCTAGTACTCTATTTAACATTAGCATTACTGGTACCATCGTGTAAGACCTATAATAGTGATTGCTATGAGGGTACTTCTGATGATAGACATGTATTAACAAGAAACTAGGCCAAGATGATTAGCCATTTTCAAAAGTTTTCAATAAAATTAAAAGAAAATTATGATTATTTTTCTGAGCTGGGAAATTAAAAAATTTATCCAAGAAGGGAAAAAAACAAGCACTTACTGATTAACCACAGTCTTCTCTTATGTTTACACACTAATTTTTAGTTTGTTTTAAAAATAAGGTTAATCCATGCTAATATATTCCTCATTATATAAAATACAACTTTTAATTTTGCTCAAACTATGGGGTATAGAGGGAAGAAAAGGAATGGATGCTTTATACTAACATAGTATTCTCAAAGGAATTAAAAGAAATAAAGAGAAGGCATGACAGGCATAGTCATTGTTGTACCTGGAGAAATTTTTTTAAATGAGCAACACCATGCCTTTCCTCCATTTCTGATTTGTGAGGAGAATAGGAAAATTTTTGAAATTTGAAAAAGCTCCCAGGTGAGTTTGACATAGGCTTTAAAAGCATGAAGAGTTCAAAAAACTGGCAAAACTAAAAGTGAATGAAAATCTTGAAGATAAAAGAGGTCAAAAAGACACAAAAGGACATATTAATTTCTTAAAACAAACATGAGTCCTCCAACTAGCATTACCCCATGAGCACTTACTGTATTCCTGAAGGTTCAGCTCCTTCACTGCATGAATGTCACTAAGCTGGGCGATTCGAGCCTGCACTTTGGTTCTACCCTCTTGACCTGTCATGTCAATTTTTTCAATCATTTGCTGCTGCTTATCAATCCAATAGAGCCAGTTTTCAAACACAGTCAGTCCCACAGGCTGCAAGATATTGGAGTCTTCTAATACTATCCGGTTAGCACCTGGAAAAATGAGAAAATTCAACAGAAATGATTCCTATGTGACAGATCATACTTTCAACAATTATTTACTGACTACTAATAAGATTCTAAAAGTACGGAAAAGGAAAATGCGTTAAGCTCTCTACCACAAAACTTGAAAATCACACTGATATACAGACACCAGAAAATAGGTAATAGACATTCATGTGCAATCAAGAGCAATTAAGTGCCCAATACACAGTAAATACTCTAGTTCATAGAAACGTAAAGAACTTAGACCAGTATTTAAAAAATTTAATTAGCAGAGTCCATTTTTCAAATTAAATTGTATGAAAAACCCTAACTTATATATAAAACACATGAAAATGGCACTTCTCTGGAGGAAGCAGCGGTGGTGAACCCAGAGTTTTGTGGTCTTGGTGTCCCCCCACTTGCGGAGTACACTCGAGGCATCCATGAAGAACAACACTACCCTCGCTCCACCTGGCTTCTCAGAACACAGTTTGAAAAAAATGACTGACTCAGAGTTTACCTGGTGCAAACCTCACCCCAAGGTAAGAATTATTTCCACATCACAGAGGCATCCATACTCTGAAAAGAGAACTTGTTCTACTGTTGGACAGTGAGAAAGTTCTTTCATACAGTGGGCTGAAATCTGTGTCCATGCACCCCTCCTGTTCATGGTTCTCTCTCACTCAAAAAGAAAAAATTTACTCATTCCTTCCCTCTTCTCCATAAGAGTTCTTCAAGTATTTATAGAAAGTTTTCATGGTTCCTAAGTCCTGAGTTCAATCAAAGACAGACATTAGCTAATATATTGGAAATATCAAGGAAAGTTTCAGGAAAGAGGCAAGCATAATGCTAAGTTTTAATAAATGAAAAAAAGTGGGGAGATATTCCAGATGGGAAGGTATTGCCTAAGTCAACATTCAGATCCACGGTAGGTTAAGCACAAGTTTACTTATGTTCCCTCCACAAACTCTACTAAAATGGTGGTTTAAAAAAAAAAAAATTAAGACATAAACCCACAAGGATAAAGAAGGCAAAAGAGTAGACAAGAGTAGAAAAGTGATATAAAATTTGGAAGTTGGAGAACAGACAGATGAGGGTAATAACATAGCAGCTCAGAGAAGCCAACAATGAAACCAATTAGCTCAGAAAATGGAAGCACTAGCTATTTTAGAATGGAGCACAGGTAGGAGTTATATGGTTGGGGCTGAAAGAAGAGTATTAATTAAAAATATGTACAAGAAGTTAATGCAGCTCCTGGATCTCCTCCCTTACTCTGGTAGAAGACTGAAGATATGCTTTCTAAAGAAGGTGAACCAAACTTTAATACACCAGGCGAAGACAAACAGTACCATAAATGGGTCACAGGGGAATTACTTAGAAGTCTACTTTCTAATTGGTGAGACCCTCTCCAACACCCTTCACGAACACCAGGTTGCCCACTGTTATCCTCATGCAGGAGACTGGAAGATTTCCCTACAGGAAAAAAAAAAGAAAACAACAAACAAAAACAATAAAAAAATCCTAAAGGGCTGGGAGCAGTGGCTCACACATGTAATCCTAGCACTTTGGGAGGCCGAGGCAGGAGGATCACCTGAGGCCAGAAGTTCGAGACCAGCCTGAGCAACATAGCAAGACCCCATCTCTACAAAAAATAGAAAAATCAGCCAGGCATGGTGGCACACACCTGTAATCCCAGCTACTCAGGAGGCTGAGGCAGAAGGATCGCTTGAGCCCAGGAGTTTGAGGGTGCAGTGAGCTATGATAACACCACTGCATTCTTGCTTGGGCAACAGAGTGAGACCATGTCTCCAAAAAAAAAAAAAAAATTAAAAATTAAAAAAATAAGTAAGTAAAAATAAAAAAATAAAAGTTCAAGTGAGATTACTCAGTAAGACTTAGTATCCAACAGTAAAGAACTCCAGATGTCACCTGAGAGTCCCATTAGGAAACAGCCAGGTCTCTATAATAAACTTACTGTGTTGCTGGGAAAAATGGCAGGTCTGGTAGAGGCCTCCTACCTCACCACTCCCCAGGGAAGAAGGTGAAGAGCGCGGACGGCTGCCTGTGCACAGATCACTCACTCCAAAAACAGCATTGTGAATTTGCAGAGAAGCAGCGTGGGACACTCAGCGCAAGAAAAAAGGTGATGGGGAGATACACTCACAAAGATTGGAGAGCGTGGGGAATACAACAGAGAACAAAGCATGAGCAGGACGCACTCGCCGGGTCAGCGCAGTGCAATCTGACCTGCAGGTGGACACGCACCATCCTACAGACTTCCCACCCACTCAGTCAGGGACAAGCCCAGAGTCAGTGCAAAGTCACTGCATAAGACAACAGGCTCTGTGGAGAGGAAACAATTGTAGGGACCATACAGAACTTGCGGGTGCACTGTGCCGGGACTGCACAAGGCTGGGGAGGGACTGGGCTGAGATACAGCTTCCCAGGACAGTACGCTGGAATGTGGAGATGGGCACCTCACCCCAGGAAGTCAGTGAGACCAGGACACGGAAGGTGAATGGACAGCAATGGGCTATGTCCTTGGTGGCTGCCGGCAGTTGCCTCCATGGGATCCAGGCGGGTCAAGCAGAGCCACGTTCACAGCATGGCTGACCTGAACCAGTGGGACCCTGATGTATGCCCACCATATAAGGCCAGTCGGCAGCTGGCAGCCATCTTTAAAGGTCCCCCGTCTGGAGCTGACTGTTAGCTAGGTCTCTAGCCTCACCCCCCCCCAGCCTGGGGGCTCTCGCACCTAGGCCCAGTGGGCTATGCCCTTGGGACAGCTGCCTCCGTGGGCTCCAGGTGGGACAAGGAGAGCCACGTTCCCTGCGTGGCCGACCTGTATCAGCGGGACCCTGAGGTACTGGAAACAGTTTGCAGCCCGACAACCCGGTCCTGCCTTCCCAGCTCTGGCCATCTTCTGCGTGATTGGCCCTAGTGCCCGCTCTACAGTCCCCAACCCCACTTGCCCAGAGAATGGCCATATTGAAGATTGCTGTGTTACAGTGACTCAATTTGCATAAGTACTGGTTCCCATGGCAACCGAATGCCTCAGGTGCCACAGGCTGAATCAGAACAGCTGCCCCCATCCCTACTCACTTTAATAGCGAGTTCTGCTTGATCCAAGAGTTCCTTCAGCTGCCAGTATTCCCCTGGTGGGAGCATCCCCCTGGCAGAGACTTCTGGGGATAGAGAGGACCACCTGCCTCGCCTTGAGGTCTACTGGCAGAAAAAGGGGTGCACAATTGGAGCTCCCCCATCAGCCAGTGACACGGAGACACACAAACTGTGGAGAGGCTCGAGAGCCCGTCCAGGGTGGAGAGAAAACACAAATAGTCCGATCAGAGGGGAAAGTGCCCAAGCTTCTGGACAGGTAAGAAAAAACCTGGCTGGAGTCCTTAGCAATCGCACCAGGTGGTCCCTCCCATCAGAAGCAGCCCTCCCAGCCCAGAGAGAGAGAGCTCTGAACTCCATAACAGTGGCTCTCCCTAGCAGCCGGAGCTCCATAGAAGCTCACTCCCTAGCTTTCCCACTGCAGCTGCAAGCTATCTTGCTCCTCCCCACACCTCAGGGGAACAGGGTCAAAGTAACCCCTGGGAACTACAAGGCCCCTTCCAAAGCTTGGGGCTTTCGTATATCCCACCTGGGGGACCAGAGCCTACCACGGGCACAACAGATTACCTAGGTAACTGGCTCCCCCACGCAAACTGCAATCAATGACAGCAGGAACAACCCCACAGCTAAAAATATTGCCTTCCATCTCAAGCTATTAGGGAGCAATGGATTCATACCCTCAAGTACAGTCCACCGGCTTGGAGCTTAAGCTGGGGCAACAAACTCACTATACTCCACTGGGAAGAGGTGAAGACGACAGGTCAGAGGTAACCCAAGAGATCCATCAAACTTGCTGAAATACACCTAAGGCAATACAGGACCAGTGCTCCTCTCCCTGGCTCTGTCAGGGAACGATCCTTGGGGTCTTGAAGACAGGGCCATAAACTAGCCTAGTACCCCCAGCTCTCGACCAAGAGGCCAGATGAGAAAGAATCAGTGAAAGAACAAAGGAACCATGAAAGATCACAGCAAAAAGTCACCCCCAAGAGAAATCATTAGCTCCTCAGTAACGGATAGCAACTTAAATGAAATTGGCAAAATGACAGAGGAAGAATTTCAATTTATGGATTGTAAGAAAGCTCAATGAAATTCAAGAGAAAATAGAAAACCAACATAAAAGAGCCACAAGAAAAATGCAAGAAATGAATGAAAAATTCTCTAAAGAAATTGAACTATTACAGAAAAACCAAACAGAAATACTGGAAATGAAAGAGGCATTCGAGGATCTACAAAACACAGTGGAAAGTCTTAAGAACAGGCTGGATCACACAGAGGAAAGAACCTCAGAGCTGAAAGATAACTCCTATGTGCTAAACAAATCAGTTGAAGAGAAAGAACACAGAAGCAAGAGAAATGAGCAAAGCCTACAAGAAATGTGGGATTATGTAAAGAGGCCAAACGTAAGAATCACAGGCATCCCTGAGGGCAAACAAGAAAATACATAAGGGTTGGAAAATCTATTTGAAGGAATAATAAAGGAAAATTTCCATGGCCTAGCCAGAAATCTCGAAATCCAGGTATAATAAGCACACAGGACTCTTGGGAGACTCAATATGAAAAGGCAATCACCACGCCACATAGTTACTAGGCTGGGCAAAGTAAACACGAAAGAGGCACTCCTTCGAGCAGAGAGGCAAAAACAGCAGGTAACCTACAAAAGAAAACCTAGCAGACTAACTGCATATTTTTCAACCGAAACCTTATAAGCCAGAAGGGACTGGGGACCCATCCTCAGTCTTCTAAAACAGGATAATGGCCAACCTAGAATTCTTTCTCCTGCAAAACTAAGCTTCTTACATGAGGGAGATATAAAGACTTTCCCAGAAAAGCAATCACTGATGGAATTTGCAAAGACCAGACCTGCCCTACAGGAAGTCCTCAGAACTGCATTACACACTGACCAGCACAATAGACATCCACCAGTGTAAAATCACCCAAAAGCTAAAGTCTAGAACTCTGATTCCACAATGGCTTGAGGGGTAAAACAAAACAATAAGAGTCTACCCAACAGGATGAAAAGAAATCCACCCCAAATATCCAAGTATCAATTCTCTCAATAAATGTGAATGGCTTGAATTGCCCATTGAAGAGACATAGGCTGGCTGAATGGATTAAAAAATACAACCCAAGTATCTGCTGTCTTGAGGAAATGCATCTTACACACAAGGACTCATTCAGACTCAAGGTGAAGGGATGGAAAACAATTTTCCAGGCAAATGGAAACCAAAAGAAAGCTGGGGTAGCCATTCTTATATCAGATATCATAAACTCTAAAGCAACAAAAGTAAAGAAAGACAAGGATGGTCACTATATAGTGGTGAAGGGAAAAATCCAACAAGAAGATTTAACAATCCTAAATATTTAGGCACCCAACACAGAGGCGCCCAGATACACAAAGCAAATACTGCTAGGTCTAGACAACATAATAAACAGCAATGCCATAAGAGCCAGGGACTTCAACACCCCACTGACAGAACTGGACAGATCCTTCAAGCATAATATAAGTAAAGAAACAATGGACTTAAACAGAAATGTAGACCATTTGGGCCTCACAGACATCTACAGAACATTCCATCCAAACAACACTGAATATACGTTCTTCTCATCAGCTCATGGAACTTTCTCTAAAATTCATC
This sequence comes from Daubentonia madagascariensis, assembly GCA_023783475.1. Lineage (NCBI taxonomy): Eukaryota > Metazoa > Chordata > Mammalia > Primates > Daubentoniidae > Daubentonia > Daubentonia madagascariensis. The sequence goes on from JAKFHU010001244.1 coordinate 760,900, forward strand.
ACATCCTAGGCCACAAAACAGGTTTCAGCAAATTTTAAAAAATAGAAATTATACCATGTATCTTCTTCCATAGTGGAATAAAATTAGAAATCAAATCCAACAGAAACACTCATCTCTGCACAAACACATGGAAATTAAACATCTATTGCTGAATGACTATTGGGTCAAGGAGGAGATTCAGATGGAAATCAACAGATTTGTCAAACTAAATGATAAAGGGGACACAAGTTATCAAAATCTGTGGGATACAGCAAAAGCAGTCCTGAGAGGAAAACTCATCACCTTAAATGCCCACATCCCAAAAACAGAAAAATCACAAATCAACAAACTAATGAATCATCTCAAGGAACTGGGAAATGAAGAGCAAACCAATCCTAAACCCAGCAGAAGAAAAGAAATAACCAAGATCAGAGCAGAACTAAATGAAATCAAGAGCAAAAGAACTATACAAAAGATTAATAAAAGAAAAAGTTGGTTCTTTGAAAAGGTAAACAAAATAGACAGGCCTCTTGCTAGATTGACCAGAAGCAGAAAGGAAAGAACTCTAATAAGCTCAATTAGAAATGAAAAAGGAGAGGTCACAACTGATACCATGGAAATACAAAACATCATCTTTGAATACTATAAAAATCTCTATGCCCAAAAACTTGAAAACGTAGAGGAAATGGACAAATTCTTAGAAACACGAAAACTCCCTAGGTTCAATCAGGAAGAAAAAGAATTCCTGAACAGACCAATATCAAGTACCAAAATTGAAGCAGCAATAAAAACTCTTCTAACAAAATAAAGTCCCAGGCCAGACGGGTTCACGCCTGAATTCTACCAAACCTACAAAGAAGAACTGGTACTTATACTGCAGAAATTATGCCACAACATTGAGAAGGATGGACTCCCCCCAAACTCATTCTAAAAAGCCAATACCAAATACCACTTTGACACCAAAGCCAGGAAGGGACACAACAAAAAAAGAAAACTACAGACCAATATCCCTTATGAATATAGATGCAAAAATTCTCAATAAAATCCTAGCAAACCAAATTCAACTGCATCAAAAAAAATAATTCATCACGACCAGGTGGGCTTCATCCCCGAGATGCAAGGATGGTTCAACATATGCAAATCTATAAATTTAACTCACCATATAAATAAAAGCAAGAACAAAGACTACATGATCCTCTCAATAGATGCAGAAAAGGCTTTTGACAAAATTCAGCACCCTTTGATGATAAGAACTCTTAACAATATAGGCATAGATGGCTCATACCTCAAAATTATTAATGTCATATACGATAAACCCACAGCCAATATCATACTGAATGGTGAAAAATTGAAAGCATTCCCCCTTAAAACTGGAACCAGACAAGGTTGCCCACTATTTCTACTTCAACATAGTGCTAGAAGTCCTGGCCAGAGCAATCAGACAAGACAGAGGAATCAGGGGTATCCAAATGGGGGCAGAAGAGATCAAACTTTCACTCTTTGCTGATAATATGATACTATATCTAGAAAACCCCAAAGATTCAATCAAGATACTCCTGGAATTGATAAATGAATTCAGCAAAGTCTCAGGATACAAAATCAATACACACAAATCAGTAGCCTTCATATACACCAGTAACAGTCGAGCCAAGAAACAAATCAAAGGCACAATACTTTTCATGATAGCATCAAAGAAAATTAAATATTTAGGAGTATATTTAAGTAAGGAGGTGAGAGACCTATATAGGGAGAACTAGAAAACAATGAGAAAAGAAATTGCAGAGGATGTAAACAGATGGAAAACTCTACCATGCTCTTGGATTGGTAAAATGAACAGTGTTAAAATGTCTATACTACCTAAAGTGATTTACAGAATCAATGCAGTCCCTATCAAAATACCAACATCATTTTTCACAGATCTAGAAAAAATAATTCTATGCTTTGTATGGAACCAGAGAAGACCCCGTATAGCCAAAGCAATCTTAAGCAAAAAGAACAAATTGGGAGGCATCAATCTATCCAACTTTAAACTATACTACAAGGCTGTAGTAACCAAAACAGCGTGGTACTGGCACAAGAACAGAGACACAGACCCATGGAACGGGACTGAGAACCCAGATATAAAACCATCCTCACATTGTCATCTGATCTTTGACAAAGTAGACAAAAACATACACTGGGGAAAAGAATCCCTATTTAATAAATGGTGCTGGGAAAATTGGATAGCCACATGTAGAAGACTGAAACTAGATCCACACCTCTCACCTTTCACAAAAATCAACTCACAATGGATAACAGACTTAAACCTAAGATGTGAAACCATAAGAATTCTAGAAGAAAACGTTGGAAAAACTCTTAGAGACATTGGCCTAGGCAAAGAATTTATGAAGAAGACCCCCAAAACAATCACAGCAGCAACAAAAATAAATAAATGGGACCTGATCAAATCAAAAGCTTCTGCACAGCCAAGGAAACTATCACTAGAGTGAACAGACAACCTACAGAATGGGAGAAAATATTTGCATGCTACACATCTGATAAAGGGCTGATAACCAGAATCTATACAGAACTTAGGAAAATCAACAAGAAAAAATCAAACAACCCCATTAAAAAGTGGGCAAAGGACATGAACAGAAACTTCTCAAAAGAAGACAGAATAATGGCCAACAAACATATAAAAAATTGCTCAACTTCTCTAATGATCAGGGAAATGCAAATCAAAACCACAATCAGATATCACCTAACTCCAGTGACATTGGCTTTTATCAAAAGTCTCAAAACAACAAAGCGTGTGGATGCAGAGAAATAGGAACACTCATACACTGCTGGTGGGACTGCAAATTAGTACAACCTCTATGGAAAGTAATATGGAGCCACCTCAAAGAACTAAAAGTAGAACTACCATTTGATCCAGCAATCCCACTACTGGGTATTTACCCAAAGGAAAAAAAGACATTCTATAATAAAGACATCTGCACTCGAATATTTATAGCAGCACAATTCGCAACTGCAAAGATCTGGAAACAACCCAAGTGCCCATCAATGCATGAGTGGATTAATAAAATGTGGTATATGTATACCATGGAGTATTACTCAGCAATAAAAAACAACAGGGAATTAATACATCTGGTATTATCCTGGATGGAGCTAGAGCCCATTCTTCGAAGTGAAGTATCACAAGAATGGAAGAACAAGCACCACTGGTACTCACTATCAAATTGGTACTAACTGATCAATACTTCTGTGAATACATGGAAATAATATTCACTGGGGGTCGGGCAGGTGGGAGGGGGGTGGAGGGGATGGGTAAACCCACACCTAACGGGTACAATACACATTACCTGGGGGATGGGCACACTTATAATGACTCCAACAGTACAAAAGCAATTTATGCAACCAGAACATTTGTACTCCCATAATTCTAAAATAAAAAAAAAGAAAGAAAGAAAAAATAAAATTGGGCTGAAAAAGTACTATTTTCAGCAAAACGCTTAAAAAAATAATCTCATATATAATAAAAGTGCTATCTCAAAACAATGGAAAAGACAGATATAGTCAATGGCATTAAAAAACTGATTCACTACCTGGACAAAAAAAGCTGGGTTCCTTATCTCATACCATAAGCAAAACAAGGCCCTGATCTACAAACAAAGTATAAGATCACTACAGAGGAGCTGTGCGTGGTGGCTCACTTATAATCCTAGCACTTTGGGAGGATCACTTGAGGCCAGAAGTTCAAAACCAGCCTGGTCAACATAGTAAGACTGCATCTCTACAAAAAAAAAAAACTTAGCCAGGCGTGATGGCGCACACCTGTAGTGCCAGCTACTCGAGAAACTGAGGCGGGAGGATCACTTTAGCCTGGGAGTTTGAGGTTTCAGTAAGCTACAATAATGACACTGCACGCTAGCCTGGGCAACAGAGCGAGACTGTATCAAAAGAAAAAAAAAAGATCACTATAGAGAAAACTATAAAGATGTACTAAAAATTATTAAAGAAGACCAAAGCAAAAACAAAAAACAAAAAGGATACTCATGCTCGCTTTGGCAGCACATATACTAAAAAAAAAAAAACCAAAAAAAAGGGTTACTCTATAGTCATGGATAAAAAGAATGAATTTCTTAAACATGCCAATTCTCCTCCAATATATACGTAACTTGATAGGTTAATATTCTCAATACATAAAGACTTTCTAGAAATCAGAAATAGAAAAATGGGCAGAGGCTATGAATCACATAATTTAAAGAAACACGAATGACCAATAAATATAGAAAAGATTTTGTTAAATCTCAATAGCAAACAGGGAAACAAAAATTTTATTAATGAGATAAGCCTTTTAAACTACTGGACTGGGCAAAAGCCTGTGAGTGCCTCCCAGCAACAACTACAGGGACTCTGGATTAGAGAATTTCCACTTGAGGGGTATTTATTACCTTGCTATGGCACATTAACTGAAGCTACCCCTATGACTGAAGGACATAAAATGATCTTGAATCCTGAAATACCCATACTGTCTTGGATGATGTCAGAGAAAAACTCGAATGGGGACGGCAGTGCCCAGAAGAGTTCATAATAAAATGGAAATGGTTTATATAGGATCACGCCACCTGGGGAGTGCAAGGAGGAAATACAAGCCAGAAGTTTTTTCCCCCCAAGGACTGACTCTGGAACTGTGTGAGGAGTTGCTGGATTCTACTGTCACTTGGACAGTACCCTATAAACAGCTCTCAATTGACTGACAAAGAGCTGCTTGGTCTGTGGATGACAGTTTCAAGGTGAATGGACAATACCCTATTTAGAAGGATGCCACTCTGATCGAAGAAAGCAAAAACAAATCAGCTCAGCGAGCTGAATTGCACGCTGAATAACCGAACGGTGGTAAAAGCCCCCCTGTGTTTGGGATTTCACTGACTTATGAGTAAGTGGCCAATGGCCTGGCCACACGGTCAGGGAGAAGGGCAATGGAAAACTGGCCTATTAAAGGCATGCCCATGTGGGGCTCAAATTTCCAGGCCTATGGAAATTTGAGGGGTGCATTAAAGGAGGACATGTCGATGTCCATCAGAAGACAATGCAGAGATGGCTAAATCTAGACACGTTTCTTTTTCTTTTCTTTTTTTTTTTTGAGACAGGGTCTCGCTCTGTCGCCCTGGCTAGAGTGCAGTGGCGTCATTCTAGCTCACTGCAACCTCCAACTCCTTGGATCAAGCAATCCTTCCACCTCAGCCTCCTGAGAAGCTGGGACTACAAGTGTCTGCCACCACACCTGGCTAATTTTTCTATTTTTTTGTAGAGAGGGGGTTTCACTATGCTGCTGAGGCTGGTCTCAAACTCCTGGCCTCAAGGGATCTTCCCACCTTGGCCTCCCAAAGTGCTAGGATTACAGGTGTGAGCCACCACGCTCGGCCTAGACATGTTTCTTTTACACACCCTTAGGCACATAATGCCAATAAGAACTGTTCTGTCTCATTATTGGAACTGGAGGTCATTATGTTAAGCGAAATAAGCAGGCACAGAAAGACAAATACTGCATGTTCTCACTCTTATGTTGGCACTAAAAACGTTGATGTCATGGAGGTAAGAGCAGAATGACAGATACCAGAGGCTGGGAAGAGTGTGTGGGTGGGGGTTGGGGGGATGAAGACAGATTGGTTAACGGGTATAAACATACAGTTAGGTAAAAGGAATAAGTTCTAATGTTTGATAGCAGAGTTGGGTGACTACAGTAAACAACAATTTCAAAATATATTGAATATTTTACAATAGCTAGAAGAGAGGACTTGAAATGTTCCCAACACATAGAATTGATAAATATTTGAGGTGATGAATACTCTAAATACCCTGATATGATCATTATACATTCTATGCATATAACAAAATATCACATGTACCCCATAAATATGTACAAATATTTATCAATAAAATTTTTTTAATTAAAAAAAAAAACTGTTCTATCTGCCAATGAAAGAGACAGAGATTGCCAATGGCTACGGGGCAGATTCCCTGGTGGGAAGGCCCTGAACACAGCTGGCAAGTGAGACTTTTGCTGGTAGCCCTGGGGAACTACAAATGGGTCCTGACAGGAACAGACACTGATTCTAGACCAAGCTTTGCTTACCTAGGAGAAGATGTAAATGCTCAGAGTACCATTAGAACACCAGAACAGAAAATATTACATGGATTTGGACAGCCAATCATCATTTCTTCACAGCAAGGAACACACTGTACAGCCCATAACGTCCAGCAACGGGCAAAGAAATATCCTTCTCAGAGTAATAGTTTGATAGAGAAGGGGAATAGGCAGTTAAAACACTGGCTGTCTAAAACAGAGGGAGATAAAAGTCCAAAGGGCTGGCTTACACGCCTTCACGAGTGTGTGCTCACACGTAACTAAAGGAGTGTCCCACTAGCTATTTCTCTGTTTTTCTGGTTGATCTGGGGAAGAATGCTAGTGCAACTATGCAATTCTTGCCAAGGGAGGAGTACATTGCTATAATGATTATACTTTTTTTCCTTTCTTCCCCACACCACATCAATTCCCCGCCTCCTACTGATGCAGTAGTCCTAGGAACAAGGTTGCAACTACAAGTGCTGGAAGCAGGGATGATTCCTAAGCAAAACAACTGTAACTACATTTTTAAACCTTATGTCAGAATTCCTAAGGGCCTGATGGAGGTGGGTTGTGCCTTCACTCCATCTAGTTAAATTGGGGCTAAGAGTGAATGCAGCTATATTGCCCAGTGGTAAAGATGGCTTACTAGTTCTACACACAGGTAACCTTACCCTATGTAAATGGGAGTGGACTGAGGGGGAGGCACTTGCTAGACTTGTATTGCTGCCTACAATCTAGACTAGCACAGTGGCCAATTCTACTGTCCCTTCCAAAAGTAAAAAGGTTTGAGTATTAATGGAGAGAAGAAGGAATAGTAGCTGAGGGTAAAATAATAATAAATGGGTTATAAATTGAGGGAAATCCAATATTACATTAACACTTCCAAAAAGGCTCAGAGAAAGAGATGACATTGTCTTTTAGCTCAATTATACCAGATGCCTGAAAGGGTAAAAGCTATGTTTGCCAAGACCACTGCTGCTTTTGGAATCTGTCAAGACTGAATGGAAGGTGCTTGCTTCTGCAGCACATATACTAAAACTGGAATGATACAGAGAAGATTAGCATAGCCACTGCACAAAGATGACAAGCAAATTCGTGAAGCGTTCCATAAAAACGAAAAAAAAAAGATTGAATGGAAGTCTGCAAACCTGAGTGGCCTCACCGTGGGAGACATATTCATACAATATGATGTACTGGACTAATTATTTATGACTGAATGGGATTCCAGTAATGCAGCAGTATCTTTTGAGTTGTATATCCTTTTGATGTAAGGGATCCAGGTTCGAAGATCGGGTGTGGGCTGTGAAACATATACTTGGTCTTGTCCTCGTCTCCTGGCATACAATTCCTAAAATTCTTGGAATCTTCAAAGTGATAATTGTCTTTTTGTATACTAACAAGTAGACTGGTGGCTGGCAGCCTGGAGGTAGCTTCAGAATGGACCGGTCACTGGAAAGACTAAGGCAGGGTTAGAGGGTTGGGAATTTCAGCCCCACCCTCTAACCTCCAGGTAGGGGGAGGGCTAAAGGTTAAGCTGAACTCCAGTGGACACTGGTTTAATCAGTCATGCCTAGGTAGTAAGATCTCCACAAAAACCCAAAGGACAGGGTCTGGAAAGCTAAACACCTGAAGTTCCTGAGAGTAGCGGGCCCATAGAGAGCATGGAAGCTCTGCACCCCTTCGCCCACACCTTGCCACATGTATCTCTTTGTCTGTATCCTTTGTAATATCCTTTATAATAAACCAGTAAATGTACAAACAAAACACTACTGTATTGGTAAAAATCTAGAAGTCTGAAAATTCCAAGTGCTGGAGTGGCAACTCTCATATATTGCTGGTGGGAACTTCAAATTGATATAATCACTTCACAGAACCACCTGGAAATATCTAGTCAAGTTGAATATATACATACCAAACTACATAGCAATTCCACTACTAGTTTTAGGCCACAGAGGAAATGTTCAAACAGGAACATTCACTGCAGCACTGTTTTCAATGGCAAAAAAATTGGAAATAGCAGTTTAGATAGACAGTAGAATAGAGAAATTGTAGAACAGTCATACAATGAAATACTATTTAGCATTGAAAATAAATGAGAGTTGTGGATCAACATGAATCATCTCAAACTATGATATTTCTAAAAAAATAAAGCTACAAAAGAATACATATGAGACTATTTACATTAAGTTTAAAAAGTTGAAGATGTTTAAGAGACAGTGTGCGTGATAAAACAAACACACACACACACCCTCCCCCAACACGCATGGCAAAACAAGACAAAACAAAACATCAAAAGTCACCTTTGGAAAAAAGAAGGAGAAGAGAATTGGGGAAGGGTACACAAGGGATTCAAGATCCCAGTGTTTTATTTCAAGGGAGGGAAAGAGAAAGGACAGACCAAAAGCAAATATGTGTCTAAACACTAAGATTTGACAAAGTTGGATGGTTGATACTCTATACTTTTTGTATGTTTGTTCGAACCATTTCACAATTAAGGGTGAAAAAAACCCATCCATAGAAAAAAAGGGAAGTTAATTCATGAAGTGTTAACAATGATAGTGTTTTAAAGAATTTCTTCTTCTTTTATTTTCTAAGCTTTCTTTAATGAACATGTGTTACTTTTATAACAAAAAATAAACATCATAAATGAAGAAAGAGAGAAAAGGAAAGGGGGGAACCCATCTCCAATACTAGAGTTAAAACACAGACATAAGTACAAATTAGAGGTGATATAAGATGAACAGACAATCAGATGAAGGGAGAAACAGGCATGTAAACACACGTGCGTAACTGTGTACGTGACTGACTGGACTCAGAGAAATCATGATGGAAAGGAGGTATTTGAACTTGAAGAAAAGAATCTTTTTTTTTTTTTTTCAGTTTTTAAAAAAATTACAAAGGTATTCAAACATACAAAACTTCAAATGATACACGAATAAGCAGTTTTAACATTTTAGTACGCTAATGTTCCAGACTATTCTCAAGATCTATTTGTTTGCTTATTTCTTGAGGAAAATACTGACATATACGCCCATGTTTCTTAACAGTATATATACATAGAGTGTTTATGTGTGTGTAGTGTGTATGTGTATACTACATAGTTTTAAATTTTAAACAAAACTAGATCTTAATAACCATTTTAATGCAATTTAATTTTTAAAAATCATCCTTCTATGTCATTGCACACAGATCTACCTTATTCTTAAGAATTACTGTAATATTCCATACAGTGATATACTAGAATGTATTTGTCTATGAAAGACTATCACAAATAAGGCTCAGTGAATACCTTTGTACATTTGGGTCAGTATTTTTGTAAGAAATCTAAAAGGGAAACTGCCAGATCAAAGGGAATGCATATTCTAAATTTTGATAATTACTGGCAAATTGCCCTCCATAAAGGTTTTACCCATTTCCACTTCCACCAAAGCAGGTAAGGGCATGGCATTCTGGCCAATGCTGAGTATAACCAACTTGAACATATTTTTGCAACTCTGATAGACACAAATAGTGTAATATTTTAATTTCATTTCCCTAATCACTAATGAGGCCATACAGAGCATCTAGACATCAGAAACTGGGAGTTGGGAAGGTAACTATGATTACAGACAAAGAACTGTGGAGAAATGAGACAGTAAAAGTCTATCTTAAGACCAAGAAATGATTTAATTTGGTTAAAATACCAGGAATATAAAGGCCATGATAAGCTTGTAAAGGGTGAACACCAACTTATACCAACTTATGTGTATAACTAGACTTTTTTCCTACAGGGTATGAGACTACCCCGGAGATTTTTTAAGTAAAGTAGTGACATTAAAACCATGCTTCATAAAATTTAGTGTGTAAACTTTCACAGGAAAAAACCAGCAGGGAGGAGATCAGTCATAGGCTAGGATTCAGGCCAGAGATGATAAGAACATAAACTAGAGCAGAAGAATTAGGAAAGGAGAAGAAACACATTAGAAATATATTATTTACAGAGACAAGATCAAGAAAACTCACAAGTAATTAGATAACAGGGGACGTAATCGTGTTGATGGTTGAAGAAAAAGCTCTTCACCAACAAACTTGATGCCTACTACATTTATTAAATAAAACTGTCAAGAAATGTGTACAAAAATCATAAATTCAAGAAAAATACAAATGCTATTAAAGAATGATCTTAAAAACTCAAATCAAAATTAAGAAACACATTTCTTGGGTACCTGAGAGATCACTGCTTTCAATTCGCCGGAGATCAGAATCGGCCCAAAAGAGCTTGCCCAACCTGCTATCAAGGGCTAAAGCAATTGGTTTACTTAAGCCACTGAAAAAGAGGACCTCCCGTTCTGTTCCATCCAAAGCAGCCCGTTCAATTTTGGGAGACCTTTCCTGAAGATTGGTAAAATACATATATCTAAAGAGACAGGAAGAAAAAATTAACTTACTAAAATAAGAAACCATATAAAATGAGAATATTCTTGTTGATTAAGACAAATGGAGGTAGAATAGTATTTTTAAATCTTATTTTTAAATGTTTTAAAATATGTTTTTAAGAAAGGTCACAGGATACTTTTACTACTTTCAATAATAGTAACAAAGGTACACAGATAGAAGTTCTTTGGGAGCTAACTTTTATAGATTAACAGAACAGTGTTAGACACAGGCATACCTATACTTCCAGAATAACACAATAAATTAAAGATCAGCGACCAGAGAGAACTGGACACAAAATTTTTAATCCTTTTCTAATTAACCTATTTAGTAACTAAAAATAAGTCATATATGAATCATTTCTTATATTTAACTTATAGATTTCATCCTTTCCTATAACTCTTTTGAAGTAAGCTATTAATTCAGGTGCAATTGACTACTGAATATTTATTAAATGCAAAGCTCTGTATTAAATGAATGAAAACATCATTAGTTCTTGTCATAAAGGAACCTGAATTCTAACAGGAAATATAAGACTGAAAAACAGTTAAGTATAAGGTAAATTGGAAAGGACTAAATGTAAACCATTAATAGGCACAGACACAGAGTGCTAAGTACTCAGGAGAGGGGAAAACTCACATCTGGCTGGGGGTGGGTAGATTAAGAAAAACTTCTTGGAAGACGTGGCAGTTGAAATGGTCCTGGAGGTATGAGTAGGATTTAGAACTAAAGCAATAGCGACCAAGGAAAGAAATTCTAGCCAGTGAAATCAGAGAAAGTAAAAGAATGCCATAAGAAAATGCAAGGGCAAATGGATGGAGAGAACATGGAAGCACAGGACCCTTATAGGTAAATAAATAATGGGCTGAAAAAGGTCGAGGAGGGTCTCAGATGCCATGCTATCTGAATGCAACTTTAGTAACATACCCTTTTTCTGGGTTTACCACAATGGCTCGAGGTCTGTCTTGTTCACCTTTCAGCACCACTCCAATTGATCTCCCATCTAATCTTGTCACATTAATGACATTGGTAGCCTCACAAGTCCAGTAGATGTAGCGGCTATAAATATCAATGCTGAGGTCATAGGGTTGTATTTCTAAGTTCTGATTCGGAACTGAGCTCACGACCACAGTAAAGCCCTAGGGAAAGAAAAAGACACACATGGAAAATTTGACTCCAGGGCAGATAGCCCTAAGGCAATCACTCACAGTGCTTATACCTATGTGGTCACACACCTGAGGAGGATCTCTCAAGTCTTAAGGAGCATTTCTTACTGATACTTTTTTTTATAGGTAATGTGCTTCTTTGTTAACATGCATCTCAAATGTTCCTTGGGTTATTATAAGCTGGGACAGAAGAGATATCTGAGGCCAGACTAGTTGCTCCAAGAACCTGATAATGCCCTGAGATTCAGAGATGGGAATGAGAAGGTGGCAACTGTCTCCTGTAACCTGGAGATAACTGTGGCTAGAACCACACTTTAGAAATCCCTCTAGAGCAGTGGTTCTCAAGCAGAGGCCACTTTGCCCCCATGGGCATTTGGTAATATTTGGAGACATTTTTGCTTGTCACAACTGTGGGGTATAACTGGCAACTAGTGGGTATACTTGATCTCAGCCAAAAGGTGGAGAAGCGATTCTAGTGGGTAGAGGCCAGGGATGCTGCTAAACATTCTACAATGTACAGGGTAGCCCCCCACAACAAACAATTATCCAGCCCAAAAATGTCAACAGTGCCAAATTTGAGAAACCCTGTTGCAGAGACAATAGCAACTATTCAAGGATACAAATCAAATCTATCAATCATCCCTTTTTCTGATCCTCAAATCCACACACACCCCTCGATTTTTTTTAATAAAGTAAAACAAGAAGAGATTTTATACATTTGTTCCATCTGAATAAATTACATTTTATTTACTCAGTATCTCTGAAGTAAAATATTCCTTAATGAGGAATATTAATATACTGATATATTTGCCATGTCCTTGGCTGTATAATAACTATAATATCTACCTACTAGTTACCAGCCACATTAGTCCTGGCCTAAATAGTGCATCTGGACTATATATCTATGACTATACCCCCAAATGATCACTCAGCAGCCCTAAATATATTATCTCCTTGCTCTTCATTATGAGATAAGCCATAGCAAAAAATAGTAATCTAATATCCCTAAATTTTAATACATTCAAAACATAACTTAATATCACTGCTATAAGGAAACAACAAATAATTATTTATAGTAATCCCAGTCTAACAGGTGCTTGGCCACACAAAGAAAGCAAAGAAGTATGGATAGTGGTATGTAAATCCATGACTGGTATGTAAACACAGATAAGATTCATTGATAATATTCTCATTCCCATCCCATAGTCACCAAATAATGTTTACCAAGGTAAAAAATCACTTGATCAATGACAACACATCCTATACATCTTCAATTTTATTGAGATTATACTGTATGTTTCCTATTCTCTGAATCTTGTAATAGTTTATTAGTAATGTAACTTATTTATTGAGTCCCTAGTATGTAACAGTTAAGGACTATAAGCTTTGCATTCCTTTAGCTAAAAAAGTTCATAAGGATCCTAGTGAGTGATAGAGCTAGGTCAGAACCAAGGCCTATTTCAAAGCTTCTAACACTCCATACAAATGGAACCATAAGGAAAGACTACATAAACGGATGTGGGTGGCAGTGACAAAGTCATCATCAATATAAGAGCTTAAGTTATCCTAATACAATTTTCATCCCAATACCATCATCAAACAACTGTTTACTCAAAGAAAAAATCACCAGGGGGAAAAAAAGCTACTAGGTCCAGAATTTTAGTTTCGTACAGACACATACACACACATACACGCATATTTAAGCAGAGTCAAGACTTAAGTGAAACAGAATGGTTAGTCAGTCTAGTCACTAGTCAGAAGAAAGGATTTTAAACTGAGCCCTGAATTACCTGGCTGCCATCTTCTTGTGCCTTTCGGATCATGTTTTGTCTTGAGTCAATCCAATAGAGCTGCTTGTCCAGTGGGTCATAGTCAATGGCCCGGACATTCCGAAGGCTATGGATAGGGAGGATGATGTCAGGGCTCTGCTGTTCATCAATCACCATGCGGTTGATGGCACTCTTTTGACTGAAGAGCAGGAAAGTGGTAGGAGCTTAAAGAAAGAAAAGAGCAAATCTGAAATACAATTACTCTAAGTCCTGTATCATCATCCAAAGATTTGACTGGCCTGTTGTATATATCTCATATGAAACAGACATAAGATGTTGAATAAGTAAGGCTAAGGACAGAATTCTATGGCATGCCCTCAAAAACTCTCTTCAGAGTAACACTAATCAGCATTCTGGTTACCAAACCTGTTACGAATTTACCCAATGGCATAGCCACCTAGCCTATTTTTCTACATCTTGTCCACAAAGATACCAGAGGAGACTTGATTTCAACGAGGCATTTGATAAAGATCTACAAAATTCTCCTGGTCTACCAAGTGAATAACCCTACTCCTCTCCTCCTTAACCTATTCTTGTGTATGGTGGGTGGCAGAAAGCCGGGACCTCCATAGGTCAAAGCAGAAATTTCAAGACTGGTTTTAGTGTCAGCCTTCTCACTATCTAGTCATTTGATCTTAACTAAGTCTCTGAAGCTCTCTGGGTCAAAGTTTACTCAGCTGTAAAATAAAGGTTATTAGCCATCTTGTCCCTCTCTCTGAGTTGCGATAAGAATTTTACAACGTACGTGAAAATACTTTAAAAACTGTAAGGCATTATATAAATGTAAATTTGAAATAACTATTATGTATTATTATCAGTAGTAGCAGTAACAAACTTGGAATTAAACCCTCACAGATTGCAGGTACAGACTCTGTTTTGTGTGTGTGTGATGACTACACGGAGAGGAAGCAGGGAAAAATTACCAAAAAACTAATACTAGATGCTTTACACTCATTATCTCTAATCTTCATAACAAACCTTGTATTTATATTTCCACTAAAAAATACTTTGTTGATGCCTTAAATTCATGAAATGGGAAAATGTAACAGAGACAACATTTCCCTTTCCCTGGGCTAGGACTCTAATTACTGTGTAATCTTTAATTTAGGAAAACATCTAGAAAAGAACAGCATTTGAGAGTGCTACCAACTTCAACGTCTAACAACATTTTTTAAACCCTCATTAAAAATATATATACATTCCACAATTATGTTCTATTTTCTTCATCACCTAAATCCAGTTGAACTTTGTCCTTGTCAGGAATATAAAACATAAATAGCCAAGCCCGGACGCCTTGCTTTATTTCCTTCTACACCCCATTCTTCACAGCTCCGTTATTTATGGTCCCTCAGATTACTTTACATTTACACTCAAATGTATACTGGCTTAAATCCCACATGAACTCATTGGTACTCATAAAGAAACTTGGTATTACAACACTGCAATTCTGCTTCATTTAAGTTCTTCATTGGTTAGAAGCCCACACTCAGCTTGGAAGATTTAGAAAGTATCCCAGAGATCCTACTGGACTTCTCCATTATCTGGAGTCCATCACATATTGATTTAGCAACTTTTAGCAATTTTAGTAAAGCCTATGCCTTAAGCAGTAAGAACACATGTCATATGGAACAGCTAAAAAGTCTCCCACCATCTTTTTTTTTGAAAAGAATCATTTTTTGGCACTACTACTTTCTTAGCAAATCAAGAAAAAAGGGCTCCAAATTTAAGTTTCCACCAAAATAAGTACCACTTGTACTTAGACACACAATGAGAATTAGAAAAAAGACCCAACCCTCCAAGTTTTAGTTCCCAAATTTTCCTGCCTAGGAAGCAATTAACCAAATATATATTTGGCTCCTAGTATATTTTGCTGGGTACTCTTTTTCTCAAGTCAAGTTTCAACCTTCAATAGGATTTCACAATTAGGTGTGGACCTTGTTGTTCCAGAAATGTGGATTAAGATAAAACCAAATGTGGCTCCAAATAAATGTTTGTTCCAAAAAGTCTACTCAAAGACATTAAAAATTACAATTAATTGGCTCAATATTTCTAAAAGGGAAGCTGATGCTCTGACTTATTTACAAGTCATTCAGTGCTTAAAGTGACAAAGAATATGCCATTTTAAAAGCCTAAATCCATCCTATCCAATTTATGTAAACTCTAACAACCATGCCCACATTTCTTGCAGAATAGTGCTTTAAAAATTGTCCCATCAGGTTGTCTGAGTCTTGCATTCCCACAATGAAAGCAGCAACACGCAGAAGTTGGAGCATGAGGTGTAAGTAGAAGGGAGTTTTTCAGCTCTCTTTCACAAGTGTTCATTGGTAGCTTAAAGGAAGGCACTGCTCTTGGGTAAGAACAGAATAAATTACAAGGCCAAGCCCATCATGTATGACTATGCCATTTGTGCACTGTGCCAAGGGCATTGAGTAGGAACTGAAATCCAGTCCACACTTCATTAGCTACGCCATGCACCTGTGAGGCTAAATCTGCCCAGAGGGAACATCTTTTCCCAATTTGCACAAAGGTGCCATAGAGGCCACTTCAGTACTGAACAAAAGATTACACAATTTGGCTTCCTGTTTCCTCTTTATTCACTCTGTTCCGGCAACACCAGCCTCCTAGGTGTTCCTCTAACATGTCAGACATGTTCCCCCCAGGGCCTCTGCATTTACTGCCCCATTTTGCTTGGCAGGCCTTCTCCCAGATATCCACATAGCTCATTTCTTCACCTCTTTCAGTTCTTGACACAAATGTCACTTTTTCAGTAAAAACTTCTTGATCACCCTATTTAACTCTGCAACCCCTGCTACCATCACCCTTTCTCATTCTTAATATTTCTCCACAATACTTATCACCATCTAACCCGATACAGTTTATTTAGTTCATTACCTTTCCTACTGGAGTGTAAGCCCTGTGAAGGCAGGGATTTATGTCTATTTCATTCATTGCTATATTTTCCACTGGCTGAAATAATGCCCAGTATGTAGCAGGTGTTCAATGAATACTCAGTGAGAGAATAAATGAAGAAACAAAGAAACAAGCATTAGAACTGGGAATGGTGGTACATGTCTGTAGTCCCAGCTACTCGGGAGGCTGAGGTGGGAGGATTGCTTGAGCCCAAGAGTTTGAGTACAGCCTGGAAAACATAGCCAGCAAGACTCTGTCTCTTTAAAAAAAAAAAAAAAAGTCAAGTATACAAGCATTGGATGACAAGGAGAGCCCTGTACCCAGACTTTGAAAATAAGAAAATAAAATTATTTGAGAGAAAAAAAATGAACATTTATTGAGGACCTCCAACATGTTACATATCATACTAGATGTTATTTAATCCACCAAATTATCTCCACTTTATAGATGAGGAAACTGATGCTCAGAAAGGTTAAATAGTTATTCCAAGGTCACAAAGCTGTTGAGTAGAAGAGCACATGTCTTCTTCCAGATCCTGTCCTGCTTCTTCACTCACTTAACAATAATTTCTTGAGTGTCTATCATATATCAAGCACTATTCTAGGCACCTAAGATACATCAGTGAAGAAAACAGAAAAAACTGCTGTTTCATGATGTGTATATTCCAACAGACATTAAGCAATAAATACAATAAAGAAGAAAGTTATAGTATACAAACAGTAGAGTATACATATTACACACTATATAAAAGGGTGATAAGTGCTATGGGAAAAAGAAAAAGTTCAGGTAAGGGACACTGGCGATGATAGATAGGGTGGAAGGACAATTTGCAATTGTAAGAAGTGTAGACCAGGTCTCACTGTGAAGGTCACAAATAAGCAAAGACTTGGAGGTGAGAGATATCCGGGCAAATATTTGTAGGAAGAACAATCCAAGGAGAGGAAGTAAGCAGTATAACAGTCCTGAGATGGGAGTAACTGGCACATTTGAAACTAGCAATGAGGCCAGTGTGGCTGTCATGCAGAAAGCAAGGGAGAAAATAGTACGAGATAAGGTTAGAGAAGGCAATTGTGGGATGGGGGTGGAGAAGGGGTTACAAAATGTGGGGTGTAGATTATGTAGGACCAGGCAGGCCACTGTAAGAACTAGGTTTTTACTCTGTGTGAAATGGGGAGTCATTTTAAGGTTCTGAGCACAGAAACAACATGATCTGATTTAGCCTTTACAACAGGTCAAAGAGTAAATTACACAATGTTAGGAAACTTCTGAGGGTAAGTTCTTTGTGTTAAACTCTTATAATATGCCTTGGAATCTAAGACATCTCCTACAGAAATATGAAATAGTACCTCATTATTTTTAAAAAGTACGCAAGAAGCCTCTTGAAGCACCACCGATCTACCTCAGAAAGGCAGCCAACAGAGGTACTAGAACACCCAGCAGTAATTTCTCATCACCTTCAAAACACCAACCAACAAGCATGAATATGAGCAGCTAAAACAGTAATGATCCCAAAAAGCCTTTCCATATTTGTTTTGTCTCCATCCTCCATCAGTTACTACCCCATTTTCTCCTTCCATTCAAAGCCAGACTTCTCGAAAGAGTTGTCTATATATGCTACTGCCTCTTCCTTTTTTCCATTCACTTTTTAATCTACTCTAACCTGCCTTTCACCATTATTTCCCTGAAATTACTCTCTTCAGGGTTACTAATAACCACTTTACCCAAAAATCCAATGGATACTATTTTAGACCTCACCTTACTCAACTTCTCAGCAGCATTCAACACAGTTCATTTTTGAAACACCCTTATCTCTATCTTCTGTGCCTCTGTTCTCCCTGCTTTTCCTCTTACCTCTCTGGCTGCCACCTGTCACTGTCCTCTGTGAACTTTCCCTCCTCAACTAGAGTTCCTTAGGTTACCACGTCCTTTCTTTTCTCTCTACCAGGAGTCAGTAAACTATGGCCCACAAGTCAAATCTGGCCTGCTGCTTGTTTTTGTAATAAAGTGTTACTAGAATTCAGCCATGCCCATTTAAAAAATACATTGTCTGTGGCCGCTTTCATGCTACAGTGGACAGATCTGGGCAGAGCTGAGCAGGTGTAACAGAGCCTACACACCCACAAAGCCTAGAATATTTTATCTGGCCCTTTACAGAAAAAGTTTGCTGGCTCCTACACTACAGCTTCTCCCTGGGTAATCTTACTTTAAATACATCCTGGCTATTCTAAAATTTATGTCTCTAACCTCATCTCTCTCCTCTGACAGTCCATCTACTATGACACCTAATCTAGAAGTTATCCTTGCTTCCTCTATTTCTTCCCTACATACAACCCACTAATAAGTTTTGCTCTTTCTAGCTTCAAAATATACCTTGAACCCCTCAGCATCTCTCCATCGCCACACACTGATGCCACTACAGTCCATACCTACTTGTATCACCACACTATCTAACTGACCTCCCTGCTACTGCTCCTTCTCCCCAGCAATCAGGTCATGTATCTTGTTTCATCTTCACACAACACCATATGGTAGTTACTATGATTATTCTCACTTGACAAATGAGAAAAACTAAGGCTTAAAAAAATTTATTTTACTTGCATAAAGCAAAAAGCTAATATACTCCAAAGAATAACCTCTTAATATATGCTAGTATTCTTTCTCTTTCACAATTGAAGCCTGTGTCAGAAGAGACTAAATCCTTTCCTGTGTGATTTCTGATATGTTCTCTCAGGCGCAGAATAAAGTAATTTTTTTTTTCAAGACAGGATCTCACTCTGTCGCCCAGGCTGGAATGCAGTGGTGAGATCATAGCTCACTGTGACCTCAAGCTCCTGGGCTCAAGTGGTCCACCTACCTCAGCCTCTGGAGTAGCTGGGACTATGCACACCACCACACCTAGCTAATTAATTAATTAATTAATTAGAGATGGGGTTTCGCTATGTTGCCCAGGCTGGTCTCAAATTCCTGGCCTCAAGCAATTCTCCTACCTTGGCCTCCCCCTAGTGCTAGCTAGGATTATAGGCGTGAGCCACCGCATCCAGCGCAGAACAAAGTAATTTCAATAGTTAATTATATCCAATATCCTACAGCAGTTTGTTACTTTGTACCATACTGACCCATACTCTGCCTCTCCCGTGAATCTACTCTTTCTAATCTAATCTCTACCTATTTCTTGATCATACCTACCAATTTGTTCTTGCCTATCCACCAAGACATGAGCCTTCACATATACTTAAGTCATAAACCAAGTTTCCTCTAGCCAACAATGTTTTGTTATACACTTTGTTGTCAGCACTATGTGTGTGTATCTGTGTGTTTGTGAATTACTTGCCAATCTTTAAAAATCAGGAGATACTGTAGTATCCCCCACCCAAAAAAAGAATCTAGATTCATTACTGGATAAGAAGATCTGGTAACCTCAGCTACAATTAAGTACAACTGCCCACTATGTTCAGAGCATATGCTCTCCAGCTTCTTATCTATCAACTGTTATTTTATACTGGGTTAAATTTTCTCATATACATTTTCTGTGCGGCCTCTTATATATTTAAATTTTTTATGTTTGTCCTATTATATGTATTTCAAAGGACAGGAGGTTATGTTTTGGGATTCTTTTTGTTTTACTGCTTGTACTGCAATTTCCTTCCTTTACAATGAATAAATATGAGTTGTATATACCACACATGTGTGACTCTGTCCTTCCTGCCCCTTCTCTGATGCTATGCAAAGTTTGCACTAAATATTTAATGTCCATGTGTAAAAGATTTTATTTTTCTATAACATCTAGTTGCTATCATCAATAAGTAACAAAAACTTTAATTTCTCCCCCTTAACCCTCCCCTTTCAACTAAACAAATGGTCCACTCTGAACTTCCACATTTTACTTTAGAAAGAACATAAACTAAAGCACTTTCAAACTACTGCTTTCTCTTCTAATTCTAGCTTGATTTGGGGGAAATGCAGCTTACCACTACAAGTCCTGTTGTCAGCATTAAGAGAGTAGTGGGCAGGGCATCCACAAACAAAGCCTCCAACTGGCACAGCCAAGCAGAGGTGGGAGCAGTGCCCATTGCTGGAAGCACACTCATTCCACCCTGCCTGCCGAGAAGAGTGAAAGACAAGGATGTCCATCACATAATCCAAATGGCCCTGAATGATGGTGCGGTTTTGGCCGCTGGTTTTGTTGGCACGCTCAATGCTGCGTCGGCTCCAGTCCGTCCAGTAGATGTAATCTTGGTACTGAGTTAAGCCAAAAGGATGAGGCAAGTCATCTGCTATAACTTCACGGTTGAGTCCTATTTTCAGAAAGGCAATAGACAGGGGAGAAGCAGAAGGATGAAATATGTAAGAATAGAAGTGTCTTGCTGGCCAAAAGGAAAAAATAAAACCTAACATATAAAACATTACATTTGTAAGCAATTTAAAATAGAACAATTCATTTAAAAGCAGTTCTAAAACAAGACCAGTCCTCTGAAATCAATACATCTGCAGTCTGACCCCATGCCACAAACTTATATCCCTGCTATAAATCACTGAGTCAGTTTAAATTCCTGCAAATGGTCTCTTTTGATTGTGATTTTATTTTCTCTATATAAGGGTCCACAGTTCAATTTTTAGTCTTCCTTCTATAAAAAGATGGAAGTATGTCACTTGAGGAATATCTAGGGAGCTATAAATTTCATTACAAAACCAACAATAATAAAATTTTCACATAATAAAGAAATATGAATCCAAGTATCTGGACCACTATTAATAATATTAATAATAATAAACAGAATATAATTTCAGAGCAAGGGAAGAATCTAGACATTCATATGAAGTTGTAAAAGTATCTAACCAATGATGAACAGCAGCCACTATTTTTGCATAGAAAGAATATACTATCTGTCTAAATAAAAAGTAGTAAGGCTTACCAAGCATATTTGAAGATTCTATTAAGTTGGTGTCCAGGTCTGTCCAATAAAGCCTCCTTTTAGCATAATCAATAGTTAGGCCGTTTGCCCGCCCCACATTTGGAACTAATGTAGTACGTTCACTTCCATCCATAGCAGCTCTGTCTATCTTAGGTTTTCCACCCCATTCAGTCCAATACATAAATCTAAATTCAAAATAATGGATATTTAACATTTCACTTTTGATTATCTGGGGGAAAGGGTCATATTCATGCATAATAACCAAGTAAATTTAAAGAAACTATATAGCAAATCAAGGAAATGGGTAAAACAAAATAATGGCTATAATTCTTTCAATTATTTTGGCACCCTCAACTAAATATTTTTCTTCATATTCCAAAAAGGAAGTGAGTCAGCTTTCCTCAGTCTTTCCAATAAATTTGTTCCATCCAAACCTAGAAAATGGATACAAACCAATGGTTTCTTTATTGCAGCACTGGCATTTATAAAACTAATATTCAAGAAAACAGCAAAGGATTAAAGCTCTGATCTCAAAATCTGGTTCACTTCTGAATAAAACATCTTTATATATTTCTGAATACAAGTAATTTGACTTTTTAAAATGTTGAACTTTTCAATTTGTGTAATCAACTCTCCTCCAAAACAAGTTGCATAAGTACATCAAAGGTAAAAGTAAACAGTGAGCCTTTAACTGAAGTCAAAAGCAAAGCTTGAAAATGTATTTGGTCATATGGTCCAAGGGAGCACGCTATGAGTAAGAACTATGGCTCACCCCTTGATGTGTCAAGCTACGTAATGAACACTACCCTCTACAATCTCTGTGAAATTTTAGAATAATTATTTTGCTTTCATTTTACCTTTTTGAGTTTTTCACTTTAATCTTAGAGCAACCCTATAGCACAGGCTTTTTACAGATGAGGAGGCCAAAACACTAAAAGACATATTTGTCTAATGTCTTCCCACCAGTTACATGGAAAAGCTAGAACTACAACCTAATCCTTGGCCAAATGCCCTTCAACAAAACTACTAAGGAGCTAGTTTTCAAGACACTCTGAATATTGGTGCTAGGAAAGCACTCCACATGCCAGCTCTCATGATATACCTGAGGACAGATATTCACTCATCAGCCTGTCAGCTGATGGCTGACTTGGTAGCAATGTATAAACATGCTTTTCTGAAAACTAAAGTTGTCCAGGCTTTGTTTGCATTTGCACTTGTCAGTTGACAGGCATGTGTGCACTGCAAGAGCCAAAGAGAAACAACTATGAGAGAAATTTCACACTTCCCACCAGCAACCTATACCAGAGTCCTTAGTCCCAATTACTAAATTTATCTGTGTGACAACTAATGCTTACAGCAAAGATCACCATAATCTCACCACAATATGTCAGTGCAGAGAAGCTGTCTTTGATAAGGCCTTCTAACTAGATGGATAACTAGCTAATCATGGTATTAATGTGGTGATTTCAAGGAAACTATTTTAAATTATAGATATGGTAAATGTATTCATATGTTCACACTGTTGACTTCTTCTTTTAAAAGTGGAGTTTTTCTTCAAATTTCAGGTTTCTTAGCTGCTGGCTTTTACAAATTTGCTGACTCTTGTTAGAGGGATAACCTACCCTTGAAAAACATGTCATGTTGTAAATAAGCAGTTTAGTCTATCTTATAATACCAAAGTTACTCCAAGTTTATAATAATGATCAAACTAATTATCTACTTTGAATAAATATTCCAAAATTTTCACATGTACACAACATTGTTTCAGTGGGTTTACTATAACAGGTTTGGAATCTAATATAACTAAGGAGGGGGTGCAAGTAAATACAGATTGAGGATACCTAAAAAAAAGGCTGTTCACATATATACTTACTATATAAATACTGATTAGTAACATTTGATTATTAATCCATTTCACCCTTTCTTCACTCAATGTTAATAATGACAAAAGTAAAATCAGCTAATAATTATTCATTCTAAATCAGTGAAATCTCATTTAATGGTTTTAAAATAAAGCCTATATATCATTTAGTTGCCAGATTCCTAATAAGCATTATTTAAGACGTGAAGAATATAATCTGTAACTAGGCCATGTTCCTCAAAATGTGCAATATAGTTGCAAAGAATGCAGACATAAAGCTGTTTACCCTTCAGCAGGGTCCAAGGCTAGAGCTCTGGGGCTATCCAGGTCTTTCCACACCAAAACTTGTCGGTGCTGCCCATCCAACTTTGACACCTCAATTCGATTTGTTCCTGTGTCTGCCCAGTACAAGTTCTTCCCAAGCCAGTCTACTGCCATGCCTTCTGGATAATCTAAGCCGAATTCTACCACATGTTCCAGTGCACTGCCATTCATGAAGGCTCTGCTGATGGTCTGCAAAAATAAAATCAACAATTAAGTCACATGGCATAAGTATAAAACACTATCCAGAAAGAAGGTTTGGTTTAGTTTTTCTTGGGCATGGGAGGATCTAGAAGTGCCAAGAGGTATACTGTTTCCTAATAAAATTCACATAATTTACAAGTACAGAAAAATTTGATGTCAATCTCTAATAAATGCAACTGCAACCTCAAGTTTTATTGCCAATTCAGGGGGAAAATTTTGGAACTCTTAAGAACCAAAAATGTTTTCTACTAAATTAGACAGTGGAATGTTTTTTCTTTTAAAATTTATTAGCAATCAAGTGAAAAAGATGTGACCAGAATGCTGCAGACTCTTAACTGGTAGCCAGCTTTCTTAAGGTGCTTGAGAATATGCCAGGTCATTGTGTCAATTTGAGAAGATTTCAACAACCATATACCTTATAAAATGAATATAACTATTATCACATTATTACCACTGTAGTTTTGTAGTTTTAACTTTAAAACAATCTTAATTCAAACTAATAATAATAGATGCTATTTCTTGTCAAATACTGTCCTAAGTACTTTGTGTCCATAGATTTTTCTCATTTAATACTTACAACTGCCCTGAAAGACAGGCATTCTCTCTATTTTCAAAATCAATAATCTTAGAAGGTCTCACAATATAAGCCATGATTTATTAATTTACTTCATTTATTCACTTAATAGATTTCACAGAACATCATTAGAATCCAACTCTGTCCAGCTCCAACATTCCATGTTTCTTGCATATTAGACAAAAGTTCACACAAGTTATCGAAACAAGCCCAAAACAATCTGGAAAAAGGAATAATTATTATTCCTTCTTCCAGATTTTCTGGTCAGGGGCTTCCTCTCTCGCACTATCCTAGTATGCTTTTCGGTATTTATTCTATTAAAAAGAAAATAAACATTCTACAACTCATAATTGGCATTTTCTACCTCAGTCAGACTCTAAAATTTTGTTTAAAATAAATCAAGACTCAAGTATCTATAAGCCATTTCATGTGAAGCATACAATTGTTTACTCAGCTAATTGCACAAAATGCCATTCATCACCTTCAAATGGAACAAAGTGGAGAAAGATCATGTCTTCCAGATTTAGAACACTCTAGGCAAAGTATCTTGTATTACATGGCACCTAATAAAATACTGCATGGATCTTTCCCTTCACTTCTTTCAAAAGTTAAAGGTTTTTGTTGAACTGTGCCTATCAAGCAATGTGGGAGGTGTGTCATAGAATATTCAGAAATTTTAGTTCTCCCTTTTAATCCTCAGCTTTAATACTCTAATTCTTTTGCTAACCTTGAGTGATATATCAGTCCAGTAAATTCGGTTGTCTGTCACATCAAAATCCAAAGCAGAAGCTTCTTTGACACCAGTGAGCGGAATGGCCACATTATTATTGTTTGTTTCCAAAGAAATTCGTCTGATATCTGCTCTCCGTGAAAACAAAAGGAAAGCCTCTGGGACAATGCAGGTCTTCATGTCACTGATGAGTTCAAAGCCAATGGGGCAGGCACAGCGAAGGCCCTGAGGTCTATAAAGGCAAAGATGGCTACAGCCCCCATTTTCCTCAGCACAGGGGTTGGAACCTAAAAGATAAACTAATGATAAAAGGGCACAGAAGGACACACACACTGACACAATCAACACGTTTTCACTTTTAAATTACTAAGCATTTGGTTCACAAAGACTTATGATTATTTCTGCTCCCAATCTAGAGTCTCATTTCACAAACAAGCAATATGCAGATTATTAATAATAGGGAGTAAAAGCCTGACAAAATATTTTCCTTTTATATCCATGGTAAACTTTATTACTTACTTACTTGTTTGTTTGTTTGTTTGTTTGAGACAGAGTCGTGCTCTGCCACCCTGGCTGGAGTGCAGTAACGTCACCATAGCTTACTGCAACCTCAAACTCCTGGGCTCAAGCGATCCTCCTGCCTCAGCCTCCCAAGTAGCTGGGACTACAGGACAGTAGCTGGGACTACAGCCACACACCACCATGCCTGGCTAATTTTTTCTACGTTTTAGTAGAGACAGGGTCTTGCTGTTGCTCAGGCTGTTCTCGACCTCCTGAGCTCAAGCAATCCTTCCGCCTCAGCCTCCCAAAGTGCTAGAATTACAGGCTTGAGCCACCACGCCCAGCCCCATAAACTTTAAAATAAAGTACATTGTTCATACAATAGGATTGAATTATTTTGATGAAGGTGTGTATGTGCCTGTGCCTGTGTATTTAGCCCTTCTATTCAAACTGTGTAGCTAGAGTACTAAATCAACATTTTAAAAGTCCCTTCTCATTAAAAAAGGGTTAAAGATGATTTCTATAATGCCACAAAACATAACAATTTACATTGCTGCTTTACAAGCTGCTGACTATCTCTATCTTTTCCCATTCCTGGTTTCCCATTTCGGAGAGAATTTTGGAATTACTTACCGATGATTCGATGAACATTTGTGGCCTTTAGGCCCATGAGATCAGGCAGCTGATCTATGATGATTTCCCTTTCTGCACTTCGTTTGTGAACTCTTTCAATGCTACGCCTCTGCCAGTCAGTCCAGTAAACATAGTCACCCAACAAAGTAAACCCAAATATGTGAGGAATTTTATCTTCCACTAGTACTCGTCTTCCAGTGCCATCAGTATTCATAACCTTCAAGTTTAAATTCAAAGAAAAGGAAGAGGATAATGTATTTATTTATCCTGCAAATGTATGTAAAAATGACAAACCCAACTATTGCATTAAAATCCAAGAGTCATCTTAGTTATTCCTATTACAATACTTTCACAAAATTACAACATGATGATTTAATGAGTATGACTTCAAATATTCAATGTAAGCTCACATTTAACCTCTTTTTCTCCAATCTTTTATTACTTTGCCTTCTAAAAACTCTGGCATCTTTATATTTGGTATGCAACTCTTCTACTAAATGACTGTGTCAAAATAAAAATGCATTACCATCACCTTAAGTTTATTTGTACATTTCTTTTCAAATTATGTACCTTGGCAGACATTACTTTATCACATATTTTGTTTTATAGCATATTTCATTTTATCCTGAGAGTTTGCCTACAGAAACTGAGATTCGTGTAAGGTCACACAGCTTGTGAACAGAGGTAATGTCTGTCTTAGGACTCTTTCCACTCACCATTCTCTTTATTTTATTGCTGTTGTTTACAACAACAAAAAACAGATAAACGGGCTCTCAATAAATCTCTCTCCTCTGAGGTTATAATCACAAAAGTATTTGGTGTTTATGACACCTTCTCTGCATCTAAGTTGCAAGAAACTAGGATATACCTACTCCTTCCAACCTCCCAATAGCAACATTATTAAATTCATTCTGACACTCACACTGCAGCAACACGTACATTAATCAGTGTTGACTTCATTTGGAGTATCTTTTACTGATTTTATGGATAAAAAAGTATTATTTGTAATAAGATTACATCTGATACCCTTTGTTGGTGGGTGGGGGGCAGATATTGTTCACATGTACATGTTTTTAGTACCAGAATAACATTTCTGAAGGCCAATTTGCCTACAACACAGGCTACTTTAAATGGTCTCAGTTGGGGACTTTAACACTCATACTTTGGAAGGCTTGTTCCATTCTTTCATAATAGAAGAAGGTCTTATCAGTTCCTTCTGCAGTATTTCCAACTCCATCTCCAGGAAAATGTACTGCAACCTCATCTAAAATGTCATATAATTAACAATGAACCTATGTTCTCCATTTTAGGGGGAGTTCAATCATCCTATCAGGGAGCACTCAACACACAGTGCTAAATATTCTGTATTATAAAACCTTAAAATATTACTTTCTCATAAGATTATGGTATGTTAAAACATGTCTGATTTGATTTTATTCCTAGTTTTAGTTCTATCTTAAATCAATTATCTTGCATTATCTTACATTTAACAAATTACACTAATTTTGCTGATCACTAGATTCAAATATTGGCCTTCCTATTAAAGATTATTTTTTGATCTAAAAGTACAAAGTGGATGACTAATGTTAAACTTCTTGTTAAAGATAACATTTATATTTCTACTTCAAAAATATTACAGGATTGACCAACTTTTCTTTTTCAGCTATATCACCTTACAACATTTGTTTGTTCATTTTGATAAATGAGCAGCTTAAACAAAAGATGGATGATTAAGTATAAATTAGGAACATGGGTTAAGAATGAAATTGAAAATCACAATGAGAAAAATAACAAAAGCCAAATTCCAAGACCTTTTTAGTTCACACAATTCTGCATCTCCTATTTAGCAGTTACCCTTCATTCTTCCACTCTCTAAAAATCTCTCATGATTAGCAAATAATGTGGCAGAAATAGATTTGGATTTCAAATATAAGCTTTACCATTTATTGGGTACCCTTAAGCAATTTCTCACATGTGAAATACGGAGAGAATCACTACCGTCACTGAATTATTTAAGGATCAAATAAAATAATGCTAAATATATAGCACAATATTCAATGTATAGTAGGTGCTTGGTAAACACTGGTTCCTGCCCTTTAAAACTATTTTATTAAAATGATTTCATCCCTAAACGTAAATAGCTGAGTGGTATTTAAATAATTTATTTAAAAGCACTGTTTCAGAATAAAAATACATATATATAAAAGAGTATGTGGAAATAAAAAACCAAAACAACCACACACTGTTAAACTGAAGAATAAAACCAATACAGACCTTTCGATATTCTCGCAACCAGTGGAAAACTACAGGGCTGCAGCCTTATTCCCACTTCCTATCCCCATTTTTATCGTTTGCTTTTGCTACCGAGACATAAAGTAACTAAAACAGTAAACAAAAAGAAGCAGTTTGACAATATGATTGGAGTATATTTCTGCTCTACCAAACCATCGCCCTTCCCCCTCCAAAGCAAACAACTTACAGCTAACGAATGCAAATCACCATGAAAGACATGATGAATGCGAGAGGTTCAGAACAGGGCTTCTTCCAGCTCAGGGACAACAATCTAGTATATAAATATAAACTACATTTATATTAAAATCACACACATACACCCTCTCTGGCCTATAAGTAATCAAGAAAAACTTCAGGAAATAGTAGGAGCTGAAATCCATCCTGAAGAATTAGAATTTTGACCAAGAGAAAGAGAAAAAAGTTTTCCAGAATAAAAGAAATAGTATGTGTTAAGGCACAGCCGTCAAGGATGCACACATGTGTTTGATGTTGAGAGAAATGCTTCGACTGAGGCAGAAAGAACACAAGGGTGACAAGAAGACAGCATCAGGCAGATACCACCCTGTGGTGGTATTAAACTCCAGGATAAGGAGAACTATAGAAAATAAGCAACTTCTGAAAGCACTTTAAGCAGTGGCACAAAGCTATATTTCAGGAACACCTCCATTTACCTTTGTCACTGTGTTCAGATTGTTTGTGCTAAAGATAAATATTTTAAATATAGAATTATGGTTAGGAAAATATTTTCAGTTTCTGTGAGATGGTAATAGAGGTCCAAAATACCTTATTTAAAAGTCTTAGCTAGGGCCAGCTATATTTCAGAATTCAGACTTTTAAAAAAATATTTAGAAAGGTTAACACACTGCACATAGCATATCACCTCAGTTTGAGTCCAAGATAGCACTTCATTGACAAACACGTTAATATTTCTGCAATAAAACATGTAAATATTCCCACAAAGTAGGATAAAGACTACAAATAGTCTCACACTGCTTCAGGTCAAGTTTTCCACCAACTGAATTAATAAAAGCAACATTAGGTTTTTAGAGCTTTTTGGATTTCAGACACGCAGATCAAGGATCATAGATCAGAAATGCTTTGCTCATCTTCACTCCAGTCCCTTAACAAAACTGGGGTTTGGATCAATGTTAATGTTGCTTAAAGTACAAGCAAGGGTCTCAGAAGAAGAGAACAAAGGACATAACATTATACAAGGAAAATACAAAACAGTGATAAAAAAATCGTAGATGATGCCAAACATCTCACAGATGAGGAAAAACATCTCATGCTCATGGATTGGAAGAATCAATATCATTAAAATGACCATACTGCCCAAAGCAATCTATAGATTCAGCATAATTCCTACCAACATACCAATGTCATTTTTCACAGAATTAGGGGAAAAAAATCCTAAAAGTCATATGGAACCAAAAAAGAGCCAGAATAGCCAAAGCAATCCCTAAGCAAAGAGAATAAAAGCTGGAGGCATCACCTTGCCTGACTTCAAATTATAATACAAGTCTATACTAACCAAAACAGCATGGTACTGGTAATAAAAACAGAAATGAAATATAGATCAATAAAACAGAATAGAGACCCCAGAAATAAAGCCACATACCTACAACCAACTGATCTTTGACAAAGTAGACAAAAACATACACTGGGGAAAGGACATCCTATTCAATAAATAATGCTGGGGCTGGGCATGGTGGCTCACACCTGTAATCTTGGCATTTTGGGAGGCTAAAGCGGGAGGATCACCTGAGGCCAGGAATTCAAGAACGACCTGGGCAACATAGCAAGACCTCGTCTCTACAAAAAATAAGAAAAAATAGCCAGGCATGGTGGTGTGCACCTGTAGTCCCAGCTAGCCAGGATGATGAAGCAGGAGGATTGCCTGAGCCCAGCAGTTCGAGGCTGTTGATGACACTGCACTCCAGCCTGGGCAACAGAGCAAGACCTTGTCTCTATTTAAAAAAAAAAAAAAAAAAAAGGTGCTAGGAAAATTGAATAGCCATATGCAGAAGACTGAAATTGGACCCACATCTCTCACTGACTCAAGATGGACTAAAGACTTAAACATAAGACCTGAAACTATAAAAATTCTAGAAGAAAACCTAAAAAAAGAAACTCTTCTGGACATTGGCCCAGGCAAAGAATTTATGACTAAGACCTCAAAAGCAAATGCAACAAAACCAAAAATAGACAAATGGAATTTAATTAAACTACAATGGTTCTGCACAGCAAAAGAAATAATCAACAGAGTAAACAGGCAACCTATAGAATGTGAGAAAATATTGACAAACTATGCATCCAACAAAGGACTAACATCCAGAATCTACAAGGAACTCAACTCAACAAGAAAAAAGAACAAATAACCCCACTGAAAAGTTGGCAAAGGACATAAACAGACATTTTTCAAAAGAAGACATACAAATGGCCAACAAACATGAAAAAATGCTCATCATTAATTATCAGAGAAATGTAAATTAAAACCACAATGATAAACCATCTTACACCATGAGAACAGCAATTAATAAAAAGTCAATAAACAATAGCTGTAGATGAAGATGCAGAGAAAAGAGAATGCTTATACACTGTTGGTAGGAATGTAAATTAGTACAACTTCTACGGAAAACAATATGGAGATTTCTCCAAGAACTAAAAATAAAATTACCATCAGATCCAGCAACCTGACTACTAGGTATCTACCTAAAGGAAAATAAATCATTATATGAAAAAGATACCTGCATTCATATGTTTATCGCAGCACTATTCATAATAACAAAGACAAGGAATCAACCTAAATGTCCATCAATGGATGACTAGATGAAGAAAATATGGTATATATGCACCATGAAATACTACTCAGCCATAAAAAAAAAATGAAATCATATGTTTTGCAGCAACATGGATGGAACTGGAGGCCATTACCTTAAGCGAAGTAACTCCAAAACAGGAAGTCAAGTACTGCATATTCTCACTTATTAGTGGGAGTTGCATATTGTGTATACATGGACATAAAAGAGTGGAATAACAGACATTGGAGACTTGGAAAAGTGGAGAATGGGAGGGGGATGAAAAATGAAAAATTACCTAATGGATACGATGTATACAATTTGGGTGATGGTTACACAAAAAGCCCAGACTTCAACACTACACAATATATTCATGTAACAAAACTCTGCTGTACCCTCTAAATCTACAAAAATAAAAATAAATAAATAAATAAAAACATCTTTAGCAACATCTGGTGAAACAACAAATAAATGGTAATAAAGGTCTTAAAGAGGTCTTCAGAATGGCACAGTGGCCAGAACTCAAATACAGTTTCCGAAAAGCCACAACTGAAGATTGGGGTTGCTTTACC
Source organism: Daubentonia madagascariensis (assembly GCA_023783475.1). NCBI lineage: Eukaryota > Metazoa > Chordata > Mammalia > Primates > Daubentoniidae > Daubentonia > Daubentonia madagascariensis. Next base: position 792,708 of record JAKFHU010001244.1, read on the forward strand.
CGTGAGAGCACTAGTCCCTTCTAGCTATTCCTTGTTCTCTCATTTTAAGAGCAAAACCTAAAAGGTAATTAAGATATACTAAAGATTTTTTTAATGGAACTTAAATTTTAAGCACACTGTTTCCTTTAATTTCCCATCTCTTTGTTCTCATCTGTTGTAGTTTTTACAACAGGTTTGAGTCTCAAACAGTGCTGTCCAAGAGAAAAATAATACAAGCCGCAAATGTAAGCCTTATGTGTCAATTTTAAATTTTCTAGTAGTCAGATTTTAAAAAGTGAAAAAAAGTAGGTAAAATTAATTGTAGTAAAATATTTTACTTAATCTAATACATCCAAAATATTTTAATTTCAACTTATAATCTTATGTAACACATAATGACATCTTAAGTGTTTTTTCATACTAGGGCTTCTTAGTGTGTATTTTACACTTAAAGCACATCTCAATTTAGACTAGCCACATTTTAAGTGCTCCACAGCCGCATGTGGCTAGTGGCCACACATTATACTGTGCTATAGTGTTGACTAGACAGCCTATAATGAAATTGATCTGCTGCTTTTTCAGTTGAGATCACTGTCCCCTCCCATACCTGTCACATTCAGGCTCACCTTAGACCCATCAGGCTCAGTAAAGCCACAAACAATTAAATGCCTTCTATTTGGTCTTTCTTTCCTCCCAGCTATGCAATATTTAATTCTATAATAATATGGGTTAAAATTACTTCAAAAACCAGTCTCTGATGAAAAAAAAAAAAACTACTCTTTTTCTTCTTATATCACATTTGCAATTTTACATTTCAAAACACTAGATGAGATCTGTAACAGCAAGGACAAAGACCTGGTTCTTATTAAGAGCACAGCTACATTAATAAGAGAATCCATCTCTGCCATCTCCTTGGCTCTCCCCTGAAGACACGCTGCATTCTAGATCAGCCATGTACTAGTAATGGTTGAAGCTAGGTGGTTCATGATAATCTTTACTCTGCTTTTTATATGTCTGAAATTTTCCATAATTAAAAAAATGAAGGGAGAAAAGATAAGCAGCAAGCCCAAGAACACGTAAATAATAATAATGATGATAATTGCTGTCGTTAATAAATGCTGTTATTTTTGTTGTTACTATGATATAGAAAGCAATTATAAGGATCCTCTGAAGAGATTAAGGGATCAACAGCTTAAACAAAATCTGACTGTAAGACTTTGCATCTACAAAAACAGATACGTATTTTCCTTTTTCATGAAGTCCAATGATTACTTTCTGAAATCTGTTTTCTTCAATTACTTTTGCAGAGCTGACACCCCTATTAGAAAACTGGCTTCTCCACTAAATATTGTTCTTGTACCAGCCACACAATCTCCTTCTACTGGATAAGAGCAACATAATGAAACAAGAAAACGCTGCTTTGTATCAAAGAAAACCACTATTACATTTCTCATATCTAGCAAGTAAAAGTTTGGACAGGTTACTAGGTCTGTAAATATGGTTTTAAGTCCCTTATGTTTAAAATAACACAAGTTCTGTTAAAGACGTGTTTGTACATTCTGAACCCAGAACAAATGAGCCATTTTAGGCGATTCCAAAAGATTACCCTTAAGCTTTAAAAGCTGAGCCAATGTTAATTAAATCTGGCAACTCTTGAGGGTGTGCTTTACTTCATTACCTCAGAGTGGTTTAATTAGTTAAACTGAAATTAGGCTTCTGTCACTTCTAAAATCTAACTCCAAATCTGAACCAGAGTCCGGTGGTTTCGGCTGCTTCAACTACATTGTGGTATGGGTTTAACATTCTGAGGCATTCTGAACTATTCTAGGAATACAGGCTACAACAGGAAATAGATATTGGTTAACCATAATGTTACCCGCACAAAGAAGAGGCAATGGCAAACCTTCTACAGATATCACATCTAGTTTTTGAGCAGTTTCACCAGCTCATTAAACGTCAAGACAGGATTACTCATGAAATCTTGGAATGCAGCCAGTCTACTACCAAAATTGCTGCTATGCAACTTCACTTGACTAGACACGTTCAAGGAATAGATGACAGGAGGACAACCAAGAGCCTATCATAAAATCAGCTACAGTGGGAATGCTATAAAGCTCCAGAAAAGAAACTCAAATTATACCCCAAATGAGCCATTCTTCTAATGTTCCAACCCATATCCAAAATAAGCAGTTAATTAAAAGTTTATGCACAAGAGAGACAAATGTTTGGGGGCTTGGGGAGTATATTTTTTCTTTGCCAGGTTCATAGGGTATAAAATATAACTTCACATAAATGGCATGTTAAAAGTAGAATATATATCCATGGAAATAATATTTCAATCATGCCAAATCTCACTGAAGTGACAAGTAAAGAGAAATGCTTTAGACCCAGTAGGAGAAGAAAAGGGATACCATACACCTGTTTAAGACAGCAGTAAGGGCAGTTACGGTGCTATATTCAAAGCATTTTAGCCTAGTTCAAGATACATTGTATCTGAGGACATACAAGTGATTTTTAATATTTAAAAAAGGATTAAAGCATCTTATTTACTCTAGGTAGTTTTATAATATTTTTGCAATGAGTCATGCTTAGAATATTAAACATTTGCAGTGACTACACTCTTTTTCAGATAAACAGAGCTAGATATTACTACTGAGACCAAAGGTTTCTAAAACCTGAATTACTCAGGGAAACTATAAAATTGAGAATAGATTTCCAGAGGAAGGCATCATTATGACGAATACCAACACCACTTGGTCAATTATACTCAGTTGCTTCACAAGACACTTCTGAGAGCCCCACTGTCTTGAAACCCCAAAACTCTAATGGGAAAAACATTAACATGTTAACAAGGGACATGTTAACTCCCCCTTTGCTCTCACTCTTTTTGAGTATAGCTAAAATAAATTCTATCTGGAATTTGAGTGGTAAAAAAAAATATCATAATACCTTAGCATTGAAAGATAGATTACTGTAGTTCCAATAGGCACCCTTAATGCCCAGATACTGGATTTTAAATACAGTACTACTCTTCATTAAAAAGAACCAGGGCTCCTTGGAAAAACAGCTGATTCCAGGGCAGAGACAAGGGAAATGTAAGATGAGGCTGGAACATATTGTTGTTCCAGAAAGTGCTTTTAAAAATTATGGGAGCTCCTCAAATAATTAAACTACCATATGATCCAGCAATTCCACTTCTGGGTATATATTCAGACGAATTGAAAATAGGGTCTCAAAGCGGTATTTGCACACCATGTTCACTGCAGCACTCTCCACGACCTCCAAGAACTGGAAGCAACCTTCGTGTATATCAGTGGACGAGTGAGTTTTTTAAAAGTAATGTGTGTATATATACAATAGAATATTATTTAGCCTTAAAAAAGCAGGAAATCTTGTCATATGCTACAACATGGATGAACCTTGAGGACATCATGCTAAGCGAAATAAGCCAGTCACAAAAAGATAAATACTGCATGATTCCACTTATATGAGGTATCTAAAGTAATTAAACTCTTAGAAACAAAAAGTAGAGTGGTAGTTGCCAGGGATTGGAGGGATGGAGAAAAGGGGAACTGTTGTTCAATGGCTATAGTTTCAGTTTTGCGAAATGAAAAAGTTCTAGAGATGTGTTATACAACAATGTGCATATGGTTAACACTACTGTATTGCACACTTAAAAATGGTTAAGATTATAAAGTTTATATCTTTTTTACCACACTTTTAAAAAAAAAGATGGGATATATGATAAGGACACAGGAGTCAAATTAAAGGTGTCCCAATGCCAAATCTGGGACAATGTGTGCAACAGTATACAGGCATATCTCATTTTATGGCACTTCACTTTATTCCACTTCACAGATACTGTGCTTTTTACAAAATGAAGGTTTGTGGCAACCCTGTGTTCAGCAAGTCTATCAGCACCATTTTTCCAAAAGCATGTATTCACTTCATGTCTCAGTGCCACATTTTGATAATTCTCGACATATTTCAAATTTTTTCATTATTATCATATCTGTTATGGTGATCTGTGATCAGCAATCTTTGATGTTACTATTGTAATTGTTTTGGGACATGACAAAGATGGTATACTTAATAAATGTTGTCTGGTCTGGCTGTTCCCCCATCTCTCTCCCTCTCCTTGGGCCTCCCTATTCCCTAAGACACAACAATGTTGATATTAGGTCAATTAATAACCCTACAATGGCTTCTAAATGTTCAAGTAAAAGGACAAGTCACATATCTCTCACTTTAAATCAAAAGCTAGAAACGATTAAGCTTGTGCCAAACAGCTAGCCAACTTGTGAATGCAAGGGAGAAATCCTTGAAGGACATTAAAAGTGTTATTCCAGTGAACACACAAATGAGAAAGTGAAACACCTCATTGCTGGTATGGAGAAAGTTTTAGTGATCTAGATAAAAGATTAAATTAGCCACAACATTGCCTTAAGTCAAAGCCTAATCCAGAGAAAAGCCCTAACTCTTTAACTCTGTGAAGGCTGAGAGAGGTAAGGTAGCTGCGGAAGATAAGTTTGAAGCTAGCAAAGGTTGGTTCATGAGGTTTAAGGAAAGAAGTCATCTCCATAACATAAAAGTGCAGGGTGAAGTAACAAGTGCTGATGTAGAAGCTACAGCAAGTTCTCCAGAAGATCTAGCTAAGATAATAGATGAAAGTGGCTACACCAAACAACAGATTTTCAATGAAGATGAAACAGCCTTCTATTGAAAGAAGATGCCATCTAGGACTTTCATAGGTAGAGAGGAGAGGTCAATGCTTGGCTTCAAAGCTTCAAAGGACAGGCTAACTCTCTTATTAGGAGCTACTGCAGCTGGTGACTTTAATTTGAAGCCAACACTCATTGACCATTCCAAGTATCCTAGGGCCCTAAAAATTATGCTAAGTGTACTCTGCCTGTGCTCTGTAAATGAAACAAACACATCTATTTATAGCACAATTTACTGAATATTTTAAGTCGATTGTTGAGATCCACTACTCAGAAAAAAAGATTACTTTCAAAATATTATTACTCATTGACAATGTACTTACTCACCCAGAGCTGTGATGGAGATGTACAGGACAGATTAACGTTGTTTTCATGCCTGTTAACACAACATCCATTCTGCAGACCATGGACCAAGGAGTACTTTCAACTTTCAAGACTTATCATTTAAGAAATACATTTTGTAAGGCTATAAATCTGCCATAGATAGTTATTTCTCTGATGAATCTGGGCAAAGTCAATGGATAACCTTTTAGAATGGATTCACTGTTCTACATGCCATTAAGAACATTCACGATTCATGCAGAGATCAAAACAGCAACATTAACAGAAGTTTGAAAGTTGATTCTAACACTCAAAGATGACTTCGAGGAGTTCAAGACTTCATGGAGGAAGTAACTATGGTAGAAATAGCAAGAGAACCAGAATTAGAAGTGGAGCCTGAAGATGTGACTGAGTTGCTATAATCTCATGATAAAACTTGAACAGATGAGGAGTTGTTTCTATGGATGAGCAAAGAAAGGAGTTTCTTGAGATGGAATCTACTCCTGGTGAAGATACTATGAACACTGCTGGAATGATAACAAAGGATTTAGAATATTACATGAACTTAGTTGATAAAGCAGTGGCATGGTTGGAAAGGATTGACTACAGTGTTGGAAAGTTCTTATCTGAGTACAATGCTATCAAAGAGCATCACATGCTACAGAGAGATCTTCCATGAGAAGAAGAGTCAATTGATGCAGCAAACTTCATTGTTGTCTTATTTTAAGAAATTTCCACAGCCACCACAACCTTCAGCAATCACCATCTTGATTAATCAGCAGCCATCAACATCAAGCCAAGACCCTCCACCAGAAAAAGAGTATGACTTGCTGAAGGCTCAGGTGATCACTAGCATTTTTTTTTAAGCAATAAAGTATTTTTGTACATTGTTTGTTTAGACATAATGCAATTACACACATAAAAGACTACAGTAAATGTAAACATACATTATAGGCACTGGGAAATCTAAAAAATTTGTGTGACTCGCTTTACTGCGATATTCACTTTGTTGCAATGGTCTGGAACCAAACCCACAGTATCTCTGAAGTATGCCTGTAATGATAATAATGGAATATAACCTGTAGAATAAAATAAACATGCATGAGTGAATACCGATATAAATGAATAACTGAGTCAATAAACAGGGGAGAAGAAGACAGCTCTTCTTTACAGGAAAATTCCAATGAATAAATATAGAAGGAATGATAGAAATGGTATCAATGTTAATTTCCTGGTGTTGATAATAATACTCTGATTATGTAAAATTAAGTCAGGTAAAAGATACCACTTTTGCAAATTTTTTTAAGTCTGAAATTATTTCAAAATAAATAGTCTAAAAAAGAAGCAGCAGAGCACAACACAAAAAAATAATGTATTAGCAATTAGGAAAACTTAATTATATTTTTTCTTTCTAAATAGAAAGATATAAGACCTTGGGGGAAAAAAAAAGCTAACTAAGCAAAAAGCACCATGCATTGTTGAATTTTTATTAATAGAAGAATCTGGGATAGAAAGAACAATTGTTTGTGTGTCTATATGGCACCATCTAGAAAAAAAAATGGCTAATTTTATGAGATCTGAAAATAGCTTTCTTTTATTCAAAGACAACAGCATTTTAAAAACCCATGAAACATGTTTACTTACTATCTGCAGACTAATGAAATTTATTGTGGCACAGGATTTTTTTCATACTCTAAGAATAATATAGTAACTAAAACACAAAAGCAATATTATAAATCTCCACCAAGTTCAAAGTCAAACCATTACAGTCAATCCAAAAACAAAAATAAATGAATAAAAACAAAAAAATCTGACCAGAGGCTACATTAATTGCATAAAGCTATAATAATTTCATCCCTACTTATAAACTCAAAGTCTGGAAGATTTCTGAAGTTCAATATTATAAATGAAGTACTAAAACAATACCATTCTATCAAAAATCTCAGTAGAATACAAGGAATTCTAATCCTTCTCCAAGATTTAGTTATTTCAGATTAAATCTAACAACAAAAAATTATACTATACTGAATGAAGAGTTTAGGAAGTCTATTAGAGTTCAACAAAAAAAATTACAGGGTCTGCTTTATTACATTCTTAGCAGGTCTAAATTTTTAAATTATAGACCACACTTAAGGTAGAAAAAAACTGAAGGAGAATCATTCGTTCACTGTGGATAACTACAGGAACAACTATTACGCAGGATCTTTACATAGCTGGTGATGACGTTAAACTGAAACAAGAAGTTAAAATACCTATCACTGTTAACTGCTCAGTGGTTTGCAAACTTCCTTCCAAGAAGTCCCAAAACTGTGGCCCTTGCCATTAACTGTCCACCTACCCTTTCCAACCCTTCTAAAAAAAAAAAAAATCTCTGTAACCCATTTAAAACTATAGTAGTTTCCCACCTCTACAGAAATAATCTCCAGTCTGAAAAATCAACATTTCACATGGACTCCATTAGTCTAAAAAAATAATCATTTATATGTTTGGCAAGCTTCAAACATTTATTCAAACCTACCAAGCATGTTAGCAATGGTGTGATTTACATAAAGGTCAGTGTAAAACCTAAATGAATAGCTTACCAGGGGAGACTGTTTCAGTAAATTGAGTTACTAAAGACTTTCACAATGAGTAAGTTTTCTTTAGGTAATAGGGATTAACTGCACAGCAAATAAGGAAAAGTTAAAAGAAAAAAAGAAAATAGTCATGTTATCTGCAATATAAATTTCCTTTTAGTAATTTTCCCAAGGCAAAATGTATTATCCATTCTTAACCTAAGACGTGCAGTTAGTTCAATAAACATCAGAAAATGTTATAACTGAAAGGAACCTTAAAGGTCGTCTGTTTCAAATGGTTTTATTGGCCAGAGTTTATGTGAATTATCTAACATCTCTCAGTAAAATGGCAAAATCAAACAAGAATTAAGGTCAGGGTCCACTATCATAAAATATTTCAATGAAGATCTGGAGATCACCACTCTTAACAACTAAACACTGTCATAAATTAAGAGGCTGACCCCCCTTGTCAAGAAAATAGGACATTAAAATCAGCACACTTTTACTTCAGGAGTGCAAAAATCAAAGGAATAAAGTACTTTTCAAATAATCAGACTGAAGCTAAAAATATCTCCACACATACTATAAAGTTTTATACTAAAACATGAGATGAAAAAGTGTAACAACCGAACATTTTAAAAAATGGTTCAAGAACAAGTTCAAACTTGGTCACTAAAACACTTTCCAAGTACCAAGTACCAAACACATCAGATTATCCTAATTTATATAGATAAAACTATCCAAACTCCTCACTGAGTGAAAGCATCTTGTTTAGTGAGGCTCTAGGGTTTGTTGTGGCAGTTCAGTATGGCACGATTACACCTATCATCAAGAAAGTTTCTCTCATTACATACTTACAATAATTTTTTTAGAACGAGACAAAGTAGAGTGGATAATGAGACAACAGAGCATATAACTGGATGATGTACCACTTTTGGCTGTTATAGATTATAACAATAAATAATATTTCTAGGATTGTCTATCAACTGGCAACTTTCAAACAGCAGTTCACAAATTTATTATCAAGAAATGCACCCCAAACAGATGCAAGATTGTATAACAGAACAGCACCATGTTTACAACTAATGAATATACAGGCCCCAAATTCAGGTGCTCTGCTGAGTTGAGGAATCTAATGATGGAGTTTATCAATATCACCCTTCTGTAATCATAAGTCATGAAGATTTGGGGAGAAATTTATACCCACACACATACAGTACATACAGTAAGGTAAAGGAGATGAAATGGACAAAGATTTAGGTATTTAAGTTCATTATCTTGACTATTTCTCATACTAAAAGTATAATCAATTTTAAGGAATACTGAATGTTATAAACGAGTAAAGATTCAAAAGCAAGTACTTGTTGATACTTGTCATATTATCAGAAGAGCTTTATCTCAACAATAGATAATTCTAATTTCTTAAGAAGAATTAATCTTAGAAACTAACAGTAAGAAATATCATCATAAACAGGTCCTTGTATGTTTTTAACAGACTCTCACAATACTCAAGGCTAAAGATGCCAGACAAAGAAATTCCTTTAAAAAGAAATCTGAATACTTAGGAAACAAATTTTCTTATTAGGGTATTGATGAAATAGAGGAAGTTATCAGAAGAAAATACAGCCCTGCAATTTCAGTCTTAGAATACAAAACAGAACATTCACCAAATGCCAAGTTTTCAGCATGCATCATACATGATAATATCCTCTTTATTCAAAATTTCTTGGTACAAAATTTCTTTACTACCAAGAATCTCTGTTTCTGTTTCCTAACAAAGTTGTGCCAGGTCTAATTAGATTTGGACAAAATTATCTATGGACACTGTATCCTCTTAAAGTAGGGACGCTTACACTAAGAGAGACTTAAAACAGATACATAATGCCCTTAATGTAGACAAGAAAATCTCTCTTTTTACCTTCAACTACCCCGTGTTACTGCACTGTCAGCAGAAACTTAAAAATGAAAGGGAAAGGGACTGAAATAAAAAGTATATAACGAGAGAATAAGCTGTGAGGAAAATTTAGCTATGGTAGTGTTACTGTTTTCAATAAAACCAGTGATTCAAAACATACTGATTTTGTTCATCAGTTAAATTGGTATATAATGAGAAAAACATCCTCAAGAAAATACAAGCTAACTGTACATTCTTAATTTTATATCATGGCAAGAAATGCTTTAAACTTATAAATTATCAATATGTCTTTGCTATTAGTAAGCAATACTACAGGCCCTCAGTGCAACAGATGCTTTTGGTTGTGAAACCTGACCAAGAAAAATGAGAATGTTAAGACACGTATTGTTAAGACACAATGCTGTTCTGCCCACTGCAGGGTCATATAAAATAGAAAGGCTTTTGTTGCTTCTCCTACCAGAAAAATGGAAATTATTCTTTCTGCTAATGCTTTCTTATTTGTTATTGAGAGGCCCCCGAACACTAGAGTAAAAACTGGCAGGTGGTAGAAGCCCATCGCAAACAAGTAAACTAGAAAGTTTGTTCTTAAAAGGCAATGAAGTCATTTCGGCATAATGAAGAGGAGAAATAAACAAGTACCAGCAAGTACCTTTTAAATAACACATACAAATAAGTGGCCGCTATCAACTGACAAGCAGGGAAAGCAGACATATCCTCACATACACATGACTATATATTAAAGCTGTAGCCAATACTACAACTGTCTTTTCTTTTTAAGTGTGACATCATTAGCACTGCCCTATGTTCAATATCTCTTTCTGGAAGCTTACTGTAAACCCAAGGTAAACCTATTCGCTGTTTCTACAACTCTGTTCAACAAAAAATCAATCAAAAACCCTGAGTTCCCCATTCCTTCTCCCTAGTCTTTAGACCCAACTCCCTAACGTAGCTAGCATCCTGTCACATCACATCTTACAAGAAGAGGAAAGGAGAAGCTGATCTAAGGAATCTCCATTAAGGGAGCAGGTAGAATAAATGAATGAACATTATGAGCTTTTCCCATGGTGATCCACTCAAAACACAGGGGCTTACTATGTCTTACAATGCTACATAATAATTTACCCAATAGCTACCTTTTCCTCCCAAATGTACTATTAGGTTATGAAGTATGGCATGTCTGATTTCCTTAAGTGCTAAGTTTGACAGTTGATATCTCTGACATTTCACTCTAACACTTCTAGTTTTATTTTTATTGTGAAGGTACATCCTCAGTCTTTCAAATTCATGTTTTGGCTTATGATTATCCTTCAAACATTTTTTAGAGCAATTTTTGTGAAACCACGGATCAGTCAAAAATTAGTGTTATTTTCAAATATGAGTTCCATCGTGGAACCAATGCAGTGCAGACAGCTCGAAATATTAGCGAAGTGTTTGGGAAGGATGTGGCTAATGAACACACAGTACGTCAATGGTTTGAGAAGTTCCATTCTGGTGATTTTAATCTTGAAAATGAGCCACTTGGGCGACCTGAGACCAAGATGGATAATGATGCCAATCCACCTCAACCGACATGTGAATTAGCAGCAAGGTTCAATGTTACTAATCCAACAATATTGGACCATTTGAAACAAATCGGAAAGGTAAAGAAGCTGCATAGATGGGTTTCACATGAATTAAATGAGTGTCAGAAGAGAAATCGTCTCGAAGCCTGCCTTTCTTTGCTGTCATGACACAAAGGCAAACCATTTCAATACCACACTGTTGTGTGTGATGAAAAATGGATCTTTTTAATAATCGCAAGTGTTCTGCACAATGGTTGGATAAAGATGAAGTGCCAAAACACAGTCCAAAACCGAATGTTCATCAAAAAAAGCTAATGATGTCTGTTTGGTGGTCCAGCACTGGTATCATCCACTACAGCTTCATGAAATCTGGTCAATCCATTACAGCAGATGTCTATTGCAACCAATCGGACCAAATGGTGAGGATGCTTGCGATTAAAGGCCAAGATTGGTCAATAGAGACAGACCAATCCTCTTGCAAGACAACACTCGGCCACATGTCGCACAAACAATGCCACTCAAATTACAGACGCTAGACTTGGAAACTCTCCATCATCTACCATATTCACCAGACCTTCCACCAACTGACTACCACTTCTTCCAGCCTTTGGACCACTTCTTGCAAGGAAAAATATTCAATTCTCAACAAGCTGTGCTACTCGCTCTCCAGGCTTCTTTGCTGCTGGCACAAACAAGCTACCATTAAGATGGCAAAACTGTGTCGATTGTTTAGGCACATACTTTAATTGTACTACTTCTTGCTTGAGACATAATAAACCACATTTTTGATTTGAAATCAGACATTTCATATTTAATGAACTAATACAAACACATACAGGGCAATTTGATCCCAAACAGACTCTAAGTCTTCCAGAAGGGAATAGGGCTATCATAACCACAATTTCATATTCTCTTATATTCCCAGGGAAAAGCAGCTTTCATTCCTGGGCATGACAAAAGCTGGCAAGCCTTCTTAGGTGGATGGCACTAGAAGGGAGCATATCACCCAGACTAGGATCAGATCAGTATCTGGGATCAACTGCTACATAACAAGAGGCTAGCAAATACACTTCTTAGAAAAAGAAACATTTTTAAAATTACAAACCTTTCTAAAAGTTTTCAACTTAAATATTACCCACCTACTATCAAGTAAAGGGAGATCAAAAGCTGGTGGTAGTAGTTGCTCCTATAATCACTACTACTGTTAGGATTGGAAACTAACAGGTTTTCTCCTCCAGTTACGCAAGATTACTTTAGATGAAGAGCTGTGCTCTTTTCTTTAGTTTGCCATGTACCAGCAATTTTACATCATAAAAAGGGAATAAATAACAACACCTGCTCTCCCTATCTCCCAGATGTATCTATGTAAAGAAAATGACAAAAGCGCTGATGCCCAACTAGGGAAATTTCACCAGAATCTCCAGGGGAAAGAATAAGGGGAGGTCTTCATGTGCATAGTTTGATGGAAGTAAATTTACCACTAACACCAAAAAATCTGCCAAAAAGAGGACAAAGAACAAACAGTAGCTATGTCCTGGCAAACCTGGAAGGAGAAAGATGGATCTAAAAAACAAGTTTAAGGATGCTAGTACCACTCAGGGAAGAAGGAAGTAGGGGTGAGGGAACAAATGACACCACTGTATACTCATGCATAGCTCAAGAAGATATAACAACGAGGCCAGAAGGAATACTAATTTTAAGATCTACTGTACTCACTGCAAACCAAGAAAATAAATCCTGTTTAATCAATGTTATATATGGTTATATAATGTATATTCATTTTTAATTTTAAACATTATCACTCAGAATGCCCATAAATTCTAATTTCTTTATCTGAATCCCACCTGAACTATACGTGATTTTGAATAAATTTCAATATCTAAAGTATTAAATATACCTGAAGTGGAAAAAATAAGACTTGAAAATTTCCCAGTAGAACAAATGAATTTTCAAGCTAATCAATCAGTCATAGCAGGCTAAGAGAAACGACCAAATACATAATTTTTTAAATCCCTACACAATAATAAATCAAGTGTTCTTCCCTTATGTAAGTTTTATTGCTACAGACATTCTTCTAGGACACATGAGCTTTAAAATGTTTTCCTAAGAGTATTAACACCTATACACTCATGTATGGTCCATAGCTGATCAACAATACACAACTGCGAACTGGTTGGAATTAGGTAGGCAATCTTTACTTAAGCAGATCCAAATGAAGCTAAAAGCCTGTCTAAAAAGTACACTCATAACCTTTGTCTCATTAGCACTGCACTCCAGCTGTTACAAGAGTCAAACACTAACTTGGATTTTAAGGAGGGAATGGAGGCAGTGAAACACTAACAACAGGGAGAAAATTTATACAGTTAGCCTATGCAAAATTTTCTGTTAATGGAAACCAGCTGCAAAAACATGAGATGCCATTCTCAGTATTTGAGCCTGGTAGAATACTAACGGGGGTTTCTTCTAATCCAAGTTTTCATTTTTGGAAGAAAGGCCCTTTAAGTTATTAGTCCCTTAGAGTCCCCAGCACTCCTCAGAATTACCTTTCTAAAATAACTGCTCTGGAGTCCAAATTTTCTATTCATAAGATGTGTGCAGTGGCTCTCTGAAGAGCCATTCAAAGCCATTCCTTATATGAGAAGTCATGTATTCTCCAAAGAAAAATTAAGATCCTGTTTTAGGCATGTAATCCATAAGACCTCTAACATAGTCTCATTTAAAGTCGCAAATTTTAGACTTAACACTCAGTATCAGGGATATTTGCCATTTATAAAATTTGTGATAAAATATTCACTACTGATTGTTTTCACCATAATTCTATTTGATTACTACAAACTTAATTCTATCACTTGGTAAATATTTTTTCCCAAACTTTGGTTAATCTTTCTTCCATAAAGCCCATAAATCAACTTAAAAATTGTTTGCATGTAACCATCTAAATATTTAATATGTTCCACAACCCACCCCCAACACCAGTAACAACAATGAAAGTTATATACACATATGGGCTTTGTTTTCCTAACTTAGGATAGCCAACTCTTCCAGTACAGATCTTACATACTTTTGGTTTGCAGAAACTATCCCTAGGAAATTCAGGCAGTAGCTTTGTCCAAAATGACGAAAATCATTTATGTAAGCTTTTAAGACTAGAAATAGATGAACACCCATTTTCCATACCAATATATCTCAGAAATCCTGGGATTATGTGGAAGAGGATACATTATCCCTAGGAAAAGTGAAGGTTGAGTAAAATTTCTGTAAAAGATACCTCTGGCACCCCACACAACTGTTAAGAGACAATAATATCTGTATCAAATTGCTATCAACTCAAAACTCATTATAAAACTAGTTTTAAAATGAAAAACAAACCTCAATTTTATCTGTTTTGGCATCTCCCCAGTATATTTTGCCTTCATCATAATCCAAGGCTAAACCATTTGGCCAACCAAGAGAAGTGTTAACCAATACTACACGGTCAGAACCATCCAGAGCTGCTCGCTCAATTTTCGGGATTTCTCCCCAGTCAGTCCAATACATGTACCTATAGAAGTATACAGAAAATGAGCTAAAAACAGATATAATTTTCAGATACATAAACAAAAAGTGTATGTTTAAGACATTTATAATAGCAGTGTATAAGCTTGTAAGAAATTTTCAAATCAGTGTTTTCTAGAACTGATCCTGAAAATGCCTCCCAATAACGAGATTCCATTTTTATTTATGTTTTTTCAAAATATTTTGTGCTCCTTTCCATGAACTTCCCCTCTTTTTCTTGGCTTGTCATCTATGACACAAAAAGTTTATCCCAGTAGTAACATTCAGATGACAAACTGAATTCCCCAGAAAATTCTTCTGTGCTGCTTAGCGATTCTTATGGCTCCTGGATGTTTAAGCGACTCTAAAGCATTGGTATACACTGAGGTGTAACAATTTGTCACTGTTCATCCTCAGAATAAATCTCATAGTAACAATAACACTGGTGAGTACATAAAAAGTTGTGCTTCCCTGGACTATGGCCAGGGTGGCACGGCAAAAAAAAAAAAAGACTAGGAGTAAAACTGTGTGGCCTGACAAAGTTTTGGATATCGACTGATTCATGTATTTGGGGAAATATAAAGTAAGATATATTCTTACTATAAAAAATGGAAATGGAATGAAATTAAATCTTCTAGGGGAAGGGAAAGTTCTGAAAACAATTTATTTCCACATTTTTCACGGTAATGATGCAATCTGAGCAAAATCTGCAGACAACACCCAAAGTCAGCAAATATGGACTTAATTTAGAAAGAAAAAATATTCAAAACATTCAAGGCAAAAAATTAGCATTTCTTTAACTTGAGATTTTATTCCAATCACTATATTCTAAAAATGGACAGCCATTAAAGAGCTGTTTATTGGAAACCAACATATACTTCAGGTTGTCTTAGTCAACGTTTTTAGAGACACATGAAAATCAAAAACACCAGAAGAATTTACTATCAACAGAGCTTCTTACCCAACCATTGGATCTAACACAATAGCCCGGGGTTCCTCTAAGTCCTCTGAAATCAAGATCTTCCTCATGGTCCCGTTGAGCCTTGTCACTTCTATCCGGTCAGTGCCAGTGTCTGTCCAGTAAAGATTCCGTGCAACCCAGTCAACAGCAATACCATCAGGATGAGCAATTTGAGCAGTGACCACAAACTGACTGCCAGATCCATCTATGAATGAACGGCGTATGGCCTTCACTTCATCATCAGTCCAGTAGATATAGCCTTCCACAGGATCATAATCTATGGCAATGGCATGGCGGATGTCTTCTAACTGCAGAACAATGTCTGTAAAATCTGGTGTATCCAAAGAAATGCGTCTCAAGTCTGTCCTTCTGGCTAAAAGCAGTAATTCAGTGGCACCTAGAACAACAAAGTGAAATAAAGAAGAAACAATTTGAAACCCACAGGCAAAATTTAACTACTCTAAATAAAGAATGCAGAACTTTCTTCAGGAATTGAAAAATAAATAAGTATCCACACTCTCTGGTTTCATTCATTATATAGCTTCTGGAATTAATACAGCTATCTAAAGTATAATGAATAATGACTAAGAAGCTAAGTAGCTAAGTACTAAAGGAAGAAGATGTAGGATATAGAGCCTTTGTTCAAGAAGTATTTTTTAAAAGGTAAAGAAATCTAGGACAAGAATCTTTGTGGTTGATGGGAATGCTCTAAAATTGGATTACAGTGATGGTTGCACAACTCTGTAAATTTGCTAAAAATCACTGAATTGTATACTTGAAATGGATGGATTTTATATGGAATGTAAATTACATCTCAGTGAAACTGTCTTAACAAAGACAAACACAGGGCAATACCTGACAGAATTAAGAACAAAGAAGAAGAAAACAGCAGAAATGCAGAGAGGAAACCAGATAAACTTAACACAGTGGTTAAGAGTAAGAATTGTGGATTCAACAGAACTTGATCCAAGTAGCTACACAAATTTAGGCAAAACATCTCATCTCTCTAAGCCTATTTTCCTCATCTATACCTCATAAGGTTGCTGTGAGGACTCAAGGAGATAAATGCAAAACTCAGGAAGGTACTGAGCATATAAGTACTCTGTAACTATTAACTAATATAATATTAGTATTAAAAAATGAAGACTTTCGAATTTTTATTTCACCGAGTTTTAAATTACATTTATTTATGAAATGTTTTAAACTCAAACCCCAAATGTTTAACCCCATAACTGAGAACAAGGACACTGAGCTCAATCTTCATTTGTTTTCATTTTTAGTGTTCAAGTAAACCACCAGCAAAAAATTATCTAACTATAAGAAGCTAACAAACGATAGTAAGCAAACTGACAACTGAAAGAGCAAGAAAAGATTACTAGTTTAAAAATGAGGCCAAAAGAAAATACTGGCATATAAATTTTAAGCGTCAATCTGGAATTATAGTTAAAAAACTGAGAAGAGGAGTGAAGACTCTCAAAGTCAGCTTTTTCACTCGAGGGCTAATCACAGATGAACTCTAACTTGGGGAAAATACAGCCTGAAATGCCATAGCAGGCACCAAATAGGAATAACAATACAATTCACTAGGTCCCTGCTAACTACCAAAAGAAGCCAGCCCCAAATTTTGCAAACAAAGAGCTGTTAATTTGAGAAAAGTAATCAAAACAGAATAGTTAACTTAAGGCTACTACATGCCAAATGTACATCTGAAATTCAAAACTGGTTAAACATGTACATTTGTACCGTGAGGGAGTAGATAGACCACTATTACTAAAACAAACCCTCTGTTTTAAAGTCTCAGGCTACATTTTTAAACAAAAAGGCAACGTTACAAAAAGCTTTTGTTTTAAATTGAAACCAAATTATTGTTTGCCATAGTAACCATTTGACAAGAGTCAGCCAGCTTCACCTTTGACTATGAGGATAATTTATCAATGCCAAGTCATAACAAACATCCTGTACACGGACTCAATTCCATCTCTCTGACTCCCTGACCCCTTTGCCAGGAACTCTCTAACACACTCCAAAATACAGGCTTCTGCTTTTCAGATTTAGATAAAGAAGCCACTGCTAAATTTAACAATTTTCTTACCAGATCTTGCTGGTTGCTAGAGAACCAGAAGGTGATCCATAGGGGTAAGAATGAAGAATAACTCTCATTAAGAAGAAAAAGAGAAGAACTGGTGTTCTTCCAAACCAGAAGTCCCCTGAAACGTCCTAAATCAGTATACTTCTCCAACATGCCCTCTCTCTACAGGGAATTAAGAGTAAGGAGAAGAGGCAAAGTGTGGTTCTTAAGTATAAAAAGAAGTTGTTTTAAACAGTACAATATGGAATTTTTTTCTTCTTCTGAAAGCACTTCTCTGTCATTAAAAAGCAATTAAAAATATCCTTCAATCATTTGTTAGAAAATATATCTATCCCATGATATTCCTTATAGACAAAAGTTTAATAAACATTTTTCCCTTCAGAGGTTCTTTATTTACAAGTCCTACCTACTGTTAAAAATGCATTCTTTATGAGAAGTTATACTCGTTTCCATAGGAATCAATTGTGACATCAATGACTATAAGATTTGATGGAGAAAAGATACGGCACCTTTTTTCCTCCAAAATATAATGTTACTTAAAACATTAAAATAATTTATAAAATAGCATTCAAGAGATGCCATAAAACACAAAGCACTCCTGTTATATAACCATTTGGGACGGTTGTAAGATTAAACCCAGTCTCCCAAAGTACTGTAACCTATAGAGCTGATTACAGATAAGTAAAATAAATCATAAAGAATCTCAATCATTATCATAAAATTTTTCCTTCTTAGATAACATTTTCTTACCATCTTTGCAGGTTTTTCCATTCTCCAGGAGTTTGACCCCAGTTGGGCAAGCACACTGATAAAAAGGCTTGACTGGAGACATCAAACACAAATGGGAACAACCACCATTATCAATTCCACATGGATTTGTAGCTGTCAAATATAAATCACACTGATTAATACCAATGATTGCTCAGTACACAAAGGTTAACAACCATAACATGAGCAATGGTGATAAACTAAAATTATTACCAAATGTCATGCAGGTGTTTGACTACCAAACTCTATGCATGGAAGGGAATTAATCAGTGAGAATTTACTTAGCATTTTTAATCCAAAAAGGAATACACAAGAAGTAAAACAAGAGATCCCTGCCCTGAAAGAGCTTATGATCTTGTCAGTAAGTCAAAATTAACAATAAAACAAGAAAAGAATAGAAAATAATGAAACTAAATGCTCTTTTGCACATTATAGACTGTAAGTAAATATAGAGTCAAATGGGAAATAAATCACTGAGGTTTAAAGAATTGAAGAAAGGTTTCATGGATATAGGACAAGTAGGAGCCTTGAAGGATAGGCAGGAGGACATTTCAAGTGTGGAAAAGACACATGAATAAAAGCTTGAGGGCTGTACATTGGGTGAGATACTAAGACGAACAGTGTAACTAGGAGGTTGCAGTTTCTGTTGACTAATAGGAACTAAACCGGAATGAGCACAAAGAACGGGAACAGATGGAGGAGGGGGGAACAGGGCACTGAAAGCCAAGTAATGTAACTAGAATGTTGAAGTCATACTTTGGAAAAGTTAGCATAAAAAGGATAAACAGAATGGATTAAAAGAAGGTAAACTGAAAAGCAGAGAAAACTAATTAGCAAATTTTAGAAACTATGGAAAGAGATGTGTTCAAACAATATTCATACAAAAAAAACAACATGAGATAGAGGCCAACATAAGATGGAGAAACATGAAGATAAAAGAGAACAATATCAAAGATAACTACAAAGTCTCAAACTAGTAAAACACAAAGTATCAACAGTACCATTATTTAAAAAACAAAAAAATTCTTCCCAAGGGCTAACAATGAGAATAAAAAATTCATGAGTGACTAAATATTTTCTTTTTTACAAAAGAGTAACACATGCATTTAAAACCATTTTTACGGGCTCAAGATCATCAGATTCCAACATAACACATTCAATATTTGATTATCTCCTCCTAAATGGAAAGAGCTAATATAAAGCAATGCATGGTCCAAAAACTCTTCATTTTTGGCTATGGAACACAATCTGAAATACACTCAGACACATGCCAGACATTTATTTACACACAAGTGCCAAACACTTAACATTTTCATATTCCTTTTAAACCTAATTCCAGTCCTCTCTTACAAGAAGTTGTTGTCAGCAGTTACAGCCTAAGTCGTTGTAAAGGTTGACCAAAAAAGGAAGCAAAACTATGGGGAAGGGGAGGGTATGCACAGAAAAGTTTAAGCAGGTATTTTTTTCAATAAGATGAGGTACTTAAATTCACCAGCTAGATTAACAGAGGTTTCCATTACAAAAAAAAAAAAGTATTTGTTTTTTAAACACACTCACATGAACACACTCAAACTCACATGGAGAGAAGTAACACGAACAAGAAATACCTTTGTGTATAAGCATTATGAGCCATCTCAATTTTTTATTTCTCTCTTCCCCGACTCTATAACCACTGCCCCAAACAAAGAGTTGAGGTGGTCTGTAGAGACAGATAGGCTACAAATGGTTTAGGCTATTGTTTAACCTGAACTATATTTTGATGTTTTCTCTCTTTTTTTTTATTCCTCCCAACTACCTTTGAGTATGTCCTCCCTTCTCCTGGCCCTCACTAAAGCCAGACATTAAAGTGCTACAAAGCTATTCCAACTTGCAATTTAAAAATCAAGATCACTTACCATTTGGCTGCCTCTGTTGGCTGAAGGCATGGATATCCATGGGAGAGAAGATGTTAGAATGGATTTCACGCAGACCCTCGCCAGTATACTTGTTGCAAGCCAAAATGGAGTGTGTATTCCAGTCAGTCCAGTACAAAGTGTCCTCAAATAACGTCAAGGCAAAAGGATGTGGAAGGGAACCTTTAACCACTGCCTGCCTATTAACACAAAGAGAAAAACTCAAACTTAGTTCTAAATTTTCTTCTTCTATCATAACTTCATTTCTCCCATTAAAATGATCATAAGTCCACATTAACACATATAAATCCTGAGTAACACATATCCTGAGGTCACACATACCTATGAAAAGTAATTCACATCATGAACTCAAATACATTTTTAAAATGTCCAAAATCCCCAACCAAGCACTTCAGAATGGTCCCTAACTTGGCAGCAGGCCCCAAGTTCCCTAGACAAGCTACCAGACAGAAAGCAAGCACTGCTTTCCTGTTACTCCTGCTCCTCAGCTACCATCTCTGGACTCACAGCTTCCATCCTTTCACACAATTCATGTCATCAGGAGGAGAAAGGTAAGCAATAAGAAAAATTCCAGGGGTGACTGCTGGCACTAGGAAGATTTATTTCAGCAATAGGCTTTTTCCTTCTTGATGTGGAAGAACAAAGACCTGAGCCTGTTTCTTCCATACCTTCTTATGGTTTTGATAACTGAAAATGAAAACATACACACGAGGCTAAACAGGCATTCAGATAGAGCTCTCCCTGCAAACCCCAGTCTAGCTCCTGCAGATGATCATCTAAGCTGGACTTTTGCTGTATTATTATTTGACCTTCCCAATTCAGGCAGCCAAAAGGAAGTTCTGCCACTGGTAGAATGTGTTCATGAGACAAAGAAGACCCAAAATTTTCACAAGCAATACATACTATTTAAAAGGAAAAGTGGAGAGCTTGATTAGTACTCAAGGCATAGAACTTTGCAGAGTGTCATAGTGACTCAGTAAGTAAATGCTCTAGAATAATGTACAAATCATGTTTTGAGTCGAAATAATATTAAAGAAAATAAATGCTTTGATATTTTCATAAATCCAAGTTTCCCAATAGTCCATCCAGGAAGGAGGGAGAGAAGGAGGGAGAAAGGGGGTGAGAAGGAGGATAAAGGGGAAAAGGAAGGGAAAACAAGCTATTAGAAAGAAATAAAAAGTATCATATATCTTAAGGAAGATGATTCAATTTTTAGGTTTTTGAGGTTACTTGATCTCTAGTATCTAATAGATCACCAGTATATTAAATTAAAGAGCAATATGATCATTTTTATCTAAGCAGAATTATAATCTGTGATTGCCCGTGGAATGGTCCTAGCCTAAAGTATTATAAATTCAGGCCAAATTTTCAAAAAAATCAAATACAAGATTAGCATGACTAGTTTGCCAAACACACTATATTCTGGAACCTCATAACCACTCTGCCAGCCCATATCACCACAGTTTTCTCTTCTCATTTTCCTTAATTCTCTCTTCCCTAGCAGATCACTTCTCCTTCCCATTTCTCAAATAGAGCTGCCACAATGCCTACTCCTGAAGTGATGTCCTCCACTTTTTTAATGGACAGTTTTATTAAATTTACTAAAGGGACTATATTATTTATAGAAATGATATCATAGTTTAAGTTCAATTTTTAAAAAGCCTGTATGTTTCACACTGAAGTCTTCCAAATTCATTATGGTAAGACACAAAGAGTACTGAGAGGCTGCCAAGAAAGACAAGAAACACAAGTGGAAAATAAAGAACAGTAAAATCTAAGTTACTTGACACTTCATCAACCATCTTAAAGAACTTCAAATTACATAACCAGATCTTTGAAAAACACTGGAGGAAAAAAATAGCCTTTTAAGTCCTTTGTATATCATTAAATAAAAAGTTAAAATCCACTCTAATGAACTACACATAGGAAAATAAACAAATCGAAAAAGCAAAATCCCTCCCTAAAAGCTATACTCATTTTATATAGTAATTTAACGCATAAGATTAGAAATCAGATAGAGTTCAATTTAAACCCTCCCCCTTACTACTCACAACACTTCTGCAAGCTTCGTTTTCCTCATCTGCACATGTACGAAAATAATCTATCCTCACTGAGTTACCGTGAAGATTGAATGATAGTGTATGCAAAAGCCATTCAGCATATGCTTGGTACTTAATTACACTTCATAAATGATTCCTCAATTTTAGGGCATACATTTTCAATATTTTAAGATTTCTGATACAAGTGTAAAATTTTATAATGTGAACATTTCATGTGCTTGTTTTTAAACTAATAAGTTCTTAAAATCAGCAGTTTATGAGAATTGGTAAATACTAAACTAACACTAAATTTAAATGTCACTTCCTTTTCATTGCCTGCCTTCCTTAATCTCCTCCCCCCACAAGCCAAGTTATTATTCTTCCTCTATGCTCTCATAACAGTTAGTGAACTGTTTTATAACTGTTTACCTATCCAACAACTCTATAACGGATAACCTTTTTGAAAGTAGGGACTCTGGCGTATTTATATTCACAGGATCTCACAGAATACTATGTGCACAAATTACATGCACATAGTATAAATGACTTATTATATACTCCATGAATGCTTGATAAAACTAAATGTTTTTAAAGAAAAATATGTGATTAACAGAGCTGAACAAAAAGCCAGGCTAAGAAGACTAGCACTCCTGTATCATTTACTGATTTGTCCGGCCAATGGTGACTTGTTTCTAAAAGTAGAGATAACCATACATAGTCTTCCCCTTTTCTCTGGTTAAGATTACCAGGTAAGCCTACCTCCTGATTCCCCTCTGGAAACACAAGTTACTTCAAGAAGGAGTTGGTCATGGCCGCTGACAACAAAAGTGGCAGGTAAGATCAAAGCCTAGTTCCTTTTCTGCAGCTTAGTGATAAAGCTTACCACAGCCAGTACCCTAAATACATGAGCCCTCTTGCCATCTCTTTCAGATTCCGTGAACCTTGCAGGCGCTTCTTGTGAATTCTGCACCAACTGGACTTATCCTTTATAAAATACCTACATACTCTCATTCACTTTTTCTTTCTGGATTCCCTCCCAGAAAGTCGTCCTCTGCCCCTGTCTCAGAACTGCCCACCTGTATGGGTAATCTTTCTTTGATCATTCCACAGAACAACTGTCATGAATTTTGACATGTGAACCTAAACCTTGGAAGGGAGTTTCTCACCATCACCGTGAGGTTGTTATTATACCTAAGAAGACGACATAAGTGGTGGTGGCATAGCTTTTGAAAAATCTTCACAAATACTCCATATGAAAACAGAGAGAATGAGTAGGTAACAAAACCAAAAACCCAAGGACAATATTCACAAGAAAGCAAAGTGAAAAAATACAAACCCAGGATACAAAAAGCTGTAGAAAACTACCAACAGCCATTAAGACCCATTTGGTATCAGCACCTCTGCAGGAGGAATCAGAAATAAACAACAGGGCATCTGTCAACTCTAAGGACAGGAGAACACACAAGATAGACAACAGTGGAAAGCATGGCAAAGAAATCTGAGAACAGCAACTAACTAGGAGAGGTTCTGGCCACTCCAAGAGTGAATGAATACAAGGACTCTTAAGGTTAGCACTGAAAAGGCTAGCATACTTTAGCCTACTGTCAACTCTCACAACTGACCTTCCAAGGCTCCCTTCCAGACAAAGTCTCATAGTGAGGAGAAATCACTGGGAGTGGAATGAAAAGTATGTTTGATTGGTATAAGAGAAACAACAGAAAAATAAGGTACAGAAAAAAGTGGGACAAGGAAACAGAGCCAGGAAATCCCAGAAAGCAAGCTGTCAATTTTTTTAAACACAGACATGAGACACACGTGAAGTTGGAAAAGTTATGATGAACCCTGCCGCCTTCTACATGTTCAAGAAAAGCAGTTTCACATGAAAATAAGAAAACAAAGTGTAACGGTCAGATCTCATTAAAAAGTTAGTATAAAAAAAAGATAAGGATAAAGTAAACAATATCCCTATAGATTATAAAAGTATGCCAGAAAGATATGGAAATTGAACAGATTTAATCGATGACCTATTTCAAAATAATCCAAGACTTTAAAATGACTAGGCACGTGCCTGTAATTCCAGCACTTTGGGAGAACAAGGCAGGAGGATCACTTGAACCCAGGAGTTGGAGATCAGCCTGGACAACATAGTGAGATTCTGTCTCTACAAAAAATTTAAAACTTAGCCAGGCATGGTGGTGCGTGCGTGTAGTCCCAGCTACTCAGGAGGCTGGGGTGGAAGGATTGATTGCTTGAGCCCAGGAGTTTGAGGTTGTAGTGAGCTATGATCGCACCACTGAACTCCAGCCTGGGAGACAGAGTGAGACCCTTTATTTAAAAAAATAAATAAATAAAACTAAATTACTAGGTATAAAAGAACAATGCAAATTAGAATTAGAAAACTCAGAATTGAGGTGACAGAACTGATGAAAGAATTAGAAATATAAGAATTTATCATTTAAGAAATAAAGTTAAAGAAATAACACAAGAATGAATAAACACAACAGATAACGAAACAGAAACAGAAGGTGAAAAGGAAGAATTTTTTTTTAATCAAAAAGAAATAGAAAAAAATGTTTTTAAAATAAAATATTTGACAAAGGATGAGGAGACAATGGAACTATATTGGAGCAAGAAAATGACTGCAAATGGTAACTCAAACCCTCAGGAAGAAATAAATAATACCAGAAAAAGTAAATAAGTAGGTTAACACAAAAAACTCTATAAATAATGTTTTTCCTTTTTTTCTTTTAACCTTTTGATAACACAGAATATTATATAAAGCAATAATTATAACATTGTATTGCTTATAACAGAAATGTAATACAAATGACAATATATCCCAAAGGATGGGAGAGGGAATGGAGCTACACTAGAGTAAAATTCCTGTACTTTACAGGAATTAAGAATTTAATGTTATCTTACAGTAGATTTTAACAAAACACATATTGCAATTCCTAAAATAATCATTTTTTAAAATCTCAAAAATATATTAATAGTTTAAAAATATCCAGAAAGGAATTAAAATGATACATTAGAAAATATCTACTTAATACAAAAGAAGGATAAAGAAACAAAAATGACATAAGATTAAAAAAAAGAAAAACACCAAAACGTCAGATGTAAGCCCAACCATATCATTAATGACATTAAATGTGAATAAATACTCCAAGCAAAAGGCAAACGTTGTTAAACTGAATAAAACAAACAAGATCCAACTATTAATATATGCTATGTACAAAAGGCACGTTTTATAATACAGTAGATTTAAAGACACAAATAGTTTTATTTTGAAAATAGAAGTTTACAGGAAACAGTAACCGTAAGAGCTGGAACAGTTCCATCAGACAAAATAGATTTTAAGTCAAAAAACATTATTAAAGATACAGAAGCACATTTTATGAGAAAGAGTCAAATCATCAGGAAGATACGATAATTATAAACACGCAGGCAAATAAAAAAACAGCCTCAAAACAAATGAAGCAAAACCTGACAGAACTGAAGGGAAAAATAGACAGTTCAAAATAACATTTGGAGAACTCAACACTCTATTCTCATAGAGAAAATCATCAAGGATACAGAAAATTTGAACAACATTATCAACCAACTTAACCTAGCATCTATAGAACACCCCCACCCAACAAGAGAATACACATTCTTCTCAAGTACAAGTGGAACTTTCTCCAGGACAGACCACATGCTAAGTGACAATTTTAAAAGGATGAAATCATACAAAGTATATTCTCTGACCACAATGGAATTCACTAAGAAATCAACATCAGAACAAAATTCAGGAAATCAAATTCTTTTCTAAATTCTAAATTTCTCAAATTCTCCTTCAATTTCTTCTAAATAAACAATGGATCAAAGAAGAAATCACAAGACAATTTTTAAAATATTTTGAGCTGAAAGAAAATGAAAATACAAAATATAAAAATGTATGGGATGCTGCCAAATCAGTAAATAGGAGGAAATTCATAGAATATAAATGCCTGTATTAGAAAAGAAGATAGATCTTAAAGTTAATTATTTAAGCCTCAACTTTAAGAAACTAGAAAAAGAGTAAACTAAATCCAAAGCAAGCATAAAGAAGAAAATAAAAATATTAGAGTAGAAATCAATGAAATATAAAACAGAAAAACAATAGAGGGGGAAAAAAATCAATAAAACCAAAAGCTGGTTCTTTGAAAAGTTTCACAAAATTAACAATCCTTTATAGCTAGACCAAGAAAAAAAAAGAAAAGACAAAAACTGTGAAAACTTTGAATAAAATGATGAATTTTCTAAAGAGGGACATTACCTTATAAAAATTAAAAGAATTATAAGGAAATACCATGAACAACTTTATGCCAACAAATTAGGCAAATTTACAAAATGGAAACATTCCTAGAAAAAGACAAATTACCAAAACTGACACAAAACGAAATAGAAGATCTGAATAGATCTATAACAAATAAAGAAATTAAATTAGTAATTTTAAATCTTCCGCAATAGAAATCCTCAAACCCTGATGGCTTCACTGGTGAATTCTACCAAATGTTTACAGCAAAAATGGTCTCAACTAGTCACACACACTTCCAGAAAACAAAGGAAAAGCAAATATTTCCCAACAGATTCAATGAAGCTAGCATTACACAAATCCCAACACCAGACAAAAACACCACAAGAAAAATGAACTACAGATCAATATCCCTCATGAATAAAGACATAAAAATCCTCAACGGAATATTAGCAAACCAAATCTAACAATATCTAAAAAGAATTCTAAACCATGAACAAGTAGAATTTATCCCAGAAATGCAAGATTATTCTAAGAACTGAAAACCAATTAATACAATTCACCATACTCATAAAATAAAGAATAAACCATATGATCACTTCCACAGATGCAGAAAAAGCACTGGAAAAAATCCAATAATCATTCATGGTCAAAAAAAAAAAAGTCAATAAACTAGGAATAGAAAGAAACTTCCTCAACCTCATAAAAGCCCTTCACAAAAAACCTACAGCTAAGATCATGCTCAATGGCAAAAAAAATTGAATGCTTTTCCCCAAACATTGAGAACCAGGCAAGGATATCTTCTATTCAACATTGTACCAGAGGATCTAGCCCAGTGCAATGAGGCAAGAAAAGAAGGCATCCAGATTGGAAAAGGTAGAAGTAAACTGCCATTATCCCCAGATGACATGATTCTGTATGTAGAATATATTAAAAAATGAAGAATTTTTTTTAAAAAGGCCTCCCAGACCTAATAAACAAATTCAACAAGACTGCAGGATACAATCTCAATATACAAAAGTAAACTGTATTCCTATATACTAGCAATAAAAATATGCAAAATAAATTAAAATTAATAAAGTAATTCATTCACAGTGCCATCAAAAATGATGAAATATTTGGGGATAAATTTAACAAAAGAGTAAGAATCATTACACACAAAAATTAAATCAAAATGGATCATAGATCTAAATTTAAGAGTTAAAATAATAAAGTTCTTAGAAGAAAACAGAGGAGTAAATGTTTATCACTTTGGGTTAGACAAAGATTTCTGAGGACACCAAAAGCACTTTTAACAATAGAAAAAATTGATAAATTGAATTTAATCAAAACAAAAAACTTTTGTGTTTCAAAAGATAACCATCAAGAAAATGAAAACACAAGCCACAAACTGACAGAAAATATTCCTAAATCATATATCAAATGAAGAACTTGTATCTAGAATATACAGAAAAAACTCTTATTTACAACTCAATAATAAGACAAATAACCAATTTACAAATGGACAAAAGACTTGAATAGTGTCTTAAACATGTAACTGGACCTCATGTGAGGGAAGGCTGAGCTACACTGTGTTCAGGAAGATTATAGGCAGACCAGACACAAGTAAAGTTAGCAGGGATCTGCAATAGAAGCAAGAATAAAACATAAATGGACTTAAACCATTTCAGCAAAATCTGGTATTTAGAGATTTTTTCCTAAGTAATTATTTTTCTCCTGATTATGAAATGAATACATGTATATTCACTATAAAATTCGGGAACTAGAAATATAAAGTATATCTTTCTAGTCCTTTACCATGTACTTGTATACATTACATACATGTGTAAGTATATACAAATACAAGCAATTCTCAATTATCAAGGAATTGAAAAAATGAGTTTTTTTTTAAATAGCTAAGGCACAACAGGAAACAACCTAACCAATAAGACTTAGAATAAATAATTTAGTAAAAGTGATTTGCAGTAAATCAGAGCCCTTAGTAGGACAGAAGGAAAAGAGTTGAGTCAGAACAAAAAATGATAAACAGGCCCGCACTAAAGCAAATATAAAGAACATTTACCACTTACTAATTACGGAGCCTCTTCAATGAGAATATACACAGCTCATTCTTGTTGCACCTTAACAATGGTTCATTTGCCCACAGAAAAATGATTAATTTGTTTCAAAAGACTCATACCTTTTGTTTATCTGGGAATGTCTTAACTTCTCCCTCACTTTTAACACTTTATCAGCCCATAGCCTTTCTGGCCTCCAAAGTTTATGATGACAAATAATCACAATATAATTGAGGCTCCCTTGGATATAAGGAGTCACTTCTAAGTCTCTTGCTGCTTTTAAGAGTCTCTGTCTTTGGCTTTCAAATGTTTGATTATAATTTGTCTTGGTGTGGGTCTCTCTCAGTTCGTCTTACTCAAAGGTGAATGAGCTTCTTGGATCTTTATATTCATGTCTTTCATCACATCTGGAAAGTTTTCAGTCACTACTTCTTCCAATATTCTCTCTGCCCCTTTCTTTCTCTTTTCTCTTTCTGATACTCTCACAATGTGTATATTGGTCCACTGATGGTGTCCCACAGGTCCACTAGGCTCTGTTCACTTTTCTTCAGTCTTTTTTCTTTCTGTTTCTCAGACACTTTCCATTGTCCTCTCTTCAAGTTTGATGATTCTTTCTTCTGCCTAGTCATTTCTGCCTTTTAATCTATCTAGTGAATTTTTCATTTTAGTTACTGTACTGTTCAGCTCCAAAATTTTTTTGATTAGGTTGTTTATCTCTTTATTGATATTTTCATTTTGTTCATACATCATTTTCTTAACTTTCTTCACATGTTCCTTTAGCTCTTAGAGCATCTTTTAGACAGCTGTTTGAAAGTCTCTGTCTAACAGGTCTGCCACCAGGTCTTTTTCAGGGACAGTTTCTGTTGATTTATTTTCTCTGTTGAACGGACCACACTTTCCTGCTTCTTTGCATGCCCTGTGATGTTTTTGTTGAAAACTAGACATTTGAATCAAATAATGTGATAACTCTGGAAATCAGATTCTCTCCCTTCCCCCATGTTTGCTATTTTGTGTTGTTGTTTTTGTTCTTTTTCATCACTGTAGGCTGTCTCAGTGCCAAGGATCAGACTAAAGTATAAATTTAAGGTCTTCTCAGGTCTTTTCTGAATCTGTGCCTCTCCCTGGGCATGCAAGGTCACTTTCTTATTTTCCCTATATGTATAATTGCTTTTGAATGTTCCAGTCTTTAGTGTCTGGCTCCCCAAAGGGTAAAAAGAGAAAAGTGAAGGGGAAGAGGGATGGGAATCCAACCCTTTAAATCCCCTGAAAGTCACTTCAGCAGGAGGAGGGGCTTGCAACAATGGGGGGAGGTGCAACAACAGCCTCTGGCCACCTCTTTGCACCTCCATGATCAAAAGCAGCAGTCCGCACTGACAGCACAGATCCTTGCTATTTGGAGGACATGGTCCTTTTTTGCCCACCCTAGCTACCTCAAGTTGTATGTGAAGTATTCCAGGAATATGTGCACAGCTGCCTGCCACAGGGCTGGAGTGATGATGGGTAGCTGCTACCATGCTAAGAGCTGAAACTGACTGAAACGTATTGCAATTTACAATCCAATCCTTCCCCCAGAATTTGTAAGCTTTCAGTAGCCTCCAGAGTTCCAAAATAGTTACATCAGAAGTAGTTCAAGTAACTTTTTTTTAGGAAGAGCAATGTGAATGGTATATTTTGACTCCTTCCATATCTAATAATAATTTCTTACTGTTGCTGTCACACATCAGCAACTCCTGGATCTACCTTCCTGTCTTAAAGCTTTTCTTTCAGCGGTTTCAGCCCTGCTTCTCCAAGTGGTGTGAGAATTTCTTAAGGTTATTTTCCATTTCACTGATTTGATTTTTTCAATAGCAGTCAATCTGGTCATTACTGCTTACACTATGATTTAAATTAAACACACATGGTCTTTATTATCTTAGATGTCTTTACTGATCTTAGATGTGTTCTTTTATCACACTACTTGCTCTGTTTCCATATATGTTGTATCCTCTTGAGTCTTGATAAAAAAATTTTTTCTCCTACACCTTACAGGAAATTACAGGACATCTGTTCTGCTTCCTCAGTGTGAGTAATCCACTTGAACTAGTATCTTCTCATGTGCCCTGTTATTTTTTTTCTATCTGCTTATGTTTCAGAGGGCAGTCTGTATTTTTTGGAAGTTGAGATCAATTCAGTTACAGCCTGCAAATTCCTGGCTCAAGTTTTCCGATGCAGATGAAGGGAGAAGGGGAATAAATTTTCAATTTATTACACCCTCACTTTAACTTGGAAATGAAGCCACACTAGGCAGTAAGGGGGGGATCAGAAGCTAGTGATAGTAGCAGCATGTTCGTGTGTTTCTTATGCATACTTGTGGGAGCACTAAGGAGTCTGATAATAGAGTGACTCTGTTTATTCTCTGGTACTGCTGTATTCCTCAAAGCCTAACATACTTACCCACGACAGGTATAGCTGCCATAACATGTGTTTACTTCAGTGCCACAGATGCTAACAAAATCCAAATGAGACCCACTTTCCACCCTAACCCACCTCCTTCTCATCACCATCACTTTCAGTCATCATCCCTGAGTTTTGGTCGTTACTGCTCATTTGGAGAAATCTCTTCAACTTGCACCTTTTGAAAGCAGATTCTTCACAAACTCCATGATTGACCAACCAACCCAGGTTTTCCTGGGACTGAGGGGTTTCCTGGAACTTGGGACAATGATGATTCATTGGAAGACTGAGAGAAGTGAAACAATTAGTATGAAGTCGTGCCAAAGCATTTTCTACGTAACTTCCAAAATGCTATTTCTAAAAAACAAGTCCAGCCATGTCAGTTTGCTTCTTGAAAATCTCCAACGACTCCTAATACCTTCCAGGAGAAAATTCAAATGCCTTATTTTAGAATACTAGGCCCCGCGTGATCTAGCTCCTGCCTCTCTCTCTAGACTTGCCTCCCACCCTTCCCCACATTTCCTTCTGTTGCTGAACTACACTGCCAAAGTGGTCTTTAATAACCTTAACTTTGAAACCTGACTTTAGTAATTCGGAATTAAAATTTTCCACAGAGGGCCTTTTTACCCCATTTTTAAAGTTTATTATTTTTCTTTAGTGTTTGTCAAAGCAGGCTAAAAATGCACATTCACACACTTGACACCTTTGTTAAAGTCAACTCTCTCTCTCTCTCTATATATATATGCACACCCATTTCTGAATTCTATTCTGTTCCACTGATCTCTAGCTATCCTAAGACTCAGTACTTCATCGTCTTAATTACTGTGGCTTTAAAGTAAGTCTTGAAATCAGATGAAGAAATCCTCATACTTTTTTTTTTACTTAAAAAAATCAACTGAATTATTCCAATAAGTCCTTGGCATTCCCATATAAATTTTAGATTCAATTTGCCATTTGCTTTAAAAAAAAAAAGAAAAGCTTTTTGGGATTTTCATTAAGACTGTGTTGAATCTATAGACCAGTTTCAGGAGAATTGCCATCTTCAAAACATATTGATAATTTTTAAAGATAAATAATACAGTCTTCCCCCATTTGCAACTAGACAGGAAAGAACTCTACATTTGATATCTCACAGCACATAAGAGTCTTAAAAGTAATGTACTTTCTGCAGAGATAGTGTTTGGGTGGTATTATTAATTCATGTTATGAAATGTAAATGAGAACCTTGAGTTATCTGTGTTCAAAACAAGCTACTGATATCCTTGAACTATTTTCCATAGCTTGTATGAAAAGTATTTAAAATGAGATATACAAATATAGAAAAATTAAGTATATACTATAAATTTTCCACCACATGGCTATGACCTGTTATTTCTTTTCTGTTAAGAAAGAGGGGCAGAAATGAATCTCGGGGGTCATCGTGGAAATTACAGAGCTTTTGTGCGTTTTTCAGACAAGAAAAAAAGACTTGGAACCAGCTATTATGTAACTTCCCTCAGAATTGAATGGTAATACTCTTTTTTACTTTTGTGTGAGATTTCTTTGGAATATGTAACAGGTCCAGGGTTATGGATATTGTTCCCAGAGGTGGACTAGTGCTCAATTAGCTTACCTCTTCCAAGACTAGATTGCATCCTTAAACTGTTTGTGTGGCTTTTTGGCATATTCACTGGTGTTCATCTCAAAGGGAATTCAAAGTGTAAAAGTTTAAACACAAATCCACTACCGCTGGAAGAGCAGCTAAAAGGTCATGCCTTGCTGATGACTGGTTGAAAGCATGATTTCCATGAAGAATAGCACACAATTGTTATTCTAAAATAAATAATACTCTCCAATACACGTTTACTGAACACCTGATAAGTGCTAGGTCTGTGCTCTGCTACAGGCTGTTATCAAAAGCAAAAATTAGAAAAGTAATGCTTAAAAGACGACCATTTAAGGTATAGAGAGTTTTTTTCCTTCCCTGGGTTCCCCTATTTTAAGTTCCACAAGAGCACTATCTTGAATAACATAGCTTAGTCACTTATGCTCCTGATTTTGAGTAAAGACCACCATGGGAAAGTCATATGAAATTCACACACACACAAAATGCTAACAATACTCATTACATTCCCTTACTGACTCAATGTGAAAAATTTCTTCTCTCATTTAATATGATGAGAAACTCTTGCAAAGAACTCAGAAGTTTCAAACTTTCCAATAATATGTGCTGCCAACTCATTTTACTCTAGCTGCTGAGAATTTTAAAGACTATTTTTAATCTGTTTATAATAGAATAAAGCAGATACAGAGAAAAGTACAAAAAACAAATGTATGGTTTAATGAGTTACTATAAAGGAAACACTCTTGTAACCATGAGTTTACCCAGATCAAGAAAGAAAACTTGCCAATCACCTCAGAAGGCGGCCCTTTATGAACCCTGTCCCAATCCCTTCCTCT
This sequence comes from Daubentonia madagascariensis, assembly GCA_023783475.1. Classification (NCBI taxonomy): domain Eukaryota; kingdom Metazoa; phylum Chordata; class Mammalia; order Primates; family Daubentoniidae; genus Daubentonia; species Daubentonia madagascariensis. The sequence continues at coordinate 826,270 of JAKFHU010001244.1, forward strand.
CCGCAAAAGTAACAATTATTCCGATTTTTTAGTAGTCACTTCCTTCCCTTTCTTTATACAGTTGTATTGCTTTATTATAACTGTATATCCATAAAAAAATAGTTCAGTCTTGACCACCCATTTATTTTCATTTGCTATGTCTTTTAAATCTCAATCTAGATGTTCACTCTTCATGTCTTTTTTTTCTTTACAGTTTATCTGTTGAAGGGCTTGGGATATTTCACTCATATGTCCAGATTTGCTGATGCCACATGCATGGTGCAGTTCAGTATGTTTCTTGGTTGTCTGTATTTCCTACAAATGGCCAGCTGATACAGAGTCTTCATCAGACTCATGTTGAATTGATCCCCTCACAAAGATGAGAGGTGGTGCTGTGTTCTTCTGTTAGAAGATAAATAATGTCTCTTCTGTTTCTTCTTGTGACGTCAGCAGCCATTGATGCTCACTGCCTAGGTCCATTAGTTCAGTGGAAGTTACAAAATGGTGATACTCGAACTCTATCATTCCTTTTTCATTTATTAGTTGAAACAGCTCTTCCATATCTACTATTTTGTTAGCCAGTGGTACATTCATATAGAAAATGCATGATAAATTGTTTGATTTTTTCTTTTATTTACCAATGTTAAAGGCAATGAATTGTTTTCTATCATCCTCTAAGAATAATCAATTCCTGGGGGATGGGCATGCTTGTAGTTTTGACTCAGGCAGTACAAAGGCAATTTATGTGACCAAAGCGTTTGTACCCCCCGTAATATTCTGAAATTAAAAAAAAAAAAGAATAACCAATTCCTTTTTTAAAAAAAATCATGAACTCAAGGATTTAAACACACTTGATAGGTTTCTATCAATCTTTGGCCAGTGGGAGTTCTCAGGTTATCTCTCCAATCTTTCTGAATTCACCCTAAGTAGTCTTGAATAGCTTCCTTGCTATCTGGTATGACATAACGTACATTTCTTGCCCAATACCTAGAATCAGCCATTCACCAGAAAGGCTTAGTTTCTTTTAAGGTGGAATGGTTTTCCCAAGACCACAATCTGGGTGCTACAGAAGTTCATTGCACACAGCATTGTAAAAGTTCAACTGGTGCTCAACTTGTCATTTTTTCCTAGTTCTTGTCAGTGATCATATTTTTAAAAAGTATTTGTGTGGATATATTTTTGTAAGATGAAATACCTGATAAGTACATACTACTACTTTCAATTTAAACTTGGAATTATCAGTTTCTTTCATTTAACCTCCACAGTGTTACATCTATATTTCCTTTCCTCCACATTAAGAATCTAGTATATGCAGGGGCAATAGAATTAATATATCCCATTATTATTCACTTACTTGATGCAACAATATAACAGTCTCAGGATAACAATATTAACACCACTATACCAATGTAGTTACTATGAAGAATGACAAATTTTTTGCATATTCCCTCTGTTCTCACTCCTTTTATAGTTGCACATTATCTAAACATATACCCATTACATATTATACTCTTCCCAATTTTAATCCTCCTTTATCTTCATTCTACAATTAATTATATGTTTAATGCTCATTACCACGACTTATTTTCATGATTCACTCATCATTTTAATTGTCTAAAGCTCAGTCACTAAAGTACCTTTTTAGGAAGGGCTCAGGGAAACAATAATCTGTGATTTCTTGCATATTGATAATAGTTTGTCCGTGGCTTTATACAAGAAAGTCAGTTTTGCTGGATATAAAATACTTGGCTCACATCTTATTCCTTTGAGTATCTTAAAAATATTTCTCTATTTTCTTCTGACAAAGTGTTGCTGTTAGAAAGTTTGATGCTAATCCAATTTTCTTTCCTTTTTAAGTCATGTACTCTTTCTTCTTAGAAGTCCAAGGAATTTTTCTTTCTTTTTCTTTAACATACTATACTTTTATTAGAGTATGTCTTGTGTTGTTTGCTCTGGGCTACACTCTCAGGTACACGGTGTTTTCTTTCAATATGTAGTTTCAAGTCTTCTATTAAGAAACTTCTCCCAAATTACACTTTTTCATATTTGTACTATTCCCTTGCTTTTTCTTCCTAAAAGAGTCTTATTATCTGTATATTGTTTCTTCTTTGCCTATCTTCAACACTTGTCACTTTCTCTCAAATCCTTTTCTATCTTTGTGAATTTCCTTTTGGTCTTTAAATTTTCCCTCTTTTTCAACCTCTATTTAAAGGCCATTTTGGTTTATTCACTCTTGTGTTCCTTCCTATCATCTCATTTCTGAATTTTAAAAATTTTATGTTGTTCTTTCACAGCTGATACTGGTTGCTAAATGACTTGGCTCATTTTAAAATAGAGGATTGATCTGTTCTATGGTCTTTCTGGGGTGCTTTGTATATAAAGACATTATTCTTTTCCTCATTCCTTTTTCCTTTGTAATAACTTTAAGTGGGATTTTACCATGATACTTTTCTGTTTCTGATGTCTATGTGAAATTAGTGTTCCTGAACTTTTAAAAGAAAGTGGTGTTCAAGGTAGTTTTTCTAACATCATAGAATTCATTCCTCTTTTGTTTTCACATAATGTTCAAAAATATGGCAGAACTGGCTGAAATCTCCTAGCTGTTCCCCTCCCCATCATTATCCGGAGCTTCTCTTTCCTTCCCCTCTTGTTCCTCTCCATTCTATCATCCCTATACTGCTCAATTCTGATTCTACTACCCTATTCAATTTTGTTTCTACTCCGTGTGGTGCCCTGACCTAGATGAGAACTCTGGCAGGTACACTTCAAGAGTTCCATTTTGAGAGTTCATTGGGGGTAGACTGCTCTAGCTCCTTCTGACTTTACCATGAACACACTGCACACTTGCTTAATATTGGAGTGGGCAACCCCTCACCCTCCCATTTCAGCTGCTGCTCTTAAAATAGCTCACCACACGGTCCAGCAAATAGTTGAGGCTATTTTGGCGTTCCCCTGCTTTCAAGTCCTATGAGTCCTATTAACTCCCTCTGCTTACTCCTGCATAAACAGTGATACCATGGAGGTCTTGTTGCTGTTGGTGGTTTGTCCTCATCTGCTTGTATTTTCAAATGCCTGAGGTTAGTTTTAGTGTCAATTTTATCCATATGTTTTTGGATTTGATATCTAGTTTCTGTCAGTTTTAATCAAAAAACAATGATGTAGTTATACCCATCTTCCTAGAATCCCTCTCAAAGTCAGATCTGAAGTTCAAACTCAGCAATTATGTTTTTATATTCATTATATACTTACTTTTTTGACATTTGTTTTTTAATTATTTTTAAAGCATCTTGTTATAAATCATTTCACTCTTTTCAAAACAAGGCAAAAAATACTCCAACTCCATGAAGTTTATTTTAATTAAATTCTTTAAACTTTTCCTGGCTTTCAATACTTCTAAATGCTCCTTATTCATAGTTCAGAGAATTTACAAATGTTTACACTTTGAAAAATTCTTCAACTACCTAACACTCTCATCTCATGGGGTCTTACATTAAAACTACCAAAAACCCAAATAATCATTCAAACACAAGAAGCAAATACAAAGTGTCTTTAAAAATCTGAACATGATCTGAGAAGAAATTCCATGTTTATGTATTATAGATTTTGTCTTCCTTGAATATTGGGATGTATGGTATATGTGGTAGGTTTTCTCCTAATCCAGGAGTGAACAAACCAGGCTCACTATTTGTTTAATAAATAAAGTTTTATTGTAATACAACCAATGCCTATTCCCTTATGTATTACTAATAACTGTATCTGCTTTCAAACTACAACAGCAGAGGTAAATAGCTGAATCAGAGATCATATGGCCCAAAAAGCCTAAAATATTTACTATCTGGGCCTTTACAGAAAAAGGTGGCCAAACCCTGTCCTAGTCTAGAGATTTATCAAGCAAGGTCCAAGAGCAGTACATGTGTGTTTTACTGGTAACTTTGAGTGGAACAGCTCTTTGTTGTATTCAGTGTCCAGCATATTGCAGGATGTTTGGTATCCTTGGCCCTGCAGGAACTAAAATGCTAGTAGCACTCCCAGTCTTTGGGTTAACCAAAATTCCCCACACATTTCTAAACATTCTGGGAGGGAATAAAGGTAATATTCCTGGTTGAGAACCACTGAAGAACTAAGTTAGTTCAGAGTAAGGAAAAAGAAAATACAGTCCATAAATTCTAATTGCTACCAAGATGGATGACAAGTAAAATTACTTCTTAAAATGCAAACTAAGACTATTCTCCTTCCCCTTTGACACTCAGCCAAAAATACACTAATTTCTTAATAAAACTAGCTTTATACCTTAACATATCAAACCATTATAGAGTTTTCTTAAAGTTTATTTAAAAAGCTTATGAAGCAATCTTACCGATTTGTTCCGTCCAGATTTGATTTGTGGATGAAATTAAGTTTTGCATCTGCCCAATAAAGCTTCCGTTCCTCATAATCCAAAGTTAGTCCATTTGGCCAGTAAATTTCAGTGTTTATTATAATGAAGCGATTTGAACCATCCATTCCAGCACGTTCTATCTTTGGCACTTCTCCCCAGTCTGTCCAGTACATGAACCTAAAAAGGATAAAAACAATCAAAGCCAAGACATAAGCAGAAAACAACCAAATATTTTGTAATTATCACTATTAGATAAAGAAAGCACTCTTAGGAACTCTAGGAATTGTTTTTAAAATTTTAATAATCTACCATTTGCAACTATCATAGTAATATCTGACTGAGACAAGCATCATAAAGGATACAAAAACCACTGGATCAAAATTTATTGGAAAAAAGGATATTTACACCATCTCAATGTATCTCCCCACAGATTACTTATTAACAACAAAGGAAAATGATAACCTTAGGGGAAATAAACCTGGTGGACACCACCATAACCAAGTATCTAAGTTAACATCGTCAATAAAGGAACAAACTGGCATCATATACCTCTTAATATAATGCACTGAAAAGGACACAGCATCTTTTAAAAAGTATCTGTTACATAGTATTCCTGCCCAAAAAATGCATAACCTAAATGAGGAAACAGAAAGACTCAGGTTAGGGACAATCTACAAAACAATTGGCCTTTGAAAATATCAGTGTCATGAAAGTTAAAAGAAAAATCTGAGGAACAATCTAAATTGGAGAACTGATATGGTAAGGAAAAAAATGCTGGAAAGACATCATTGGGGGAAAAGGCAAAATTTATGGAGTGTCAAATTATATAGTAGTAGGTACTAATGTTAAATTTCCTAAATATGCTAATTGTACTGTAGTTAGGATATATAGGAGTTCACTGCACTATTTTTGCTTCTATTCTAAAGATTGAAGTTTTTTCAAAATAAAAAATGGAAAGTCTAATAGTCTTATTACAGAAAAAGAAATTTTTCCTTGATGTAAAAGAAAAACTCTCAATGTATCACACTCCAATTAAAAGCATATTTTAAAAAGTTAATGAGGGTGACAAGAACTAGATATGAGGCACTTAATGTGTTGAAACAAATTCAGGTATAACTTTTACTCAGATAATCGGTGGAATGGTGATACCGGAATGATTCCATTTATGCATACTGATAGCTCCCCTATTTCATATGAACTGCTTACTCCCAGAAATGATGGGAAGAGAACATTGTGTGGGGGAATAAATATACCTTCTAAATACAAGGCACTGTGCTATTGGCTTCACATATATTATCTCACTTAAGCCTTACAACAACCTTATGAAATATTATTTATTCATTGCCACAGTTCACATGAGGAAACTGAGAAAAGTAAGCACATCACTCAAAGTCACATAGCTAACAAAGGGAGAACAGAAATTCAAACCTACATCCCTTAGATTCTAAGTCAATGTTTATGCCATAGGTCAAACCCTTGGTTTTTAAGGAATAGAAAGCAAAGTGCTCCCCAGATTGAGAATAAAGACTAGATTTTATTCAGAATGAGGGGTAGGGGAATGATTAGATTCATTTAAGATAAAATCACAGTCACGCCTTGCGTAACAATGTTTCGCTCAATGACAGACCACATACATGACAGTGGTACCACAAAATTATAATATTGTATATTTACTGTACCTTTTCTGTGTTTAAATATGTTCAGGTACACAAATACCATTGTGTTACAATTGTTTACAGTATTCAGTACCTTAACATGCTGTACAGGTTTGTAGCCTTAGAAGCAATAGGCTATACCATATAGCCTAGGTGTACAGTAGGCTGTACCATCTAGATTTGATGAAGTCGCCTAATGACAAATTCTCAGAGCATGTCACCATCATTAAGTGACACCTGACTATATATAGGAAGGCAGGCTATATACCATGTTAAAATTTTTGGTTTTTATTCTGACAGCAACATGAAGGCACTTGAAGACTTTTTCAATTTGAGGTTAAATGATTGGCTTTGTGTTTTAGGAGGGGGAAACTGGCTACAGTGTGGAGAAGGTCTAGAGGAGGGCTAAAAAGAATACAGAGAGGCCAGGTCTTCCAAAGTGGCTCTGTGAGGAGTTCAGCAAATCCTTTTCCCTAAAAGCAATGAAAAAACAGGAGAAGATTGTCAAAATTAACTGAAGTCCCTGAAAATTGACCAAAGGACATACAACAAAATGAGAAGCATTTATTTTTTAAAAATCTACTGAATCTCACTAAGAACTGTGGTATTTTAGCTAGGAGCCAGGTTTGTGGCACAGAAGTTCTACCCTGCATAGGTACGGCAGGCCATAAGGACTGGCAGCTACTTTGCCCTGCAAGAGGGGCTGAGTTTATTTGGAACAAGGCATGGGAAAATCTACAGCCAGGAATGTTGTCAAAAACAAGAGTGCTTTCAGTGGCAATCAAGGAGGGCTATTATTCGAGTGATACTGGTTGGTACAAGCAACAAAATGACAGACTAGCCAGAAATTTAATAGAAATATTCTAGGAAAGAGAAAGCCAAAGAGAGCCTTGTTACGTGGATATTCATTCTTGGTGGTCAGGAAGGCTGTGTGCAAGTACAAGGCTGCTCCTTCTCAAGAGACACCAGAGAGAACACTTGAAGCTAGTCTCTAGCTGAATGTGAGACAAATTTGAAACTGCCTAAGATAAGACATTCCCTAAACCACAAAGAGATCCGAAGGAAAATGGTGGAACACTTACTTGCTGGTGTTTAGGAACAACCTCTAATCAATCATTTGCTGACAACTAAGATATAGTGACAGCAGCAATCCCTAGAAAGCCAGGCATAAAAATATTTTAAAAGGGAAACAGACCACAGAATTAGTCCAGGAAAGTCAATAAACAAACACACACAACAGTAGCAACAAGCCCAGAATACATATCCATTTTACTATCTAAAATTTCCAGTTTTTGCTGGGTACAATGGCTCATGCCTGTAATCCTAGCATTTTGGGAGGCCGAGATGGGAGGATCACTTGTGGCCAGGAGTTCAAGACCAGCCTGAGCAACAAAGTGAGACCCCATCTCCAGAAAAAATTTAAAAACTAGCCGGGCATGGTGGTATGTAACAGTAGTCTCAGCTACTCAAGAGGTTGAGGCAGAAGGATAGCTTGAGCCCAAGAGTTTCAGGCTGCAGTGAACTATGATGAGGTCACTGTACTCTAACCTGGGCGAAAGAGCAAGATCCTGTCTCAAACACACACACACAATGTTACTAGAGACAAAGGGGGACATTTTATATTGATAACAGGTCAAATAATCAGAAACAATTATGAACATGCATGTACCTAATAACAAAGATCTAAAATAAATGAAGCAAAAAATAATAGAATCAAAGACAAAAATAGGCCATTCAATAAGTCAGAAACTTACAATAACTGTTTTAAAATTTTACTATTAAAGCTTGAATAATCAAGGCAATGTAAGTTTTAATGTGTGTATTGAAGTGCAGACCAATAGAACAGAATAGAAACTCCAGAAATACATTTACCATCAACTAGTTTTTGACAAAGGTGCAAAGGCAATTAAAGAGAAACGGATAATCTTTTCAATTGGATATTCATATCTGCCCCCCCAAAAAAGAACCTCCATCCATACCATTAACAATCTATACACCTAAAAATTAATCCAAAATGAATCACAGGTCTAAATGTAAAACCTAAAACTTCTAGAAGAAAGCCTTCGTGACCTTGGGTTAAATAAAGTATTTCTCAGATATTACACCAAAAATACAATCCATAAAAGAAAAAAACAACTTGGACTTCATCAAAATTAAAAACTTTTACACTTCAAAGGACATCATGAAGAAAGTAAAAACACATAACAGACTGGATGAAATATTTGAAATCATATACATGATAAATTATTTTATCCAGAATACATAATAAATCCTACAAATCAAATAGAATACAAACCAAATAAAGTATTTTTTAGAGGACAAATAATACTTTTTATATGGGCAAAAGACTTGAATAGATATTTCACCAGACACACAAATGGCCAGAGCCTGAAAAGATGCTCAAAACCATTACTTATTAGACAAATGCAACTGAAAACTACAATAAGATACCACTTCACATCAGTAAGTATGACTATAATAATTTTTTGAAATAGACAATTACAGTACTGGCAAGGATGTGGAAAAGTAGGAATATAAACTGGCACAGCCACTCTGAAACAAACAGTTCCATTTTTCCTTAAAATGTTAAACATAAATTTATCAGACAACCCAGCAATTCCATTCTACTCAAGAGACATGAAGCATATGTTCATACTAAGACTTGTGTGTGAACGTTCTTATCAGCATTATTCATAATTACCAAAAAGTTGAAACAACTCAAATGCTCAATAACTGATAAATGGATAAAACAAAATTGAATATATTTACACGACAGAATACTATTGACCAACGAAAAGCAACAATGTACTAATACACACTACAACTAGGATAAACCTCAAAAGCAGTATGCTAAAGTGAAAGAAGCCAGGCACAACATCATACACTGTATGATTCCACTTACATAAAAGTTCCAGTGAAAGCAAATATATAGACCCAATATAAATTAGTGGATGCCTGGGGTAAGAGATGGAAACAGGCACTAGGATTCTCTTTAGGATGATGGAAATGATTGTTGTGATGGCTATACAACACCATAAATTTAATTAAAATAAAATTACAAAGACAAGGTGGGCCGGGGGCCATTATAGGACTTTTTCTCTCAACGAATAGACCCAACCATGCCACACAGAGGGGGTATTGCAACCATCTCACGCAAAAGTAATAGCCCCATGCCTGCAAAGTCAGGGACAGATTAGGCTTTGTAGACTGAATTCCATGTGTGAAGATCACTCAATATTTGATATTACCTTGTTGAATCCTCTGAAAATTCTAACACTCCTTTTATGCTACGAATAAACACAGTTATCAAAAATATGTTTGAAGGATGGGGAGGACAGAAGAGACCAGTTACAATACTATTCAGTTATCCCAGCAAGAAATTATGGTAGATGGAATCAGTGTAGTGGTAGCAGACAGAAGAGGACAGAGTCAACAGATATTTGAGAAGGAAAAATTGACAAGACTTGGCAATGAGAGGTGAGGAAAGAGCAGGCACTGTGTATGATTTCTAGGTCTCAGGCAGAAAACAATGCCTTAAAGAAGGCAGATATCAATACATATCAAAATAAATACACAGGTTTTTTTTTAAGTGTTTATCCACACACCACCTAGTGGTATAGACATCATATTTAGGAAAACAATGTAAGAGAACTGTCCTTTTGTTTTAACTGTTCAGATACAAACTGTACAATTTACAGTTACAAATCCTTTAAGTGTGAGACAAATTGTACAATGAAAGATAATGTAGTACAGTGGTTTGGAGCACAGACTCTATATAGAGCTGGGCTGCTCAACTCTGCCACTTCCTAGACAGGCGACCTCAAGCAAGTTACTTAACCTCTCCATCCCTCATGTTCTTCATCTACAACATGAGGATTAAAATCAGACTTACCTCATAGGATTGTTGTGAAGATTAAAGAAGTTAATATATGTAAAGCACGTAGAAGCCCATATATTCTTTAGCTATTGTGGTTGTTGTCTGTGTCATAAATTCCTTGTCTATAGCTTTTAACTTTTAGGATAAAGGGCAAAATCATCAACATAATCTTGAACTCTGTACTACCTGGCTCCTACCCATCTCTTCAGCTTCCATTTATGCCATTCTTCACCATATTCATAACGTGCCAGCCCCTTAGATTGCCTGCTACCACAAGCCTTTCCCTCTACATGTTACCTTCCTCTTTCAGAGTTCAGCTTAAATAGTACTTCCTTAAGTAAATGTTTCCATAAATCCCAAATTAGGTTACATGCTCCCTTATAAACTTTCAGAGTACTTTATATTCATAGAATTTATAACTATAATTATTTAATGTTTACTATTTAGTTCCTCTAATGTGCACATTTATGTTTTACGCATTTTTCTGAATTAAGAAATGGATCCCCATGAGTTCTTAAGAATGAGGCTCTGACTACATTGAGTGAGGTTGCTGAAATCAGAGTACGACTGCTATAAGGTTGAGAACAGAACAGAAATACCAGAGGTCAAGCAGTGTGGACAGTCTTGAACATTCTGCCCAGTGAGAGTAAAGAGCTTCAACAACATCCTGGGCCTTCAGCTGAAATACCACAAAAGACTGAAGAAGGACTACACCCTAGAGCAGTAGTTCTCAAATTGTAGTCCAAGGACCCCTGAAGATTCCAGGGATCCTTTCAGGGGTTCACGAGGCCAAAGCAATTTTCACGGGTATTGATAAAGTCAGCCTGTTCCACTCTCATTCTGGTATTTTCTGAGGCTATATGAGGTGTGATAATGGCTTCCACACTGATAGCTCATGGAATGTGTGTTTGTGTATTCTTGTATTTTCTATAATTTTCTAAGGTAATAGCTTTTGGGTATAAACATACATGTTCAGAGATCCACTAAGTTTGTTCTCAGCACTTCTGTGCTCTCACTAGCTATCTTTGATCATCCGTGCTATAATCTCTGTACCTCATTATAATCTAAAAAACTGTTATTTTTGAAGTCCTGAAATTTTCCCTGTGCCTAGGCAGAAACACACCAAGAAGTAAATACAGATTTGTTTGCAATATTTCTAAAATTTTAAATTTTCTCTTAAACTGTTTTATTTTGGAATTTATTAGTATTCTATACTAAACTAACAGAAAATGTACTTCTATTTATCTTGTATTTAAGGATGGATCCTTGGCTTAAAAAAGAGAGATTAGAAGACTCACTTTCTCAACCCACAGCTGTACTGCCCACATTTTAAAATGTTGGGGAAAAAAAAAATGAAACTGACTCATGGAAGGTAGGAATCTACTCCAAAGACTGAGTAAAATTGCAAAAAAGAGACAAAAATATTACAAAAGCTATCTCTCCACAGGCTTATATATGTTATCTTATTGTGTTGTATTGTGAATAGCATTATGGTTCTAGTTAAGTCAAGGCATTATTTTGAGACCATTCAGAATTCAAAGAAAAGGAACTGCGTAGTTTAAATGTAAATATGATCCTGCTAAAAGGCAAAACAATATTTATTAAAGCTTTCCAGCTGGAGAAGCACACCTAACAGAGACTAATAAAACCCTTCTACACTTAACATTGCTAAATTCCTCCAAGATGAAAAGTCAATTAAAAAAATTAAGGTACTGCCAATTTCCAATGACACAGTCACACATCAAATTTAAAATTCAGATGCAGATGTGAAGGAGTTAATACATCATCTGAGAAATTGTACTTTTGCCTTATAAATGAATGAATCTAAATACATGGCTAGACTGTTTTGCTTGTTATCAAGTGTCACTGATAACCAACTGATCATCAAAGAATATCTTTTATGTGAATTCACAGAATAAGCATAAGTATACCAAAATATTCAATGTTAAATAACTTTTTTGAATTATACAGATTACCCCGAACAAATGTGTTGATATTTGCCCTGGTGGTTCAAAAGCAATGATGGGTAAAACTTCTAGCACCTTAATACAAGTTGAGGCACTGGCCCCCAATTGTACCAGTAGTACTCTAAAACTGCAGTACCAGTCCATGGCCTGTTAGGAACTGGGCCACACAGCAGGATGTGAGCAGTGGGCAAGCGAAGCTTCATCTGAAGCTTCATCTGTATTTACAGCCGCTCCCCATCGCTAGCATCACCACATAAGCTCCGCCTCTTGTCAGATCAGCAGCAGCATTAGATTCTCATAGAAGCAAAAACCCTACTGTAAACTGCACATGTGAGGGATCTAAGTTGTACAGTCCTTATGAGAATCTAATGCCTGCTGATCTGAGGTGGAGCTGAGGCGGTGATGCTAGCGCTGGGGAGTACCTGCAAATATAGATTATTATTAGCAGAAAGGTTTGAAAGCACAATAAATGTAATGTGCTTCAATCATCCCAAAACCATCCCCCCTCCCCCCTATATCTCCCACTGCCCAGTCCATGGAAAAATTGTCTTCCATGAAACTGGTCCCTGGTACCAAAAAGGTTGGGGACTCTGCTCTAAAAAACTGACAATAGCAAATGCTAGCAATGATACAGAAACTCTTATATACTGCTTGTATTAATGCAAAATGGCACATCTGCTTTGGAAAATATTTTAGCAGTTTCTTAATATAAACAAACAATTCCATAAGATCTAGTAACTCCATTTCTGGTATTTACTCAATAGAACTTAAATATTCACACAAAAACCTGTATGCAAATGTTTATTGCAGATTTACTTACAATCACCAAAAACTAGCAATGTCCTTCAAATGGTGAATGGATAAATAAACTGTGGTACACTGGTACAATGGAATACTATCAGTAATAAAAAGAACTGATATACACAACAGGTATAAATTTCAAATGCATTATGATAAAAGAAAGAAGCTAGATTCAAAACACTACTTGCTATATGATGCCATTTATATGACATTCTGGAAAAGACAAAATTATGAGTCAGAGAACAGATCAGTGGATGCCTAGGGCTGCAGGTGGGAGGAAGGGGGGATGACAAAGGGACTAGAGTGAATTTTGGGGGGTGATGAACGTATTCTGTAGCTTAATTGTGGTGGTAATTACCCAAATGTATGCATTTGTCCAAATTCGTAACTGCCCACCAAAAAAGTATAAATTTAATGTATGTAAATTATACTTAAACTTTAAAAAATTTTTTAAATGTTTAAATTTTAAAAATGGGTAAAAGGCTTGAATAAACACTTCAAAAAAGAAGATATATGAATGGATAATTAGCACCTAAAAAGATGTTCAACCTCATTAATCAACAGAGAATGCAAATTAAAACCACAGTAAGATACCACCTCACACCCACTAGAATGGCTAACATTAAAAAGACTAACATTACTAAGTGTTGGCGAGGATGGAGCACCTAGAACTCTCATACACTGCTAGTATAATCACTTTGGAAAACAGTCTAGTAGATTCTTATAAAGCTAAACACACACTTAACCCTGTGAACCAGCAATTCCATTGTTAGGTATTTACCCAAGAGAAATAAAAACATATGTCCACACAACAATGTATACATTCAAGTTCATAGAAGTTTTATTCGTAATAGCCCAAAACTGGAAACAATACAATGTCTATCAATAGGTATACAGATAAACAATCTCTGGTATATTCACACAATGGAATACTACTCAGCAATATAAAAGAACTACTTATTTGCACATGCAATGATAAGGATAAATTTTTAAAATCATGTTGGACAAAAGAAACCAGACAAAAAAAGAGTACCTATCTCATGATCGCATTTTATAATGTTAAAGAATCAGCAAAGCTAATCCACACTGATGAAAATCTGACCAGTGGTAACTCGTGTGGGAGCAGGGATTGACTTTAAAAGGGGATAAGGCAACTTTTTGGAATGTGGTGATAAAAAAAAGTTTTCTTAGGTAATGGTTACATAGGTATATATATCTATCAAAACTCATTAAACTGAACATAAAATTCATGAATATTTTTGCATGTAAATTATATCTATCAAGATAATGTTGCTTAAAACATGAATAAGAAACAGAGATTATTTTTTAAAGTTAATGCAAAAGTAACTTTTCCATAGAAGCCTTTCCCAGCTTGCTCAGGAAAAGTTAAGTTACTCCCTTCTATGTGCTCTTGCTTAGCATGCTTTGCTATACTATAGTACTTATCACAGTTTGTAGATAAACTATAAAGAACTCAAAGGTAAAGACCAGGTCTTACTATCACATCACAATGATTGGCACAGAGCACATATTTAAAAAAAAATAAAGATGAACCCAGATCTGGTATTCCCCCACCCCATGTCCAATTTCCCCTAACTCATACCCCATCTCAATGCACACTGAAATGGGTAAAGGGAGACACCAGATGCTGCGAGAAGAGAGAGGAATTATATAAGGTTAAAAACCTAAGCAGAGGGGAAGCCAGAAACAGTACTTTTTGTGTGCAGATTTGTATTCCAATATAATGAACTAGATTTTTCTTTATGACACCTTTAATACACATCTTCTCAAATCAAATAAGGTTTCCATCTTGACAGAGTAATACAGTAAGAAGTCCACATCATAATTCACTAACCACCACTTCTCTCCATTCGTACATAAAATGAAAACTACCACTATCATCAAGCAAACAAGCATAAGAAAAGAAAAGTAAGGAGTTAGTTCACTGCAGTATCTACTAACTTATACTTGGCATTCTGTATGCAACATAGAGATTACATAATATAAAGTCTGAGAAGTTGCCATCACAGGTTGGGCTGACCATAAGCAATCTGCACACTATAAAGATGGAAAATGCAGTAAGAGCTCTTGTCTTTGTGCAATATAATTTAGGTAGGTTTACATAATTGTCACTCATCTTTTCTAAGTAAGCATCTAACTTTTAGAACTCAAATGTCTAGTTTATAGTGCAATAAAATGTAGTTACAAATGAATTAGCCTAACAAGAGTTTCAGTAATGAATAAAATTATTTGTATGGTATTGTCTATCAAAGCTAATAAATAATATCTCCATTTTTCAACTGTAAAAAATAAATCAAGTCATGTTACTTCAAGGATGACACTCAGATAAAGGCACCAACTATAATAAATGGAACTGAGACATTTGTCAATGAAAACTTTTAAAATAAAGCTTGCTGATGTGTTTTCATTTGTGTAAATATTTAAAATTTAAATAAACTTCATCTATAAATACTAAACATTTCCATTATGTTATATGACTATTTTTAAGTTAAAAAGCTCATTACAAGTTTAATATAGAAAAGGATTAAGGCACAGGAAGTAGAAAAAGAAGTATTTTATAAGTTTCCAAGACATTACTCCATTTTTTAAAAACTTTTGAGCAACTATTAGGAGCTAAGCACCATGCTTGATACATGGAGTACAAAAATAAGCAAGGCAAAAACTATTGCCCTTATGAAATCTGCAATCTAGACAAGGAATGGTAAGTATATCAGGAGAGGTATGAACTGAAGGCTATGAGAATATAGAGAAGTGACACCCAATCAAGCCAGTGAATGGAAGAGTTGTCCCTAAAAACTTACCAGAGAAAGTAAAGCTTTTATTTAGGCAGTGGCCAAAATGGGAAATAGTGTTCCAAGAAAAGAATATAGCATATGCAAAAGACACCAGAAGTCATGATATATTCAAGGAACAGCAAGAAGATCAGTAGAATTGCAGCATATTGTAAAATACACTGACATCAAAGAAATCTCACATTTTTATTATTTTGCTAAGCTAAGAAGTTTGGACTGCATATCCCATAGGTGATGAAGATTGTAAACAGAAAAGTCAGGTGGTAAGATTATCCTTTTACTAATCAGGGGTGATCACACTGAGGGACCAGCTAGAGAGGGAAGAAACTAGAGAAAGAAAAGGCAGGCAGAAAACTTCTGAAATATTCCAAATAAGAACTGATGAAGATGACAACAGTTGAGGGATGGCTCAACGTGAAAGAAGAAAGATAAAAGATAGACTAGGATGGCTCCCAAGACTTGGCAAATGGGAACTGGTGTGTCATTCAACAAAGTATGTAGACACAGTTAGGTCATCAAGACAATGAGTTCAAATGTGGACAAACTGAGCATTCTCACCTCACTGTTTTTCCTTCTATTTCCAGAGCACCAGACAACAGAGTAACAGAAAAATTAGTGTAAAAATAAGGGAGAGCTGGAGAGACAAGGTAAAATAAAATAAAAAGGATGTTAACAGTCAAAGAAGTTGAACAATTAACAGGGCAAAAGAAACTACAATTAGGAGTTTCAAATAAAACCAAGCCAATCCCGAAGTGTCAGAGCCATGCTAATGCTAAGAACAGTAATGCAACAGACATAAGGTGCTCTTACTATAAAAAGCCATGGGTCCTCAAAAACATTTTGTTGCCATGAAATTTATTTTGGGAAAGCTTCTAAAATCACACCCATCATTAATCAAATTGGAAGTGGAGCCAGTGAAAAGAGTTCTGATTTTTATGACAATAAGACAGGAAAATGTCACGCAAAATGCATACCCTTCCTGTTCTTGACCCCAAACGAGTTCCTGTCTTATTCTGGTTACTAGATTAGGCTTTATATGAAGAAGAGGTTGGAGAATTCATAGATATCTGCTCCATGACAGAAAAAAGAAAATAAGAATTATGAAGAAATTGGCTATACTTCTGTGCTTCCGCTCTACTTGATTATCTGTGTTGGTATCACATTTTAATAAGTGGTGATTAACAGAAGAGGATGGTGAAAGCACTCATTTTAGCAGATTTTTTTTTTAAAGAGAGAATGTACAGTAACCAGATAAAAAGGAATCTATTATTGAGGAGCAAACAAAAACACGGGGGTGGCTATGTTAAACAGAATCCTTGGCTTGTGACAATATACATCATAATAGAATTCTCCATGTATAAACTAGTTGCCCTAAAGAAAATTAGATCCCAAAGGATCTAATTAGAACAATCCTTAAGCACTCGGTCTAGTCAACTAAATTAAAAGAGTTAGTGGACATAAAGAAAAGAATATATTTAATTCAGAAATACACTGGTACACTACTACTAGAAGATAAAGCTTATAACCTGAAAGTGAATAACAGACTGAATCAATTTAATTCCCTACTATAATGAAAGAAAATGCTAACTATAGTAATTTTCCCAAATTGCTATGATACACTCACTATTCTTCTTTCCGAAGAATTCATAGGTGATGTGTTCTGAGCTCCTCTAAATACAATAAAAATGAAATAGTAATTGTCTGGAATGCCTCTCTCCTCATTCAAGCATACTCTCCTCTGTGCTCCTGCACATTCTTCTTATTCTGTGCTCCAGGTACAAACTGTATATTTCTGTGCACTTCAAACAAATACAATATTAAGACTGCCCGTGTTTCCCACCACTCTAGATTCCAGGTCCTTGAGAAAACAGGCTTGTTTTATGCATTGATGTATCTCCTATCCTAAAACAATCTGGCATAATGGCAAATGCACAGTCAGCACTCAAATATTAAACAATGGTCTGCTCGTGTAGGCTCCATCTTGTATCTGTATCTTATTACCAAGGCTATATCCTTGAAAGATACAGGTAGAATTTCATTTTAATGAGTACCATTACTATTCTACTATTTTCCAGTTACAAGCCGCTTGCCATTCCTTGAGCATGCAAAGGCATGAAGAGAGTCTCTGGCATATAGTGTTCCTATACTAACTAAAAATTATTACCCACTTCCATATCTAGTCTCTTTAAGCCAGGGATGAGGAACCTGCAGCCTCAAGGCCACATGTGGCCTTCTAGGTTCTTAAGTGTAGTCTTTTGACTGGAATCCAAATTTTACAGAACAAGTCCTTTTATTTTTATTAATATGTTTTGTTTGTCTTTTATATTTTCATTTTATTTTTTAAATGAATGTATTTAAAATACCAAAGAATAAAATAAGTTTCAATGAAATAATACTCCCAGATTGACTGGCACAATGAGAACATTAGTAAGCCATAGGGCTAAATTGATGGCTGCTATGCTCACGGTTTAGTTCTAACTTCCCCCACCTGACTGGCGCCACTACCACACGAGGCTGGTTGGCAAGAGTTTAAGGAGGTTGAGTACGCCAGTCTGTTATCAGCTTTTAACAACAGTGCACTGTGTGTTTCTGTTTGAAGTGGAATTTGTGAATAGTTGCACAGCTCAATAGTTATTTTTTAATTCTGTCTGATTAAGAGCCCACCATGTCAAAGAAGACCAAGTGAATGATGAAGGAAGAAAACATTTTTTTAATGAAGACTGGGAATTGCAATATTATCTTGTTTTTGCTAAAGATATCTGCTTGCTTTGTGATACTGCAATATCAACATTAAAGAAATTCAATGTTCATCAGCATTATAACACCCATAAAGACCACAAATATTTTAAATTAGAGGGAGAGGCACGAAAGGTCGTATTGCAAAAATTAAAAGATGAAAAGCAAAGCAAAGACAATTCTTTCAAGCAGCAATAAGACCTGGAAATAATGCCACTGAAGCAACTTATCACACAGCATACATACTCAGGAAAAAAGAGAAGCCATTCAGTGACGGAGAAATTGTGAAAGAATGCGTTGTCAAAGTTGTAGGATGCTTAGACCCCGATAACATTTCAAAGTACAAACAACTGCCTCTTTCAAGGAGAACCATAACTGGTCAGCAGCATGATTTAGCCTTCAACTTAACAGAACAGCTTCATGCAACACTTCAAAAGGAAAATATATATTATTCAATCACTTTGGATAAATCAACTGATACTACTGACTTGGTGCAGGTTTTATACTTCATTTGGGTCACAACAGAAGATTTTCTTTGCTACAAAGAGTTACTCACTTTGGGCACTCTTGCGAACAGAACAGGATAGTTACCTTTAACAACTTTCAAGATAAATGCTGTGAAGTTGGACTGAATTTGTTAAATTTAGTGAGTCTATGTATAGATAGTGCACCTTCCGTGACAGGAAAATATGAAGGGTTTATTGCACAGATTAAAAAAAAAAAAGTATTAACAGATCCAGATGCTCTCGTTTCTTTTCGTTGTATCTTTCATCAGCAAAATCTCTGTGCTAAAGCTACTATTTTAAGTGGCACTTTGCAACAAGTTATAAGTATTGTTAACTATATTCCTGAAAATGCAACACAGCATCTTCAGTTTCATAACATGGTAAAGTTGAAAGATGAGGTATTCAGTGTGGATTTGCCATATCATTCTAAAATGCATTGGCTATCACAGGGACAGGTGTTAGCCAAAATTTGATCTCTGCAAGAACAGAGATTCTATGAAGAACAGAATCAGCTATGTGAATTATTGAAAGAAGTTTTCTATAGGGATGCAGCATTTCTGTGTCATATCATGTCAAATCAAAACAACTTGAATATGTCTTTGCAAAGTAATTCTATATGTGATATGTGGCAAAAAATCCAAGCATTTCTAAAAAAGCTATCTTTTTTCAAAACACCTCTTTAAAAGGAAATTTTGGATGAACATTTTCCCCAGTTTGCAAAGGTCACTGATGAGCAGGATGATATATGCAAATCATTTGAAGAATACACAGCTTCTATAAAGCTATTAATTAGAGAATGCAAAAATGAAAGGTTCACAGACTTTAGAAATCATGACAACACACTCAAATAGCATTTCAGCCTCACCTAGTTGATACAATGTAAAGAACTACAGATGGAATTGACTGAGCTCTCAGTAGATGACAATTTAAAGTCATTGTTTGATGCTAAGAAAGATCCAATTGAAACATGGAAAAATGCAGAATACCCACGCCTTCGGCAACATGCCTGAAAAATGTCTTCTTGCTTTTCAACCACTTATTGCTGCAAATCTACATTCTCCTACCTAACCCAAATCAAGACATCCTAAGGTCACAAATGACTGACACCCATCTAGAGCAGCAGTCCCCAATCTTTTTGGCACCAGGGACCAGTTTCATGGAAGACAGATTTTCCAGGGACAGGCGGACAGGCAGCAGGCCCTGTGGCCCAGTCCCCAACAGCCCACAGATCAACTGAAACCTCCATGCTGCAACCAAATATTCAAACACTTTCCAACAAAAGCAAAGTTATTAGAAGGTTAACTTTAAAATTAACAAATAGTTTTCATTTTTTGAAATTACTAAGTATATAGTGGTTATATTTTTACAAAATAATGTACATTTTTAAGTATATCTAATTGAAGTTTCTTGAATGCGGCCTTATTTGATTACAGCTAAATTAATGCAGCCTTCCAACATGAAAAGGTTCCCCACCCCTGCTCTAAGCCAACAACTGCTCACCTAGCAAATACCAACCTAAAATAGCCCCCCAAGTAAAAATTGAATACTCTCTTCTTTGTGCCCCATTGTACAAATTTCCATGGCAATACCTATAAAGGTTTACTGGTTTAAACATAATAAATCTATGTAATTAGCCTCTTTATTCTATACATTTTGCAACTAGTTTACCTTGGAACGTATACTAGAATATAACATCACTCAAATTTAGAAACTACATATGCTTCACTAACTTTTGTATTAAATGGCCTGGTGGAGAGAATTTGTTTTTTCAAGGTAAAATTATTTCAGTCATGCTTTATGAGAACTTCAATTACCTGTCTAATAAATATATCAAAATTAGTTTCTGAAGAGAAACTTGTCCTTGCCCTTGAGTATTCTCTCAACCCACCTCTCCAGCTCACCCAACCTCCTTTAATGGACCTGCACTTTGCCCCGATGCTGCAGGGACAAATGCCAAAGAAATCTGTCACTGTGGATATTATAAAGATGTTGTTGAATATATTTTCCATTACACCATATAGCAGCTTCTTTAGAGGACTCATGAGTAGAAACTGGTTTTTATCAAGAGTAAAGATGATTTTTCAGTGAATGGCTTTTACCTAAAGAACATTAACTCTTATAATTGGTATTTTTTTATCTAAAGAATTTGGCTTAAAATCAAATTTATATGGAAGCATATAAGAATAAATGCCATATGTTTTGGTATACTAATTTTTACTCCTGGTCTCATTTTACATTTTTACCCTTATGTTCATATCTCATTTTTCTTTTATTTATTTTATAAAATTAATTAATATATTTATTTATTTCGTATCACTCCATTATTTATATTTTCATAAAATATCATAAATCCTTTTAGGAACAGAGTTGGAAAAATAGTTTTTTTCAGTTTATCTATTGGGGATTAAGCGTATCTCTTACTAATTTGTATGCAGTTTTTGTAGATTAAGGCTGTTAACTCTATGCCTATTATATTAATTACAAATATTTTCCTACTTCACCTTTTTATCTGTTTTGACATTTTATGTAATTGAATCAATATTTCCTTTGTGATATCTTTCATTGCTTTTATGCCCAAAAAGCCCTTCTCTCTTCAAAGATTAAATAGTCAACTATGTTTTCATTTGATTTAAGTTTCCACTTAAAATTTATCCATCTAAAATTTACCTGAAGTATGATATGAGATACCGATATAAACTGATTTTTTTTTTCCTAACAGCAAATTTTTCTAACACTGTTTATTAAACAATAAACCCCTTCCCTCTTGATTGGTAACCACCTCTTTCATCATAGGATAAATTGTAACATACAGATTATTTTCCTAGACTACCGTACTCCTCTATTGCTTTAATATCAACTTTTACACCAGTAATGTCTTATAGATTTAATATTGGCTCTATTAACACCAACCTTGGACAATCATGTAGCCAGAGTTTTAATTTTCATTTGCAAAATTAGTAATACTTCACTGGTTGATTGAAGATTAAAATAAGTGAATGTATATAAAATAGAAGGTATCTTTCCTACTGGCTCTAACCCTTCTGCTGGTCAGTTCTCACATTTATCATCTTTTCCTAGACTTTTACATCATCTACCCCCATGGGTCTGTATTCATCTAAACTCCCTGATAATACCTATCTCATAATAGTAACCAGTGTGATGACCAACCAAGGAGCCAAGTAGAACTCCATTCTTGAAATATATTTTTTAAAATGTCAAGAGAATATTTATTAAACCCAGGTATATTACAAAAAAAATTTAGAACAAACTAGCATTTACTCAACAAGAAAAGGAAAATTACTTTTTTTTAAAGAAACCATCTCAGTTAATATTTGTGAGCACTGGGTACAAATACTTCCTTTACATAGACCTAGCACTCCCTTACACTGTAAAAATAAGCTTCATGTTAATAACAGGTGAATACAATGTACCATTCTAAGGTTCCTATCAGCTTACTATTAATAAAAACCCATTCTCCAGATATCTCATAAATTAACTATATTATATAGTGAGAACTTGAAGTCTTTAATCATAATAAACATTCATGCAAAATAAATACATAAGCTTAATTATTAAGAGGAAAAGCTTCAAATTCATAATCAGTTTTGTAAAATATACTAAGACTAATCTTTTGAATGAATTTGTTTGAAATTTCTAACTCATGTGAAAACTTTTTTTTCCTTGAACTATCAGAGCCTATTTCTGTAAGTAAGCATAGAAAATATGGTCTTCCCGGTTGGTGGGAATATGGAAATGAGTTTTCTCCATTTTCCTTTGCAGTTTCTAACATGTTTACAAATAAATATAAAGTTAACATTTTTATAAACACTTCCTAATAAGGAAGAATGTAAAAGGGGGTGGGAACATCACAGGGAAATAAATATCATGGGTTCCCTCACTGATCCTTGACATTGGAAGGGACAGCAAAACTACACAGAAAGAAAGAACAAATCTAATAAAAAAGATCTGATGAAAACAGTACTGTTGTTTACTGCTACTAATGCCCTCAGTCAGTTCAGGACTAAGATTTCAGTTCACGGCTTTTTCAGATACTAAAGATCAGCGTTTTCTTGTAAAAAGCTGTTTGTGTGATAGACTAACATATTTGCCTAATTGCTTCATCTTTTTCAATATCTTCAAAGCAGTTACAGTGTTCTACAGTTCTCTGAGCCCATTTGCAAAGACAGACTCCTACCTCACTTTCTTCCACCTATCTTCCCTTAATTACACCTGCCCTCTCCCCCCACACACACACAAAGGAAGAGGGGAAGACTTGGGGACCCCTCCACCTCTCATAAGGCAAAACCTGATCAAGTTCTGGATGCCTTGGAGCTTCCTGCAAAATTCAAAGTAACTTTGTTACCCACAATGGACATAATGTAACATTGTTTTATAATGATTTAAATTTAAAGTCAAGTATTATAAAATAATAAACAATTAATATCTATAATTTTTATTCAGATGAAAAATATGAGGGCCTGAAAACAGTGCAAATGGTATTTTAGAAGAAAAGAAAAAGCCAAGAGCTATTTAGAAGACAGAATCAACAAGAATTGGTAAGTAACTAAATGTGAGGAGGAAGAGGGGAGCTAAAATTACTCTTGGGATTTTTAGTTTCTGCAATCAAGTTAGATAGAATAACAGTTTGGTTGTTCATAAATCCTAATAATATTTTGTTACTAGGTTTTTTTGGATGTGATCTCCTCTCCATACTCAAAAAAATTAGCCTAGTTTAAGATCATTTTCTCAAGCCCCAATAAAAGTAATGGATAATCTCAACAGCTTCTTGCATCCAAACTTCCCATCCCCGCCCTTTAGTCCATTTTCCTCAATGCTCTGAAATTAATCATTCTATCACCACCACATATCCAACCTCCCCATCTGATTAAGAAATTTCATTGCTTTTCAGCATGAATCCCAAACTTCTTAGCATGACGTATTTGTTTCCCTGCTTCTGCTTTCTGGTCTCTCATCTTCTCACTGTCCTAGTTTTCCCATCTACTGCTACCAGATGCTTTCCTAAAACTTAATATCCTGTAAGGACAGTGGTCCCCAACCTTTTTGGCACCAGGGGCCAGTTTCACAGAAGACAATTTTTCCACAGACTGGGAATGGGAGGATGGGCTGTGTGGCAGGGGGTGGGTGTGAAGCTCAGGCCTAACAGGCCATGGACCAGTAACAGACCACAGCCTGGGGGTTGGGGACCGCAGCTCTAGGAGACACTCTTAGCTTAAAAAGCTATAGGAACTCTAACTTCCCTATTGCTAAACTTACTACAAAGCCACTGTAATCAAGTGTGGTACTAGTGTAAGGATAGACACATAGATCAATGAAAAAGTGAAAGTCCAGAAATAAACCCTTATATTTATGGTCAGCTGACTTTCAATGAGGGTGTGAAGACAATTCAGTGGGGAAAAAAAGTCTGTTCAACAAATGGCACTGGGACAACTAGCTATCCACATGCAAAAGATGGAGTCAGGTTTCTACCTCACACCATATACAAAAAATAACTCAAAAGGGATAAAGACCTAACTGTAAAAGCTAAGACCACAAAACTCTTAGAAGAAAATATAAGAGTAAATCCTCATGGCCTAGGAATTAGAGAATGATTTCATAGATATGACACCAAAACCACAGCAACAAAAGAAAAAATAAATTAAACTTCACACAAAAACTCCATCATAAACTTTTTTTTTTCTTAACTCACCCATCATAAACTTTTGTGCTTCAAATGGCACCATCAAAAAAGTGAAAAGACAAACCACAGAATGGAAGCCAATATTTGCAAATCATATATCTGACAAGGGTCTAGTATCAAGAATATATAAAGAACTCTTACAGCTCAATAATTAAAAGACAACACAAATTTAAAACGGAAAAGGATAGGTATTTTACAAAAGAAGACTTACAAATTGTCAAAGCACAGAAAACAAGTTCAACATCAATCATTAGGGAAATGTAAATTGAAACCACAACAAGACACTACTACATTACCACTAGGATGGTTATAATTTTTTTAAAAGAGAGAGAATAACAAATGTTGCAGGAAATAGAGAATAACAAGTGTTGCAGGAAAGTGGAACCCTCATCACTCCTGGTGGAAATGCAAAAATGGTATAGCAACTTTAGAAAACAATTTGGTAGTTTCTAAAAAAAAAAAGTTAAACACAGACTTACTATATGACCCAACAATTCCACTCCTGGGTATATACCCATGAAAACTGAAAATATATGTCCACACAAAAACCTGTACACAAATGTTCACAGCAAAATCATTCATAATAGCCAAAATGTGTAAACAAAGTGTCCATCAATTGATGAATGGATAAACAAAATGTGGTATTTCTATACAACAGAATATTATTCAGCCATCAAAAGGAATGAAGTACTGACACATACTACAACATGAATGAACCTTGAAAACATGCTAACTGAAACCAGGCACAAAAGGCTACATATTATATGACTCCGTTTATATGAAATGTCCAGAACAGGCAAATCCATGACAGAAGGTAGAGTAGTGGCTGCTAGGAGCTGGGAGGAGGGGACAATAGGGAGAGACTGGTAATGGGTACAGAGCTTCTTTTGGGGGTGATGAAAATATTCTGATAGTAGACAGTGGTTGAGGGTTGTCCCACTGTGACTATACTAAAAAGTCAGTGAATTGTATATGTCAAAAAAAAAAAAGCATTTTGTGGTATGTGAATTATATCTAAATTTTTTTTAAAGCTATAGGAACCCCCTCTCTCCTGTTCTGAGGAGGCAAATTCAAACTCTAAACCAGCATATATTTAAGGACCATTCTCAAATGGTCAACCCCAAATCCACACCACAACATATGAATCCTGTTCTCTAATCAATTACTGGCCTCCATATATAACTTCTCTATTACCTCAAAATGCTTTTTTTCTTCCTTTGAAATGCCTTTCCCTTTTCTCATTCCAAAGCCTGTATGTCTGCTCAAAGGCATTACTTTGAAATGAAAGTTTCCCTAACCAATTCACCTTCAATTCTCTTTTAATTCATTCAGCAACTGGATCTCATCACCATAATCCTTTTGCTTATGTGCTTCCTTCGGGTTATCTTGTGGTTGTTTCTTTCCCAACTAAGTTTTAAGCCTAAGTGAATAAAGACAGTAAAATAATTAAAGGAAATACCTGATTTATTGCAGATATGCTATTTTCTAACTTTGGACAAGTCACTTAAAATATATTGGCTTTGATTCTGTAATCTGCAAAAGTAGGAGCCAGATATCAATACAGTTGAAGTATTTCCTTTATTTTTTAATAAAATGAAGGAACAACACATTATTCCTAGGGCTCATTTCAGTTACAGATTTTATACTCTACAACTGTCTACCCCTTTTATATCAACCATCATACATACTTCATGCACTCTTTCAACATTAGAAAGGAAAAAAAAATTCAAATCATAGTAAAGATATCCACAAATCACATGACCATTCACGTTCACTCACAAAATATTCTGTCATGGATACTTGGTATTTTGGTACCCAGCTTTACTTAAACTACTTTCCTATGTCTGGAGAATCCTTCACTTTATGAGGCAGAGCCAATTCCTGAAACTAAAGAAACTGAAAATACCAAGTATTTGCTTTCCAAATCTCCCTTGCAATTGGACAGGGGCGTAAGACCTGGGCTTTGCCAGTCAGACAAACCAACCCTGACTTTAAAAAACAGAAGCAAGAAATGGAGGATGACACAAGAGGTGAAAGAGGAAATAGCAACAGCAGCAGCAAGCAACACAAGCAATCCATTTGGTGAGGTGGAAGGCAATAGCAACAGCCAATTCAATCCAGTTTAAATTATTTAATTCTTCCTTAACCCAGTTTTAAAAGGGAGCATTGACAGCAGTTCTAGACCTGTCACTTCCTATCAGAGATAGAGTAGTACAAACAGGGTGAACATGCCACCTAACAGTGGTGCCTTCACCAGACTAACTCTGTGATATGATTTGTACGTTATTCCTGCCTGTACGTTCCAAGCTTGGTCCTTCTACCATTTAGGAAATTCTATAAGTAACCCAATATCCTTTTTAATCACAAAACCTTCTGTGATTAAAGTAGAGGGATTTCTATTGCTTAAGACTATGAACTAATACATATTCTTAGATTGAAACGCCATCCCAAAGCATCACTTTAAAGTTAGACAAAGTCACTTCAACCCTTGTCCTGACAAAGCCTCATATCTTAGAACTCCCTACCTTCTTACAAATGGCATGTTTCCAAAGTCTCACAGCTCTACCCACAATCTACTGTGACCCTTCTCTCCTTAAGGACCAATGTCAACATTCTTGAGAATGACTGGCAGGAAACTGTCATCCAAATCACATAATGACCCTTCCATCTATACATGCATCTAAAACAGTATCTTCATGCACAGTGATATAAAGAGAACAATTTATTACAGATGAAAAAGCCAACTTAACATTAAAATTTGGTATGTATGTCACTATAAACAATGAAACAATAGGGTGTAAAAGAAAAAGCAACTGAACTGTTTGCTTTACCCATGCCTTCATAACTTCAAAACCCAATAATCATCAATACATAATGAATGATCATGAGATAACCACTTCTTGAATATTAAGAACCTAAAATTGTATGATTAATACTTATCTTTAGCATGATGTTTCTTAGATTGTGCACCTCCCCATCTTTCCCCTCTCTGACACACACATAAAATACAACAGCAACAACAGCAGCATAAAATACCTACAACAGAAAATTTCAACCTGGCAGCACTTGAGAAAGACCTAACAAACTTGTTTAAAATATCTATAACTTGGCTTCTTCCATCAGAGATTCTGATAAAAACTGGTCTGGGCTGGAATTCAGGAATCAATTATTTTTTAAAAGCTCCCCAAGGAATTCTAGGGCACTCAGGGTTAAAAACCAGTAAAGAAGAATGTGACTTTCTCAAGCACCTGTTTATCCACAGTATTCTGTTCTTGTACAGGTGGTGTTAATGTATTTAAGGCATTAACCACTGACCTTAAATATTAGCTAATCATTAGCCCCAGTTGGTACTCGGCCCTTAAGCTGTGCAAGACCATATAAGGGAACAAAGCACCAAATAAATTTCTTCCCATACAATGGCCTTCCATATTTCCTCCAAATGCTTTACAAATTGAGAAAGGGAATTTTAAAAGTTCACAATTACTGCTTAAATTTTACTAAGCAAAAATATACAGATCTCTGAGAATAAAAATAGATTCTCAAATTTTTATAACCTTTCATGCTTTTGGTACCCAATTCTTTACATATATAGTGATAACACTCAATCAGAGGTTGTAATTTGCTAGTTCAATGTATTACACAGAGAGCCTCATTTTACTTACAAGTTTATGAACAAACAGAGTGGTTATATTAATTATGCTTATAAAGTTTTTGTCTTCAGTTTAGAAGATGTTGCCAAACGGTAATATTAGGTTACCCAGGAATTTTCATCAAAATACATACAATTTAGTATAGTCATTTTGACACTGGTTGACTTGAATCTACCCTAGGCTATACTAAAGTATGAAAAAGATAATAAAACTAATGTTTAAAAAAATAATTATGAAACTTTTTCCTTAAAGGAGGTCCAGTCAAGTTAAGAAACGAATATTTTAAAAGCTGTCATGCCTTAAACAAAACTGCATTATTTGAAAGCAACTGAGGCCAGGCATGGTGGCTCACGCCTGCAATCCCAGCACTTTGGGAGGCCAAGGCAGGAGGATGGCTTGAGGCCAGGAGTATCAGGCCAGCCTGGATGACTGAGTGAGACTCTGTCTCTTTTAAAAAAAGAAATTTTTTTTAATTTAAAAAAGCAATTGAGAACTCTGAGTTTTCACCAGGGAAAAGTATAGTAGTCCCCCCCTCATCAACAAGGGATACATTCCAAGACCCCCCCAGTGGATGCCTGAAACCATGGCTAGTACCAAACCCTACATGTACTATGTTTTTTCATATAAAGTTTAATTTACAAATTAGGCACAGTAAGAGATTAACAATAATAATAAAACAGAACAATTATAACAATATATTGTAATAAAAGTTATGTGAATGTGCTCAATCACTCTCCCTCTCTCAAAATATCTTATTGTACTGTACTCACCCTTCTTCTTGCAGTGATGCAAGATGATAAAATGCCCACATGATGAGATGAAGTGAGGTGAATGACAGTAGACATTGTGACATAACATCAGGCTACTATTGACCTTCTGACAATATGGCAGAAGTAGGATCATCCGCTTCAGGTGATCCTGGATCACTGAGCCATGATGATGTCAATGATTGGATGTCAGGAGTAGATGACTAACAGGTGGGTAAAGTATACAACATGGATACACTGGACAAATGGATAATTCATGTCCCAGGCAAGACAGAGCAAGATTTCATCACACTACTCAGAACAATGTGCAATTTAACATTTATGAATTATTTATTTCTGGAATGCTCCATTTAATATTTTCACACTGCAGATGACCACTGGAACCAAAACTACGGAAAGTGAAACCACAGGTAAGGTGGCACTACTGTAGTGTACTTCTAAGTGCTTCCAAGTTTTTAAACATGCCTGAAAATAAAAGGCATAACTTATTACCCTCCTTTTCAAATCCACATAAATCAGCAGAGAAAAGTCTACATGCAGTCTTACTCAGACATTTACAATAGACCAACACACCCCAAAGTCACCCCATCCCTTTTCGATGGAGAGGATAAGAGGAGACATTAAGATTATTTGACAAAATTAGGACCTCAGTTTCTGCCTGAGATTCCAAGGACCAGAATGAAATAGCATAACGAAGAGCTCCAGTCTCCGGATAATGGTAATAATTTTAGAACTACTTGGATACTATCTAGGGCCAGAGGCACGAATGAGTTACCTCCAATCTCACCTTGGGGTTAAACAGGTCAAAAGAATAATTACAGTTCAAAGTAACCACAGGAAAAAAAACAGAACAGAAATTTATTTAAAACTTAAAAAAAAAAAAAGGCAGCATCAAAAACATACATTTTTAATTAAGTTAACATTTTAAATTTATTCTCCACTTAGGAAAGGAGCTAAGTAACTGGATTATTATTTTAAATAGGCCTGTTTGACAAAGATTTAGTTTGCAAAAGAATTTAAAGCACTGGTTGAGAAACTAATTTGTCAGTAAGTTCTACATAAATACTACTTTAAAAGCTGAATAATATGTTTAAATAGGCATCCATTAATCTACCAGAGGTGGAAAGTAGGTGGAAAAGAAAATGGACAAAATTTGAAAACTGCAAAATATACTTTTTCCTTAAGTTGAAATAGCTGAGAAAAGGAAAATGGGACCAGACCAAGAGTTAATTTCTAATCCAACTCTCAAAAATTTATCAAATTGTAAATCTACTATATATTTTAAAAACTTACAGAAAGGGGGGACTATTTAGAGTCTCACCCTCCTTCACATCCCCAAAACAACTAAAAAATTAAACATGATGTATGGTACAAGAGAGGGGGCAATCAGTATGTGGGGAACAAATTGTACTGATAATGTTCTATTGCTTAGACTGTGTAGTAGGCATACCAGTGTTCATTATGTTACTCTTTTTATCTTTTTGTATGTATGAAATACAAGTTTATAAGAGTAGTTTAATATGCACAAAAAATTAAACCATAGAAAAATGAGAGATAAAGCAAGTTGAACATACTTATTAACACTTTATCTCAGCATTGGAAACAGTGCAAAATAAGAAATCATAAAGGAAAGGAATAATAGATTAAATATTTGGGGGAAAAGAAAACAAAAGAGTCTGTTTCTGACAATATGGCAGATTAGAAGCCTTCCTATTACAGAACATGTAAAAATGCCATACAAACTACAAAAACAACATGCATGTCTGCACTCATAGGAAATTAAAGGAAATATTTTGAATACAGAAAAGATAAGGAAGAAAAAGTCCAGACAGATAATCCAGCACTACTCTACCCCAATTGGCCTAAAACTTAAGTTAAACTTAAGTACCTATCTATATATAGAGAGAGAGAGACAGAGAGAGAGAGACAGAGACAAAGAGAGAGACAGAGAGAGAGAGGAGAGAGAGAGAGAAGGAAATGTTAGGAATACTTGATTATACGAAGAGATATTTAATGAACAGGAAGCTAATTCTGGATAATCTCTTTAGTGCTAAGTACAAAGAAACAAATGGATTCATGAAAGAGAGGTTAAAGACATGGAAGATAAGAGTAAGAAGAACAAATAGATGTCTAGTTAAGAGGTCTAAAAGAAAACAAGAATGGGGCAAAGGCAATATTTGAAGAGAATTTTCTAGAATTGATGGAAGACATAAGCCCACATAATTAAGAAATCCAACAAATCCCAAATAGCATAGTGAGAAATAAAAATCTAAGCAAATCATACTGAAACTGCAGTCAGAAATGACAAGAATAACCAGTTATTAACAATAAAAAAAGCAACAGACAGTAGAATGATAGCATCAACATGGTAAGAGAAAATACTTGTCAATCTGGAATTGTACACTATACAAAAAATAATGAACAACAAAATGAAGTTATTTTCAAAGCCTGCGAGAGTCTAACATTAACAGGCCTTCACTAAAGGAAATTCTAAAGATTCAGGAAAATGATCTCAAATAAAAGGTCTAATATGCAAGATGGAATGATAAATCTAAATTTTAAAAAAGAAAGTCTAGTGGGTTAGAAGGTAGAACTAGACTCATGATACTGATAATATATAAGCCAGGAAGATAATAAATAGAAGTAAAGTATACTAAGAATTTCATAAGTATGCACATCAAAAATTCCTAGGGTACCTCAAATAGAATATGTATAATTTTCAAACTAGTAGAGGAAAAAACTGAATGGCAAAATATAATTGATATGAAAGAAGCCAAGAAAAAGGAGAAAAGGAAACAGAAATGGGAAGGACGAACAGAAAGCACAAAATAAGATGCTGGAATTTAATCCAAATATATTAGGATTACAATAAGCACAAACGGACTAAAAGCATCTTTAAAAAACAAATTGTTGGCTAGGCACGGTGGCTCACACCTATAATACTAACACTCTGGGAGGCTGAGGTGGGAGAATCACTTGAGGCCAGGAGTTCAAGACCAGCCTTTTAGCGAGAGTAAGATCCCAGCTCTACAAAAAAATGGAAAAATTAGCCAAGCATGGTGGTGTGTGCCTATAGTCCCAGCTACTCGGGAGGCTGAGGCAGGAGGATCGCTCGAGCCTAGGAGTTTGAGGTTGCAGTGAGCTATGACGACGCCACTGCACTCTAGCCCATGAGACCCTAACTCAAAAAAAAAAAAAAAAAAAAATGACTAGGATTTACAATCCTAATCAAAATTTCAACAGAACGTGATTTAGAAATTGACAAGCTAATCCTACTCACTTGGAAAATCAAAGAGACTAGAGTTGCCAAGACAATTTTGAAAATGAAAAACAAACTTGGAGAACTCATAACACCTGATTTCAGGACTTACTATCTTTACTACAGTAATCAAAACTGCGTTACTGACAGAAAGACAGACATAAAGATCAAA
This sequence comes from Daubentonia madagascariensis, assembly GCA_023783475.1. NCBI lineage: Eukaryota > Metazoa > Chordata > Mammalia > Primates > Daubentoniidae > Daubentonia > Daubentonia madagascariensis. The sequence goes on from JAKFHU010001244.1 coordinate 858,528, forward strand.
TGAATAGACCATAAAGTCCATAAATAGACCCACATATATATATAAGCAATTGATCTCCGACAAAGATGCAGAAAATAATTCAATGGAGGACAATCTTTTCAATAAATGGTGGTGAAACTGGACATCCCTGTGCCCAAAACTGAACTTCAATCATACCTCAAATCATATAAAAAAAATTAACTCAAAACGGACAAGAGAACTAAATGTAAAACTAAAACTTCTAGAAGAAAGTATAGGAGAAAATCTTTGTGACATTAGGTTAGATTTGACCTAACAATATTTTATATTTGACAATGAAAGCCAAAAGTACCATCCCTAAAAGAAAGGAACAAGTGATGATTAAAGTGTAAAATGTCTGTTCTTTCAAAGACATTAACAGAGTGAAAAGACATGTCACAGACTAGGAGAAAAGATTTATAAAATGCGTATCTAATAAAGGACTTGTATCCAGACTACATAAACACTCAAAACTAAGTTAAATTAAAAATATATATATATAAAAACTGTCAAAAGAACTGACAGATATTTCACCAAAAAAAAAATATTAATGGCATTAAACAAATATAAAGATGCTTAACATAATTAACCTTTAGAGAAATACAAATTAAAGCCCCTAAGCTATCACCATATACACATAAGAATGGCTAAAAAATGTGACAATAACAAACACTGGTACAGATGCAAAGCAGCTGGAATGCTCATACACTGCTAGTGAGAATGAAAAATGGTACAGCCACTTTGGAAAAGTTTCACAGTTTCTTATAAAGTTAAACATAGCTACCATAGAACTGAGTGATCTCACTAGTGGGTATTTACCCAAGAGAAATGAAAACTCGTGTCAACTCATGTCACAAAAAAACCTGTACACAAATGTTTATAGTAGCTTTGTCTGTAATCACCAAAAACTAAAAGCAACTCAAATGTCCTTGAACTGATGGATAAACAAATTGTAATACATCCATACAAAAGAATACCACACAGCCACAACAAAAATTACCGATACACACAACAACATGAATGAATCTCAAATGCATTATGCTGAGTCAAAGAAGCCAGTCTCAAAAGGCTACATACTGTATGACTCCATTTATATGGCGTTCAGGAATAGGCAAAACTACAGGAACAGCAAACAAATCATAACTGCCAGGGGCTGAGGGTGGGGCAAGAAGGTAAATACAAAAGAGCATAAGGAAATCTTGGGAAGTGATTAGACAGTTCCACACTGGTGGCAGTGACAAAGATTCTCTCCTCGATCAAACTCTAACCAGGCTTCTCTGAGTCCTTTCTCAACTAGGTCTCAACTTGGGCCTACAAAGCCTTGAACAAAACACTAACATAGTTTCTAACACCTTAAGGCCACATCCCTAGGCTGACCCTACCCCCACTTAAAAGTCCTTCCCAAGAAAACCCAAGGCTGCCAAAAGAATTTACTGTTTGCTGCAGCTAACACTTTAAGATCAGGCTCTGGTCTCCCAGTCTCTGGGGGAGGGTAGAAGCCTAACTTGGATAAGTGCCAGTTAACAAACCCAGATGGGTTTCACCTGGACCAAAACTTCTTCCAGCTTTTCGTAGTTTTTTACTTCCCTGACTCTACTGAGACCCTGCTCACCCTCCTCCCCATCCTCTAATTCTCCCTTTAAAACACTCAGTAAGCTCTGTACAAATCAAGGTTGTGTTCAGTTCACACTGAACTCTTTTCCCTATTGCAATAGTATATTACAGATTTTAAATCTGTTCTTGGCTGGGTTCGGTGGCTCGCACCTGTAATCCTAGCACTCTGGGAGGCTAAGGTGGGAGGATCACTTGAGGCCAGAAGTTCAAGACCAGCCTGGGCAACATAGCGAGACCCAGTCTCTACAAAAATAATTTTTTTAAAATTAGCCAGGCGCGGTGGCAGCCGCCTGTAGTCCTAGCTACTTGGGAGGCTGAGGCAGGAGGATCACTTGAGCATAGGAGTTTGAGGCTGCAGTGAGCTATGATGACACCTCTGCACTCCAGCCTGGCTGAAAGAGGAAGATCCTGTGTGTGTGTGTGTGTGTGTGTGAGAGAGTGTGTGTGTGTATAGAGAGATAGAGAAAGAGATAGAGATATCTCTACATATAGATATTGCTCCCTCTCTCTCTCTCTCTCTTCTCTATATATATATATATATATATATAAAATCTGTTCTTACTACTTTAATATCAGGCTTTGATTATCTGTGACAGTACACAACTGTATGCATTTGTCAAAATTCATACTAACATACACTAAAAAAGGTAAATTTTACAGTATGTAAATTATACCTCAGTTAAAATAAGAAAAAAAAACTTCTGTATACTTAAGCTTACAAACTGTCAGCAATAATTCACCTCATCAATAAATAGGTCAAAGAAAAATCATTCAATCATTTGAAATGCTGGAAAGTCATGACAAATACCAATTCTAGAATTTTTGCTTTTATTCAACTGAATGTATATACCCTTTCTCTGAAGCTGAGATAGGCAAACAATGGCCACTGAGTCAAATCTGACCCATGCTCTGTTTCTGCATGGCCCCAGGAGCTGAGAAAAGTTTTCTGCATTTTTTAAGGGTTATAAAAAAAGAAAAAAGAAGAACATGCAACAGGGACCGTATGTGACCTGCCAAGACTAAAATACAGTACCCCCCCCCTCATAGCCACACAGTCTCGCTTTCTGTGGTTTCAATTACCCAAGGTCAACCACGGCCCAAAAATACGTGAGTGGAGTACAGTAAGATATTTTGAGAGAGAGAGCATAAGAAAGTGAGACCACATTCATGTAACTATTATTACAGTATATTGTTATAATTGTTCTATTTTATTATTATTAATCACTTACTATGCCTAACTCATAAATTAAACTTTATAATAGGTATGTATGTATAGGAAAAAACATAGTATATAGCGGGTTCAGTACTATCTATGGTTTCAGGCATCCAGTGGGGGTCTTAGAACATCTCCCCCAAGGGTAAGAGGGATTACTATATTTACTATCTGGGCATTTGTAGAAAACATTTGCCCACGCCTACTCTAAAGGCTTGCTATTCAAAGTGTGGTCCATAAACCAATCAAGCTCCACCTTAAAACTACTGCATCAGAATCTGCATTGTAACAAGAAAATAAAACCAAAGTATTATCTTTCCTTATAGATGTGTCTTTGTAACATCTATGTATCAGAAAATACATAGTAAATACACAGTAATAAAAGTTGTATATACAATTCTAAAAAACACTAAGGAATATTTCTAGGATAAGTCTATAAAGCATTCGGCAAATTGCTCCTGGATCACTTCAGAAAAACCACCAATTAAATCTCAATCATATTTGACTCTATTTTCTGAACCCAAAATTATAGATGACACAGTCCAACACCAAAATAAAATATTTTAAATCATTCTCCCAGACAACGTGGTAACCATGCATGCCATTATCTAAGAATAATATCAGTTACAAGATGCTCCCAGGTTTTTAAGATTTATCTCCCTAATTATTTCATTCAAACTCTTCATTTTCATCAACGGGGAAAAAAAGAGGACCCGATCCCTGAATTTTCCCAAACCTGTAGATGCATGTAATGGTCATTTCTCTGAGCCTTCCACAATGACTGGGAAATGAACGTCCTAAGAGTCTTAACACAAACCATATGTTTAACTGAAAATTAGGTACAAGTATTAGCTACTGAAACTCTGTTGCTATGTTTCCCTTTGGGAATGACGAAGAAGGTAGGATCATACCACATATATTTAAACAATAATTTAAATAAAACTAAAATACTTCAAAATACAATCACACTACTTTACGATCAAGAAATTTGCAATTGTTTATATCAATACAAGTCTCTTATATCAGAGGTCATTCACAATATGTTTGGTAATACATAGGTTTGAACCTAGGACCCTCTCTCCTGGTCTGTGAGATCTGACAAGTGCTACAATATTTTTTAAATCAAATGCTTAAAATATTAATTTTAATATACTTTTCCACTACTCCTATCTTAACTTTTTAAATGTGTATTAATTCCAGGGCTGAGGCCTTTATTTTTAATTACTTTAAGGTTAATGAACTAACCTCATTTAAAATGTATACTGTATCTATATTAAGCTAAATATGAGACGATACTGATGTCTTCAATTCTAATCCATTACCACACAGATCATTCTAGCCTCCTCTTCTTGTGTGTCTGTAACTTTCCGCACCAACAGTGAGAAACCTGGCTACCGCCACCCACCATCCATTTTACTCAATTGTTTAATTCTGGCATACATTACTAGAGATATCAGAACTGCAGAATTAACTGTACCTCCATGGGTAGCAAGATTATCAACTAAAGCACACTGCAACTAGAGAACATACACAGTTTTTGCCCGTAGCCTTACACACTCTATGTATTTCCAAAGTTACTTAAGTCAACACCTTTCCACCACCACCCCCTTCAATGAGGTTGTTTTATATATTTCTAATACAATAAGATTCTTCCGTCTCAGTCTGCATTCCATCCTGGAATTCCCCAACCTCTTAATGGATGTTTTTTAAAATTTGTATTCATTAAGGTTTACTCTCCCTGGTATAAAGTTCTATGGGTTTTGACAATTGTGCAGTGTGCTTTTTTATGATGCTTCTTGTCCTCTACATGTATAACATCCTACAATTTTACCACTCATTCTTCAGGCAAACATACATATTTCCAAAGTCGTCTTTAATTCTACTAAACAGAGTGCAGAGTCTACATGCTTGCAGGCTTATCTCCAAGAACGTATCACTTTTTTCACAATCTCTAGGAGACTCATTTCAGAAAACTTCACTTTCAGATTACTAACAGTTGTCTGCCCACGATTAGGCTTCAAAGGAAAAATGTTACAGAGTTATATAAGAAACAGATTTCATATCCTTATTTACAACCAAGTTCTGAGAGTGTCACTTATGTGTCTATCATAAATAAATGAAAGCTTAAAAAACAGTTATGAACTCATTATACTGCTTTCACTTTCACTTCAATCTTCCTATATATAAATTGGGATGATATGGATTCACTTACTCAGCTCAGTCTCACTATAAGGATTTTTAACCAAAGTCATTCTAGTCCACTGAACAGTATACAGTTTACTGTGGGTAAATAGTTTACCAAAAATAACAGTATCAGTAGATCCAATACCAACATGCAGTGAACTAGACTAAGACCAAGGATATAAATAAGGTAGAGCCTATTCCCTGGATGCCTGCCCTAATCCAAATTAAAACTTCTGAATATGTCTGGAAATTCATATATTACATTTAAGATTCCAGACTATACTATGTAAGACCCTTCTAGTTCCTAAATATTATATTATTCTTCACCCAAGCTTCATGTATTCAGATTTTTAATGCAAAAAGCAAAGCCTTGACATCCAGTTTCCAGTCTAGCACGCAAGGAGTTTGGAAGTTGTCCCTCCATCCTAACAGCAGATAAAAAGCTGAACAAACTGAAAAATCAACAACTCTTCTTAGACCCATCAGAGAAGTTAAAGTAACAGGGCAAATCAATGCCCCCCAAATTGTAGAGACAGACAGGTGAATACAGAGACAAATGTACCAGAGCAGAAACCCACAGACAGAAACCTCCATAGGAACCAACATCAGGGTAGGAAAACCTAAACTATAATTGATGAACTGCTACAGGCTTAGTATGGACAAATATGAAAGTTAAAAACTCCAGGGAGATCCAGTTATCGGGGGCTCTCACACTTTTGTGAGTTTTATCTCCAGGAGCTCTACCAGGGCCTCACAGTGAAGACCCAAGAAAAATTCCCAGGGCTGTCAGCAGGAGGAAAGGCAAAGTAACTAATTTTAAATACGCCAGAGCATTCTGTCCTCCTAAACAAGGTCTGTCCTCAAACTAATCCATCTTACCAGAGCCTAACCAACCTGGCAGAAGGAAAATACCCAACTCCAGTTCCCTCTAGCCTTCCACAAAGAGGAAAAGAAAAACACTTAACTCCAGCCTCCTCTAACCAACCTGTCCCACTAAGGGGGTGAAAAGAACTGAGAAGCACTTGTGAAGCTCATGACCCAGGGCAAAGGCTCACTAAAAGACTGAGACATAATCATAGGACTGACTATAGAACGCCTCCTCTCCCTCAACACCTTGCTAAAGGCCTATATACCAAGGTTCCGCTTACCTGACATATCATATCCAGCTTTCAACAAAAAATTACAAGGTATACTAAAAGGCAAAAAATACAGTTTGAAGAGACAGAGCAAGCATCAGAACCAGACTCAGATATGGCAGGGATGTTGCAATAAGCAGACCGGGAATTTAAAACAACTATGATTAATATGCTAAGGATGCTAATGGGAAAAAAAAATAGACAACATGCAAGAACAGATGGATAATGTAAGCAAGAGACGCGGAAATTCTAAAAGAATCAAAGAGAAATGCAGATCAAAAACACTGTAACAGAAATGAAGAATGCCTTTGGGGTTCATTAGTAGACTGGACACGGATGGCTAAGGAAAGAATCTATGAGCTTAAGGATACATCAACATAAACTTCCAAAACTGAAAAGCAAATAGAAAACAAGACTGGAAAAAGGGAACAGAGTATCTAAGAACTGTGGGACAACAACAAAAGGCGTAACATACATGTAACAGGAATACAGAATGAGAAGAAAAAGAGAAAGGAATATTTAAAGCAATAATGACAGAATTCCCCCAAATTAATGTCAGATATCAGACCACAGATCCAGGAAGCTCAGAGAACACCAAGCAGGATAAAGGCCAAAAAAAAAAAAAAAAAAAAGGCGGGGGTGGGGGGTAAAGAAAAAATCTTAGAGAAGCCAGAAGACAAAACACCTTACATATAGAGGAGCAAGAATTACACATCAGACTTCTCCTCAGAAACCACATGAGCAAAAAAAAAAAGTGGAGTGGAATATTTTAAAAGTCAAGAGGAAAAAAGAAAAGAAAACTACCAATCCAGAATTCTGTACCTGCAAAATTATCCTTCAAAAGTGAAGGCGATATAAAGACTTTCTCAAGACAAACAAAAGTAGAAGGCATTTGTTGCCAGTAGACCTGCCTTGCTGGTTAAGAAATGTTAAAAGTGGTTCTTCAGAAAGGAAAATGGTATCAGTCAGAAATAGATCTACAAAAAGAAAGGAAGAGTATTAGAAAAGGAGTAAGTGAAGGTGAAATAAAAAATTTTATTTTTCTTATTGAGCTAACAGTTTGTTCAAGTCATAATAGCCACAACGTATTTGATGACTGTACCTTGTACACAAGTAAAACGAGTGACAGCAATGGTACAGGGCTGCAAGGGAGAAATCAGGAGTATTTTATTCCACTCAATTTCACTGTGAACCTAAAACTGTTCTCAAAAATAGACTTATTTTAAAAAGGTGGGGGGAGCCCTTTTGCATCAGTTTCCTGTTCTGTAAAGCTCGGCACTCATTTTTAGTGGTCGGTAGGATTGGTACCAAGCCCTCAGCACCTTTCCCCAAGGGTGGCTAAACTATGCATCCAAGGGAAGGAATTAGAAACAGAGTCCGACAGGGAGAGAGAAATATGTTATACCTAAAATGTAACAAGTAAGTGTCTTCAGTTTATGCAATGACCTGACAGTAAAATGGGGTCCTTTGCTTGGGTCTTCTCCCGATAGCAGTCACACTCTATTTCTCCCCAGTCTTCAGTCTCAAGGTCTGCTTTGTAAGACTCTGCCTTTGCCCTTCTTTAAGGAAAGCAGAAAAATGGCAACAGGCCCAGGAGAGAGGCAGTCACGGCATTCAAGGATGCAGCCCTGCAGCTGACCCAGGAAGAGTGGCGGCTGCTGCGTCCTGCTCAGAGACGGTTCAGGGATGTGCTGCTGGAGAACGATGGCAAATTATCTCACCGGGAATCCCATTTTGCAAACCCAAACTCATCGTTCAGCAGGGGGCAAGGGGAGGGAGGACCCCAGAAAACATCCACTGGGTACTTATGGATTAAAATGAATTTGTCCTCCAGTAGGAGGATCTACTCTGTAGCTTGGGTTATGATTATCTGAGGACTTTATTTGGGCCAAGTGAGAGGACAAAGTTGAATTACAATATTTTAACACTGTTAAGTGAAAATTTGTATCCCTTGGTGCAAGTGCAGTGCAAAACAAAATTAGCATGCTCTGATCTCAAATACTTGTAATCTAGACATGAGGAACAAATATACCTTTATAAATGCAATAGACACTACTACTCTAGGTACTAAGAGATTAAAGGTTTACTCTATGTACCACAAAGAGATTATGCGACCTAGAAAAAGTCCAAGCAAAGTTTACAAAAGGGCTTTAAGACCACACGTGGTGGCTCATGCCTGTAATCCTAGCACTCTGGGAGGCAAGGGCGGGAGGATCGCTTGAGCTCAGGAGTTTGAGACCAGCCTAAACAAGAGCCAGACTCTGTCTCTACTAAAAAAAGAAAAATTAGCCAGGCGTGGTGGCATGCACCTGTAGTCCCAGCTACTCGGGAGGCTGAGGCAGGAGGCTTGAGCCCAGGAGTTTGAGGTTGCAGAGAGCTACAATGACGCCACTGCGCTCTACCTAGGGCGACAGAGAAAGACTCTGTCTCAAAAAAAAAAAAGCTTTAAAATTTCCAGTAAACTTTTTTAACTTTCCAATTTTTCACATCAATATGTCATATAGGTAATTTTAAAAACAAAATTGGATCCTTTCAGGTTTTTGTCATTTTTTAAAATAATTCTACAGCTTCAAAATTTCCAGAAACTTTACATAGCCAGAGTAGACTGGAAAACATCATGGGGGCAATGAATGTCAAGTAAGTCTTTAAGAGTTATACCTGAAATGGAAAGGTGAGAAAAGGCCATTTGTAGCACCAGAACATGTAACATACACAACTCTGGCTGTAACTGCTAAGCTATGTAAGAGAATTTGAAGAAATCAGGTTGATATGGTAAAGGACAACTGCTAAAACCTTGAATGACATTCTAGGGTGTTAGATTCAGTAAGGAGAAATATTTAAGGGCTGCTACTTTTAAGACAGAGTTAAACTTAAGAAAAAGAAAGGCACCAGCCAATAAGAGAAAAGTATAATCTTTTTGTCTAAAGATCAGCTACTAGCAGAACAGAGACGTCAGGATGCAGGGAAAAAAGACAACTCCTGAGGAAAAAAACATTCTCAAGATTCTCTGCTAGGATATGATGTAAACATTTTCTATTATTAAAATGAAGTATATTTGACACAGAGACTTGAAAATCTCCCCCTTAACTCAGACATTTAAAACTTAGACTGTGAGGTAAGCTTCTTGACTACTTCATCATTTTATTTTGGACTCTTTCCAAAAATAAATAATTGGTATGAACATATTTAGGAGTAGGTTTAGTTGTTTTTGTTTTTGCAGTTAACCTACCTTAGAAACCTATGGATACCTAAAAGTATTTAACAGTAAAGTTGCTAAATTCAACTAGTTGTGTAATATATTCTGCCATGGCTTTTACCAGCAACATATTTAAAAGTCAATTGTAGCATGCTTTGGGAAGCACACAACAAATGATAAATATCTCCCTTGGCTTCTGAAAAGATAGGCTATAGGCTTATATAAGAGAACTCTCTCTTCAGCAACAATTATTACTAACTCTCCAATTACGTAGTCTATTTGGACCCTAATTTATTTGGCTTCAATGGGTTCTATTTTGGCTTGAAGTAAGAGAGGATAAACATATTTACTTGATACTGAATAATTAAATATATGTGGTTACAGCTCCACTCTGCAATAGTACGCACATCTGCTATTCATCAAAATTCATGAAGACCAGTACCAGGCTGTTATATGCTGTTCACTAGTGTCCACATGAATGTAATTTTATTACTGCATCTGGTCTGATATTAATTTGTAATGCTTTCTGGAAAATAATTTTTAAATGGAGCGAGGGGTAGAAGATAGGCTTAATTTTAACCGGGAGGGAATTTAAAGCAAGTAAACACATAATTAGTTTTCAGGATGTAAAAATTTCTTATGCCAGGAAAGTAAAAATATCTCAAACTGACAATCAGAGTAGACACCAGCCATCTTATACATATTAATTTTATATAAATTTATTACAATCCAAAGCATGTAATTTCTATGATTAGGTAAGAATAAAATAATAAGTTTTCCAAAATATTCACAACCCCTAATTTGGTATGTATACTCAATCTGAATCCAGTTTCCCATAATGAAAATATTCAGAAACATTCAGTTTCAATAAATCTAGATTGAAGGTATAAATTTTCACTCTTTACAAGATGTAATTATACACAAAGGTGACTAATTAAGACAACATTTAAAATTGAGCCATAAAAACTAAGTGAACCAGATCTATACTAGATCATAAATCACTTCATGATCCTTGAAGTTACTTACATAATCCTACCCATAATTAAAAGAAGTCATTAATATACATATTAGTAAGTATGAATAAATCATGTACATGCACATGTAAGAACAGGCAATATGTAAAAACAGAAAAGTTAGAATTTCTATTTCTGGTAATTCGGTAATAAGATAACCAGAAAACCCTCCTTTTACAAAACACCTAGAACTACTGGTTAATCTTTTTATTTGATTTGTACATATATACAAAATAAAATTTATAAACAGTCCTTTAAATGTAGAGCTGAGGTATCAATAAAGTAAGGGAAATCTCCAGAGACCAAAATTGAACAGGAAAGTAAAAGGAGTATGTTTGACCTGATGCCACAACAACCCTGTAATATTTTCTTATCTCAGAAACTGAAGGACTTCTGTTCCAATGGCAAAACAGGGAAGAAGATAAAGGCCTTGGCACATAAGAAGCACTGTTAGAAGCAAGATTCCTGCACAAAGCACAGACTCTCAAAGAACAATGGAGTAGAAAAATTCGCCCACTGGCAGAGGGAGGCAAGGAAACTTTTTTGTCTTGGCCTATGCTCTGAAAAGGTGGGAAAAATCACCAAAGACTTCATAACAAAAGACTGCTTTCACATAGGTTTAAGGCTTGAATTTATTCTATCTGCATAGTACAGGAACTCCCAACTCCAAAAATTAAATATAAAAAGTGATCTCTGCTTCAACAGGGTAACAGTAACATGTGTGTAACTCACTTGTCAAAACTCAAACTAAGCCAGGCATGGTGGCTTCATACCTATGGTCCCACCTACTCAGGAGGCTGAGGCAGCAGGATCATGTGAGCCCAGGAGCTCAAGTCCTGCCTGGGCAACATAGTGAGAATCTGTCTCTTAAGAAAAAAAACAAACCTCAAACTGCACACTTAAGATATGTGCATTTCCAAATCAGTAAACTAACGAATCATCTTAAGGAAATGGAAAAGGAAGAGCAAAGCAATCCTAAAGCCAGCAGAAGAAAAGAAATAAACAAAATCAGAGCAGAATTAAATGAAATCGAGAACAAAAGAACAACACAGAAGATCAATGAAACGAAAAGTTGGTTCTTTGAAAAGATAAACAAAATAGACAGGCCACTTGCCAGGCTGACCAGAAGCAGAAAGGAAAGGACTCTAATAAGCTCAATTAGAAATGAAAAAGGAGAAGTCACAATTGATACCATGGAAATACAAAACATCATCTTTGAATACCACAAAAATCTCTATGCCCACAAACACGAAAACGTGGAGGAAATGGACAAATTCTTAGAAACACAGTACCTCCCTAGGCTCAACCAGGAAGAAACAGAATTTCTAAACAGACCAGTATCAAGCACCGAAATTGAAGCAGTAATTAAAAATCTACCCACAAAAAAAAGTCCCGGACCAGATGGGTTCACACCTGAATTCTACCAAGCCTACAAAGAAGAACTGGTGCCTATCCTGCAGAAATTATTTGAAAATATCCAGAAGGATGGAATCCTCCCAAACTCATTCTACGAAGCCAATATCACCTCGATACCAAAGCCAGGAAAGGACACAACAAAAAAAGAAAACTACAGACCAATATCCCTTATGAATATAGATGCAAAAATTCTCAATAAAATCCTTGCAAACCGAATTCAAATGTTCATCAAAAAAATAATCCATCACTATCAGGTGGGCTTTATTCCCGAGATGCAGGGATGGTTCAACATACGCAAATCTATAAATGTAATTCACCATATAAATAAAAGCAAGAACAAAGATTATATGATCCTTTCAATAGATGCAGAACAGGCTTTTGACAAAATCCAGCACCCTTTTATGATAAGAACTCTTAACAATATAGGCATAGATGGCTCATTCCTAGAAACTATTAAAGCCATATACGATAAACCCACAGCCAATATCACACTGAATGGGGAAAAATTGAAGGCATTCCCCCTTAAAACTGGCACCAGACAAGGGTGCCCACTATCTCCACTTCTTTTCAACATAGTGCTGGAAGTCCTGGCCACAGCAATTAGACAAGACAGAGGAATCAGGGGCGTCCAGATAGGGGCAGAAGAGGTCAAACTTTCACTATTCGCAGACGATATGATATTATACATAGAAAACCCCAAAGATTCAACCAAGAGATTACTGGAATTGATAAATGAATTCAGCAAAGCCTCAGGATACAAAATTAATACACACAAATCCATAGCCTTCATATATGCTAATAACAATCAAGCCGAGAAACAAATTAAAGATGCTATACCTTTCGCAATAGCAACAAAGAAAATTAAATATTTAGGAACATATCTAACTAAGGAGGTCAAAGACCTATATAGAGAGAATTATGAAACACGGAGAAAAGAAATTGCAGAGGATGTAAATGGATGGAAAGCCCTACCATGTTCTTGGATAGGCAGAGTCAACATAGTAAAAATGGCTTTGCTACCTAAATTAATTTACAGAATCAATGCAATCCCTATCAAAATACCAACATCATTTTTTGCCGATCTAGAACAAATAATTCTACACTTCGTGTGGAACCAGAGAAGACCCCGTCTAGCCAAATCAATCTTAAGCAAAAAGAACAAATTGGGAGGCATCTGTCTACCAGACTTCAAACTATACTACAAGGCTATAGTAACCAAAACTGCATGGTATTGGCACAAGCACAGACACGTAGACCAATGGAACAGGACTGAGAACCCAAATATAAAACCAACCTCATACAGTCACCTGATCTTTGACAAATTCCAGAAAAACGTACACTGGGGAAAAGATTCCCTATTCAACAAATGGTGCTGGGAAAACTGGATGGCCATATGTAGAAGACTGAAAGTGGACCCACACCTCTCACCTCTCACAAAAATCAATTCACAATGGATAACAGATCTAAACCTAAGACATGAAACCATAAGAATTCTCGAAGAAAATGTTGGAAAAACTCTTATGGACATTGGCCTAGGCAAAGAATTTATGAAGAAGACCCCCAAAGCAATCACAGCAGCAACAAAAATAAATACATGGGACCTGATCAAATTGAAAAGCTTCTGCACGGCCAAGGAAACTATCACTAGAGTGAACAGACAACCTACAGAATGGGAGAAAATATTTGCATGCTACACCTCTGATAAAGGGCTGATCACCAGAATCTATACAGAACTTAGGAAAATCAACAAGAAAAAATCAAACAACCCTATTAAAAAATGGGCAAAGGACATGAACAGAAACTTTTCCAAAGAAGACAGAATAATAGCCAGCAAACATATAAAAAAGTGCTCAACTTCTCTAATCATCAGGGAAATGCAAATCAAAACCACAAGGAGATATCACTTAACTCCAGTGAGATTGGCTCATATCAAAAAATCCCCAAATAACATATGTTGGCGGGGATGTGGACAGATAGGAACACTCATACACTGCTGGTGGGACTGCAAATTAGTACAACCTCTATGGAAAAGAATATGGAGATACCTCAAAGAATTAAAAGTAGAATTGCCATTTGACCCAGCAATCCCACTACTGGGTATTTATCCAAAAGAAAAAAAGACACTTTATAATAAAGACATCTGCTCTCGAATGTTCATAGCAGCACAATTTACAATTGCAAAGTTGTGGAAACAACCAAGGTGCCCATCAATACACAAGTGGATTAATAAAATGTGGTATATGTATACCATGGAGTATTACTCAGCAATAAGGAACAATAGTGAATTAACACATCTGGTATTACCCTGGTTGGAGCTAGAACCCATTCTTCGAAGCGAAGTGTCACAGGATTGGAAAAACAAGCACCACTGGTACTCACCATCAAACTGGTACTAACTGATGAACACTTACATCACACAGGGCAATAACATTCATCTGAGGGTGGGCGGGCAGGAGGCAGGGTGGAAGGGATGGGAAAAACTCTCACTGAATGGATGTGGGGAGCACATTTTGGGAGATGACCACGATTGTGGCTCTGACACGGGCAGAACAGGGGCAATGTGTATGGCCAAAGTGTTGTACCCCCATGATATTCTGAAATTTAAAAAATAAATTAAAAAAAAAAGATATGTGCATTTCACTATATATAAATTATATTATACTTCAATTTAAAAATATGAAATAAAGTGGTCATTGGAAACCTCTAGGATGCTTGGCAAAAGCAAACCAAAACCTGCCTGGAGGGATACGCCCCCAGTGAAGACACTCAGAATTCTCACAGACAATCCCTCTGAAGATCAGCTCACCATCCAAAACTATAAAACACTCAAGGAATCATTTCATCATGAGCAAGAATGAGCAGGTATAACAACAAAAAAAGTGGATTTCTAAGAACTCAGTCAACGGAACAATCTGATAGAGATTATAAATATTTAAAATGATTAAAACACAGAAAAGGCAGAATAAAATACCTGAGACAAGAACAAGACATCATTAAACAATAACAGACATCCCTAATAAGATAATACAAGAAACAATCCTCTGCACATGCTAAGATAATCAATAGATAAATGGTTTTGTATTATACTTGGCAAAGTATAATACAAAAGGATCATCCCACAAATAACTTAAAAGATATGAGGAAAAAAGCTCAGCTTTATTCTAAAGATATTAACTTTCACCATCTGAACCTACTGAATAATCTCAACATCACTACAAGTAGGACAAAACATTATAGACTTTCTGATGTGATGAATACAAAGTATTCAGTACTATCTGTGAAGCATTTATGCCAAAATGTTAAGTCTATCTCCAATCAAGTTTTCAAATCTAAATTTCATTTTCCAAGAAACACAAGGGAATAAGAATAAATCAAACACCATAAGAATTTGTTAGAAAATAAATCTGGGACATTCTATAGGACAACTGACCCAATCTTTTCAATAAGTCAACAGGGTGAGAGGAAAAAAAGGTGCAGAGGGAAGACTAACTGTTCCAGAGAAACATAAGAGGCATAAACAAATGCAACTTGTAAACCTTGTTCTGGATCCTGACTCAAACAAACCTACCATAGAATGACATTTTAGAGACTATTGTAGATACCTCAATATGGAAAGAGTAATTTATAATATTAAAGAATTGTTCACTTTGGGGTATGTGAAGACAATGGTATTATGATTAAGTCTTTATTTTTTAAAGATGCAAAATGAAGTATTTACAAATGAGATGTCAACATATGGATTTGCTTTAAAATACCTCAGCTAACAAAAACAGCCTAAATACCTATATATAGGAGAGTGGTTGAATAAACTATGGTACACTCACACAATGGAATACTATGCAGTGGCAAAAAAGAATGAGGAACATCTCTATGGCATGATATCTGAAATATTATTGTTAAATGAAACAAAGAAGTGCAAAAGAGTATCTATAGAATGTTAGTCTTTCATGTAAGAAAAAAGGGAATATATACATGTATCAACTCATTTGTACATAAAGGAATTCACAAAACAAAACCTACAGAGAGTGGGTGGGAACAGGCTAGGAAAAAAAGGGGAAATAGTATCAGCGTAGAAGGGATGGAGAGAAAGAACACTTTCCTGAGTATAAATTTTTGTGTTATTTGTAAATCTTAGGAACATGTCAGATGTTTCACGTAACACCAAAGTAAATCAATAATTAAAATCAACCAGGATATTGGGGGGGGGGTACTCAAAATGGAATACAAACAGTAATAAATGTATTACAAATGAATAACATAACCACGTTGCAAGGGATAGGAAGGAAATTTAGAAGACAGTATTTTGACTCTATTCACAGTATTTTCATAGTATTGTATTCTAAACAATAAATTTGTTTCTCACAATGGTATATAGGTTAGCAATTTTGAAACTCCCTTAAGTATATACTAGGATTGAGCAAATAAGAAAATATATTGTGAATAATGAGAGCCAGGTTTCTCACTATTACAGAATAGAATAACAAATAAGGAAAGGGAGAAGTCTATAATGTAATTTTGCGATGGTAGATTGGAATCAAAGATAACACAAATTCAGGTTTTTTAATATAGATACATATAGAAAAGACATAGAACTAGGGGGGTGTGCGTACACATCCATGTATTTCCTAACCCTGCCCACTGAGAGGTCCCAAACACAATGAAAGAAAATCTAGTAGCAATGTACACACCTAACTTCCAGATCTTGGTTTCTAAACACCATTCTCTAATAAAAGGAGCCAGAGCTCCTTGGAGAAATGGTTAATTCTAGGGGTGAGGCAAAGGACAAAATTAGTATGGAACATCTTGTGCTGCCAGAAAGTAACAAAGTGCTTAAAAAATGATGAGGACATGTCAAGAAGGACACAGGAACCAATTTGAAGGAGCTCCCAGTGGTCAAATCTGGGATAATCCGAGCAAGAAAATAACGACAGTATTAGATCACAACCTACAGAATGAAATAAATGCCAATGAGTCCATACTAATTGTATCAGAAAAACAAGCACTTTTCCTTCTCCCACAGAGTCAGCATAACACAGAACATTTCTGACACCAGATGTGTGGGGGTTTTCCCCACACCAAGCAATTCTGCAACACCAGCTGGGTGTCCTATAATTCAATCTGATTCTAACACTATCTACCTAGAGATAGTGCCAGATCCCACAGGTTAAGGGCTCAGTCCCCCAAGAATACCCCCCACTTCAGGCACCAATCGCAAGCTGCAGGCTGTCACCTGTGCTTCTGACTGGCCAGCTATAAATTGGAGGTTCCCACAACCCCCTCCTCAAATTCAACCATTTGCTAGAGTTTCTCACAGGACTCAGGGTCACACTTTACTTATATTTATCAGTTTATTATAAATGATTACAAAGGATACAGATGAATAGCCAAATGGAAAAGATACACAGGGTGGGGTCTAGAAGGGTCCAGAGCACAGGTGCTTCTGTCCTCAGACAGTTGGGGTTTGCCAACCCAGAAGGTCTCTGGACCACCGTAGCTCAGGGATTTTTATAGAGGCTTCATCATACAGACACGATTGACTATTAACTGAATTTCCAGCTCATCTCCCCTTCCCAGAGGATGTGGGACAGAGCTGAAAGTTCCAAGCTTCCAATCATGACTTGGTCTTTCTGGTGATTGGCCCCCACCCACTACCCTACCAAGAGTTGCCTCATTAGAACAAAAGATGCTCCTATCACCCAGAAAATTGCAAGTGATTAGGAACTCCATGTCAGGCACTGGAGTAAAAGACCAAATATTAGAACAAAAGATTCACCTAGCACCCCTACTGCTTAGGAAATTACAAGAGTTTTAGGAGCTCTGTGCCAAGAACCAGGTGGCAGAGACCAAATATATTTTTACAATATCACACTAATATAAATACTTGAATAAATAAGTGGGAGAGACAGGACAGCTCTTCCTTAAGGTAGAATTCTAACTAATAATGCACATAGAAGGAACAACAGAACTAGAAAAATCACCATTTGGCAAACACCACAGTAATAATTACTACAGGCAAAAACTATCAAAGAATGCTAAAATTAGAGGATAAAAGTATGATAAACAGTATAATTGCACAGCTTCAAATATTTATCGCGAGTCAAAAAAATAGTAACCACAGAGGAAAAACGTGGCAGACAACACTATAACCAAGTGATCAAATGTAACCACTAATATCTATACCATGTCCCTGCTGATATGATGCCTTGAGAAGGGCACAACATCACATCTGTGGTATTCTTGCCAAAAATGTATAACCTTAATCTAATCAGGAAAAACACCAGCTAAACCCAAATTGAGGGACATTCTACAAATGACTGGCCAGTAATCTTCAAAAATGTCCAAGTCAGAAACAACAAAAAAACACTACTGAAATAGCTCAGATTAAAAAAGACTAAGGAGGTAACAACTAAATGCAATATGGGATCCTGGACCAGAAAAAGGACTAATGGGGGAAATGGAGAAATTCAAATATGGTCTACAGATTAGTTAATAATACTCTACCAACATTAATTTACTGGTTAGATAACTATTCTATGGTTATATAAAATAACCAAATATTTATCGCAGGGAAGCTGGATGAAGGTTATATGAGAACTGTGTACAATTTCTGAAACTCTTTTGTAAGTCTCAAATTACTTATACAGTATTTTCTCTATTTCTTTGTAGTTAAAATTTTTTCATAAGTTTTTCAAATGAGGGGCACAGAAAACTTCCAGAAATGCAAAATATCACCACTGATATTAAAAACTCAATTAATGTATTAAACTTCAAAATTAGGCACAGCTGAAGAATGAATTGTTATCTAGAAGGCAAGAACAAAAATTAACCAGAAAGTAGCTCAGAGAAATAATGAGACATTACATATGAGAGCAAACTTAAGAAGAAAGGAGCAGGGAATTAGAAGGTCCACCACACATCAAAAAGGAGTTGCAAAGGAGACTACAGAAAATGAAGGAAAATTTAAAAAAAAAAATGGGTAATAATTTTCTAGAATTAACAAACAACAAAAATGCGTAGATTGTAGAAATAAGATTTTTAAGCAGGATAAATAAAAATATAACCACATCTAGACACAGGATGGCCAAAGGTGAAAAATACCAAAATCAAGAGAAGCCCTTAAAAACAAGGTGGGGGAAAAAAAAGATAAATTACTTACAAAGCAACAATAATTAGAAAATAGACTTCCCATAGCAACAGCTAAAGTCATATATCCCCGAAGGACTGAGTAAAGATAACTAACACCTAGAATTCTATGCTCAACTAATGATCATTTCAAGAAGGAGGGCAAAGTAAGCACATTTTCACATAAGGACCAAGAATTGACCATTAACAGACCCTCATTGAAATATATATTAAAGGACATACTTCAAGAAGAAGGAAGCTGAACCCAAATGGATTAAGTGGGATGCAAAAAGCAATGGTAGGCCAGGAGGCACAGCTCACGCCTGTGATCCTAGCACTCTGGGAGGCCGAGGTGGGAGGATTGCTTGAGGCCAGGAGTTCGAGACTAGCCTGAGCAAGAGCGAGACCCCATCTCTACAAAAAAATTTTTAAAAAATAGCCAGGGGTGGTGGCACGCACCTGTGGTCCCAACTACTCAGGAGGCTGAGGCAGGAGGGTCGCTTGAGCCCAGGAGTCGGAGGTTGCAGTGAGCTATAATGACACCACTGCACTCTAGCCAGGGTGACAGAGCAAGACTTTGTCTCAAAAAAAAAAAAAAAAAAAAGCAATGGTAAAAGAAGAAACTGGCAAGATGGGTAAACCTAAAAACAGGAGTTTATAAAATTCACCTTTAAACAAAGCTACCATGTTGCATTTTTAAAGTAATTCAAGTTGCAAAAAAAAAAAAAGACTTCAGCAAGCTACTTTTCACAAAGAAAAAAGCACCAAACATGGGGTCTGAAAATCTCAACTAAGAATCTGGCTCCTTCTCATTTTATCTTGATCAAAGACTTTGGTTTATTCACCCAAAAAGTGAAGGCATTTAGCTAGAAGATCCTTCAGATTCCCTTCCACTTCTAGGATTCAATAGGTAGAAAACAGGCCTTTCCAATCTAAAAGAACATCTTTCAAAAATGCAAGTTGTTGTGAGTTCAGAGCAAGATCCTTCAGACACAGAACCAGTGGTTTAAAGCAAAGTCCAGTCCGAAGCTTTATCTATGCAAAAAAAATTGGAAATGGATATGATCTCAGAGAAAGAATAAAGAAAATGATGTACTTTTAAACTGTTTCATATTTAAAGAGCTAATATAGGAAAGAAAGGGGTGATATAAGTGTTAGGACAAGCAAGACAGTGTAAGAATCAATAAATCTAGAGAAAACTTGTGAAAGGAATATGGTATAATTATCAAATGCTGCAAAAAGAATAAAGAATCATTATTTTATTCTTAGTTCACAAAATTAGCTATCTGAGAAATCCTTCCTTCCAAAATCTTAACAGTTCAACGACATGAATACTGGGTAAGATCAAAACTAATTTAATGTAATTTCTGAAGATCCAACTACACTGGAATACATCAAAGGTAGACAAAAATCCCTTAAATGCAAACAGTCAATACTCATAAAGATATCCTATTTTTTACCATCACAGTTTCATTTTTCATTCTGCTAAGGATAAATTAAAAGGTCAATGCTATAAGCAAAGAGAGCTTTCATTAAAAAAAGCAAAGCTATTAAAACACTGGGTTAAGTAAAGTCATTTAGTTGTACTGCAAATATTCCAATATTCCTTTAACAAAAGTGGGCTTGGAGATATGGGGCATAAAAAAGTACACAATATAATTAAAACTCATTAATTTGAGACAAAGTGATAGATATTTGATATAAAGCATTAAAAACTGGATAAGGGTTAAGATATTTTTAAGAAAAGAGAAGAGAATGTTGGTACTTTGAGACAGGAGTCTGCCAACCTCCTCATTTGCCAGCAAATTTGCCTTCTCCTCAAACCACTTGTCTTTGTTCTTCTTAGGCAGCCTTGGGGACAAAGTGCTGAACTTTTGGTAACAGAATTTGGTGTCCCTGGGTGGGCTCATTGGCACCCCAGTGGAATGGCACCCTGCAACTGCTAGAGGAAGCAGGGAGCAGCCCCGGGACAAACTGTGGGTCTTCAGCAGAAGGAGCAGCTTCTTTTTGAGGTTAGAGAGTATAGGATAGTCCCCACAGCTGCCAGAGCATGTTTTAGCTCCAAGGAACTCCCATCTCTTTCTCCCCGAATTAGACCTGCTCCCCACAACCTGAACTGAGTTAAAGAGAAGGAAACAGATTTGGGAAGCGTTGTGACAGCCACGGCCATTTGTAAGTAAAAATCCCTGGGACACCAAGACCCTGCTACTGCCCATATGGTGGGGGTGGGGGTTCAGACCTCCCTATTGGATTTGTTTTGAGGCACAGATTTGGGGTTGAAGTCAAGAGGTTGAGTGGACTAGGGAACCTGGTTTGGACTGAGCTTATCTGAAGTGGTGGTTGCTACTGCTTGTATGGAGTGTGAGGAAAAGTGGTGGTTGATGGTCTGTGGTTTATTCTGAGCTGTTGGTTCTTTTAAAATTCAGAGCTCAAATGGTCAACCTGCCGCTATAGAGTTAAAATGTTGAGTCTCAAGCTCTCTGCTTCAGATAAACTCATTGTTTATGGTATACAAAATGACCTGTATTTGTATGATTTTTGATAAATGAGATCCTACCGCCCCCACCAGAACACCCACAGCCAGCCAGGGTGACGCGCTGGGCAGGGTTACAGCCCGGGGGTGGACCTGGCAGGAGGGAGGACCACAGCACATGGCCCACTGCTGAGTGGTGCGCAGCAAGGGAGAAGGAACACCTGCCATTGCCACCATTTTGGCTCCATGGCAGGGGCCAGGGAGGGCACCGCCTGAACTAACTCTTCAATCCCACGCCCAGTAAATTATGACTTAGGGTTCAGAATGGTCTCTCCTGCCAGCAAACTCAATGGGCCAGAGGGAACCCATAGCTGGGGCAGGCAATTTGTAGCTGTAACAGATAGGAGGCTTGAATGTGCAAGAACAACCGACAGGGTCCTTTGAGACAATCAAAAGGAATGGGCAAAAAAGCCATCCCAGACTGACTTTTTGTAAAGAACCTTGAAAGGAACATTGCCCAAAAGTTGCAAAAGCCTTCAGGTATCAAGAAGCCCCCAAGAGGGAAAATGTTTTTTATTATGTCCAGGACTCAGATGGCAAAGGAGGGGGCTGGAGCCCCCTGCCTCCAAAAATCCCCACAGGAGCCCTGGGAAAACCTGACAGTGGGGATTTGACTGGTGCCAACCCACGTGAACAGAAGCAGTATGGCGGGAGGTGGGGGGGGCCCTTCTCCCAGCCGCAGCTGGAAGATCCCAGATGTCAG
The DNA here is from genome assembly GCA_023783475.1 of Daubentonia madagascariensis. NCBI lineage: Eukaryota > Metazoa > Chordata > Mammalia > Primates > Daubentoniidae > Daubentonia > Daubentonia madagascariensis. Next base: position 880,655 of record JAKFHU010001244.1, read on the forward strand.
ACTGATGGTAAAGCCCTTGTATGGAGAAAAGCAAGGAATGAACCTTAGAGTCTTAGTACAGACGCTAAGAGGCATCCCACGGCCAGTGGCATGTCAAAGCCACTGAACAATATTGTGAGAGGATGGCCTCTTTGCCTCTGGGCAGTAACAGCTATTTGTGAGTTGCACCTATTCTCAATCCTGCCACCCTTTTGCCAGCCAAACAGAATAAGCCTTTACAACATGACTGTTTAGAGGTTCTGGAGGCCATGTACGCTAGCAGAATGGATCTGTCAGATCAGCCAATGCCAGAGCAAGATTGGGATCTTTTTCTTTGATGGGAGCAGCTTTATGGACTACGAGAGGCTGGATATGCGGTGATCATGGCAGTGGCACTGCCACCTGGGACATCAGCCCAGGAAGCTGAGTTGCAGTTATCAAGAGGAAAAAAGTAAACATTCATATGGTTTTATGATTGTGCATGCTCATAGTGCCATTTGAAAGACAAGGGGTCTCCTGATGACAGGAAATGAGAATATTAAGTATGCCACTGAAATAATGGCCTCTATACAGGTTGTAGCTGAGCCCAAGCAGGTGGTCAGCATGGCAAAAAGAAGTCAGGCCACTGGCAGAGCTGCTAAGGAGGCCACTGGAGGTGATCTATTCCTCCGGGCCTTGATACTCCGGCTAGATTTAAACCCTCTTAAGAACTAAAGACTGGGGCTCTGACATTTGGGATGGCACAGCTACAAGAGACAGAATTCTCATAGACTCATCTCCCACCCAAAGCTTTGGTTCAGCCTCTTATGAAGCACCTACATAAATACACACACTGGGAGCATGGTGCCTTGATGGATTTGGTGGGACCTCATTTAAGAGGACCCTGTTTACAACTAACTGTTTATGTGCTTGAGGCGGTCCAAGGACAGAAAGGCGACCCGCTACACAGGGAGCCCAACATGTAGGGGTCCCCTCTTCCAATGACTGGCAGTTTCCCTCGGATGCCCAGGCTTGCATTGGCAGATACCTGGTCAGGCTGGGTAGGGGCTTGCCCTACCTGGAAGAAAGAAAGGAGCATCTAAGGTTACCAGAATCCTTCTGGAGGAACTCACTCCGAGATGGGCTCCTACCAGGAGCTGACAGGGCCTTCGCCAAGTTCCTGCACATGTACGGAAACAGGCCTTGGAGGATGACGGGATGACGGGCATCAACAGTCCAGGGAAAGAGGCCAAGCAAATGGAGAGTAACATGCTGGTGATGAAGGCCGTGGACAGACAGCTACAGAAATGGCTCAGCAGCTCCTCCTCCTACTTCGAGGACGTCAACAGACACCCTGTTGCCAAGGGGACTCAGGAGCACACTCCACAGAGCCCTAGACATTTCACAAGAATGGTAACAGGCCCTCCTTTGTAACAGAGGTAACCCAGCAAGTAAACAAAGCCCTACACTTAGAATAGAAATTGCATGCATCCTGGAATTGATACAGGAAACCCATCGAAAGTGGGATAAGATATTGCTGCTTACCCTACTCTGGATAAGGGTAGCCCTTTAGAAGCAGGCTTAAGTTAAGCCCCTAAGAAATAGTTTATGACAGACCCTTCCTAGCACCCTGAGGTAAATAACCATGAGTAAAAGAAAACAGAGTAAAACAATATGTCAAATGAGTGGGTCAGGTGCTAACCACCATACATGAGTTTGCCTGAGAAGTGGAAGGGACCCTGTGAAGTGCCTCTAACAACTCATACCTCGTTAAAATTGTCAGAAGTGAAACCCTGGGTCCATCATACCAAAGTAAAGAGTTATAGCCCCCAGTGGAGGGGCCAGCCTTTCGGCGATCTAAAGTATCTATTCGAGAAAAAGAAAAAAATGAAAATGTTGATATTTTCACTAATCTTTCTTTGGTGATTTACTCTGTCTACAGGATAGAGGGACAACTCCTTAGTGAGGATCTCCCCAGGCTATCGCCTCTTCTGTTAATCTGTCTTACTGCTGGGTGTGTTATCCTAAACCTCATTTGGTACAAGTATTTCTGTACATGATTTCTGAATTTGCAGAAGCTGGTCTCTCAGATCACCTACAGGGTACAACTGATAGCTCTGCGCTCAGCGGTCCCATGTTTCTTTTCTAAGACAGCCCTGTGTCGGACACTGTGTGCAAGGTGACAGTCCCGTCCATTTCACCTTATCGATTCTCATGGTTATAGTTATTGCTTATGCCCTTTTTCACCTGATAATCTGTACCTTCTGTCTAAAACATCACCCCAACTCAGCAGGAAGTAACTTGATGACTACATCGCCCCCCCCCCCATAGATAAGAAAGGGTAAAATTGACAGTGGGGAATATGTAACAGAGAAAATGGCCTGGAAAAGGGTAAAAATGTTTTCTGTCTCTTCAAAAACCCCTTACCCTTTTTGAGAACTAAAACCTATATCCCTGCCACAGGCCAGTGGTCAGGAGGGGCAGGGGAGTGTCCTTTGTTCTTTGTGCCCTTGAGATGCCTCAAGGGAACTGTCTGGGTGAAGGTCACGAGATTGCCTTAGCTGAAGATGGGAAGAATCAGAACCTTTAAAAGCTCTGTACTTCTGCTCAGAAGCAGGACATTGGTACTTTGAGATAGGAATCCGCCAGCCTCATTTGCCGGCAAATTAGTAAACTTCTCTTTCCTTCTCCTCAAAAAAAAAAAAAAAAAAAAAAGAAAGAAAGAAAGAAAAAAGAAAAGAGAAAAGCTCTCTATAAAAAAATTTTTTTAAAAAAAGAGAAAAACTCTATACTGACATTTGGGAACACATATATATACACACACACACTTAATTATTTTTTTTGTTTTTTAATATCAAGGGGCCTTAATTCATATCCCAGAGGCTGGTCAAGGTAAACCTATAATCCAGATTTCCTGACCAGATTAGTGGTTTTTCTAACACATCACTCTTAATTTGTATTAATAGATAATAATCTCAAAAACCCCCACCTCCAAACATATATGAATCTATACAACCTGCCTAAAAGTAACTGGCTACATTTTCCATTCTTCATACAAAAAGAATCCTTTTACAATTCAAAGTATTTTTCAGTTTACGTCAAGTATAATTGGAAAAAAGCTTCAAACTTGTTTTACGGGTGGACTAGCTCTAAAAAAGGAGTATGATGATATATGCAATAGGGCAGTAAAAACAAAATTTTAAGAATCTGCTCTGAAAAAACATAATTCTAAGAGTAACATTTACCAAATTACTGACTTGAATATTTAACTGTAAAACAAAAATTTTTAAACAGACATTTAGAATACTTTCTTTAAATGTCTCACTTTTTAAACTTAATGTCAAAATTGAAAGAGATCATTTTAGAAATGAGGAAATTGGGATCCAAGAAAATGAAGTAACTTGCTGGAAAATAACAGAGCTAGGTATGACAAAAAACAAGCTCCAGCGAATATATTTTTATAAAATATGATCTTGATAACTTTTGTTGGGAAAAACTAAAGGCCAAAAACCTTAATTATGTTTTAAATAAACATTTGTAATCAATTCCATACTGATTTGAAATTCACAAGAGACCATGCTAAAATTTACATTTGCTTAGAAAATGCTTTCTCCCCCAAAAAAGAAAACTAATAAAATTATAAAAGAAAATATTATAAACTACAGGCAAAAAATATTTATTGATCACCTATTATGTGAAAGGAACTATTTTAGTCACCTGGGATATTATAAGTATAGAAAATACTTTTAAACATGCTCAAAATATGATAATTATATGTATATAATTATAATAGGTAAATTGTAAATCACTCTTTTTTCCACTGAGGTAGATCTACAAGTCTTTTGAAGCAGAACTTTCAGAGTTGTTAGTATTATACTTAACAATGATAACAATGTATTTTTAAAATATATATCATTCAGGCCAGGCAGGGTGGCTCACACCTGTAATCCTAGCACTTTGGGAGGCCGAGGCAAGAGGATTGCTTGAGACCAGGAGTTGGAGACCAGCCTGAGCAAGAGCGAGACCCTGTCTCTACCAAAAATAGAAAAATTAGCCAGGCACAGTGGTGTGAGCCTGTAGTCCCAGCTTCTCAGGAGGCTGAAGCAGGAGAACCACTTAAGCCCAGGAGTTTGAGGTTGCACTGAGCTATGATAACACCACTGCACTCTAGGTAGGGCGACAGAGACCCTGTCTCCAAAAAAAAGAAAAAGAAAAAAAAAAAATACATATATAGATATATATATCTATATATGTATCAATCATTCAAAGCTGTTCAGTATGATTTCACTTCAAACTGAATCACTAAGATGATTTGGAATATGAAAGGATCCTAAACAAACAAACCCTTAGAACTACTTACAGATTTGTACCTGAAACAGGTCCTCAACATCACCAAGATTAATATAGTTGATTAGCATAGTAAATGTGGAATGAGACTAAGGAACTCCACCACTAGGAGCAGCCACATAGTCAGAAATTACCTCTACTCACTATAACATAAGAATACTGCTTTCTGTAACTATGGTTGTGCATTTCTGGAACAATTTCATACATACACTTTCCTGTTTCTTAGTCTGAATTGTGCACTGCCAGTCATTATTTTTAAAAAAATCTGAGACTAATAGAGGCCAAATTTATAGAGGGAAATAAAAATCTTCCTTCAGTGCAGGCTAAATGGACTGATGACACAAAGAACTCCATACATCCAAAAGCACACAGATGTCTGCACTAGTTCCCAGGGCTCAAACAATACCAGTCATTCAATAGCTTTCCTTTTACATAAGTTGATGTGAGAGTTCAGTCAGCTCTTCTGAACCTTATAACCCAGCATCCTGGAACTCTGATAAAGTCTACATTTTTCCTCAGCACTATTTTCATGTACTTTGGAAAGCAAACTTCATATTTCTCCCCAAAAAATAAATCTGGAAATCATCTCTTCTATTTGACAAGTGATATACTCTGTCTACTACAACCACAATCCATGATACAAATCTAAGATCATTAACACTGAAAAATTGTTTGACAGAATATATTTTTCAATGCATGAGTTTAAAATATAATTTTAAATATACTCTATCATGCTAATTATCAAATGTATACATACACCATTTTGCTGGATTCTATTTGTTTCCAGTTGTATAATTTTTTAAACAGCCATGACACAAAATAGCTTCTCAAAAATTAAAAGAAATTTTAAGAGAACTGTTAAAAGAAGGAAAAAGGTAGCTTTTCTCTCTCTATTTTTCTCCCTCCCCCCACAATAACTACAGACATCAAAAATAATAAAAGATATTTCACTGAGTGATCAAACCTTTAGGCCTTAGGAAAAAGACAGTTATTCTTCACTAAACCACCTTCAGAAGCTAAATAATACTACTTTCTACCTTCAAAGCACATTATTATTGATTCTTCAACAATATCTTTATCGGCTGAGTCTTTGGTGAATTCTCACATAAATTAAAGCCACAGAAACTCTAATGTACATTTTAGGTATAACGGAAACTTACTTCCTAAGACACTTATCAGACCTGCTACCCAGAAGCAAAACTCATTAGATTTAGGAGACAAACTGAGAATGATTAATTTACTCACTAAATTATTAGATCCTAAATAGTCAAGAGTTGACTACAAATTCAGCTCCCTTTAATAATGTACTATCACAAAGTCATAATCCCTTATAGAAATGATCAAGATGCTGTTCCAGAATTTGGTCATCAAACTATTTATCTACCCATCCCCCTTAAGAGCTCTTGTGGCCCTTCTAATTCCTTTAACACCCTTCCCCTCTCCAAATACATAGTACATAATGCAAATAAACATTTTAAAGAAGAAAATGCTTTGAAGAAGAAAAAGTTGTCTCTGCCAAGTTGTCTATCCTTAAATATAGTAAATCCTTAAAGACAGACCCTCTCTCTCCCCAACCAGAGTACAAAATGCAGAGGTGGAACATACTAACCATTTAATAGATATTTGGTTGAATTTCATCATCACCCTTACAGTGGTAAGATTGAACTTGTCAAGAAAAAAAAGAAAAAGGGAAAAAAAAAAAGAACTTTATCTTTTTACCGAAGTATTATTCCCTAATGACCACTGAAAGCACCAAATCCTATGTGTTCAATAAAGCAATAACCTCAGAAACATTTCTGACTTACAAACTATTACAAGACTTACAAGACAAACTATTAGCAAAACACAAACTCCATTTCTCAAAAATGTCTTAAAACTTCTTGACAACCAAATTCTTTGATTAGTACAGTTTACTGAACATACAACATCATTTCAGGGTCATGTTTAGATACAACGTTATTTTAGGGTCATGTTATTTATACTCAGCCATGCCAGACTCTAGCATGACAATTTATTCAATAAAGAAATATCAAGGAAGGGTATACAGTAGGATTGAGGCACAGTAACAGAGAAGCAATGGGGAGACAGAGTTTTCATTTTGTAATGGCATTTACCCAGAACTTTAAGTTTCCCTTCTCATTAGAAAATAAACCTTTACTGCAAATATATGTTAAGCTAACCAGAAATGGGTTATTTAACAACTTAACTTTTATTTTTCATTCAACATTGATATATTAAGTAACACTTCAGAGTTTAATATAAAAGACACTACTATCACAAAATGATTGTGTATATAATAAAAGTTATAAGATCTAGAAGTTTTTTGTAATCTCATCTTGAGCTATCAAATACTACTCTTGTTAAGTCTTCATTTCTTCTTCTCGCCCCTCTATCCTCTGATAATTATGAAAAATAAATGCAGAAGAAAAATCAAGAACTATAAACACAACTATACACCATAAATGCTATTAGAAACACAAAACTATTTACAGAAACAATTTAAGACCATAGCGTAACTTTCCACATTCAAGTCTACCTGACAAAGAAGTCCAACAAGTCTTAAACTCCTATTTTTGATCTTTCTTTTCTCTTGGGGTGAGGGCGTGTATGCCAGTGGAGAGAAGCCAGGAGATGCAATGACCTTTGTACATTACACAAAAACTTACCCACTTGAAGGATCTAAGGCAATAGCTCTGGGTTGATCCAACTCTTGCCAAAATAAAACTTTTCGTAAAGATCCATCTAAATTAGAAACTTCAATCCGATTAGTTTCAGAATCTGTCCAGTATAATTTTTCTCCAAGCCAATCACATGCCAGCCCATCGGGGGACAATAATCCAGAAACAACAACATTCTGAACACTCTCAGTTTTGTTAAATTCTGTTCGTTTAATGGCTTCTTCGCTGACATCACTCCAGTATATCAAGCCATGACCAAACACAAAGTCCACCGCAGCTGCGTCCTCCAAGCCTCCAACTACAATTGTAGCATTCTCTTTGCCATTTGTAGCATCAACCAATCGCAAGTCCCGTCTGTTTGCATAAAGCAACAAAGGGGCCGCTGGAACAAGAAAAGAAAAATATGTAAGTAAAAAGAAAGAAAATGTATTGATTCTTACAAATTGGGTTTCAAATTGGCATTAGTGAGAAAATACTACGAAAAATAAGAAAAGAGTAAATAAATCAGTAGGAGACTATCTAAAATTTTTTCACACACAAATTATTATTTTTGCAGCACTTTAAAAACAAAACATAGTGACAGGAAGAATTAATTCCACTAGGACAGTCTTTTCTTATTAAAATAGTCTATCAAATAAAATTAAAAAGCTTAGCTATACCAAGAATTGGCAACGGTGCAGAGCTATTGGAATACTCACACGCTACTGATCAAAATGTAAAATGGTGCAGCCACTTTGAAAAACGGTTTGGCAGTTTCATAAAAGGTTAAACAAACAACCTACCATACAATCCAGCCACTCCACACCTAGGTATTTACTCAAGAGAAATAAAAACATATGTCAGTACAAAGACTTGTACATAAATTTTCGTAGCAATTTATCTGTAATAACCCAAACTGGAATCAACTCAAAGACTAATGGATAAACAATTGTGATACAGCTATACAATAGAAACTAAGGAACTATTTGTATATGAAAAATGGATGATTCTCAAAATAATGCAGAGTGAAAGAAGCCAGACCAAAAAATGAGTATATATTGCATGACTCTCATCTATATAAAATTTTAGAAAAGGCAAACTAATCTATTGTGACAGAAAGCAGATCAATGGTTGTCTTGAGACGAGGAGGGGGTGGAAAACAATGAAAGGGAAGGATTATAAAGAAGCATGGGGAAACTTTCGCGGGTGATGGGCTATGCTGTCTTGATTATGCTGATGGTTCCAGAGGTGAATAAATGTCAGAACTTAAACTTTACACTTGACGTAAGTGCAATTTATTGTGTATCAATTACACCTTAATAAAACTGTTTAAAAGTCTGACAGAGATAGTTCTTAATAAAACTATTTCATTCTGTTCTATATTATTAATATTATTAGAATGACCTTTGAATAGATCTAACACCAAAACTAAATATGAAGCCTGTCTTAAAGAAATAGCATTTAACTTTGAGAAAGTTGAAGCTGTTAGAACTGGAGTAGTATAAATTCCACGTTTTGGGGGTTTTTTAGATATCTATTCTAGGTTTCTGACATTTACTTTCCTAGTATCAAGTAGTAATTAAAAATCTAGAGCACCGCTATCCTACAGAACTTTCTAAGGTGATGGAAATGTCCTCTCCACTGCACAACACAGTAATCACCAGTAACATGTGGCTATGGAGCACTTAAAATGTGGCTAGTGTGACTAAAGAATTAAACTTTTAATTTTATATAATCTTAATTCTCTTAAATTTATATAGACATATGTGGCTAATAGTAGTATTAGACAGCGCAGATCTAGAGGCTGGAAGGAAGAACACAAATGAGGTAGCAAAAATAAGACCACAGTTATGATGCAATAATCTACATGATCTTTCATAATTACTTATTAAAGGTCTAAAATTCTTTCATCCAACACCAAGCCCAAGTACCATTTAAAAGTAACCATTCCCAGCCTAAGCAACATATCAAGACCTCATCTCTACAAAAAATATTTTAAAATTAGCCAGGCAGACAGCACGCACCTGTAGTCCTAGCTACTTGGGAGGTTGAGGCAGGAGGATCACTCGAGCCCAGGAGTTCGAGGCTGCAGTGAGCTGTGATCACACCACTGCACTCCAGCCTGGGCGACAGAGCAAGACTTTGTCTCAAAAAAATAAAATAAAATAAAAAGTAACCATTCCCTCTTTCTTAAGAAATTATTCTAATTCCAAAAAATTCAAGTGCTCAAAAAAGTGTAATGAAAAGAAGTGATGTTTTACCCAGTTTATGGATCTGTGTCTGCCACACAGAGTTACAAATGTGCACTATGTTCATCTATAAGTACAACATGAATTTCCCTTTTAACTAAAATTAAATCCAACTTTCTTAGTCAAAAACAAATGAGCAGATAGCTTTTTAAAAAACTAACCATCCTTTCTGCTTATTCTGTATATCTGCTGCAGCTATTGGCAAATTCATAAATTTCCCTAACAGATTTACCTTTTTTTCTTTTTTGAGACAGAGTCTCGCTCTGTCACCCTGGCTAGAGTGCAGTGGTGTCTCATCAACCTCAAACTCCTGAGCTCAAGCAATCCTCCCACCTCAGCCTCTCGAGTAGCTGGGACTACAGGCACCGGCCACTGCACCCCGCTAATTTTTCTATTTTTAGTAGAGACGGGGTCTCAGTCTTCCTCAGGCTGGTCTCAAACTCCTGACCTCAAGCGAGCCTCCTTCCTCAGCCTCCCAGAGTACTAGGATTGCAGGTGTGAACCACCATACCCGGCCTCAGATTCACTTTTCACTCATTTCAGGCCTTCACACATCACACTGACTTATTAGTCCCCACAGAGTTCACTGCATTATCTTATAATGAGTCTCTCATATTATAAGCCAAATACAAACATCAGGAAAAAGGTCCCTACTAATAAAGGATACAATGCTAAGTTCTGCATAGGGCTAAGAAATAGCCCCAAAGCACTTAAAAATTTGAAATCCAAGAGTGATAATAACCTAGTATTTATTGGGCACCTTCTTTATAGCACTATCCTTGGAAAACTGTTTGTATACCAAATCTGTGTAAGACATCAGATGGCAGGCAAATGTCTTTCATGACTTTCAAGCCAAATACTAACATTTCTACATGTACTGGACATTTTTGGTCTACAATTTTGGATTTCTACAAAATCCAAAGAACTTTTCTGGTCATCTAAGGCCTCACGAGCCTTCTGAGTACCAAAAAAAGAGTGAGGGGAGCAATTTAATCTTTTTTTAAGTTAGCAGTACTGATTATAATTGAGGATTTCTAAAGGATTGTATATAAACCACACTATTAAAAGGAAATCCCAGAGTTCATCCTGTCCAAGCATCCTTCTGATGCTTGAATACTTTCTACTATATTGTCACCAATATCTGTTCAGCAATATATTAATTAGGATATGTGATAGTTATAATGTGATCTATAACATTGTTTTTATCTATCAAAGAGAGACACTGGATCCACACACACTTGCCCCTAATAACTTCCATTCTAGAGAGCTTATGTTCCCACTTCCTAATACTCAGACAACCCAAATAACCACCATCACATCTCTTTAGTGAACATTCACAGTGCTCAGGAATCCTTGTTTTCCCTTATTAAATTCCTAGCAAATTTCTCCAGCAGCCTTTCTAAACTTTTTCTGTTTTCCTGAAGACAAATTCCATGCCCTAAATCCTTCATTCTCAGATCACCTTATATTAATAAAATAATCTCAGTGAAGGAGGAAGCAAGGTAAATGTCATACAACCCCAACATCTTAATTTATACCTCTCAAAAAGTTCTCTATATCTCCACCTATCCTCCCTTATCTTGTCCTCAGTCTCAAATGACAAGTTGCCTTTCCTTCTTTCTAAGGCTAAAGCAATACTTTTGGTTCAGTCTCCCTACCTCCTCTCTGCAACTTTGATCTATCAATTGTTCTCTATTTCTTGTATCTTCAACGGCTCATGCCAGGTTCCTACTACCAAAAACACTGTTTTAATAACCCTAACCTTGCTACCACCAAGAGAATAATTATATGTCTGCTAACCGCAAAATCTTTTAACACTGGTATACACTTCACACCACCATTCATTAGCTATTAACTCCTTTCGTCTAACTTCCTACCCATCACTCAACTGCAAATGCTTTCTCCAAGTCTTTATAACCAAATCCAACAGCCTTTTCTCAGTCCTTGTTCTTGAACTCTCTGCCACATTCAACGTTGTTGACCACAGCCCTACCTAGGTAGGATTTTCTCCTCATAGTATACTACCTACTATTCCTGTGTGTCTGCCTCTCGGCTTCAAACCTTCCACTTCCTGTATATAGGTATCCCAAGACACTCTGCTGTTCCCCAAATGAGAGCATATAGAAAATGATCCAAGTTCACCTGGTCAACAAGCAACTCTATGCAGCTAATTTCCAAAACATCTTTTCCAGTTCTGCCCCTCTCACTTGTTAGCTACCGCTACCTACCATTAAATTAAATTGATCACTTCCCCCCCACCAAAAAAAAATTCCTCATCAGTCAATGATACCACAATCCTAATCTTACCAGAATGCCTTGGAGCCATTTTTGACTCTGCCCTTTTCCCCAATATGCCAATTACTGTCTTGCTGACTCTTCTTTAGCATGTCTTTAAATCTACCTCCTCTTCTCCATTTTTAGAACCACTATCCTATTCTAGACCTTCAAGATCTTAGACCTAAACAACCCTAACAGTAAGTAATCTCAAAACTCCCCCTTTCCTTTTCTACTTCTAATACTTTTACTTTATCCAACTGAAAAAGCTTTCTGACTCCCCTTGCCTAAACCATAAAGCCTCAATACCTCAGCCCTCCACATGATTTCTACCAAAGACTCTAAATTTATCTTTTAAAGTCTCTACATCATACACACAGCTTTTTAACACGTAAACTGAGAGTATATCATACCCCATCACCACCACGTATTCATTTTCCTGCCCACTCCATACTTCTCTCCCTTTCTCCCAGCAAGCAAATCTAAGTCCTTCAAAGGCCAGATTCAAATCTCCCCTATTCTGTGAATCTTTCTAATTGTCTCAACTTTCCTTCTTTGAGCCCTTACAGTCTTTACCACTTATTTGATATTAGCATTTCTTAAAGCATACTTCCCACCTCAACTAGGATCTCAGCCCTTTGGGAACAACAGCCACATCTGATGACTAATTTTATGCCTAGTACCATTCACACAACACAGTAATATCGTACACATATTTACTAATATTTAAAAGCAATCTTTCAGAACCTGACCTAAAAATGTATTTGCCATAAACCCAAAAGGAGTTTACATGTAAGTACTGACCAAGAGCTCACAAATGCCCATTACTTACCCATTGACTTGGCTTGATCGAAGTTTTATCAAGCTTCTCTCCACCCCACAAACCCTTTGAACTTTGGCCAGCCCTAAGCTTAAGCAAGCAGATGCAGAACATCCTCTCTTAACAACTCATTCAGAGATCAGCTGACAGCAGAAAAAACATCTGTTAAACCACTCTGGTGGTGTCATCTGCTAACCCTCACTTGCCCACTCTCCCACAAAGATCCTGCTGGCACTGCTCACCCCCACCTATAAAAGAAAAGCCTTTTTGTGTTTGATTTTGAGACACTCGCAGATCTTGTGGTCAGCGCATTCTCTCTATTGCAACAGTCTTTTCAAATAAAGTCTCTCCCTACATAAGCCCAGCTTTATTTTTATATGACATGTGTATGGTGACATGACTTGGATGGGGACTAAACTTCACTTATGAACCTGTGCCATCTCCACCTTGATAACAGCACTTTTGTGAGTCATTCGAATGCCCCTCCTGGTCAGAGATTCAGGGATCTTTCCTTCAGAACTCTTGAACCAGTGATCCAGACATCTTGTCTGTTGCTAAAGAGTAAGGGGTTACTTTGATTGTTTCAAGCAAAGAAATGGTTTCTTTGGCTCTCCCTGACCCTTGAACAGGAATATTCCTGGCTCTTTTGACACTTCTTTTGTTTTCCCTTGACTCCTCTAGGGGAGATTAGGAGAGGGAATTTCCTCAGCTCCTCACAAAAGGAGTGCTCTTTCCTAGCTCCTTTAAATTCTTATATATGATTTAATTATCTAATCCCATAGGTAGCTTTCCCTCTATCAGATGCCCTCCCTTTTCTTCTCCAGCTGACTACATGCTTCGCCATTACGGCACTTACTCAGTTCAAAACCTTCAAAAACAGCAAAAGTTTACTAAAGAAAATTTAGAACATCAATGTCCTCCTTGAGAAACCTGAGATCTCCCTAAGCTGACTCACCTAAGGCCTCTCGCTTCTCATCATTCCGCACGCCTGCCTTCCTCCTTTTCACCACCTTCAACCGTCCCTTCAGCTCCCTTGAATCCTTTGACCTATCCCCCCAACACCCCCTACACCTTCTCAACTCCCCCAGTCCATCCCTATTACACCTTTCCCTTCCCACTCCAACCCCTCAACTCCCCACAGTCACTCGAGCTTTAGGCTCCCCATTTCCCACAGTGGATTCATAAGAGACTCAGGGACCGGATGCTGGAAAGGGGGCTGGATCTTTCACCCACCCAGATGAGCTTTGGAGATACCCAGTAAGCCAGCAGTCCCCAACCTTTTTGGCACCAGAGACCAGTTTCATGGAAGACAGTTTTTCCATGGACCAGGGAGGGGGGCAGGGAGATGGTTTCAGGATGATTCAGGTGCCTACATTTATTGTGTGATCAAACCTCTCTGCCAATGATAATCTGTGTTTGCAGCTGCTCCCCAGCACTAGCATCACCACCTCAACTCCACCTCAGATCATCAAGCATTAGATTCTCATAAGGAGTGTGCAACCTAGATCTTTCACATGCACAGTTTATAGTAGGGTTTGTGCTCCTATGAGAATCTAATGCCCCTGCTGATCTAAAAGGAGGCAGAACTTACGCAGTGATGCAAGTTATGGGGAGTGGCTGTAAATATAAATGAAGCTTCACTCAACTCACCTCACTCACTCACCATTCACCTTCTGCTGTGCAGCACAGTTCCTAACAGGCCACGGACCAGTACCAGTCAGCGGCCCAGGGGTTGGGGACCACAGCAGTAAGACACTCAGCCTCTCTTCAGTCCCTCACTCAAAATTTAGTCCACAGTCTCCATATGATTACACATCGGAGGAAATCTTAAAGGTCTCTTCCACAAATATTGGTGGGAACACTTCAGACGTCATATTCACTGAGCAGGTAACCTCAACTTACCCCATTCACCAGGAACACAATCTGATAAAAACGTAAAGGTAGGGAAGGACAACAGCCAGCTCTTTTACATAAACTACCAGTGAAATCAAACTTTTAAACTGAAGTATAAGCTCTCTATTTGTGTCTGTATGTCTGAATATGTATATATGTATATTATATACGTATGTATATCTTCCTACCTCCAGATGGTGTTACTAATCAGATTATAAAATACCTTTAAAAGAGATCTATTCAGATTGGCTTGAAGATATGTAAGTATTTATATAAATTAAATATTCCTAAAATTTCCAGAAATTAAGGAAATTAAACTTCTTACGCTTTCAAAAGTGTTTTTATAGAAACTTACCCAAATGTTTTAAGAATCCAAGTTAACATGAATTTAGGTCAATCTCTGGCAAATGAGACTAGTTTAATGTTGGTTTAATAAAAACAGGTATGTCTTTTGAGTTACTGGCATTAAGCATAACACAAACATACATTTTTACTCTTGGATTATGTTCTTCCTAAACTTTTAAACTTCCTAAAGGTTTATTGATCAAATAAACTAGCATTACATCTGCATTTGTATTTGGCTGAATTGAATCATTAATCTGACAAACTTTATTTCAATGTAATTATGTTATGTAAAAAGCCAACTTAATCCCCAAACAACAAATGTTGGCGGGGATGTGGACAGATAGGAACACTCATACACTGCTGGTGGGACTGCAAATTAGTACAACCTCTATGGAAAGTAATATGGAGATACCTCAAAGAATTAAAAGTAGAATTACCATTTGACCCAGCAATCCCACTACTGGGTATTTACCCAAAGGAAAAAAAGACATTTTATAATAAAGACATCTGCTCGCGAATGTCTATAGCAGCACAATACACAATCGCCAAGTTATGGAAACAACCCAGGTGCCCGTCAATACACGAGTGGATTAATAAAATGTGGTATATGTATACCATGGAGTATTACTCAGCAATAAGGAACAATAGTGAATTAACACATCTGGTATTATCCTGGTTGGAGCTAGAACCCATTCTTCGAAGCGAAGTGTCACAGGAATGGAAAAACAAGCACCACTGGTACTCACCATCAAATTGGTACTAACTGATCAACACCTACATCACACAGGGCAATAATATTCATCAGGGGGCGGGCAGGAGGGAGGGGGGTGGAGGGGCTGGGAAAAATTCTCACTGAATGGATGTGGGGAGCACAGTTTGGGAGATGACCACGATTGTAGCTCTGACACGGGCAGTGCATGGGCAATATATATAACCAAAGTGTTGTACCCCCATAATATTCTCAAATAAAAAAATAAATTTAAAAAAAAAAAAAGCCAACTTAAAGATACTTCCCAAAATCTTTGGTAACTTAAAACCTTAGACTTATGCTAAGTTAATTCATGAATATTCATCAAATACCTAGATCATTTCCAAGTAATATAGAACACTGAAGCATAATTTCAAGTTTACACAGTTTTTTGCCTCTTATTTTTATGGTACTGAGAGGCTATATACATTTGAGCCTATTATTGAACAAACTCGTTTTTGCCTCATTGAAAAGTTGTACTATCAGGAAGTGTATGGCTATGAAAAGTTGTAAGATGTATATTCATAAGCTCTGCTAGTCTACTATAAAATGCTGGTGAATGAGTTTCATAATTACCCAACTCATAGCTTTCTCTGTGAAACAGCAGTTACTATAATTGTAAGAAGTTATATTCTTACATGTAAACAAGACTCTACTAAGAGAAACTGTGAAAGAAAAGAATAACTTTGTATGCAAGTGTGTTTTTGATAAGAAAAAAGAAAACAGTTTTGTCCTAAAGTAAAATGACTAATTGTTCTAAAATGAGAAAGAGGAAAAGGTAGGACAAAACCTGAATGGATATAGAAAGTTATAAAAAGTTCATGAGAAAGGAATTTTATTTGCTGTGGTCAAAGCTGGCTAAGATTTGATGGGTTTATTTGTAAGATTTTAAAAAGTGCTTTCATATCAAATATTATACTCATGCAAAACTAGATTGTGGTTTTCTCTGTTAAAATGACCAATTTTCTTAAATTATTAGTCTACTCTTAATAAAGAGGTTATAAAAGGTTTTTCTTTGCCTTCTGAATAATCTCCCGAGAAAGCAAAGATTCTGTGTCTTACCAAAATTCCCTGTGCTTGATGCTGACTTTATCATGTCCTTGATTATTTAAGAAAGTATTCTCACTTTCGAAAGCGCTACGGTTCTTTATCATCACATTACTTTCTATACTTACTTTTTTAAATCTGTTTTTTCTTTTGTCACTTTGGTTAAATATGTAGCCAAGTATTTTTTTCTCACTGACCCATGACACTATTTCATCAAATGTTCGAACCTCCTGACAACTTTTGACATACTGCCTTCTCAAAATCAAATCCTAAATGATGCTTTTCACACCAACAACTGTCTTTGAAATTTCCCAGGGGACCCTCAGAAAATCACAAAGAATTTATTCTTTCACCTTGTAAAAGAGATGTTAAAAATAATTATGTTTATTTGGCCAAATATTATGAGTTACATGGGAAGCACTGTCAAATCAAAAGAGATGCTTACCCTCCCTGGGTTAAGTTTGTATGGATAAAATGCTACCAATATGAATATTTCAGAAGTTCTATGAAGGTACGAAGTTCCTAGAAATTTATCGATGCCCTCATTGTTCATGTCTATTGATCAGAGTCCTGTCACTATGCCTAACACTAAACAACAGTATTAGTGTCATGAGTCATAATTTCAGAGGTTCTTTTTCTTAATGTTAACTTGGTCACAATTTGCCTTCTTTAATTTGAATATAGTATTTTCTAGGTAGGCCAGTGGTTCTCAATTGAGAATTCACATCACTTACATAATTTTATTATATAGATGTTAAGAACCTACTCCAGACTGACTAAATCTTTTTGCTTGATAATCTTGATATATTCTTGATATACTCTATGTATGCTTGATATATTCATGGCACATTATGTCTCAGGATTATTATATATCTTAAGTCTTTTTCTCTGCAAAGATTACATTCATCTATATTCATAAATGACATGCACTATCCACTGTTCCATAAAATAAGGTTAATCATTATGCTTATAGATATGCTGTCTAACACTTTTTTGGATTTACTTGACTTTGGTTTACATGCTACAAAAACCACCTAACTTTCTTATCAACTGCATTATTTTCTGTAACAAATTCTCATCAGATATTTCACTTTTAAGATTATCAGTAATAGTTTAATCACCACCATTTTAAGTTTTTTCACATCTACAGATAGTTTTTTGTTTTACTCTGATGCTTCCCTGAAAGCACTTGCAAATCAGATACAGGTCAGACTACTTCTCTTCAATGAAAAGGACTGTGCCAGGCACAGGTTTCTGATGTATCACTTAAATAACTTTGAGACCTCACTACTGGACTGACTAAGGATTTCCAAATAGCTAGCAGAGAAACAGATGGGTTCATTAGACTGCTAACACAGATCCAGCAGAACAAGAATTAATTACATAGGACTGAATAAACTGATGAAGGATGATTATGGGTTTTGTTTAAAATATTGCTGATGCTTTAATGTCCTATTTTCCGGATATAAGGAACCCCCTTTCTCTTTTCTCTTAAGCTATCTATAAGTCACAACAATTCAAGCAGACTATACTTTTGTAAACCAAAATAAAACATTTATGCTTTTCTCCCTGCCTGACTCCTCCAGAATTCAAAAACTATTATTGAGTATTCTTGTTTTTTTTGGCAATGTAGCTATTTGCATAGATTTGATGAGTCTGCCTCCTTGCTGGAAACATTAGTTATACAACCAAGGCTTTGACTGGAATGCCATATTTGAAAGTGGTGCTCATTTAACATATTGACTGCCACACTAGAAAAAAAAAATTTTTCCCTGGGGCCACAGTGTTTTATCAAAAAAAAACGATCCTTTCTAATTTGTTATTTTTTATTGTTTTCTGTCCGTGAGCTATATGCAATGCAAGCCACGTTTTTTGAATTAAATTGTCAATATTAACTGTAACAATAAGAACATCAACAAGTAAGATTTTCACACGCCCTAGGCTCAAAACTAGCCTGAGTTAAATACAATTCACATGGCAGTCAATGTGTTAACCAAATATGACCAGACACTTTTAAGAAGCCACAGTTGACTTTACGAGCCAATGCTTATAGTCTTCTTAGGAAAATTGGCCTGGTACCTAGCTTATGCAGTTCCCAACCTTATAGGTAAATTAAGGAAGATCACTTCCTGGCAGGCCCAGACACCCTACAATATTTTGAGAACCTCAAGAAGACAGGAATTCACCCAAATCTATAGGTACTACAGGTGAAACCTGATGGTGAGTTCTTGACTTACTTCCCTAGCCTCAAGAGGCTTTTTAAAGTCCAATCTGAGACTCCTTAAAAAAACTTTCAGCAAAGTAAACTTAAAAGACCTATATGGTAAATTACTATTCTTGCTACACCTATGTAAATAATCAGGCCAAATCTAATGAGACCAAGTTCACAAAGACTCTTACTCTATCCCTAATAGTCAGAGATTTTGTTTTAAACAACAGGGGGACTAACAAGTGCTCATCACAATTGCCTATTACTTACCCACTGACTTGGCTTGAACAAACTTTAGTCAGCCTTCTCTCCTCCCACAAGCCCGGAAACTTTGGCTCGTCCCTAAGCTTAAGCAAGTAGATGAACAACTTCCTCCCTCATTCTGACCATTGGCTGACTGCAGAAAAAAAATTATTTCCAGTTAAACCATCCTGATCATGCAATCTGTTCACCCCTACCCACTTGGCCCACACTCCCACAAAGTTCCTGCTAGCCTTGCTTACCCCTCCCTATAAAAGGAAAGCCTTTTTCTGTTTGAATTTGAGATGCATGCAGATCCTGTAGTAAGCATGTTCTCCTATTCAAATAAACTCTCCTTACCTAAGTCCAGATTTGTTTTCATTCACAGTACAGTACTATACAAACCACCTATTTGCAAACTCCAAAATTACATTAACATTTATTTCCCTCTATCAAAAGTGATCAGTAAGTATCATTTTGAAAACCATAATAAGGCCTAGGTAAAATTAGGTACATATAGAAAGTGCTACATGTAAAATTACTGTCCAGAGTACCAGCAATCTGGCCTTAGGTTAGTCATTAATCTTCCTGATTTATAAAATAAAGAAGTTGGACCAGGTAATTTCTAATACCCCTATCTTACTGCTCTGGATATAAATTTGGTAAAAAGGTTTAACTGTTACAGAGATACTCGTAACAGGCTATTCAGAAACATGCTGGTGAACTACTGAGTGCTTCTCCAGCAGAAAAACAGGAACTTAAGATATTTTTTAATGTCTATTTCAGTAACTTCAAAAGCTTAGATTTCAGAAATAATTTCTCAAGGTAAAGACTCCAATAATCAAATCCACATTCATTTGAAAGTACTTCATATATCCATGAAATAGAATATTATTCAGCTGTAAAAAAGAATGGAGTATTGATACATGCCACAACATGGATGAACCTTGAAAACATTATGCTAAGTGAAAGAAGCTACATACAAAAGGCCACATATTGCATACCTTTTTTTTTTTTTTTTTTGAGACAAGGTCTCACTCAATTGCCTGGGATAGAGTGCAGCGGTGTCATCATAGTTTGCTGCAATCTTTAACACCTGGGCTTAAGCAATCCTCCTGCCTCAGTCCCCAAGTAGCTGGGACTACAGGCATGTGCCACCACGCCCAGTTAATTTTTTTATTTTTTATAGAGAACGGGGTCTCATTATGTTGCTCAGGTTGGTCTCAAACTCCTGTCCTAAAGCAATCCTTCAGCCTTGGCCTCCCAAAGTGCTAGGATTACAGGTGTGAGCCACCACACCTGGCCTATATTCCATTTACATGAAATATTCAGAATAGGCACATCCACAGAGGCAGAAAGTAGAATCATGGTTACCAGAGGCTGGGGGAAGGGGGAATTGGGAAGTGACTGCTAAGGTATATAGGGGTTTTTTTGCAGAGTGATGAAAATGTTCTGGAATTAGATAGTGGTGATGGTTATACAATCTTGTGAGTATACTAAAAACTGGAATTTGGACTCTTTAAAATGGAGATTTTTGTGGTATGTGAATTATATCCCCACAAAACTGGATCAAAAAATTACTTGAGAATATGAATTATATTATTAATGCAATAGTTATATCCTGAAACCAGAAAACACATTATATAATCCACCCTTCAAATTCAACCTCAGACATAAACATGCTGATTTTTTTGAGTAGTCAATGTTTAACACATCTAATCTGTGCTAAAAAATCTTTATAATAGTTAAATTTATAACTATGTCTAATAAATGATTTGAGACAAAACACAAAATGAAGCTCCAAATAAGACTACATAAATGTCATGAAACCTCACATCTTTTTCTATTGCTTTAAATGTAAAATTTACAATACCCAATATGTGCAAAGCTCTGGTACATGCTGGTATGTGAAGGGGAAAAAAAAATCTATCCTTGAGAAACCTTTCATCTAAGGGCTATTTCTTCATCAGCATAAATCAAGAATGTTACAAATAAAGACCATACAATGTGTAGCTAAGAGTTCATGCTAATGAAGTTCAGCTGTCAGCTTACTCAGACTTGCAAAATGTAGTATCTTTAAATTGGCTATATGGATATAGAATACTTAAATTACACCTCCCAATAAAGCAAGCCAATAATGAGAAAGATTTCCATTCCTATAATCCTTTACTTGGTGTGGTTTGGGACTAGTAGTGATAAAACAATGACTAAGGCTACCAGACAAAATAGTCTCCTGGTCAAACATATATAATGTGATAAAGGTACAGTTTTCCAATATTTGAGTAACTATTTTCCTGGGGGGAAAAAAATGACTACTGCTGATCATATTCACCTCTGCCTTTTTATTTTTATTAAGAACGTCATCAATAACTCTAGGCCTGGGGTCAATTATAACTTACATAACTTAATGCAGTTTTTTGCCTAAAAGTATTTCATTCCACATCCCCAATCTCCTCCTGAAATGAGTTCCAAAATATCTAAGCACTTAGATGCTTACATGGTCCTTCTAAGGAAGGTATCATAGAAACTAAAACTAGCAAGTTACATTACAGCTAACAGGATCACAGCATCAAAGTATCAATATTTTTCACCAGAGCCCAAGCACATTTTAATATTTTCTAGCCTCATGCCTGAACAGCTTGACCCTTTTATGAGAATAATTACTGCCACAAATAACACAAACAGCTTAAGAAACAAAAGCATGTGCTAATTCTATCAAATAACACTGTTTTCCTTGTATGTACAAACTTATACAATACATAAGAAATTGTATTCTAAGATAAATAATTTTAAGGGCAAATAGCTTGTTCTTAGGTTGCCTAGTCCATGTATTTGACTAAATTTCAAAGTTATTCACAGAGAACCGGATGCAGTGGCTCACGCCTATAATCCCAGGACTTTGGGAGGCCAAGGCCAGAGGATCGCTAGGGGCCAGGAGTTCAAGACCAGCCTGAGCAACATAGAGAGACCCCATCTCTATAAAAAATTAAAAAATTAGCCGGGCATGGTGGTGCACACCTGTAGTCCTAGCTACTCAGGAGGCTGAGGCAGGAGGATCACTTGAGCCCAGGAGTTTGAGGTTACAGTGAGCTGAAACAACAAAGTTATTCATATGGAGCAATATTTTATTCATTAAGATGAGGCTTATTTTACAGAAGATAAACACTCATACAAAAAGTGAAACATGCAATGCAAGAACTCAGTATAGCATCTATTGATTCTGGTGGGAGAAGTCCATCAATTCAATAATTTTAATTATTGTATATAAATAATACAATTTCTCAATTAGAGAATGTTTTGATAAAATTATTTTGCCCATACTTTACTCTATAATAAGTAAATAAGTATTACAATGAACTGAACTATCTATTTTCTAGCTTATTTATAATAATCATCACCTAAACAGTATTATGGTTACAACCCTTTAGAAGGTAAAATAAATTCAGTAGGTAGTGGCCATTCTACTCTACATAAAACAAAATAGAAAATGTCAGAAGTAAAAGTATTTCATGGAGCTTTTATTTCAGTTGCAGAAGAGTCAAAAAAAGTTCAAAGACCACTGGCCTAAGACTGTCAACTGACAAAATCAGTGCCTAGAACATAGCAGACACTTAAAATGTTTTACCAGTCTTTCCTGAGCATTAATATTTCTTTTAATTTGGCCATCTTAATAACAGCAACCATTTATTCAATGTCTACTATTAGCTGTGCACTGTATTACCCCTTCACATCTCATCAATTTTCACAAAAATCGTGTACGTTACTATCCCCATCTAACAGGGGAGGAAATTAAGGCTGAGTAACTTGTCCAATGCTACATAAAGTGACAGAAGATTCAAACTTTGCCTCTTGGACAACAAAGCCCATACCTTTCTGCTATAGTACCCCTCTTTATAATCTTCTCTAAATATAAACTTTGGATAAAATTTCCATGATGAAAATGGATTTTTCTCAGAGTATGTACCCCTGGCCTAAATAACACTACAACCTGTGTTACTTGTTTTTCCAATATGTTCAAAATATTCAAACAAAAATACACGTTCTCTTCAGGAAGGAAAGCAAATAGGAAAAAAAAAATACATATTCTCATAAAATACTTTCCAGTTATATGTCCCTTCAGAGAATCTCCCTTGATATTCAAAAAAGACAGTACTTTCTGATAGCTGAAGCATGTACAAAGACACAGTAGTTCCCGTATAACACATGGAAAAATCTCCAATTAAAGCAAAGAAAAACATTCTCTGAAAAACTGAACCATGGGAAATCAGTTAGCCCTTCTGATAACAATGAGCTAAAACCTTAAAGTTTCATAACCAAATTATTCTCTAGCCATATAAGCAAACCTAAGGCCAAGTAAGTAAGTAGGGATAAAAATACAATATTGAACTATATGAAATTGTTACCAAATAGCAACAATTCACATGAATCAATCTAATATTGGATTATCTAGTCCACGCTCTCTCCAAGTGTGTTTCTTTGTACAAACGTTCAACAGAATGTTAAAAGGGTTTATGAAAAAATTGTCATGTTTGCGAAATAATGGATTAAATGAAGTTAAAACTGGTCTCTTTACCTCAGGACTTCTGAGGGCCCTTAACGTGCTAACATGAATTATGATTCTCCAAATAAAGTGTACAAAGATTAAGTGACTTACCCAAGGTCACGCAGCTAGCTAATGGCAAACTTAGAACCATAACCTAGTTCTCCTGATTCCCATTCCAAAATTCATTCTACCTCCTCAAGACTTTATAACACAAGATTTTAAAGTAAAAAGCTTTACTAGAAATATGAGATGGGAAACACCAGTGTTTGTTCTGACAATATTTACCACCACCCCACCAAAACAAAAAAGTAGCAAAGAATTTTTATATAACAAAACCCTTCTCCAAAAAAAAGCTAAGGCATGGTATTTACACAGATTACACATACTCATGGTATTCCAAAATTTATATTCTTATCAAAAACATTTCTTCTAGAAAATCAGATATAATTTTTTCTAATCAGTACCTGAATGGAACTGAGAGAGTAGTAAGAATGGCAAGCTAAACTGTGAGGTCCACTAGAGCAGAGACCATGTCTATTTTGCTTACCACTGTACCAGAGGCTGATATATAGTAAGTATTCCATACATATTTGCTAAAACATGAATAATAAATCTCTTTTCTACCATTAATTCGCTGTAGGATCTTGATCAAGTTATAATATCTCTGAATCTGAGTTTCCTCACTTGCAAATGAAGTGGATAAACTCGAATGGTCAAGATCCCTTCCACCTTTAAGAATTCATGGCTCTTATAAATTAAATCTCAAATCTCTAGCATTTGAGGATATGTTCATAAACAACCAAAAAGTATAATAAAAAATAACAGTTGCAAAGCACTTTATATTCATTACTTCATTCAATACACCCAATAACCCTGCAAATTAGACAGGTATCATTACCCACATCTTACAGGTAAAGAAACTGAGATCCAGGCCAGGTGCATGGCTCACACCTATAAATCCTGGCACTCTGGGAGGCCAAGGTGGGGGGATCGAGGTGGGGGGATCACTTGAGCTCAGGAGTTCAAGACCAGTCTGAGCAAGAGCAAGACCCATTCTCTACAAAAAATAGAAAAATTAACTGAGTGTGGTGGCGCGTGCCTGTAGTCCCAGCTACTCCGGAGGCAGGAGGATCATTTGAGCCCAGGAGTTGGAGGTTGCAGTGAGCTATCATGACACCACTGCACTCTACCCAGGGCAAAAGAGCAAGACTGCATCTCCACAAAAAAAGAAAGAAAGAAAGAAAGAAAGAAACTGAGATCCACAGAAGTTGACTAGAGCAGAACCACAGTTACAATGCAGTGAAGCTCGGGCTTTAAACCCAAGATTTTGCTATTGAAATTCCCAAATCTTTCCATTACACCTTGTCACCCAATGACAAAGACAGGGATGCAGCACTGATGGAACAGCATTCCCTGGCTTTTAGCTATTCATTAAACAGGGCCACAGGACAAATGTTCCCCCAAACTCTCTTATATAACCCATCAAACACCCAATGTTAAAGGTCCAACTCTTCTGTGAAGAAAAATTATCTAAAAGCAACAAATCAATCACATTTTTCTCCTTGTAGTCCAAGGCTGAGCAAGTATCATTAGTATAACAGAAGATGACATTACTGAGGAGTGAACAGAATCTAAATTATGAACAAAAAGACAGTTAGTATAAACAATATGCGCTCACTGTTAAGTACAGTATTGTTAAATAGAAAGGCCACCTTATACCATTATTTTGCTACATTAAAAATTAGAGCTCCACTTTTGAAAACTCTGCTTGTGGAAATAAGACAATTTAAACTATTACATCTTCTAGGTCTTGTTACATAACATCATACTTCAAAACATTACTGCAAATACAACTTCTCTAAACTCCAGTAATGAACAAACCCACCTCTGGAATCAATCCTAGTGTTAAAATAAACAAACAGTATTTACATCACACCCTTCCCCTATAAGAAATACAACTGGGCAACCAGAAGCACCCCAAATTATAGACTTAGATTCCCCCAGACTCTAACCAATCAGGTGGCTCTCTTATTTGTTAACTCTATTAACCTTCTGTCTTAAAATAGATACATAACTCTTATGTCAAATAAAATTGTTTCTCACAGTATAGCAAAACCCCTTTCCATAGTGTATACTATAAAATAAACATACACTCATTAAACCTCACAAGTATACAACACTACATTAAATTCTTTGCCATGAAAATCAAATGAGCACTACCTGTCTGGGTTTTACATGTGGAAATAGTTTGGAACATGCTCACAGTGAGTCGTAATTATTAAGTATAAGTCATATAACATGCAAACATAATGATGCTACATTATTGTAGAGTAACTAAAAAAAAAAAATTCCTCCTCCTCAAAAAAAAATCACTCTCATCCAAAATACATACATACTGTACACACAGAAATGACACACCTGTCATAAGATCATTAGTTACTATCATGTTCTGTAAACTTCATAAGTTTTAGCGGACTCCACAAAAGTTTAGCTTGTTAAATACCTAAAAACCTCCAGAGACCCCAGTGGTACCACAACTGAAAAGAACTGACCATGAATACCAGAGAGAATTTCAACAAAACCAAAACTACAAGCCACTGCATCAAGCAGTACTTAAATTCCTCTGCTGGTAAATGTTCAATAGCATCAAGACTCACCTCAACTTCAACACTAACAAGTTTGAGAAGAGCTATCAAAAATCATGTGGGCCAGTCAAAAATCTTTGTGAACTGTCACAAAATAAAAGTCACAGCGTATGTGTCAGTTCTGCAGTCTAATTCAAAACACCACAGGACCATCGAATTTAAGCGATTCCCAGAGCAAATTATCCAGAACGGTCTATGTTATTTACCAAAGTGCCAAGCAGCCCCACGGGGTGCACAGCAAATGGTAATTTAGGTCCCAGGACCGCCTGGCTACCCTTCACACAAGGATGACTTTCCCACTTGGTGCCAACTGTACACTTGCATACTCCGAAAATAGGGGCAAGCCCTGAATACCAGAGGTTACAAGGGCAACGTGTCTATTTTATTATGGGCTGAAGCCCAGAAGATTCCCAATGCTGAAACGCTCGACCTATAACCTCAGAGTCACTCTCCAACTGCGCTCTCACCCAGGATCATTACATCCCAAACGGAAGCCAATTATTAGTTGTAACAAGGCCTGGAAAAATTGTGAGAGGGCTTGAAAAGTTCACCTAAGAGACCCGGAAAAGGGGGGCTTCGAGGGAGAAGGCCAACGTTAAAGCACCTTGGGCTCAAACATTTTAAAAGCCAAAATACGTACAAAGACCCTTTTCCCTGATGACTCCAGGCAGAAAGAGGCACACGGACACTCAGTCATTCCGAAAGAATGGGGTGCCAGGGGTTCACCAAGACCAGCAGGCCGGACTGAGGCTCCGATCTGTCCAGATAAGGTCTGGAAAGCCAGGCAAGGGTCTGCATTGTGGCCAGGCGGTGCGCACAGCCCCTGCTCCCGGGCCCCTTTCTCCCTCTCCTTCCCCACAACCAGGCCTCTCCTCGCTCCTCTTCCCCTTCTCCCTGCCTCCCTCCCCTCCCCCGACACACAAAACAAGGCCACCTCCCCCCAGATCCCACCAACTTTCCTGTCCCCCCACACACACACAGTCTGCCTACCTCTCAGGAGCACACAGAAACTGCAGGCCAGGAGGCTCCTCAGCACGGCCCCCATCTTCCCTTCTCGCGTTCTCTCCTCTCACCGGCGAGGGGCGGCCAGAAGAGGGGGAGGCGAGGAGCCGGGGCGGCCGCCGCAGCGGCAGGTCTGCACGCTCATGCTTCCCAGCTTCCCAGACAGAGAAGAAAGAAAAGGGCACGTCAAGGCTCCGCGCGCGCCGCCGCCGCCCTCTCTAGCGCGCCGCTCTGCCCCGGGCTCGCGCGACGCCAGCGTCTGCTCCCATCCCGCCGCCGCCTCCCCCGGCGCCCCGCTTCCCCCACGCAGCTCCTCATTCAGCCTCTTCCTCTCGCGCAGCGGCGCAGGGATACGGCCCTGCCGCTGCCCGCCGCGGTGGTCTCCCTGCGCGCGGGCGAGCCCCCCTCCCTCGGCGCGGCCTCCCGTGCGGTGGGGAAAAGAAGCGGGGGGCCGCGCGCACGGCCTCTGCGTGGAGACCCCGGGAGATGGGCCGGGCAAGCAGAGGCGAGCTGGCGGGGAAAGGCCGCCCGGCGGCGCATTCCGATGGGATTCTTTCCCGGGCCGGCCGACCGGCCCTCCCCGCGGAGGACGTGAGGCGACGTCGAACAACATTGGAGCCGGCGTGGTCGGGACTACTTTCTGCGGCTCGGTCGGGCCGCCGCCTGCCCGGCTCTTTGTGCGGCCGCCGCCGGCCGGGCGGGCCGGGGCTCCCTGCACGCCGGCGGCCGCCCGGGAACCGCCGAGCCGCTGGTTCGCGCTCGAGAAACCACGGCGGATGCCGTTAAGGGGTGATGAGCTCAGTCTTCGGGACTGGAAATTGTCTAAGCATTTTTTTTTTTTAATTAAGGAAAATAAAAAACTAATGCTGGTTACACTAGCTTTAAACGTGCGTCTGGTGAAGGATGCTCAAACGCCCATTTGAACCAGATTTTTATTTTCTCCCGGCTTCCCAGAAGAACAGACTGCCCCCAGAATTAAGCCCGACAGGAACTAAAGATTTCTAAACTGGCAGATAAAATGACAAGATAAATGCGTCATTTATCATTAAGACAGAGCAAAGGGACAGTTGGACAAAACTGCAGTTAGGATTTTACAAGTTGCATATGATAAGGAATGTTTGGCACGCATGAGAAGGAAAGGATTCCCCAGAATCTCAGACTTTGCGCAGCCCCTGCTGCTCCCAGCGCACTGGGCATTAAGGAGTATTGGCCCAGACCCTCCCCCCTTCCCCGCCAAATCACCTGGCGGGCTTCAGTCTAGGCAGAGGCACTGCAAGAATTAACCCTAATGGAGTCATCGGGTGCATTCTGCCCAACTGTCACAAGCCCTTACCTGGAGGCTGATGGGCAAGAAAGTAGAGCTACTGCCACAATGTTACAAATATCTCAGTGACATTGGAGTTCACTAGTGCTTGCACACATACTATCAGATTTGACAGTGAAAACTACCTTGGGGTAAGGCAGGTTTTGTTACTTCCTATCTTCATGGTGCAAAGGAGGAAAATGAGAATGTGAAAAGTTCAACGACTTACCCAAGGCCACTCAAATAGGAAATAGCAGGACCTGAACCCAACCTAGGTCTGTGACTTCAGACACTGCTCCTTCCAAGAAATGCACCCTGAACCAAAGGTGATGCAGGTCTGTAAGCAGCAGACAAGCAGGAACAGCCAAATCGCTTTCTCCTAAATTCACCTGAGAAAGTCTAGCCACCGCTCATTTAAATGACCTTCTTCCAAGAACCAGGTCAGGACTCTGCAAGTTTTGTATTCTGGCTTCCTCAAAACAGAAAACTGAGACAAGATTTTTCTGCAGTATTGCTGTGAAGCTAATGAGGCTGTGGAGACACCATGAAGTAATGCGGAAAGCATGAGATTTGGAATAAAATGTGGGTTAGGATCCAAACCCTACCAGCTATTAGATGTGTGACAGACCTTGGACAATATATTTAAATGCACTGCACCTCAGTTTTCCTCATCTGTAAAATAGGGGCTAATACCTCCTTCAGGCTTGTACTAGGGATTAAGTTAAATAATGTATAAACTGCTCAATATTATAGGTGCTTAATAAATGACCATTCCCTTTCTTTCCCACCGCCTTCAAGGTGAAAGGTATCACAGTAACTTGGAATCCTTGGGAAATAATGGAAAAGAGAGAAAAAAATACATGCTCAAATGCTTATTGTAAGATGATTTGTAGTTATAGGTAGGCAGTCATGAAGCTAATGAAAATTAACCTTCAAGAGCCCTCACTTTCACAGCCCCTTCCAAAGACAGGGGAGGGGAGGGGCCCTAACAACGTGTTCCCATGACCCTATTTGCAAAATAAAGATAATTTTGTATTCTTTTTCTGTATAATTGTATTATACAAGCTTCTGTAAGCTTCAAGTCCCACAAAACCTACCTTTGTCCCTATTTATAATAGAAAACTGGGTACAACCTAAGTCTCCTTAGGCTATTAACCTAAGTAAGGGATCAAGACATTATACACAGCTGAAAAATGATAATTTGGAGATAAAGAATTTTTTAAGCCATGCTGAGAAGTTTAAATTTTAGCCTATTGACAATGTGGACAATGAAGAATTTTGCACATAGTAGAGAAGTCTGTGAAGGGGGTGATCAGAACAGCAGCACTGAGGACTGAAATGAGGTAATGAATTGCAGGACCGTGAGATCAAAACAGTAGGACTTGGTAACATATCAGATGTGAACTGAGAGAAAGAGAGATGGATTTCCAGGTTTCTAAGTTATCCACCTGAGTGTAATGGGAGTCTCATTTACTAAGAAAATAAGTGGGTGATAAGTTAAACCATGGCCTTTTTGTATTGGAGATGTCTGGTCAAAACACCCAGGTGGAAATATCTATCTAGTAGACAATTTTGATATAGAAGGTAGCACTCAGGAGAAGAATGAAAAACATAACATAACCATTAGTGACAATGGTGGAGCTTGTATAGTACACAATCCAGAGGACACATTTTAGAATATTGAATAGTTATTACCACAGTTTTCTGGAAGATGGCACTAAAACATCTTAAACAAGGGAACCTTTTTTCTAATCCTGGCGAAGTCATCTTTTGGACTGGTGAGCTGAGGGTTGAGACTCTAGTTGAAACCACGAACTTACCTAAGGAGAGCATTTAGTGTAATTAGAAAACTGAGCCGGGGGAGAACCATGTAGTATACAATGTCTAGGGGCAAACAGAAGAAAAGAAGCTAGAGAAAGAGACCAAAAAAAGGCAGATGGAAAACTGGTTGCAAGTGTGCCACTAAAGAAGGTATGCTGAAGAACAGCAAATACAATGTCAGCTGTGGAGAATCTGCTATGAGAAGCGCAAAAGAGGATATTGTGACACGTAACTTTCCATAAGGTCATCTGTGGGACCACACGTTATGCCAATCTTTTAGGAAAGCAATCTGGGAGTAAAATATACCCACCTTTAAACTAGAACCCTACTTCTTGAAATTTATCTGTAGAAACAAAAGTTTATAGAGGTACATGTACATGGATATTTATTATAATGTTATAATAGAAAACAAACAAAACAAAAAACAAGCTTATAAAAATGGAAGTTTTCATGGTTCAGCCTTATCAAAAGAACCTGAATGCCCTTCAATAAGGGAATAGTTTAATAAACAATATTATGTCCTCATTGTGGAATACTATATGGCTGTTAACAAGAATTAGATAGATTTACATGTATTGACTTGGAAGTATAGCTATAATATATTGTTAATGGAAGAGCAAGTTACAGAATATATAATGTGATGGAATTTTTGTTCAGAAGAAAAGAAGGAGTGAAGGGGAGAGAGGGAGAAGGAAGAAGAGAAAAAGAGATAGAGAGAAAGGGAAAGAAATCCTGCATGGTTGCATATGTGTCTGTTTTGGATTTGGTTGGACAAAGCAAAATGTAGGAGCAGTAAACATGAAATTGTCAAAGGCGGACAGTCAGAGGAATGTACTTAAAGGGGGTAGGGGAGACTTAATTCTATTTTAGACACTTTTTTATTATTTGAGCTGCCATGGGAACCTTTAATTACTTATTTAATTCAAATGACTGCTTTTTTAAAAATCACTAATAAACTTAAAGTGAACAAACTAGTCATCAGTGACTTTAGCCAAAGCAGTTTCAGCAGAGTTATGGGTGCCAAAGCAAGAGTGCAATAAATTGAGAAACAAAGGGGAAACAGGGAGAAAGGAAAGTGGTTTTTCCAAAATCTTGTTGTTAAAGGAAAGAAAGCAATTGGGTGGCTAGAAAGGAATTTGGGCTGGAGGAAATTTGGGAGTTGACTTGGTTAGGGTTGATTGCTTACTTTGTTTTTAAGGTTGAGAGGAACAGGATCATATTTATAACTTGAAGTGAGTGATCCAATAAAGAAAGAGGGGAAAAAATTAAATCAGAGACTTCACAGAGGATCTGGGGCCTAGCAGGATGAATTAGCCTTGGATGGGAGGAGGAAGGAGAGGAGGAGGATGAGGAGGACCATGCCGACCACAGCTGCCACGTCTGGAGGGGAGGAGAATGAGTGTGGCTATCAAAGGCTGCTTGACCTCTTGACCTTCAGCTCCCCTCCCTCCACTCCACTTTCACAGACTTCCTCCAGGGGCCCTGGGAGGGACCCAGGCAATGATTTAGCATGGTCGTATATTTTTATAAAATTTGCAAAAGTAAGATATTTTTGGTATTCATTTTCTTTTAAATGCCCCCTTCCCAGTTGTGTATGTTCAGGCACCATAAAACCTGAATCTGCCCCTGGTAGCTCTAAATAGGTTTTGTGGGGAAAGGATAGTGAAGACAAGGTTTGATTTCCTTTATTTTCTTAGAAACAAAAGGCAAAGTCGATCTGTTGGAAGTGAAGTAAGAAAGAATATGGTGGGGGGTGTTCAGGAAGGTGATGAAGGTTTGGAAGAGTTGCTGCCAGGAATGGAAGGCAGAGTTGGCAAAGGACGTGTTATAGGATTCCTGACCTCAGAGAGGGTGCTGCTCTAACGGGTTACCAGAAATTTGGTGGATACCATGAATAGTGGACTTCTTGCCTCTATTTTCCCATCCCTGAATAAGGATAATACTTGTTCCTAGCTACAGCATGAGAATGTCACATGAGATGCCTAAGAGGAATGCATTATAATTTAAAAACAAGTGTACTTCGTTTCTAACAATATTTTTTTCTTATTTCAACATCAGCTATATAAACTCCCTGTAAAGTTTGTTAAAACATGACCAATAAATAAAACACTGCACATTAGAAGTTCTTATGTTAGTCCCAAACAGGGTGAAAGGACATCTGCAGTAGAGGGTCGCCTGGAAAAGAGAATCAGAGCCAGAGCAAAGAGGAATGTTCCCATTGGGGGGGAGGGTGACAACAGAGTTAGAATACTGGTTATATACGGAAGGACTAATGTAATAAGTACATGCATTAAGGATAATGGCAGCTGCGTTTCTAACTGTTGGAAAAGGCAATTACAAATCAAGGGAGATGTATTGGTGCCAACGTCAACAAAAATGGTGGAGTAGGGAACTCCAAGGGCCTATTCCTTTCTAAAAATGCTGAAAAAAAAACTGGCAAAAACTGTCAGAAACAATTTTATTGGAACTCCAGAAGATAGTCAAAGGATTACAGCAAGCAAGAAAATGCTTACTCAGGAGAATGGCCACTGAAACATGGTAGCAGAGGTTTGTCATTTTTTAACTTACACTTGCCCAATCCCCTTGCCAAGTGCAGCAGCAGTGTAGACAACAGCCCATGTTCCTCCTGTTTCGGGAGGGAACAGAGGGAACCTTGTTCCTAAGAAATTGTGTTTGTAGGTTATGACCTATTTAGGGGCTCCCTGAAGGACTGATTAAGATTCTTACCTTTGTTTCACCTAATGCAAAACTCTCTCAGGGTAGAGAAATGGCTATGTGGAGGAGGTTTCTCAAAAACACTGGAAGGCAAATGAATAAACCCCAGCTTCCTGCGGCAAAAGATCACATTTGGGGCAAACAACAGACATATAGAAAGCTAGAGAAGGAAAACTGGGGATTGATATACTTGGGGAATAAGGGCTATGAAAAGCTCCTGTGTATACAGAGGAATCAAGAAGGCTACATGCATGCCCAGGGCAGGACACATCCTCAGAAAAGGTCTGAGAAGGCCATATGCCTCACTTCTGGCTGATCTTTAGGCTTAGCACAAGTAGGAAGTGAACGCTAAGGCAGTTATAAATAGCCTGGCTGAGCATGGAGTTATTGGTCCCAGTACAGAGCCAATCTGCAAAAACCTGAGAGTACTTTTTCTTTTTTGGCTCTGGGAGTTTAAGGAAATCTCTGTTAAACCATTAGATGACCACGACACTAAAGGAATAGAGACTTCAGAGACCACACAATTCAAAGAATATAAACCTTAGGAAATAATTTAGAAATGTCACTAAACAAACAACTGCAAGCTACAGCAAGCAAGCAACAACAAATCTTAGGAAGGGTAGAATTTGCTTTCCAGGGTTACCACATCATTATATTCAAAATGTCCACTTGTCAACAATGAGGCATATAAGAAATAATGAAATGTGCCATATTCATAGGAAAAAAAGAAATTGTCCCTGAAGAAGCATAGACATTGGACTTCCTAAACAAAGACTTTAAATTAATTATCTTAAATATACTCAAAGAACTGAAGGAAACCAGAAGAACAGTGTCTCAAAAAGTAGAGAATAACAATAAAGAGAGAGAAATTATAAAAAGGAACCAATTAGGAATTTTGGAACTAAAAACTGTAAGAACTGAAATTAAAAATTTACTAGAAGCGTTCAACAACAGATTTAAGCAGGTAGAAAAATCAGAAAACTTGAATATAGCTCAATTGAAATCACCCAGTCTGAGAAGCAGAAAGAAAAGACAATGAAGAAAAATGAACAGAGGCTAAGAGAACTGTGTGATACCATCAAGTACACCAATGTATGCGTAATAGAAATCCCAGAAGGAGAAGAGGGATAGAAAGGATCAGAAAGAATATTTGAAGAAATATTAATCAAAAACTTCCCCAGTTTGATAAAATACATAAATCTACACATCTAAGAAGCCCAAAAAATACACAGGAGTTATAAATACAGAAGCAGAGAAAACTAAAATGGACCCTGTGATGCTATATATCAGTATTGGATATATTGGTATAAACTACGATTTTCAATCTATGTGGATACATATAGGAATAAATATAGCTGTAAATGTGTACGTGTGTGTATACACACACACTCACATATATGTGTATATCATAGCTCTGTCTACCAAACAGATGTGTTAGTTCACGCCTACTAGGAATCAGTCACCAAGACAGGATTCAATGCGCAAGAGATTTATTGGGTGAGTGCAATAGCCTCCAACGTGGCCACCAGTGGTTTTCACCTCTAGGTGGTCACACCCCCATGAAACCCCCTCCCACACTGAATAGGATTGACGTATTGCTGCAATGACAGAGTGTGGCTTTAAGGCTAGACAATGAAGACACAGTGTTTTCTGCCTTGTTCTCTTGGAACACTCTCTGTAGTGGGAAAATCAGCTGCCATGGCATGAGGACACTCAGAAATCCCTATTCATGGTGGCTCACGCCTGTAATCCCAGTACTTTGGGAGGCCAAGGCAGAAGAATCACTGAGGCCAGAAGTTCGAGACCAGCCTGGGCAACATAGCAAGACCCTGTCTCTACAAAAGAATTTTTAAAAACTTAGCCAGGCATGATGGCACATGCCTGTAGTCAGAAGCTACTTGGGAAGCTGAGGCAGGAGGATTGCTTAAGCCCAGGCATTCCAGGTTGCAGTGAGCTATGATCGTGCCACTACACTCCAGCTTGGGCAACAGAGCATAGGAACTGAGACGTCCTGTCAACAGCCAAGTGAGCCATCTTGGAAGTAGATCTTTCAGACCCAAGCCAAGCCATCATGTGACTGTGCTGTGCATCATGCCCTCACAGCAACATCATGAGAGTTTCCAAGCCAATGAAGCTGTTCCCAAATTCCTGCCCCACAAAAACTGTGAGATAACAAATACAGTTGACCCTTGAACAATGTGGGAGTTAGGGGTGCTGACCCTCACACAGTTGAAAATCCACACATATCTTTTGGCTCCCCAAAAACATAACTACTAATAGCCTACCATCAACCAGAAGACTTACTGATAACATAAACAGTAGATTGACACATATTTTATGGTATTATTTTACTGAAGTCAGCTAGAGCAATGGTCCCCAACCTTTTTGGCACCAGGGACTGGTTTCATGGAAGACAACTTTTTGGGGGGGTGGGAGGGTAGGGACTGGACAGAGCTCAGGCAGTGATGTGAGCGATGGGGAGCGGCTGTAAATACAGATGAAGCTTCGCTCACTTGCCTGTTGCTCACCTCCTGCTGTGTGCACCCCCCCTTCCTAAGTTTCATGGAAGACAATTTTTCCATGGGGGGGATGGAGGGGGTGCAGGGTTGGGGGGTGGCGGTGGAGCTCTGTGGCCTGGTCCCTAACAGGCCACAGAAGGGTACTGGTCCATGGCCTGGAGGCTGGGGACCGCAGAGGTAGAGATAAGAAAATGTTATTAAGAAAATAATGAAGATCAGGTGTGGTGGCTCCTATAATCCCAGCACTTTGGGAGGCTGAAATGGAAGGATCGCTTGAACCCAGGAGTTCCAGACCAGCCTGGGCAACATAGAGAGATGCTGTCCCTACAAAAAATTTGTTTAAATTAGCCAGGCATGGTGGCGCGTGCCTGTACTCCCAGCTACTGCGGAGGCTGAGGTGGGAGGATTGTTGGAGCTCGGGAGTTTGAGGCTACAGTGAGCTATGATCACTCTACGGCTCTCCAGCCAGGGTGACAGAGCAAGACCTTGTCTCTAAAACATAAAAAGAAGAAAAAAGGAAGAAAGAGAGAAAGAAGAGAAAATACATTTATAGGACTGTACTGTATTTATCAATATCATAAAATTACATCATCTGTTTACAAGATGAAAGGGTGGGCAACCGCAGCTGCGGACCTCAATCTATGGTACATTTCAAGCAATTCAACTTTTTCTTTTAATGTCATGACTTTTCTCTGCTTCTTGGAAGCACTTTCAGCATCGCTGGTGGCACTTTTTATGGGTCCCCTGGTGATATTCAAGGTTTATGGTGTTGCATTAAACACAATGAAAAATATGTGAGAACCACGAGAGCTCACTTTTTACTGTGATATGCAGTTTACAGGAGAGATGACCTGCTCACATGGAGATGACTAGCATTTAGTGCTAGATGACTAGCACTAAAATGCAGCATTTTAAGTGAATACTAGCAAAACTTGAGCTCACCACAGTAGCAACAGGAGGTGGCTACAAAATTATCACAGTAGTACAGTATGTACTGCAGGTAATTTTATGCAGTTATGATTTAATACTGCATCTTTACATTTGTTTACATTTCTCTTGCCTGCAAATGGAGAAGATATGTATGGTCTGCAAGTATTTGTGTGCATAAGTTTTGATAAGTTTTAACTTCTTATAATAGATTTGTGTATGTTTTATGTAGTAAATGATAAAATAGACTAGTATCTATGTATTTTTGTGCACTCATGACATACCTAACTTCCTCCTAATTTTTTTTATATTTCTAGGCTACACAGTTCATCTGCAAGTTTTTTCAAATAATCGCAAACCTCCAAAAAGTTTTCCAATATATTTACTGGATAAAGTTCGCATATAAGTGTATCTGCGTTTCAATTCCGTGTTGTTTAAGGGGCAACTGTACTTATTTTGTTTTAAGCCACTACATTTTGGGGATAATTATTACACAGTGATAGGTAAGTAACACAAGCAGGAAGCAAGAGAAGGAAGAGATATCTTTCAGACTGAGATGCAGGCGTGCCATTTGTAGGAGAAGAGAAGGAATGAAGGATGGGAGTAGGAAAAGTCTTGGACTGCAGAATGTATCCAAGAATGGATTTACCAGGTAGATGGGGAGTTCTCAAGCCGAAGTTGTTCCTTGGGGGATTCCTGTGTCTTGCCAGAAAGGGCCTACCTTAGTAGTACTCCTGCTGTGCTCAGGCTGTGGGAGTAATCTTTGGGAAGTGTAGCCTCAGGGTGCACGGAGGGGTAGACTCAAAGGCCAATATTTGAGGTTGTCAGTCAATTATGGTCCCTCCAGCAGGACATGTGAGTGACACATTTCACAGCAACCACAGCAGGCCTGGCAGCAGTGACAGCCCAGTGGCAATGAGCACAGCTCATGTTGAGATCTTAGCTTCTAAATATCATTTCCCTTTAAATGGAAGGAGGCCTCTTTAGAGAAATGGCTGAGCCCATGTCTGGGGCAGGAAAAGTATTAAGATGAGTCTGGAACACCCGATTGTAACAGAGCAAGGAAGGGCTCAAGAAATGATGGGAACATGTAAAAATGACATAGAAGCCAGCTCGAAGGAACTTCATTGGCCAAATCAGGAACAATGTACTCATCAAAATTAAAAATGTTGGTAAACGATTATAACCCATTGAATAAAATAGGGAATTATGAGCTCAAACAGACATAAATAAATAAATGAATGCATCAAAAGTTTGACGAAGAATGGGATATTTACACGGGTTATAGTGGAGATGACTGGCAGCTACTGCCTTAATCAAGGAATCAAAGTGAACACTGTCCAGGTGCGGTGGCGCACGCCCGTAATCCCAGCACTTTGGGAGGCCGAGGCAGGAGGATTGCTTGAGGCCAGGACTTTGAGACCAGCCTGAGCAACCTAGTGACACCTGGTCTCTACAAAAAGTAGAAAAAATTAGCTGGGCATGGTGGTGTGTGCTGGTAGTCCCAGCTACTCGGGAGGCTGAGGCAGGAGGATCGCTTGAGCCCAGGAGTTGGAGGTTGCAGTGAGCTATGATGACGCCACTGCACTCTAGCCTGGGTGACAGAGTGAGACCTTGTCTCCAAAAACAAACAAACAAACAAAAAACACAACAAAGTGAACATCATCAGTAATGGGACAAATTGAAATCATGTGCTACCTGATAGGATACAATGAGAAGAAAGCAGTAGCACTTCTATGATATTCCTCCCAAAGATGTATAACCTGAATCTAACCAAACTAGTAAGCCCCAAACTAAGGAACAGGTAACAGAATTACTGTGCTGCCTTCTTTAAAAGTATCAAGGTCATGAAAGTCAAGGGAAGACCAGAGAATTGTTCCAGGCTGGAAACTAGACTGACACGAAAACTCAATGCAATATGTGAGTCTGAACTGGATCCTGCTGTGAGAGAACATTTTATTGAGACAATTGACAAAACTTGAGTGGATTGTTAAGACTGGTCGTTGGTCATGTATCAATATTAATTTTCTGATTTTTTATTTGACCATAGTCTCACTCTGTCACCTTGGCTAGAGTGCAGTGGCATCATCATAGCTCACTGCAACCTCTAACTCCTGGGCTCAAGCCATCCTCCTGCCTCAGCCTTCCAAGTAGCTGGGACTACAGGCGCACACCATGACACCTGGCTAATTTTTCTATTTTTTGTCGAGACGGGGTCTCACTCTTGCTCACGCTGGTCTCGAATGCTTGACCTCAAGTGATGGATCCTCCCACCCTGGCCTCCCAGAGTGTTAGGATTACAGGCGTGAGCCACCGTGCCCGGCCTAATTTTCTGATTTTGATGGTTGTGATTATGTAGGAGAAGGTCCTTATTTGTAGGAAATAACACTAAAAAGTATTTGGGGGTGGTGGACCATCAAACCCTCACTCTCAAATGGTTGAGGACAAAAAGTTCTTTGTACTGTAACTTAACTTTTTTTTTTAACTTTGTAAATGTTTTAAAATAAGAAAGAAATAAAACTACTTATGGATTTGAAAGATAAGCATGTTATAAATACAAGGTTTTATCATTTAAATCCAGAGAGCTCTCTAACATTTTTTTAACTTGATGAGTAACTGCCCTCTTTTTTCCTCCCTATGCAGCTTACTTTAATTCATTCACGAGACTGAATGGCATCTCAGCATTTAAATACCTAATCTCTTTCTTTCATCTTTGGCACCAATGAACTGGATTTCCCCACTTGTATGAGTCACCTGATAACAAATTTCCCAGCTTAAATAGGTTTAAAGTTGTACAATTTGTAAAGCAACATTGTGAATTGTGTCTCAGATTCAAGGCTTTAGAGTAACGATGTGTTTTAGCATGCATGTTCTTTCTCAAGGTATACGTTTGTCTTTCATACTGTAAAAAGTTTTTCTGATGTTGAAAAGTTTGAATGCAGTGATGCCATGATCAAGCTACTCCTCTACTTCCCACTCCCAGAAAATCACACAGCTTGATGCATTTTTAGCCTTAATCTGAATTGTAAAACACTGAATTCCTTCAATTTTCCCACAAAATGAAATGAAAGAAATATGCCATTGCTATTATGGCAGCACATGTCCAGACAAATTAAACATGGTGCTAATCCCACCCTGCTTATCCTTGCCATTTCTGAGAGCGAGGACAGAGAAGAATATTGCAGTCAGGGAGGGAGAAATTTTTTTTTCCTTCTCTACTGTCAGAATCTATTCCATTTGCAAGTGTATGAACCCAATTTTTGCCTTGAAGATAAAGAGAGAAAAAAATAGTCCTATCAAAATTTACCTTATGTGAAAATGTTTAGGCAAATCCCCTAGACACGTGGTTCTCAACAGCAGGGAACGGAGCAGAAGATTCTGCCCCCACCCCCACCAAGCCACCCTGACTTTAGGCAATGTCTAGAGGCATTTTAGGTTGTCAAAACTGGGGGTGGGAGATGCTACTGGTATCTTGTAGGTAGAAGGCAGGGGTATTGTTAAATATCCTACAAAGCACTGGACAGTCCTCACAACAAAAAGTTGTTCGTGCCAAGCTTGAGAAACCGTATTCACGATGAACACGGAATACAGAGAAGAAAGAAGACTAGGAAAGAACAAACAAATACCAAGAAACACAAACACAAAACACAAAATTAAGGAGAAAAACCCAATAAACAATAACTCTCACACAGATTTATAAAGATACAGGGTTTTAGGGATTAACATTCCTATTTGGTGGCCTTTTAGGATATTGCTAAAAGGCTTTTAAGGCCACTGTGGGTTTTTCTATAACTGTGCTGTTACCAATTCATTCAACAAGAATTTCTGGAGTGTCTACTATGTGTCAGATGCTGAGGACACAAAGATCGATGAACCTCTCTCTTCCCTTTCCACCCCTTTTCACAAGGGAAGACACTGAAGAGCTAATAAGTATGTGTCAGGCACTGTTCTCAATGTTTTTTATTTATGTACTAAGTCATGGGATTTTTTTGAGATGGGGTCTTGCTATGTTGCCCAGGCTGGTCTCAAATTCCTGGGCTCGAGTGATTCTCCCACCTCAGCCTCCTGGGTATCTGGGATTACAGGCACACACCACCACACCCAGCTATATTAACTCATTTTATCCTCACAACTATCCTATGAGGTGGGCGCTAATATCATCATTCCCATTTTACATACGTGGGTGCTCAGTGTATGAGGGTTTAGGTAACTTGTCCAAGGTCCATAGCCAGGCCGTCTGGCTCCAGGATCTATGCTCTTCACTCACACCAGTGCCTCTCTTATGCCTCATCCAAAGAAGAAAATGGCAGATCTGGGCTTCAAAGCCAAATTGTGACCAGAAACCCAATGCTCTTGTCTGCCACATGATACTCTCCCCTATCCTAGATAAGTGCCCAGCGTGCTACTGGCTCACAGATGTCTGACTTTGCCTGAGGAAGCCAAAGTAGACTCCACATTCGAGGTAGCATCTGAGCTTATATTTGAAGCCCGAGGAGGTGTATGCCGGGAGGAAGGTCAGAGAAAAGGACAGCATGGACAAGAAGAGCTGCAAGAGGACAGGACATTTTCCACCACAGCCAACAGTTTGTTGTGGTTGAGTGTAAGCCATATGCGAGCAAAGGACTAAAGGTAACCTGGAGAGGTAAGTAGGACCAGATCAAGAAGTGTGAGCTTTGACCTTTAGGCCAGAGGGAATTATTAAAAGGCAGGGTGTGATCAGACTTGATATCAACCCTTAGAATCATATTTTGAGGTCTAAAACAAATCTCTCCCATTCCTTTCTGTCCACATGCCCCCCTCTTGTTCTCTTTAATCCCACTTTACCTGGTTTAAATGTTTATGGTGAGAGGACGAAAAGGAAAAATCTGGACTATCTTTCCCCTAGCGGTTCTCCACAGCTCTCAACCCCATTCAAGCCAGCTGACATGCAGGAGTCATTAATGATGGCAGAGGGCTGTGGAAAAACAGGAAGTAATGTGATGCAATTACAGCTAAAATTGCACTTTCTAGATTGATGTGGCTGGAGACATTTTGAGTGTGACTGTGGTCCTATTAGTAATGCTCATATAGTGCTTTATAGTTTACCAAGCTTGTTCACATGCACTCTATTGTTTGATCATCAAAATTCTCATCCTCCCTCCTTGCACTCCTCCCTCTTTAACAATGTTTCTTTACACAACCTTTAATTTTCCCCCATGTGTGGGCCGGCAAATGCCAGGAGATGTGATTTTGCCTTTTCTTGTCTTGTGTAGCGTTAGCCCCCTTTGGCCCCTATGCTTGCTGATGCAGCCCTGTGAAGTTTTTCCAAATACATCCTGTCACCTTTAGTGGCTCTTACCTTCTGATGGATCAAGAGTGTGCTTCTTGTCATGGCACGTAGGACCTTCTGCATCCTGGCTGTTATCCTACTGTGACCAACCATCCTGGTTTGCCCAGAACTGAGGGACAGGGAACTTTCACTGCTCAAACTGGGACAGTTCCGGGCAAAGTGGGGCAGTTGGTTACCCTCTGTCTCCCTCTCCTGCTGCCTCATCTGCCACTCTCGAGCTCTGACTTGTGAGAATGTCTGTGTCCCAGCAATTGCTGTCCTGTGTCAACCTCCCTGCCTTTGCCTCTGCTGTTCCTTTTGTCGAAAGCACGTACCTCTACCTTCTTCTCTGAGCCACATCCTACTTTTTCTTCAAAACTATGCTCTGAAGTGGAGGTAATAATTTCTCCAGGAGACCTTCCCTGACTTAAATGTCCTTTCTTTGTGCTTCCACATCGCCCCATAAAGACCTTTGTCATAGCATTGGACCTCACTGTATTTAAACCACTTGTTTCTTTGGCTGTGTTATGGACTGAATGTTTGTGCCCCCCCCACGCCTCCCGCATTCATATGTTGAAATACTAACATCCGAGGTGAGGGTGGTAGGAGGTGAGGCTTTGGGAGGTGATTAGGTCATGAGGCGGACGCTCTTATCAGTGGGATTAGTGCTCTTATAAGAAGAGAGACAAGAGATGATTTTTCTCTCAGCCACGTGAGGATGCAGCGAGAAGACAACCATCTGCAAACCAGGAAGATGCCCTCAAGAGACACCAGACCTACCGCCTCTTGGTCTTGGACTTCCTGGTCTCCAGAACTGTGAGCAATAAATGTTTGTTGCTTAAGCCACCCAGTCTATGGCATTCTGTTATAGCATCCTGAGTGAAGACAGGCTGTCTCTTCCAGCATACATTATGCTTCTTTGTAAAACATCTTTCCATCCCAGTCCCTGGTAGAATTCCTGGCATATAGTAGACAGGTAACAAAGCTATGTGTGCAGATCAAACAATGCTAGGACTCTGTAAGAATTTTCCTTAGTTCCCCTCCACATATCTCCTGCCAGAGGGAAGAGGTTCCCCTCAGGGTGGCAAGGTAGAAGACTCAAGAAGCAAGCAGAGTTGAGATCATAGAAGGTTTGGCCTTCCATGCTAACAGGTATAGACTTTCATGTTTCAGTAATGGAGAGTCGTTAAGGGGACAAAAAATAACATAATTGGTGGCCCTTTTTCTATGAACTTAATAAAAGCATGGGCGAAAAAAAAAGAAATATAGGTAACCAGCCCAGCAAGAATAGCAACAAAGAGGCTACAGTAAAGACCTCCCCGTCTATCTAGCGTTCTACGCAGCCTCCTCAGGGCCAGAAGGGCCTCAGAGTCTGAGTCTACCTGAGCCCACAGGTGTACCTGGCTGGAGCGAACAATGAAGAACAAAGCAGAAAACATTTCCTGACCCCAAAAGTAGTTTAAACTGCAGAGGCATGCATAGAGGTAGGTTCAATATAAACAATTCCCTGGCACATTTTTTCCTCAAACTTGAGCATGCATCAGAATCACCTGCAGGGCTTAACACACACATTGCCCCCAGAGCTTCTGATTTAGTAGGTTTGAGGTGTGGCCTGGGAATCTGCATCTCTAACAAGTTCCTAGGTGGTGCTGCTGGTCTGGAGACAATGCTTCCAGGACTACCACCCCAGAACCCCTCCACATCTCCCACCTCAACAGATAACATGCTTGTCCTTTCACTGGGACAATCAAGGTGCCCTGTGATCCAAGACTTACCCCTTTCCTTGCTGACAACAACCCGCATACGCCTTTCACTGGTTCATTCTCCTTTTGATGGTCTCAGATCTGCGCCATGGCAGGGAGGACAAAAAACACCTTCCCTCATCAGAGCTACTCCCTAACCTTCACTCTATTTCTCTTTCTTTTTCTTGCAAACTTTAAGAAATATTTATATTGACTGCTTTCATTTCCTCACCGTTCATTCTCTCTTTAATCTCCTGTAATTTCTTTCTTCTATCCCCTGTCTACCTACTCTACTGTTCATAAAGATTACTTGTAACTTTATGATCATGAGATCCAGTCATTGTGTGTCAAACTTATTATGTGACACAGACTTGATAGTTAACCAACTCCAGAATGACCTATCTTCAGACTTCTTGCTATGTGAAATGATAAGCCCTTATTTATTTTCAGCTAATGCTTCCCAAACTTTGATGTGCATATCACATGGGGGTCTTGTTAAAATGCACATTCTTATTTAGTAGGTCTGGGGTGCAGCCTGAGAGTCTGCATTTCTTTCAAACTTCAAAGTAATGCCCATGTTACCGATCCAGGGACCACACCTAGGGTAGTAAGGAGCTAAGCTATTTTGATAAGGCATTTTGTTACTTGCAGCCTGATACATTCTGACTGGTAACACACACCTCTAGAATCTACTCACTACTCTGAGTATCTTTGTACAAATGCAATGCTCCTCACAGATTCATTTTTCCAAAAAAAAAAAGGATTTAAAGCCCAATGTTAAAGGAGAGAAAAAAATTATTTTGAAGCCCGCAAATACCCAGGATATTTTGTAGCCTGGGTGTATGTTATATAGAGATTGGTAGTGTTGTTATTTTTGTTGCATTTGAGGGTGGCCAGAAAGGTCAAGGGAATAATTTTTTTTCTTTTTGCCTAGGTAGATTCCTGAGAAACCTTTCTCTTTCTCTTTTCATGTAGAGAAACTTAATTTCTCCTTGCTTTTTTTCTCTCTGTGGAGTTAAAAGTAGCATGGATGTATTTATTTTGTGCCAATTTCCCTTAGGATGTCTGCAGATGTTAACAGATACTTCGAAGTCCAAAAAGGAACTTCAGATTTTCACACTGGAGTGGGTAGAGAATAGAAAGCCCTTGATCCCTATTCAGTAACTCAGTTGGGTATCACTATTATTGTTTTCATTACTAATATTTTTTTCCTAATGAGAATATGAATATTTTTAT
The DNA here is from genome assembly GCA_023783475.1 of Daubentonia madagascariensis. NCBI lineage: Eukaryota > Metazoa > Chordata > Mammalia > Primates > Daubentoniidae > Daubentonia > Daubentonia madagascariensis. The sequence continues at coordinate 925,203 of JAKFHU010001244.1, forward strand.
TTTAATGGAGGTTTTATATCTATAATAAATTCATAAGCATTAGTTCATTCACTATCAAAATGTATACTTCTCTGAACTCAAACAGGCCATTTAAGGGGACACATTTGACATAAGAATAAATTAAACTGGCATGAAAAAGGAAAATGACATCTATTTAGAACTTTGGAGAGGATTTCAGGTTATCAGACTGTATGTTATAACCAAGTCTTGATTATTGATATTAGTGCAGTAAATTCATTTATTGTTTCATTAAAAATACTAATTGAACACCTCTCTGTACATAGCACTTAGGCAATATGGGTGAATACTTAAAAAAAAAAAAAATAGAGCCCAAAGTCAATTGCATTTAAGAGAAATGTAGTGTAGTGGAAGACATTTGACATATGCATAGGAAAAACTAATTGATAATGAAAAACAACCACACAAGAGGTTTGAGAAGCAGAATGCCGAGTGAGTGGGTTGGGGGCAAGATGTGCTAGGAGTTCATCAGCATTAGCTCCCTCAGCAGTTTGAATGATCTCATGAAGCAGGTAAGATTCCCTCACAGGAAGCTGGGAGAGGGAGAGCAGAAGTGGAGGGCCTTGGATGATCACAGTACGAAAAAGTGGGAAAATAGAAGGAAGAAGAATATTCTATTCAAGGAAGACCTAAGAGCAAAAGCACACTCATGCACCAGTGAATAAGCCAATCTGACTGCAGCAGAGATTTTCAGATGGAGAAAAGTAAGAAAATCTTATTTTAGTAGCACTAGAAAATATCTAAGATTTCATCAAGTTCCTTGGAAGAAATCAAGATTTGAAGGTCAGTTTGATTTATCAATGTCTAGTAAAGTTGAAAATGCACGTGTCATATGTTCTGGTCAGTGCCATGGCAGGATACAGAATGTGCTCTCACCCTGGATAATTGTGGACAATTCAAGAAAAGGATTATTTACAAAAACGTGGGTAGGGTTAATGGCAACTTTAAAAAACAAGGGGGCCAGGGCGGTGGCTCACGCCTGTAATCCTAGCACTCTGGGAGGTGGAGGTAAAAGGATCACTTGAGCTCAGGAGTTGGAGACCTGAGCAACAGTGAGACCTCATCTCTACTAGAAATAGAAAAAGTAGCCGGGCCTCACGGCATGCGCCTGTAGTCCCAGTTACTTGGGAGAGTGAGGCAAAAGGATCCATTGAGCCCAGGAGTTTGAGGTTGCAGAGAGCTATGATGATACCACTGTACTCTCAAGGGTAGCAATAGCAGGAGGGCCTGGGGGACTTCATTGCTGCCTCTAGGCCTGAAGGGACAAAGAGAGGGTGTGGTTATCAAAACCCCACAACCCTAGGAGAACAGCAGTGGCAGTGGGAGAGCCACTCGACAGGAGCTCTAATCTTAGATGGAGGGATGCAGCCAACTACAGAGGCCCCCCAGGGTGAAAGCCAGACTCTACTTTCCTGTTGGCATCTCCTACTGGCCAAATCCAACAAGAAGCCAGAGGGAAAGGGAATTCATTGACACAGTCCATAAAGGTCAGCTTCCTGGGGCACAGGGTAAAGAGGAAGAGAGAGTGGATCTGAGGGGCAAATGGAAAACATCCAGCGTACCACATGACCCACAATCCTACCTCTAGGTTTATACCTATGGAAACTCTTCCACATAAGTACAGAAAGACATGCACAAATATTGCCTTGCAGCATTGTTTTTCGTAGCTTTTTTAACTGGGGAGAGAGCTGAATGTTTATCAATAAGGGGCTACATAAATTGAGGTATATTCATTTGTTAGAATACAGGGCAGCCAATAATATGAATGAACTGGATGTGTGTGTGTGTGTGTGTGTGTGTTGTAGAGAGATATATGCAGTATGACAGATATTGGATAAAAATATTCAAAACAAACAGAAAAGCAATCGTTGTATATTGTTTACACCTACATATATGTAGAAGTGTAAAAACGTGAGTAGAAGAATAGAATGTATGAAGACAGAGAAGCCAGAGAAACCAAAATTATGATAGTAGTTTCCTCTGGTAAAGGAGGAAAAGGGAATGATATTGGGGAAGATGGAAACAAGATCTGTACTGGTCAAGGTTCTCCAGAGAGACAGAACCAATATGATATGTACATGTATGTGCAGATAGATAGATAGACAGATAAGAGGGGATTTATTGGGAGAATTGGTTTGAGCGATTTTGGAGACTGAGAAGCCCCATGACAGGCCGTCTGCCAGCTGGAGATGCCAGTAGCATGGCTCAGACCAAGTCCAAAAGCCTCAGAAACAGGGAAGCTGATGGTGTAACTCTAAGTCCAAGGCTGAAGGCCTGAGAATCCAGGGTGCTGCTGGTATAAGTCCTGGAGTCCAAAGGCTGGATAGCCTGGAGTTCTGACGTCCAAGGGCAGGAGAAGAAGGTGTCCCAGGAGAGAGAGAGAGAAAGAATCCACCTTTCCTCTGCCTTTTTGTTCTATCTGGGGCCCCCAGACAATTGGATGCTCCCTGCCCACATTGAAGGCGGATCTTCCCCAGTCAGTCCACCAAGTCACACCAACTCACACGCCAATGTCCTCTGGAAACACCCTCACAGACACACCCAGAAATAATGCTTTACCGGTTTTCTAGGTATCCCTTAATCCAGTCAAGTTGACACATAAAGTTAACCATCAAATATATTGTTTATTTCAGAAAGATGTGAAGCAAAGATGACAAGTCTAGTGATAACTGCTATGAAGGGGGGGAAAAGGCAGAGGAAGGAGATGGAGAGTCATGGTGGATGATACTTAAAATTTAGACAGAGTGCCTACAAGAATCCTCTGGGGAGGTGACGTTAGAGCAGAGGCCCAGATGAGGGAGAGTAAAGCTTGCACGTATCAGGGACCAGTCCTCCAGGCTGCGGGAATGGCAAGTGCAAGCGCTGAGGGGCTTCCTGTTTGGCCTGTTAGTGTGAGGAGTCGGTGTGCACAGCAGGCAGAAAACAGAGGGGAGGGCGGCAGGAAGCGGCTTGCAGGGTTAAGCAGGGTCCTGCTCAGGGAGGGCATTTGGGCTATGTCACAGAGGTGGTGGGAGGGGTGGGGAATGGGGAGAAGGGAAGAAGAGAGGTTCCTAGGAAAGGGGAGCAGAGGATGAGTGAAGAGGCCAGCCTCCCGTCAGGGTAACATAACTGGGGCCGAGCCCCAGTGGAGCAGCTGCAGTGCTCGGTGTCAAGCAGGCAGCAGATATCAGTCATGCCATATATTAAAAAAAATTTCTTTAATGTATTGAGGTGAAATTCACATAAGATTTAATTATTTATTTTAAGTGAGCAATTCCGTACATTTAGTACATTCACAATGTTGTGCAACTACAACCTCTCTCTAGTTCTAAAACATTTCCATCTCACCCAAATGAATCACTCCGTACCCAGCAGTTTCTCCCCATTTCTCCCTCTCCTTGACCCTTGGCAACCACCAATCTGCATTCTGTCTGTATGAATTTACCTTTTCTGGACATTTCATATAAGTGGAATCATATTGAATGACCTTTTGTGTCTGGCTTCTTTCACTTAGCATATTTTGAGGTTCATCCATGTTGTAGCACGTACCAGTACTTCATTCCTTCTTATAGCTATATAATACTCTGTTGTACATGTATTTGCAGTCATGATATTTGAAAATTTGTCAATTGTGGTAAAATACACATAATAAAATTTACCATCTTAACTATTTTTAAGTGTACAGTGCAGTGGCATTAATAATATACACTCACGTTGTTGTACAACTGTCACTACCATCTACCTCAAGAACTTTTTTCTGCTCCCCAAACTGAAACTCTATACCCATTAAACAATAACTCCCAAGTGCCCCCTCCTGCAACCACCATTCTGTTTTTCGTCTCTATGAATTTGACTATTCTCTGTACCTCATACAGGTGGAAGCATACGGTGTTTATCTTTTTGTGACTAGCTTATTTCACTTAGCATAACGTCCTCAAGGCTCATCCATGTTGTAACATGTGTCAGAATTTCCTTCCCTTTTAAGGATAAATAATATTCCATTCCAAACATATATGCATTTTGTTCATTGCTCATCTGTTGATGGACACTTGGGCTGCTTCCACCTTTTAGCTATTGTGAATAATGGTGCTATGAACATGAGTATACAAATATCTGTTCTTTTGAGTATATACCCAGAGGTGGAATTGCTGGATCATACAGCAATTCTGTTTTAATTTTTTGAGGAAACACCATACTGTTTTCCATAATGGCTGCACCATTTTATATTCCCATCAACAATGTGCAGTCATGATTTTTTTTTTTTTTTTGAGACAGAGTCTTGCTCTGTTACCCTGGCTAGAGTGCAGTGGCATCATCATAGCTCACTGCAACCTCAAACTCCTGAGCTCAAGCGATCCTCCTGGCTTAGCCTCCCAAGTAGCTGGCATGTGCCACCACACCTGACTAATTTTTTCTATTTTTAGTAGAGACAGGGTCTTGCTCTTGCTTAGGCTGGTCTTGAAATCCTGACCTCAAGTGATCCTCTTGGCTTAGCCTCCCAGAGCACTGGGATTACAGGCGTGAGCCACCATGCCCAGCCCATCATAATATTTTAATGTTCCCCAATTCAGTATGTGTGGAGAGGACTAGGCAGCTCTCTGGAGTGGACAGTGACCTGCACGTTATCTGATGGGTCTCTCCTTGGTTCAGGAGGGCAAGGCTAAGTAGTAAGCCAGGTATGGCTTAAGTAAGCAAGATATGATGGTTAATTTTATGTGTCAATTTGACTGGGCCAAGGGATGCCCAGATTAAACATTATTTCTGGGTGTGTCTGGAACTTGGTTCTACTACCTCACTCCCCACGTGGCCTGGGAGAGGCAGTACTGGAAAGTGGACAGCTTCATTGGGATCAAGCAGATGCCAAAAGCCCCAGGGAAGGGAGGCCCTGGGCCCTGCACCCCTCTACCCTGCCCCTCAAATGCACCAGCCTCTAAGACCATAGCTCAGCCTCCTTAACTGGACTCCTGACCCCTCAACTATCTCTTCCTACAATTGGTCGGTCAGTCTATCCACGTAGGTGATGCCGTCTACCCAGCTGGCCTGTCTGGGGTGGCTAGAGGTTCAGGCAGGTGAGGATGTTTCCAGATGAAATGAGCATTGGCAGACTCAGTAGCATAGCTTGCCCTCCCAGTGTGAGTGGGCACCATCCAATTTGTTGTGAAACTGAACAGAACAAAAGTCAGAGGAAGGAGGAATTTATCCCCTTTTTTTCTGTCTCACTGCTTGAGCTGGGACATCTCATTTCATCTTCTCCTGCTCTCAGGTTGGGAATTACACCATTGTCTACCCTGGTTCTTAGGCCTTTGGACTTGGACTAAATTATGCCGCTGGCTTTTCTCGGTCTCCAGCTTGCAGATGGCAGATTATGAGACTTCTGAGCCTCCCAAATTGCATGGGCCAATTTCTCATTATTATCTATCTATCTAAAGTCCTGTGGGTTCTGTTTCTCAGGAAAACCCTGACTGATATACTAGGTGTTCATTATGAGTAGCTGAGGGTTGGGACAGGAAAATACAGAGGTTGGTAGTGCTAGAAGAGGTTTGGAGTCAGGGACCAAAGCGCCAGTGGAGGGCTTGGACTAGGATGGTGCCTCTGAGGATGGAAAAGAGATGGAAACAGGAGACGTTAGATTACGGCCAGAATCAAAAAGTCACATAATATTAATAACAAGTGTTGGCAAGGATGTAGAGAAATCAGAACCCTTACACACTGCTGGTAGAAATGTAAAATGGCATATCTGCTTTGGAAAACAGTCTGGCAATTCTTAATCAATTAAACAGATTTACTCTATGACCCAGCTATTCCACTCCTGGATGTATACCCAAAAGAAACGAAGACACATGTCCACTCAAAAGCTTGTACATAAATATTTATAGTAGCATTATCCATAATAGCCAAAAGGTGGAAACAACCCAAATGTCCATCAACTAATGAATGAATAAACAAAATGTGGTATGTTCATAAATGAAGTATTATTCAGCCATAAAAAAGGATGAAGTACTGACACATGCTACAACATGGGTGAACCTTGTAAACATCATGCTAAGTGAAAGAAGCCAGTCACAAAAGATCATGTGTATGATTCCATTCACATGAAATGTACAGAACAGGGAGATCTACAGAGACAGAAAATAGAATGGTGGTTGCTTAAGGTTAGGTGTGGTGTGGGGTGATGTGAGGATAAGGAGGTTATAGCCAAAATGTTCTAAAACTGACCGTGGTGATGGTTGCACGTATCTGTAAATATACTAAAAACCAGTGAATTGTACGCTTTAAATGGTGAATTGTATGGTATGTGAATTATATCTCAATAAAGCTGTTAAAAAAAGAAAGACATTAGAAAATATAGGTTGGACTTCATGAGTGACTAGTTACGGGGGCTACAGAGAGGAAGCAGACAAAGAGAATGTCGAGTCTTCAACTCATTGTGACAGGAAGAATGTGATGGTGTTCTCCACTGACGGGAACAGGACAATGTGGAAACTGAATGAAATAAAAATGCAGTTTGGAGGAAGAGATCTAATAAGGCTGAGGAAAAATACCAGGGCACTGAAAGTTATTTTTAGGTTGATTTGAATTTTACTAGCTTTTTTCCTCCAGAAGCTCCCAGAAAACGTCTTTTTCCTATATTTTCATATCTCATCAGCCTATATTAAGTCATGGTCCAGGAACAAACATTGACTCAATCTAGGTATGGCAGAGAAGCTAATTATCCTCAGTTCCCACATTGACCCTTTTCCTTTTAGCAGAAGAGCCACCGCTTTCCCCCAGTTTTTGCTGAGAAAATGGCTACTTCCTAGTTTCTCCTTTGGCTGGACGTGTCCGGGTGACTAAGTTCAAGCCAGTGGGACGGGAGGGAGAGTGAGGTGCGCAATTTCTAGATCATCTCCTTAAAGACAAAACTGCTTGCCGCGAACTCTCTCTGTGCTCTTCCTGCAGACTGGAATAGGAGGCTGAGCCAGTCTCCACCATGTGAGCAGGACAGCACTTTAGGAGATGGTGGTACAACTAGGTGAAACCAATCCTTGTTCTTTAAGGGTAGGTAGAACAGAGCTACCTAGCTAGCTCTTGATATCTGACCGCTGACAATTTTGTGAGAGTCAGAAGTGAATTTCCATTTTATTTAAACCACTATTTTTGGGTATCTTTGTTACCATAGCTTGGCCTCTACCCAAATTAATACACTAGGGGGAACGGGATGAGCTGATTGACTTAATCCAATCAGGCCCACCTCTGGGGGTAGGGGCAGGCAGGAGTTGGGTCAGCTTCCCCTGAAGCACCTAAGCATTATAAAGGATAGTGGACATCTAGATGAAAAATCAAAGTGCTTTTCCAAAGAAGAAGAGGGAATGGACACTGAGCATCCAAAAGCAGAAAATGTCCACTGTACCCTAGAACAAGGGTTCTCAACTTAGGCACTATTGTCATTTGGGCTGCATAAGATTTTGTTGTAAGGGGCTGTCCTGTACATAGTAGAATGTTGGCAACATCCCTAGTCTCTACCCATTATATACAACCCTGTCATGACAATCAAAAATGTCTTCAGACATTGCCAAATATCCCCTGGGGAGCAAAAACTCCCCATTTGAGAAGCACAGCTCTAAAAAGGGCTTTGAGCCACCTTTTTTGCCTCTCACTTCTAGTCTTTTCCTCATGTAACTGACAGATTTTCTTTTGTAACAAAAATATGCCTTGCTTGGAAATAAAAACTTTATTCTGTGCACTCATAGGGTAAAATCTATACTCTCAAGCAAGGCTTACAAAACACTTCACAAAGAAACTGTCTTACTAGTCTCATCTACAATCCATCCCCACATGTCCATTGCATTTGTCATACTGAATTTCTCACTATTCTCAAAGTTGCCATGCTTTGTTCACTCATATGCTTTTAAACATACTATTCTTCCTACCTGGAGTACAGATACTCCTCTACTTATGATGGGATTACATCCCAATAACTCATTGTAAATTTAATCTATCATAAGTTGAAAATGCATTTAATACACCTCACCTACCAAACATCATGGCTTAGCCTAGCCTACCTTAAACATGCTCAGAACCCTTACATTGGCCTACAGTTGGGCAAAATCATCTAATAGAAAGCCTATTTCATAATAAAGTGTTGAATATATCATGTAATTTATTGAATACTGTACTGAAAGTGGAAAACAGAATGGTTGTTTGGGTACTTGAAGTATGGTTTCTACTGAATGTGTATCATTACTGCGCCATTGTAAGTCAGGGACCATCTGTACTTTTCTCCACTTCTCTCTTAAAGAAACTCCTATATAGTCATCAAGACCTAACTCAAACATGACTTCCTCTATTAAAAAAAAGTCCTTAAATTTCCTAAGAAAACTTTATTTCTCCATACTACTTTATTCATACTTCTAGGGTCATGCTTGGCACAATTTATTGTAATTATCTGTGTACTAATTGTCTTTGAATCCCAAGGTTCTAACAAAGTGCCTGACACAGAGAAATTGCTCAATAAATGCTTGTTGAATGGATGAGTAAAATGAGGAAAACTGCCACAACAGTGCCTTCAAATTTCACCAACAAAAATTATAACTTAGCCAGAGGTTATTGGCTTTTATTACCTTAGACTGGGTTTATAACAGGTGTCTCTGTTGATGAACTGGAAAGCAGGTGGAAGGCTAACCTTGGCACACCCAATTATAATAAATACTTTCAGTACTGTGCCTTGGTAGCCCCTGGACCACTGAGCACAAAGTGTCTAAGTAGTAATTTCCAGCTGTGCTGCCAAGGAGATATTGAACGATGTTATAAAGAAAGTATCACATTATAGTTTATTATACATGAACCTCTGTGAGAGTAAGCTGTATATGGTTTGCATCCTCGAGCATGGGCTCAGTCTTTTCAAACAAATTCATTTGCCTGTTATCTTTACAAAGTCCTGCTTTAAAGAATTTAAATTACATTTAAATTCTTAAAATTTAAATTACATTTAAATGTTTTGGAGATACAGATATATCTAATACACGGACCATATGAGCCCTTTGAGAGTATCTGAATCAAAATTCTGGTATCCAGACAGCACAAAAATTAGAAAAGTATGCCCTTTAACAGAATTACAAGGCTCATATGCATCTGACTAGACCACATGTCTCTCCCCACTTTAAGGTCCTACAATCAGAATACGCCCACAACCCCCTAGAAACTGCCTCCAATCTGCCTTTGCTGCTTCTCACTGCAGCCATCTTCTCACATCACTGGCAGAATTCTCTTTCTGTTGCTACCAATATGCCATGCTTGGGAACTGTAGTCTGTTTGGGATAGCACAAACTGTGCAATTGGGTCTGAGAATAATAAAAATGTCACAGATGGTCCACCAACTCCAGTGAGTTTTTTTTAAATCTAAAAATCTTCATTCTGTGTTAACTTTACAGCACAAATATCTACTTTATACTATGGATAACCCAGATGGAAGTTCAAGAGTGAGAAAGATGGAGGAAGGGCAGGAGGAAAGACAGTCCCATGAGTTGGGGAGAGGAAGAAGGTCTCGGGGTCCCCATATCATGGCTTCCTTGCCTGGTCCAATGGATCTCAACCCTGTCCACCTGGGAAACTGAAAAAATACAGATGCCCTATTCTCAATTGAATCAGAATCTCAGGGGATGGTCTATAAAGCCAATGCTTAAAAATCCAGTCGTGTATCTGGAGTCTGAAAAAATCTTCTGCTTCATAAACACAATGTCCACCCCCATGCCAGGGGAGCAGAAGACTGTAACAGCTCTACCATGGATACAGGGACCAAGGAGGAACGGCTCCCCTCTCACCCCGCCACTGCCATACTCTACCCTCAACAACAGCAACAACAAAAAAATAGGATAGTGTTATCAGAAGGAGGAGGGATACTGGGCTGGGGAAAAAATGACAATAATTACTACTGGCATAATTGTGCCTAGGGCTTAAAGGTCATACAGTAGGTCTGAACTGCAGTTACTTGCTGCCTAAGTATTATTTCAGTTCAGGACCTGGATGGTGTTGAGCTTGAACCTACAAGTAAACAAGGCTGGGGAACAGAGGATCCAGTACAGGTTGTGGTAAAAGGTGTGGGCACATTTTCTTAGATTTGAGTGAAGGATATAGAAATTGGGAGGAAAATTCCCATTTTTTTTCCTGCTAAGGTTGACATCTTATATAATTGGAAATTTGAAAGTAAATATTTATAATCCTCACCTCCCCAAAAAATTTCAACTATATTATACAATGTATACCCAATTGAATTAAGATATGATTCATAACCTATATGTGTAATTCTGTTTCTTAATCATAAAATGTGTGATATCTGTCAATGTTATGATTTTAAGGCTTAAGAGAAATAAGGGAATTCTGTTTTGGTTTTCTCCTAATGCACCAGAGACAGACCAATAAAGGCGGTAAAGTCTCACATTCACTGGCTGCATATGAGAGAGAGACCCACGCGCTGTGCAGAGGGGTTGCTGCTCCGGGTGTGAGAGCCTTGCCAGAAGCTCAAACAACGAGCACTTCACTATTAGCCCCCCTTGACTTAAGAGCTCTTGCAGGCCTGGAAGGAACGTTTGTCCCGGGGTGGTAGTCACTGAAGAATTTCTAGGTTTGGCCCATTAGGAAAATCGATTTTGTTTTTTCTTTTTAAAGATCCGGGCTCTCACTATGGTGCCCAGGCTGGACTCGAATTTTATATCCAACTCCCTATTTATGGGAGTCGAGAAAGCATTAATGACAATAATAATGATAAATAGTGACTTCTCTTTATTTCTGCTATGTAGGCTCTGTGTTGGCTATTTCGACTGCCACAGTTTATTTATGCCCTACCATAAGCCTGTAAGGTAGAAATTAGCACCATGTCACTTGGCTGAACTGAGTGTGTCTGACCGCGGTCTTTCAGGTGTGTCTCTGAAACCCGCTTTCTCCACAGCCCCCTGAACTGGGCGTCTGTATGCTCTTAGTGGCCTCAGGTTACCCGCAAGTTCTGCTACCTGGAATTGGACCCCGAGGCCTTGCAGCCAAATCTCCCTGATGGCCGTGGGCTGTCTCTTCTGCCTTCTTCTAATCACCTGCCACGTGCCCGCCCGGCTCCTGCTTGGAATGACTCTCAGATGCTGCTGTGACTGTGCTTCAGAGAAGCGAGTGTCCATCTGTCTTTTCCCTGTAGGCTTATCTTTTGGTCTTGCCATTTTCTCCAAGGCTTATGCAAAAGAAAATTGATTTTGCTGTGCACTGAGGTCCAGGCCAATGGCCCCTCCCTGTTCCCACTGGTATGCCTGATTTCAGGCTTATCCTGGCTGTAGTTGGGCTCTGTGTTTATGCAAGAGAAGACTTTTCAGACTCCAGACACATGACTGGATGTTGAAGCAGTGGCTAGATAGTTTTTTAATACCTGTAAGTGCTGTAGCAAATACTCCTTCCCCAAAATAAATGTAAATTATGGATCCTTGTCCTTTGGGGGCTGGAAGCTTCTGTGTTACAAATATAAATGTGGTGTTATAAAGGTTTTTAAAAATAACTTTTGTGTTTTTCTAATTATACAAATGATATTTGGGCCAGGCGTGGTGCCTCACGCCTGTAATCCTAGAACTTTGGGAGGCCAAGGCAGGAAGATCACTTGAGGCCAGGAGTTTGAGACCAGCCTGAGCAACATAGTGAGACCCCATATCTACAAAAAACAGAAAAATTAGCCGGGCGTGGTGGCACACACCTGTTGTGCCAGCTACTCTGCAGGCTGAGGCAGGAGGATTGCTTGAGCCTGGGAGTTTGAGGTTGCAGAGAGCTATGAAGATGCCACTACACAATAGCTCAGGCAACAGAGTGAGACCCTGTCTCAAAAAAAAAAAAAAAAAAAAAAAAACTTGAGTTTTTTATAGACAACATGCAAAAGTAAAAAAAAATGAAATTATCCAGGTACAATAACCAAAAAAATGGAGAATCATTGTGAAAAGTTTGGTGTATTTAGTATATTTTCTTTAAGCCTTTATATATACATAGACACAAAATTGGGATTGTACTCAATAAGGTGTCATATATTGCTATTTCATTCACTATTATCCTGCTGGCATTTCCCTGTATCATTAAAATTCTTTGAAAATGTGCTTAGTAACTATATAACATTCTATTTTATGAATGTACAATGAATCATTTAACTAATCCTATTCAGAGACTTATGTTGACTCTAATGATAAACGTGCTGCAATGAACATACTGTGCATTCGTTTCTATGTGCAACTATATGGCCTTAAAATAGAATTCTAGTGGTAGAATTACCGAGACAAAGCATGAGATTATCTAAAGCAGTGGTTAACGAAGTGTTTAGTTTTTCAGGACCCCTTTACGTTCTTAATTATTGTCGAAGACACAAAGAGATTTTGTTTATATTGGCCATAGCTATCAATACTCACTATATTAGAAATCAAAAATGAGAATTTTTTAAAAAATTACTTCATGTTAAAATAGCAATAAGAAATCCTTTATTTCTGAATAAATGGGATGAATTAATGAGAGGTAGAAGTCAAGTATGCAGGTTTCCTGCAGAGGCCCAGAGAATTCCTGAGTTTCTGGTCCCATTTACTGAGACAAAAATGGAGGGGCAGGGGGTGGGAAGGCCTTGGGGGAGGTGGACATGGAGAAGATGGTGGATCTGACAGTCAGACAGTCTCCCTCCTGGACACGTGGAAATTTTCAAGACTCCAGGCCACTCAGTGGAGCTTCAAAGGCTTATGTTAATCCCTCCTTACCACACTTTTAAAGTACCTTCTAAAATACCTGTTTTGTAGGGTTTGAAATACCTGCTTTATAGGGTCCTTTTATAAACACTAGGCTACTTATCCTCAACACCAAACAATTAGATAGGCTGTGGGAGGTTATGCGACTTGGACTTGTCGCAGGTTCTTCCCACCTTCCCCTCCCTCATTGTGTCATAGAGTCTGTCCGGAGCCCGCTTGTCCTGACTGCTGGTTCAGTGGTGTGCCCACTGATTTAAGAGAGTGAAAATTGTTGCTTCAGCAGTATATCTTCTAAATTTGCTACTTCTAAAAGTGGTTAAAAGGTATAAAAAACATAAGCTACTCCCTAGGCTACTAGGCAGGTACCTGGTTATCTCCTGGAGTAAACAGACCTTTCCCATGTTTATTTTTCCACTGATGAATATAGAAACAACAGGCAATGGCCAATAGAATTGTGACCCACAACCTCTACGCAACCAGCTGGGAAAGCCAAACCACTTGGCTTCCAACTCAGAATCCCTACCCCCTTTCCAACTCAGGACCAACCAGAGAAAGCCAAACATACTCCCCAAATAAGTCACCTAAGATGCCCAGCTTCCAGCTTTCAGCTAGCCAGCCTCCACCTTCCCTGTGCCCCAGCCTTCCATCCAGACATACCTGAAGCCTTCCCTTTTTTTTTCTCTATAAAACTTTCCCACTCCTCTGCCTGCCTTGGGTTTCTGCCAAATGCAAATGATGGTGGCTGACTCCCTTACTATAGCAAGCTCTGAATAAATAGCCTCTGTACTCATTTATTTCCACACCACTGAATGAATAATAAAGGATGTTATAAAGCCAAATTATGAAAAGAGCATCGGTTATTAAACGTTTATAAAGTGCTTTACAATCATTTTAGTACGCCTCGTAAACACCTTGTGAAGTACTGATATCCCCATTTTAGAGCTGAGAAAATTGAGAAGGAACCATGAGATTAAGTGACTTGCCCAGAGCTAGGATTAGAACAGAAGGCCCCTGGGTTTGAGGTCTGTTGTTTATCCACTGAGCTCAGGGCTGCTGCACTTTGGAATCATTACCATTTTAAAGCATTTTACTCTGGGTTGAGCGAATATTAAGAAGTAGATTGCATTTCAGCCTGGCAGGCGGGAAGGTATTGTTTTTAGTTTGTTTTTCTAAATTTTAGTAGACGACATATGGGCTCCATTAACTTTACTATGTAGCAGAATTTTGAAGCTAGTTTCTTTTCCAAAAAATTTTTCACCGTAATTTACCATTTTAAAGTTCAGCGTACACTATCAACCCTTGATGTTTGTTTTTCTCAAAGTTGGGCCTTTTTCCTCTCCACTGCAGCGAGGAGGGTGGGAGGTCATAAATCCAGCCAGGGGTATGTTCTGTTATCGTGGCTGGGGACAGTTTCCAAAGTCATGTATGGGGGGGGCTGGGGGGACGTTGGGTGTAACAGGGCTGGACAAAGTCCCTCTAACACAGGGCTTTCTCCTTTTTTTAAAAGATAGGAGCTTTTTGGCTTCTCCCTATCCCGCACCAAGATTGCTAATGAGGTTGACTGGAGAAAGCTGAGATTTGCAGAACCTCACTGGAGTGTGCGAACACCTGTCTGGCAGGCAGAGGCGGGTGGGAAAGAAGGACTCTTTGGAGCTCCTTGCTGTCTGCAAGAATGCAGCTGTCCCTATTCCTCCCTGCTCTGGGGCATTCACAAAGGCGGCAGTGTGGCAGTAGCATCTGGCCTGTGTGCCTCTGTACCTGGTCAGCCGGGCAGGGAGCACCCTTCTGGTTTGATAGGGAACATTGGCTGAGGGTAATAAATGCGGCATCATGTATAGTTTCATTAAATATTAAACAATAACATCCATTTGCTTGCTAATGGTTCACCTGTCCAGTCCCTGGAATCCTGTCATTCACCTATTCACCCTCACTCACTCGCTTATAAACTTATGCACTAGCTCCAAATTCTCTCTCTTCTACAGTATCCTTTCAGATTTCTTTGTGCGTTTTTTTTTTAGAGGCAAGGTCTCATTAAGTTGCTCAGTCTGGCCTTGAACTCCCAGCCCCAAGCGATCCTCCTGCTTCAGCCTCCTGTCTTTTTTTCTTTTTTTTTTTTTAATTTATTTTTTTAATTTCAGAATATCATGGGGGTACAACACTTTGGCCATACACATTGTCCCTGTTCTGCCCGTGTCAGAGCCACAATCGTGGTCATCTCCCAAATTGTGCTCCCCACATCCATTCAGTGAGAGTTTTTCCCATCCCTTCCACCCCCCTCCCTCCTGCCCGCCCTCAGATGAATGTTATTGCCCTGTGTGATGTAAGTGTTCATCAGTTAGTACCAGTTTGATGGTGAGTACCAGTGGTGCTTGTTTTTCCAATCCTGTGACACTTCGCTTCGAAGAATGGGTTCTAGCTCCAACCAGGATAATACCAGATGTGTTAATTCACTGTTGTTCCTTATTGCTGAGTAATACTCCATGGTATACATATACCACATTTTATTGATCCACTCGTGTATTGATGGGCACCTGGGTTGTTTCGTCTTTTTTTCTTTTTAAGGCTATCATGGATAAGCCCGCGTAAAAGGCCTGTAAATGGACACGATCAGGAATGTGTTGTGATTGCTGGAAAAGGTTTCCTTTTTTTCTCTGATGGCACGAGTGAGGCAGGCTTTCGGGGATTGTGAGAACAGATGAAGCCCCTGAGGAGATGGGCTGCCCATCCCATTGGTCTCCCTGCTCCTCTTGGGAGCCTCCAAGGCAGTGAGGATGCCGGGGGAGAATGCAGGCCTCAGGGCCTGAGAAGCTGAGGGTGGCGCTGGCGAGAGGGAAGAGCAAGTGGGAGGGAGGAAGGCAGAAGCCTGAAAGACCCCACTGCTCCTAACTTTGATCATTCTTGTCTGGCTACATTTGGGTTTCCTTTCGTCCCATGAAAAGAAAGGTCTGAAAGCTGGGCGTGGTGGCCCATGCATGCAGTCCCAGCTACTGGGGAGGCTGAGGTGGGAGGATCGTGTGAGCCCAGGAGTTCAAGTCCAGCCTGAGCAACGTAGTAAGACCCCTTTAAAGAAAAGAAAAAAGAAAGGCCAAAAACCTTAGAGTGTTGGGAGTCTAGAAGATGTTAAAACTAGCAGACGTTTATCGATCACCTATTTAATGCATGGGCCAGCAGGACTTGTCACGGCAGAAAAAGGCAGGATGGAGAGGCAGAGGACCAGGTTGTACAAATCCTTCAGCTCTGGGCTATATTTTTCTTGTCCTTTACAGCACTGTAATTAGGACTAGATGAGGAAAAAAATTAGGCGTGAGCTCTATCCACAGGGGGCAAAAAATAAATAACTCTAACAAGTAAAAAGAAATGTAAGATGAAGCACTAATCTTTCAGGCACTTTTAATATTGCTGGGAAGACAAATTATCCATATAAAAAGGTGAAAATAAATATAAAGTTGAGTAGGTAATTCTGTTGGTCCTTGATAGACAGCATTTGTATATAATCATCAGAATTTAGTCTTTAACAAATCTTGTGTCCTAGTTTTCTATTATTACATGTAAATGGATATTTCTTATTGAGACCAGATGAAAAACAAATGTTTACTAAAGAAGTTATAAATTACATAATATATAATGCAATTGAAAGTCGAAATTGGACCCCCCTCCCCAATGTCTGGGTGTGTGCATTATTTTCAGAGACATATCCCTGCTCGTGGTGGTACAGTGTGGCAGACCTGAAGGCTGGAGCCCTCAGTTCTAGTGTGGGCTCTTTTGCTAACTGACATGATAATTTGGGGACAAATAACTTAGATTCTGAGCCTTATTTTGTCTACAAAAGTACACTAAGAGTTACCTTAATTAAAAATTATCCAAAAATATAAGAACACAAACAAAAACACATTCTGTCAGCTCATCCTCTTTATAGGCTAGGTACCATCTCCACCCAAAGGAGAAAAATAATCAAAATCAAAATGCTTATTCACTGATCTATCTGCACATGGTCTTAGTTAAAATAAGAGTATACACTTCATTACTGTGCACCTGGATTTTGTCCGATTCTCCTAAAAAAATACATGTAAGTGGGGTCTTGACTGGATTTTCTCTTGATGATATAGAAGCTGTTGCATACACAGCCAAATCACATTCCTGCCCATTGCTGAAAGGAACGACCTTCAATGAACAGGTTATAAAATTCACTTATGATCATTTATTGAATGTCTAGTATGTGCCAGATACGCTATCAAGCATGGGGAATCAGAGAAACGTTGCTCTCTAACATCTCACAGTCCAGTGGAGTAATATATAGACTGAAATATTAGAAGATACTGTGGGAGTGTTGCACTAATGGTGTAAGTGAACAGCAATGTCAGAAATCCAGGAGGATTACCTCTCCTGAGAGAGTTTGGGGAGACTATGGCAGAGGTGATGTTTGAGCTGGGTCTTGAAGGATGAGCAGAAATTTGCCAGATGAAAAAGGGCAGGACATTTACAGGCAGAGGGAACAGTGTGGCTCATCAAGATGCCTGGCACGTCTGAGAAATGGTGGACGGGGTGGTGCAGCTACAGCCCAGCTTTTACGGGACAGAGGTCGATGGAGGGCACTGCGGTTGGGGCTAGCACATGGGGAGACTTGTTAGGCCACACACAATTGGTAATCACCCCTGCAGGTAATGGGGGGCACAGAGTGTCATGCATGGAGTTACATGTCCACTATGTCATGCTTTTAAGGTAACTTGAAGTCGTGCAGAGGGAATGATGTGAGAGCAGAGCAAGGAGAAACAAGTTAGGGAGACCAAACAGGAGGTGGCAGTGGGAATGGCTGACTCCAAGAAGCATCTTGAAACAGAATAGGTAATATTTGGTAAACGTTAGACGTGGAGGCTAGGCAGAGGGAGAAACAGAGTATGGCTTTGAAGTTGCTCAGTACGGGAGGGACTGGGAGGCAGGGTGGTGCTATTAACCAAGGTGAGAGGACGCAGGGGGACAGAAGGAGTTCTCTACTCCAGTGCACCCCTGACTAAAGAGTGACCCCTAACCTTGGGCACAGGTGCTCAGTGACTGAACAAGATGACAGGCTCTCTTGGTGGCTGCAAAAGTGGATGAAGCCTACACCAGGATGAGACCACTGACCTCTTAATTTCCATGCTTTGGGCTCAAGGTATCATTCAGTTCAACACCATTTGAAAGCTCTGATCTAGAATATGTCTGATCTACTGCAAATCTCTCTTTGGTTACACTGTGTATCATTCCAGTTATATGTATGTGAACGGTGGGAACTGTGGAGCCAGACTGCTTGGGCCAGTGACCTCAGGCAAGTCACACAAACCTCTCTGTGCCTCAGGTTCCTCATCTGGAAAATAAGGATAAAAATTCTTCAGAAGATTGTTGTAGGAATGAAATGAGTTAGCATATGTAAAAGTGAACCTGGCATATGGTCTAAGTACCTTAAGTACTTTAGAAGTGTTTGCTGTCATTATTATCAAGTAATGGAATACTCAACTAAAAGTGGTACAAATACAGAGATTTATTATCACAGAACAAGATCAAAGTTGGCAGTTCCAGGGTTAGTCCTGCTGCTTAACCAAGGCATCTGGGACCAGACTCTTCCCGTGTCCCATGCCACGCTCAGCGTGTTAGTGACATCTCCCCTCCTCGTGGACAGGGAGGCTTTGGTAGCTCCAAGGATCAAGTCCTCACGTGGCCAGCATCCCAACATGGAAGAAGGGGATGGGGGCAGAAAGGGCTTTCCTCCTTGTGCAGTCCGCTCTTAACAAGCAGGAAAATCTTTCCTAGAAGCCCCCAGTAGATTTCCTTTCAGCTAAAACTGGGTCACAAGCCCATCCCTGAATCTGGCACTTCCAATCTATAACAAATAAAGCAAAAGTGAGGCAGTGCTGGCTGCTGGATGGAAAACTGGTAGTGCCCACTGCAGTCTGGGAACCAAAGAGTTCCAAGGGTGCCTCGCTCAGGCCGGGGGTAATTGAGACACAGGAATGCACCAATATTCATCTGGAGTGAATAAGCCACAGGCTTCACCCTTCAGGAGTCATTAGGATTTTTAAGAGTAACTTTCTAACCCAGGTAAGTATCTTGTTAGTAAAATATTGAGAAAGGCTATTTTGGAGCAGGAGGATCTTCCCAGTGTTCTCACCTGTTCCAGGTGCCACCTTCTCTTCCCACAAACCAAAGGAGGGGGCTCATGACTCAGCTTGTGGGAAAGGTCATCTACGAACAAAGCAAGTGCAGGCACCCCCACTGTGCCGGGGTGATGAGTGGGGGCAGCTGCGTGAGGAGGGCTGCTCTTTCCACCTGAGAACCGACACCCCACAGCCACTGCCAGAGTTGGGGCCCACAGCCTCACCCATCTGGACTCCCCATCACAACAAAGACTGCAGCAAGGTGGACAGAGACCCACAAGAGAACCAGGAAAAAGCCTGTATAAACAACCGCAGAAAGGCTTATTTCCACTCTCCAAATCCATTAACAAAGAGAGGAGAAATTTTAAAATTCCGAGGCACTTGGCCACTAATCTGATTCTAGCCTACATGTGGATATTCAATAAATACTTGTTAAATTAAATTGACTCAAGGTTTTATTTATTCAACCTACTTAAAGCTTATGTAAACCCCTTGGAGATTTGTGTCAAGCTGTTAAGTTGGAAAATATATGAAAGTAGTATTTTCAGTATACCAGCTTTCCTCTTAATGTGCTTTAGGAGCTTAGTGTAAACCAGGAGGAAGGGGGAGGGGTACCAGGAGGGCAGAGGGGAAGGAGGAGGGGAGGAGGGGAGGGGGGAAGAGGAGATGAGGGAGGAGGAGAAAAGCCTGTTTCTGTGTCATTTCCTACATTTGCCTTCATTGCTAAACTTATTAACCAGCTACTGCCCTCTAGTGCTCACTGTATAAAGTTCGCATCTGAATTCCATACTTATCTTTAAAAACTCTGGTGACGCCTGGAAGGAACCAAACTTCTTGTTTTGCAGATAAGCGAACTGAAGTCCAGAGAGGTGAGGTGTGAAACTGACCCAGGCAGACTTCTGGACTCTTCGTTACCCTACCTGTAACTTGTCTGAAAAACTCTCTTTATTAAAAGCCTGTCTTAGAAATTTAAATAACTAACCAATACAAATTATAGCACACTAATCTAAGTGCTAAATGTCATTTCCAATGTTGTTCCACATAAAGCTGAAACTGACTGCTGTTCAAGTTTAGATAAGGATTTATAAGGACTATTGATGCGTTTTTAACTTAGTACAAGTTCAGAAAATGTCTATAATGTTTAAAAAATAAAATTTAACTAGAACAGACCCAAAATGGATTTGGCTATTTATCAGAGCTGACTTACCACTGTCTCCATGTAGGCTAATATTCTGCTAGAATTCTCCCAAAGGAACCTCTTTGCTCACTGATGGGAAAAGGGGGGCCTGTCATTTTAACTTGGAACACATACTTTCATCATTTAATCATTTTGCTGGTGAAAATAAATTGAAAGTTATCCAGTTGGATGAGCCACTTTCAAGAACATCACTGAATAACAAAACATTTATTCAAATATTTAATTGGAAGAAAATACATCTGGAATAAGTTTTATTGGAATTCATATAAAAAGAAAAGGGAATCCATTAGAACTAATATCATAAACAGTTGATTTTATATGGAACCAAAAATATTAATGAATTGGAACCTAGATGTCCTAGCCTTTTTTCCTGGCATAAAGCCAGTCCAATTTCCAGATTTATATGGCAATTATACTTTATTACTTTTGGTAGAACTTTGTTTTCAGCTAATATTTTAGGGACAGATCATCTAAATTACCTAATTTGGTTCCTTTCCCTCGTCCGCAAAAACAAACACAAAGAAAGTAGAAGGGGGCATATTTGTCTTCAAAATACAACTTCCTGCTAAGAACAGCAAGTCAACAGAAACTCACTGCATTTGGGCTTCTGTTATAGTTACAAAATGAATTAAGAGTCATTTAGTTTCATCCTTAGAGGTCAACATAGATCCCATTGATCAAGTAATCAAGTCTCGAGTAACGTTTCCTGCGGAGGGATTCTGAGAGCATTCTACCCAAGAGGACAAGACCTATCACCAGGAACAGAACACCAAAGACCAGGGTCCCAATGAGAAGCCACTTTTCAAATGGAAGTCCATCTTGGTTTTGGGGAACACTGCTCAGTGAGGAACCACCTGGACTGGCCTTCCCATTTTCCCAGGAAGCAGTTTTATTCGTCGCAGAAGACTCCACATTTGACAAAGAAAGTGCGGCAGGGTTATATGCATCCTCTGTGTTCAAAGTTAGGTTGGAGATTTCTCTAAAGGGTACTGTTTCTGGGGTGCCTTTCAAGTGTGTAGGTGCCTGAAAGATGGTAGTCGGAACTGCCGTCGTAGCCATCGCTTGAGGTGTAACCACAGCTGGTGTAAAAATTGTAGAAATGAGAGCTGTGGGTGGCTGAGCAGTGACAGTGGTCACAGGTGGAGCTGTGGTGGCCTGCTGTGGTGGAGAAGTCCCAGAAGGCATCACTGAAGCATTGGTGGGTACAAGAAATGCAGGCTTTGGAGGAGCCGAGATGGTATGTAGAGAAACAACAGCTGCTGTGGTTGGGAATGTGGTCATATTTCCAGGCAGCAGATGAGCTGTTTCTTTTTCTGAGGAAAACTGTGAACTCTGAGAATGGGCTTTTTCTTTATAAACAGGGACCTGGGTACTTGCTTGGTCAATCTTGAATACTTTCTGTAAGTGATCTGAGGATCCAAACGTCTGAGAAAAAGCATCTCCCCATGAGTTATCGGTGGGCTTTGAATAACCCGTCAGACGAGGCGGTGGGGGAGTGACTGCTTGTGAAGACTGGCCACGTGGGGGAGAATCCTCTTGGGCTAACTCTTGGCTTGGCAAATCAGTTTTGGTCAAAGGTGGGAAATCTAGAAACACACAGAAAATAAAAGGAAGACTTAACTAATTCCATGCTAAGGTGGGTTAAAAAATACAAACATTTTATCAGCTTGTTCGGTAGGCCCCCAAACTGTTGATACTTGGTATTTCATTGAAACGTGTACAAAATGGAAAAATACAAATTGCTACATGAGAATCTGATAACACCGCCTCTCCACCAGACGCTAGAGTTTATTTCTAGCCGGTGGGACAGAAGAGAAATGCGTGGAGGAGGAGCAGACAAATTAAAGAAAAGGTGGGAGTTGCACAGCACAGAAACTGGAGGTTCAGGACGACGGGGAGGGTTAAGGGGCCAAGGCCAGGGAGGATGGCTGGCTGAGTGCGTGGTGGCGGCGCGGGCAGGAAAGGACCGGCCAGGCGAATGCAGGTGTGAGGCTCGAGCCCCCGCAGGACACGCCAGCTGAGACTGAGATGACAACCGGGCCTGTAAGCAAATCATCAGAAGAGATTTCACAGCAGGGGCATGCGGCAGCCCTGGGAAGAGGCAATGGAGTCAGGAGGGGGGGCAGAGTCCCCGTGATGTGCCTCTGATGGGGAGGCTGAGGCAGCAGCAGAGAGGGTTGAAGACACTTTCCAACCAAAACACAGGGATGTATTATTCCAGTGCTGCATCGGAGGGTGGGGTGGGGGGTATCTGGGAGATTTCATTTTGACTCTCAAAGATTAGAATTTTAGAGCCAATGTCTTAGGTTATGAGGACAATGGGACCGATAGTTGAAATCAGGATGGCCACGCTGCAGACATAAAGAGCAGAAGACCACCCAGTCCTGAGTCCCACTGAGGAGGAACCAGCCTCAGGTCCTGCTCCTGCTTGAGAAAGCTTAGAATTTTGCTCTTAGTCACACACACCATTTATTACAGCTCAAACTGGAAAGGCTTGTTCAAGCAATCAAGGGCAGGGAACGATCACTTGAATTGCTCAGTGTTACTCTGCTGCTTGGCTAACCATCTCACTTAGATCGGAATTGCAGAAAACACAAGGAAAGCAGAGGAATGCCCTAGCATTTATTGGTTTACCCTCCCACTCCTTTTCCCTTCTCTTCCCCAGCTTGCCTCCATGCCACTTTCTGAACTAGATCTCACTCTCCTTTCTCCCAATAAGCAGATCCAGAGGCAACTTGGATTTGCAACATCTAGTGAATACTCTCTAAGCGTCACACCTCTAAGAGGTCCTTTAGAACAGTCACTTATTAATCCATTCAGGACAAGGGTCAGCAAACTACGGCCCGATGGAAAAATCTGGCCCGCCACCTGTCCTTGCATGGCTTGCAAGCTCAGAATGGTTTCTACATTTTTAAATGGGTGAAAAAAAAAATCAAAAGAAGAATACTATTTCGTGACACATGAAAAGTACATGAAATTCAAATTTCTGAGTCCATAAATAGTTTTATCAGCACACAGCAATGCTCATTTGTTTACACAGTGTCTATGGCTGCTTTTGTACTACAAGGACAGAAGTGAGTAGGTACAATGGATTGTATATGGCCCACAAAGCCTAAAATTCTGGCCAGAAAAGCCTCAGAAACTATTTGGCCCTTGAAAGAAAAAGTTGGCAGACACCTGCTCAAGGATATAGTATTCTATTCTAACATAGAATTTGGATACCCAAAGTTCCTTTTTTCTCCAATAATGCCTAAGAACAGAGTTTTTAATACAGGTACTATCACATTCGTAGCATCACCATGACATAAACAGCACCTATATTTTTAGGTAGGATCAGATATTAAAAAAAAAACTCAATATATCTCATTCTAAAGTTTAAAAAAAAAAAGACTAAGTAAATGCTCTGTGATGTGTGTGAAATCAGAACTTAAATACAGCCGTTGATAAGAATGACCAAAACAGCTGTTTTCTTTCTCAAGCATGCAAGCTCATAAATAAAACAAAGCTAGGGCTAGTCCCATTTCTTGATAAGATTCGTTTACTGGCAAAGATCCCAGAACCACACATGGATGCTCACACCTGCTCCAGTTACGCACCCACTGAGGTTTGCAACTGGGGCGTGGTGCTTTCCCTGGGTCACACAGAGGAGCCACAAAGGGAATGGGGAAACAGCCCTGTGCCCTCAACTCCTCTTTTGAGCTATTTTCAAACAACTTCATTGAATCAAAAAATGAGAGACTGACTAGTACTTGGATCCCAACTAAGGAAAAGACCCCCAATTTATTCTATTTCTGAATTCTCCTTCCAATCTTTGGTAAAAACGACATACCATAAAGCTGCAAAAAAAAAAAAAAAAAAAGGATTAAATAATGCCAAGTTGCAATGGTTTTATAGAATGAACAGAGTCCACTGCCATCTTTCAACTTTCCGTCTGTAATTATTAGTCAATTGGCTATAGGAAATAGAGCCCCTCTGGAAACAAACCACCAGACATCTGTATTTAATTTCACTTCAAACAGGAAGCAAATAATTCGTTTTTGATGGGGTAATCTCAACCCATCACCATGGGTGGATTCATAGAGAGAATTACAAACACAACTTGTACATATCCTGTAGATGTAAATAGTTCTTTGCATATTACGTCCAGGGCTGGTGGCATGTTGAGCGGAGATGGCCGTCAACCTGCTCTGGGCTGATGGAGCCCCCTGGTGGCTTCCATAAGAACTGTTTGATTCTAACTCGACTCCGTTCCACTTTACGCTTGAAAGATTTATACACTTGCCAAGCTCCCTTTTCTCCCATTTCCATCGGTGAGGATCTTTCCCACATACCTTCTCTTTTATACATGCACGATGAAAACAACTCTACAGATGTATCAGAAAAATTAGAAAACAAATTCAACTATAATTTCTATCATTACATCCCAGCAACAGATTATTTACACAAATAATCTGTGCTACATGTTCCTATTTAAGGAGGCGTTTAATATATCAGGTTTCCTTGGTTCATGAACAAAACTCAGACACAGCCTCGCCCAGGGGACAAAGCAGTGTTAGTGCTCAAGGGCCCTAAGCAGTGTCATCCCCCAAAGTACCTCACATTTAATACAGTCTACAGAGACGCCGTGATGCCGCTGCTCCTCCCAACCCTAGAACTGCTTTTCCCCAAATTATCTCCAATGCAGTCAATGGTTCCAGCATCCATCTAGACGCTCAAGTCAAAAACTAGGACTTGGGCCAGGCCTGGTGGCTCATGCCTGGGATACTAGCACTTTGGGAGACTGAGGCAGGAGGACTGCTCAAGGGCAGGAGTTCAAGACCAGCCCAGGCAACACTGTGAGACCATCATCTCTAAAATAAATAAATAAATGAAAAATTAGCTAGGCGTGATGGCACACGCCTGTAGTCCCAGGTACTCAGGAGGCTGAGGCAGGAGGACGGCTTGAGCCCAGGAGTTCCAGCCCGCAGTGAGCTATGATGACGCCATGGCACTCTGGCCTGGGTGACAGAGTGAGACCTTGTCTCAAAAAAAAAAAAAAAAACCAACCTAGTACTCAGTATTGACACTTCTCTTTTCTTGGTCCCCCGTATCCATGCCACCAGCAAGTCCTGTCAACTCTACCTCTGGAACAGCCCATACTCCATCCCTCTCTCCATCTCCTCTACTACCTCCCTGGTCTTTCAGGTGGGCCTCACCCCCACCCCCGCTCCTCACCAGTCTTTCCCTTTCCTCTTTGCTGCTGTGTCACTGTCCACTCCCAAGAGGCCAGTCACAGTGAGCTTTGAGAAATCACCTTTAAAACACCACGTAACATGCCTGATTCAAAACTTCCAACAGCTTCCCATCATATAACTAAAATAAAAACTCCCTCCCGGGGCTTACAAAGCTGTATGGGACCTGGCCCCTCCTTGCCTTTTTGCATATCACTCTCTGCGATGTGTCAGTCTGCTGGGATTGGAGTGTTCTTCAAACGCTCCAAACCATTCTGCCTGAGGATCTCCCCCCACCAAGCTCCTCACCTCTGGCCCTTCGCTGTTCAGATCTCAGTTTTGGGGTTACCTCTTCACACTTTATCTCTGATCACCTAATTGAGGGGGGTCCACTCAGTGCTTATCTATTACATTGTCCCATCTCAATTCTCTGCATAGCACTTGTGACGATATTTTTCTTGATTTTTATTCATTATAGTTATTGTCTCTCTCCCCTAAAACATACGTTCCAGAAGTGAGACCTTGTTTTTCACGTTTAGTGTTGCATCCTTAAGGCGTAAAAAGTGCTTGGCACATAGGAGATGCTAAATAATGTTTACTTACTGAATAAATGAACAAATAGAATATTAACAATCAAGGGTATAATGGTAAAAAAACTTTCTAAAACTTAAAGAAAATTTGATACTAAAAGCATTTCAACCTGAAAAATTAACAAGCCAAAGTCTCAGCAAGACATAGCCAAGTAATATTAATTTCTTTAGCTGTTTATTTTCAGTATTCTGAATGAGTAAGTAAGTTCTATGAACATGGAGACTATATTTCTAGTGTTTTGCATAGAATCTGGCACATGGTACATGTTTAGTAAATATTTCTTGCATGAATTCCTTTCTAGGTCTAGACAATAAACAGTGAGTTTGATTTCAGATAATGTGATTATAAAATAATAGGAATTTAATAACAAATACACTAGCATTTTATATATTAATATGGGTCTTAACCCTTTCAAAACAGTCACTCTGGAGACCTGTATACTTATTCAGTTTTGCTGACACTGTTCTACAGAGGTGCTTCAAAAATGTTTCACAGGCTGGGCGTGGTGGCTCATGCCTTTAATCCTAGCACTCTGGGAGGCCGAGGTGGGAGGATCCCTTAAACCCAGGAGTTTAAAGTTGCAGTGAGCTATGATGACGCCACTGCACTCTAGCCCGGGCAACAGAGCCAGACTCTGTCTCAAAAAAAAAAAAAAAAAAGTTTCATAAAAGGTCTGTGTACCTACTTTCCTATGAAGGCAAAAACAAAAACAAAATGGAATATTATCATGCTTTTCATTGGAAAGTAGATTTTGGTTTAATAAATTGAATTTCAAATCATGAGATTTTCTGGCATGTCTCAATATTTGTGATCTCTTTTGGTAGTTTTATTTACACTTTTTTGTAGAAAATCTTTCACATAAACCATATCCTTAAATAATCCCAATTACAAAAAAAAAGAGCAATGCTTTTATTACCTCTAATTATCCTGTAACTTGTAAGTCCTTTTGCTGGTTTCAGTGGACAGGCTTCCTCACTGGGACAGAAAAACAGGTAGCAGTTGGGTTGTCCAGTTGTTTTTCGAGTGTCAAAGATCATCAAGTTACATGCTTTGTCCCCTGCAATGAAAGGTTTCATAAGCATGATTTTGAAACTGGATTGTCTAAAGAGCAGAGCAAGCAGGAAGAACTTCATTTACCCTAGTGTGCAACACAAACACCTTTGTTCATTTTGTTCACTTGCTTGCTGACCGCTAAATCACTTCCTTTTCCTTAGTTTAGTCACTTACAGCAATTTAAAAAAATACTGGGTTTAAAAATCTGAGTTACGGTCAGGCACAGCAGTAGCTCACACCTATAATCCTAGGACATTGGGAGGCCAAGGCTGGAGGATAGCTTGAGGCCAGGAGTTCAAGACTAATGTGAGCAACATAGCGAGACTCCGTCTCTACAAAAAAATAGAAAAATTAGCCAGGTGTGGTGGTGGGCGCCTGTAGTCCCAGCTAATCAGGAGGCTGAGGCAGGAGGGCTGCTTCAGCCCAGGAGTTTGAGGTTGCAGTAAGCTATGCTGACATCACTGCACTCTAGCCCAGGCGACAGAACAAGACTCTGTCTCAAAAAAAAAAAAAAAAAAATCTGAGTTAAGATAGTCTTTGGCAAAATCAGTTTTTAATAATACCTTGCATCTTTTAGAAATAAGCCTTCCATTTGCTAAAATGTCCATGAAAATATACATAGAAACACTGGCTAGAGTCTTTAAACAACTCACCACTGAGTTGGGCCTTACGAAATGGCTCTAACTCTAATGATTTTGTGTATCTCTTATATTCTGAAGGCATCTCAGATACCTATAAAGCCACGAATCTGGCTTTCTTGGGTGGAGTCAGTAAATTAATCCTCACAGATGTCATGCCTCCTTCCACAACGGATCTGAGCAGTATACGGAACACAAAGTCTATCCTTTTATTTTTATCAGTACCACTCTTCTTTTGGGTTTACTTCCAGTTTTCCCTCTTGCCTTTCATTTTCACTTTTCTCTTTTCCTTCCTTCCTCACGTTTCACTCTTTAACTTTCACTTCTGGCTTCTTTTTCTCCTCCTCTTATGTCCAACAGAAATTATTCTCTCTATTCATCATGGCCTTGAGTCGGTCGTCTTCAGTGTGGCCCAGTCTCATATCTTTGAGGGGTCAGGTTGAAGGTTAAGGCGCATATAGGCTACTTATTAAAAACACATGCTCTGCAAACCATCCCCACCACTTCTTCAAGTCAGGCAATGGCTAGGGATCAACACTGGCTCCCTGGATGGGAAAGATGATTTATTTAATTGTAGGGGTTTTATCATGTCATCTTGCTACTATCCAAGTAATAAGAGAGGTACCCTTTTCTTTCTTTCTTTCTTTTTTTTTCTTTTAGAGACAGGGTCTTGCTATGTTGCCCAGGCTGGACTTGAAGTCCTGGGCTCAAGCGATCCTCCCACTTAACTTCCCAAGTAGGTGGGAATACATGCGTGGACCACTGTACCCTATGATACCATTCTCTCTGGCAGTTAGGTAAAGGGGAGAGTCCATAAGCCCTCAAATTGTATGCAAAATTTTGTGCTTTTTGTATTGATGTGTATTTTTGAGCCCATGGCTATTATCAAATAATCAAAGTGCCTTTGTCTTTTTTTTTTTTTAAGCCAGCCAAATTCAGCAGTGGGGGGTTGTATACTAACTTTAGTGACACTAATGTTAATAAGTTCTGATAACCCACTACCATCGGACCAGCCTCAAAGTGCCTTTTGAACCCTAAACAGTTAAAAAACATTGGTCAAGAAATGAGGAAAAAGTTTGAGATCCAGTAACTGAGATCCACAGATACCTTTGCTTATAGTAAAACAGTAACAGGACTTTTGCTTGTAGAATAAAGCAGCAAACCCTCACTTCTTGGAATTGAGGAGAAATGCAGGGTTTCATTATTGCCAGGAAATACCCACACTTACAGCATTCAGTCCTGTTTGCAGGTGATGGTTCTAGTTCACACAAATGTTGATGTCAACATTTAAAGAAAAACTAGAAATTTAAATGAAATCTCTGTAATTTCCATAAATTACTTCCATAAACAATGTCTAAAAGCATACTGCTCAATTTGAGACCACTGAAGGAATTTTCATCCTGACACCAAGTATGTGGTGTCTTTTCTATACCAGTTCTCCAACTCTCCAACAATAACCGGATATCCTACAATTCAATTCAACTCTGACACTACCTGGAATTAGCATCAGATTTGACAGGTTTAAGGGCTCGGTCCCACAAGACTGCCTTCACTTCAATCACAGTGGCCCATGGCTTAATCAACCATGCTTCTATAATGAAACCTCCATAAAAACCCCTAAATGATGGGGTTCAGGGAGTTTCCAAGTTGATGAACACATCCATGTGTAAGGAGGGTGGCACACCCCAATTCCATAGGGACAGAGTACTTGGCCAGTAGCAAGTATCAGGTCTCCCTCTTACCCACACTTTCATATCCGACTTGGCTAAAACTCAGGGGTTCCCACAATCCCACCCCTCAGATTTGATAATTTGCTAAAACGACTAATAGAACTAAAGAAAAATGCTATTCTTACTATTACAGTTTATTATAAAACATATAAATGAATAGCCAGATGTAGAGGCACACAGTGTCCCAAGTACTCTGTCCCTGTGGAATTGGGGTGTGCCACCCTCCTTACACATGGATGTGTTCATCAACTTGGAAACTCCCTGAACCCCATCATTTAGGGGTTTTATGGCGGTTTCATTATAGAAGCATGATTGATTAAGTCATAGGCCACTGTGAACTCAATCTCCAGCCTCTCCCCTGAGGTCAGGGAATGGGGTTCAAAGTTCCAAGCTTCTAATCAAGGCTTGGTCTTGGGGCTGGGCACAGTGGCTTACACCTGTAACCCCTGCACTTTGGGAGGCTGAGGCGGGAGGATCGCTGTCAACATAGTGAGACCCCCATCTCTACAAAAAATAAAAGAATTAGCTGGGCATAATGGTGCGCACCTATGGTCCCAGCTACTCAGGAGGCTGAGGCAGGAGGATCGCTTGAGCCCAGGAGTTCAAGGCTGCAATGAACTATGATCGCACCACTGCACTCCAGACTGGGTGACAGAGTGAGACCCCGTCTCAAAAAATTTAATTAATTAATTAAAAAGAAAAAAAAGACTTGGTCTTTCTGGTGACCAGCACCCATCCAGAAGCTAGGGGCCTGTCCAGAATAGCCTCATTAGCACAAACTCAGGTATGGTTGAAAGGGGCTTGTTATTAACAATAACAAAAGACATGCTTCTACCACTCAGGAAATTCCAAGGTTTTAGGAGCTCCATGCCAGGAACTGGGGAAAAAGACCAAATATATCTATAAACAAATATATTATTAATATATAATTGTACTATATATTATTATTAGATTATTATACCACAACATTATAGAAAGAAAAGGAAGTAAAGATCTAAGAGTAAACTTCTGACTTATTTGGCTAACATAAGTCAAGTAAGAGTCACTGGTCCAGTGTTTACTAGCCTTTTAGGTTCCTTGATGACAAGGCCTAGTTCATCTTATTCATTATTTTATCTCTAGCCCCTAGTAAGGTGTTAGGTGCTCAATAAATTTAGTTTTTTTCATTTAGAGAATTAGGACAGGGTCACAAGCAAAACTAAAAAACAACCACAGTTTTACTCAGATATACAGTATATACTTCTCTTTTCAGTATGCAGATTTAAAGCTTGAAATATGCAAAGGCACAGTTCTAACTTCTAGGCCTCAGTTTCCTTTTGTGTCATGACAATGGGTCAGACTGAACACTTCCCTGTCCCTTTAGAGTTCTGGAAGCTGCAATGACCTAGTGATCTGTGGCTTCCTGACTCCCCCTGTGCTGCCAGCTCCAGGGAGGGAGATGAAGTGGAGGTTTTGTACTTCCACTTAAAGATCAAATGCTGATTCTCCCATGAGATAGGTTTAAAATTTTATTTTTTGTCTCAACCCTCTTTCTCTGTTTCCATGTTCTTTGTAATATCACACTGTATTCCAATACTCCATAATGATGGCAGCTAAGCATTTAACCAGAATTTTTTTCAATATTCTAGATGCCGGATATAACACCAGTAGTTCGCAACCATTCTTCTACCCAGTCACCTCAGGGATATATATACTTACACTCATCAATAACTTTGACTCAACTTCGGGTAGGGGAGGGCACACTTGTGGAAAATTCGCCGGTGATTCTGTCACCCAGAATTTCTACCACATTGAGAATCACTGGTATAAACTATTCAGCCACATCCAACAGCTACTTAAGTCCCCAAACACATGGAATGGAGGACTGCCAAGGAACTATTATTTACCTGAGATGTTTTTTGTTGAACAGCAACAATTAATGCAGTCTTCTTGAGTTAATGTATGGACAGGCTCATTGCCTCTGATTCCCTTAGAAAGAGATGACTGGATGTCAATGATAACATCTTGTAGACTCTTGGTGAGGCACTTCTGACTGGCAGACAGCCTTAGCGTCAGGAAACAAATTATTACCAACGTATAAGTCAAGCTCCCTTCTCCCCTGAAGAACATTTTAAATTTCAGTTTAGTCTTGGTCTTCAAAGGTCAAGGATGATCCTCCCTCTGGTCTTAGTTTGCATCGAGAACACTGCACAGATGACGGAATTTCTCCCTAGAACAAAAATAGAGAATCATCAATGAGTTTGTTTCTTTTAACAAACCAGCGAAGAAACATTTCATTTCCATCAAGTCAATGAAAAAGATCCATGTACGATTTAGAGAAGGACAGAAATAAACAAGCATTTTTTAATTTGGTTCATTTTTAGTAGATTTGAGACAACCTTTCATTAAAAACTCGGCAGAGAATTAATAAGACCAAATACGTATACTATCTCATCAACACTTAAAAGCTGGCAGTGCATATGAAGGAAGAAGTATAAACAGTAGACCTGGCTCTGAGTTCTAGAATCCTTCCTCTTCTTGCCTCCTCTAACCAGGAGAAAAGAGGATACAAATTTCTAGTCACTGATGAAGGAGTGATAATAGGTTTGAACATATTTCCTTTCTCAGTAATAACAATTAGCATTTCAAGTCATCTACTGGATGGTAGGCATTGTGCTAAACAATTTACATACATTACCCTCTTTAATCCTTATGCCAGCCCTGCAAAAAAGCTATTATTTTCCTCATTTTATAATGAGGAAACTGAGGCAGCCTTTCTTGTTGCTGCCTCTCCTTAAGTATCAAACCAGAGGCAGATAACTATAATAATCTAATTCTAGGAATTAGCCAGTCAGCAGGGGGAATATTCTGGCTTAGTTGAGGGAAGTTTAGGGGCAGTTGTTCTTTCTGATGTCCCTAAAAACACAAAAGTCACACTATGTATAATGCCAACTCCACTGGTAAGCTGGTTCTTTCAGGAAAAATAAATGTTAAACTGGCCAGGCAATACCAGAAACTATTCTCACTCACCCACCTCCACATTTCCAGAATACAAATTGTTCACTGAATGATAGCTTAGAGCAGAATTACTGCTTCTTTAACCTTTCTTTTTGTCATGAACCCCTTTGGTAGCCTGAGGAAGCTCAGGATCTCTTCTGAGATATCTATTTTAAAATGCACAAAATAAAATATGTAAGAATTCAAAGGAAGCTAGTTATACTGAAGTATAATTATCAAAATATTTTTTAAAGTGTGCCTACAAAACTCTGATGAAAGGAATCAAAGAAGATCTAAATAAAAGGAGAGATATTCCATGTTCATGGATAGGAAGACTCAATATTATTAAGATATCAGTTCTTCCTAACTTTATCTATAGATTCAACACAGTCCCAATCAAAATCCCAGCAAGTTATTTTGTGGATATCAACAAACTGAGTTTAAAGTTTATGTGGAAATGCAAAAAGACCAAGAATAATCAATATAATAATAATCAATATAACCAACATAAAAATAATATAACAAAGTTGGAGGACTAACACCACCTGAATTCAATATTTACTATAAAGCTACAGTGATAAAAAAAAGTGAGGTACTGGCAAAAGAGACAAATAAATCAATGGAATGGAATAGTAAGCCTAGAAATAGGCCCACACAAATATAGCCAACTGATCTTTGACAAAGGAGCAAAGGAAATTCAATGGAGAAAGGACAATATTTTCAAAAATGGTGCTGGAGAAACTGGACATCCCCATGCAAAATAATAAATCGAGACATAGACCTTCTACCTTTCACAAATATGAAGTCAAAATGGATCACAGAACTAAATGTAAGACACAAACGATAAAATTCCTAAAAGATAACATAGGAGAAAATCTTCGTGACCTTAGATTAAGTGATGAGTTTTTAAATATTAATACAACACCAAAAGCACGATCCATGAAAGAAAAAGTTGATGTTGGACTTTATTAAAATTAAAAACTTCTGCTCTAAGGATGGGTGTGGTGGCTCACATCTATAATCCTACCACTTTGGGAGGCTGAGGCAGGAGGATCACTTGAGGCCAGGAGTTCAAGACCAGACTGAACAACATAGCCAGAACCTGTCTCTACAAGAAATAGAAAAATTAGCTGGGCATGATGGCACGCACCTATAGTCCCAGCTACTTGGGAGGCTGAGGCAAGAGGACTGCTTAAGCCCAGAAGCATGAGGTTGCAGTGAACTATGATGATGGCACTGCACTCTAGTCTGGGTGACAGAGCAAGACCCTGTCTCAGAAACAAAAAACCAAAACAAAACAAAAAAAAACTTCTGCTCTACAAAAGACACTGTTAAGAGAATGAAAAGCCAGACTGGGAGGAAATATCTGTGAAACAAAATCTGATAAAAGACTGGTATCCAAAGTACACAAAGAACTCTTAAAACTCAACAATAACAAAAAAATTCAAAAAATGGGCAAAAGATCTGAATAGACACCTCACCAAAGAAGATATACAGATGACAAATAAGCATGTGAAAAGATGCTCAACATCACGTCTTTAAGGAATTGCAAATTCAAACAATGAGATACCACTACATACTTATTAGAATGGCTAAAATCCAAAAAACTGACAATACCAAATGCTCACAAGGATATGGAGCAACAGGAACTCTCATTCATTGCTGGTGGGAATGCAAAATGTTATAGCCATTTCGGAAGAAGTTTGACAGTTTCTTACAAAGCTAAATATAGTTTTACCATACAATTCAACAATTGTCCTCCCATGTATTTACCCAAATGAGTTGAAAACTTATGTCCACACAAAAATCTGCACAAGAATGTTTATAGTAGCTTTATTCATAATTGCCAAAAATGAAAAGCAACCAAGATATCCCCCAATAGGTGAAATAAACAAAATGAGATATATCTATACAATAGAATATTATTCAGCAGTAAAAAGAAATGAACTATCAAGCCATGAAAAAGACATGGAAGAATCTTAATTGCCATGTTTCTAAGTGAAAGAAGCCAGTTTGAACATGTATGATTACAACTATACAACATTCTGGAAAAGCCAAACCACACAGTCAATAAAAAGATCAGTGGTTACCAGGAGATGAGGGGAGGGGGATGAATAGGTGGACCACAGCAGATTTTCAGAGTAGAGAAGCTATTCTGTATCTGTATAATACTGCAGTGGCAAATACATGTTACTGTACATTTGTCAAAACCCAAAGAACTGTAAAACACAGAGTGAACCCTATGTGAACTATGGACTTTAGTTAGTAAAAAACAACAAAACAAAAAGAGTAAAAAGCAAAACAAAACCAGTGTATGGTAATGGAACACCAGTCTAATACCTTCCTTTCTAACTATTATGTCCAACTTCTGTATACAGTAAAATAGCAAGTAACGTTTACTGTTTCTCACACGCCAGTTTCTATGCTAAGCACTTTACATAAATTATGTCATTTAACCCTTTCAAGGATGCTAATGAGATAGGTCCCACTATTGTACCCAATTTCAGTTAAAAAAAATTTTTTTTGCTACTCCCTCCCCTCATGCTCATTTTTAGTTAAGATTTTTAAAAATTTGTGTGATATAATATGTGCTTCATTATTAACCTATTAAATAACAAGTGGTGTATCTAGTAACTGCCATAATTTTGAAGTAGTATTGAGAATAAATAATATTTCAAGATACACGCAACGAGTAACATGATATAAAATATCTGGGATTTCTACTGGTGGCAAATCACAGCTACTGCTAATATCACTGCGGCTTTTGCCTACATTCCTCTGGAAGGAAATGATACATTTCCGATAGAGGTTCGCGAAATAAATTTTTCCACCCAAGTTCACAGACTTCCTGAATTCAATCCACGGACACCTCGGGTATCATGGACTGTCCAGGTTAAGAATCCTGGCACAAGTTACTTATTATGCTGCCACATTTTGCAAGCCTCTCTTCCAGTCTTAGGGACAAAAAAGAGAAAATCCATTTCAATACTTTACTTTGAATGGATTCTGATGTAGTCTCTTTTCAAGCTCTTGCAAAGAAACCTGAACCATGCCAGGAGAGGGGGCAGGAACTGTGTTTTCAGTATGCAGAAGCTTTATAGCTCTGGACTGCAAGAAGTACTGAAGAGTTTATCTCATTAAAGATACTCAACAATTAATCAGGTTAATGAAATCTTCTAGTCGATTATTATTCAGGCCTTAAAGATCCAACGTTGAGGTGAATCCTGTTGAAGGATAGAGGGCAAAGGATATAGGTGGGAGGGAGAGGACGCACCTGGGCTTTACCGCCTGCTTTCCAGCGTCACTAAAACTTGCTAGTACATAACTATTTCAAACATTGGAAATTATTTTACTCACAGCATACTATGATTTATCAAGACGCTTATAACTGTACATACACACACCCTACAGGATATTAGACAATTAGCAGGTTCAATAATGAATACGGGGACAAACCATACAAGAAAAAATGGAAGATTTTCCCTTCCTTTGAGGAAACGTATGTTGCTCACTGAATTTTTCTGCCTCTCCCTTCTGATGACAATGCGGAGGCGGTGCCATTTATGGCAGGTGCTCTGAGCCTGCCTGGAGGGCCCCTTGGGAACACTGCAGCGACACAAAGATCCTGGTCAGCCCTTATTCACCCCCAGCCTGGCACTCGGGGTCCTCCGGCATGGGGGGAGGAGCCTCGCCCCCGGAAAGGAGGGGAGCTGCTCTGGCTGCAGGTGGCGACGCTGCCTGCGGCCGGCGTGGGGGAGAGGGCGGAGGCGCCTT
Source organism: Daubentonia madagascariensis (assembly GCA_023783475.1). Taxonomy (NCBI): domain Eukaryota; kingdom Metazoa; phylum Chordata; class Mammalia; order Primates; family Daubentoniidae; genus Daubentonia; species Daubentonia madagascariensis. Next base: position 961,223 of record JAKFHU010001244.1, read on the forward strand.
TACCTGGCGGCGAGGGGACCCCGGGGCCTCTCCGGGCGCGAGGACAGCTCCGCCGCGCTCGCGGGAGGGCCCGGCGAATCCGCGCGCGGGTCTCGGCGAGGACCGAAGGGGATGCTCGGCGGCTCCCGCACCCGCCCGACGGGTTTTGTGGTTAGCAAGTTCCTGCTTCCGTTGCAGTGACTGAAAGTTTGCCGCGGGGGAAGGGCACATCCCTGCCCCGCAACCCGGAGCTGCTTCCCAGCAACATCCAGCGGGGTCCCCGGGGCACCTGCGAGAGCCGCGAGCCTGTCCCCGCGGAGGCTCCGGCCACCCGGCCCCAGGGCTGAGCCCCCGAGGGAGCCCACGCCCCCGGCGCCCCCACTCCGGGGACCCTAGCCTGGGCGCGCTGCAGGGGGCGTGGGCGCCACCCTGCTGGTAGCCCCGAGGGTTGCAGCAGCGCCTTGTCGCCTCAGAGGCCAGAGCCCATGCGAATACATGTACCAAACTGCATGCAGTGAAAAGTCTACCCCTATCCCCGTCTCCTGGTCTCCTGGTCCTCCTCCCTAGAGGTAACCACAGAGAGCAGTTTATTGATGTTCAAGAGTGCATTCTATTTGGGGCATGGTTATGACAATCCTAGTTCGTTAATTGGAGGATGGAACGTCCTTGGTTAAAGTTGGCAATTCTTGAGTTGCAAGGTCTTTGCCTTTATGCAAGATTTATTGTTTATAGGTATGGATAATAATGGTGAAAACAATGGTGTCTGTTATAGTTATTAAAATTGTATCCCTAACACTTATTATAGTACTTGGTACATAATAGATGCTCAGTAAATATTTGACTAAAATATTAATATATTTGTTGACCGAATGAATGGAAAAGAACTACATAGGACATATGTCATAGAAGTGTTTTAAATCACTGCTCATCCCACTCCCCGCCTCCATATACACACAAACAAATGCAGCTACTAAACCACTGACACAGTTTGCCAAGTGGTCTCACCTTTGACAATATCTTCATCTTGGTCAGTGTGAAAGAGCTTTCAGATCTGATGCAATTGCAGATTATTAGTCTAGGCCTGTACAGCCAACAGCTACACCCTAGTTTTAACCAATAGCTACAGGAGGTATATGGTGACAGAGAATGCTTGCGAATAGTGATTCACTGTGTGAAATTAACTCTACTAGCTGTATCCAGAGGACGACCTACTCTTGAATGATAATATGCCAAAGCTTCATGTCAAAGAGACACCAAGAAAAGTTACCCAAGAAAAGCAAACTCCAGAGGAATTTCCCACTGGAGTGATTTTCCTGATGCAACAAGGGACTGATATGCAAGTGCATGTCATCTCTGCAGATGATATACTTCAAGGTTCAGGGTGTAGAGCAGTCACATTTTTTGAATCCCTGTACATGGGGTAGTATATGCAAGGCACTAAGTAAACTTTTCCATCATTAGAAACTTCAGATTCAGTGTTTTCATACAATGAACCCATCATCATTGAAGTGATATATTATTTTTTCAGTTATGACAGTGAACGAACGACATTGATAAAAATAATGATTAAAGAAAACTTTTTTTTTTTTGAGACAGAGTCTCGCTCTTTTGCCCTGGCTAGAGTGCAGTAGCATCATCATAGCTCACTACAACCTCAAACTCCTGGGCTCAAGCAATCCTCCTGCATCAGCCTCCCGAGTAGCTGGATTAACAGGCATCCACCACCACACCCGGCTCATTTTTTCTATTTGTGGTAGAGACAGGGTCTCGCTCTTGCTCAGGCTGATCTTGAACTCCTGACCTCAAGTTATCCTCCCACCTTGGCCTCCCACAGTGTTAGGATTACAGGCGTGAGCCACTGCACCCGGCTAGAAAACTTTTCTATTGATATGAAATAGGTGTTTAAATTAGAAATCATATCCATTGTCATCTCATTGCCTGAAGAGATTCTCTTTTTTTTTTTTTAAATGTTTAGCACTTTAATATAAAGGATATTACAAAGGATACAGATGAAAAGATGTGTAGCACAAGGTATCGGATCTGGTAAGGGGCCTCCCTGGGCATACCACCCTCCAGGAACCTGCACGTATCCAGCTATTGAGAAGCTTGAGAAGCTCTCAGAATCCTGTCCTTTTTTTTTTTTTTTAGAGACAGAGTCTCATTCTGTCACCCAGGCTGTGGTGCGATGGCGTCATCACAGCTCACTGCAGCCTTGAACTCTTAGGCTCAAGGGATCTTCCTGCCTCAGCCTCCCAAGCAGCTAGGACTACAGGCTTGCCACCATGCCCAGCTAATTTTTATCTTTTGTAAAAATGGGGGTCTCACTATGTTGCCCTAGCTGGTCTTAAACTTCTGGCTTCAGACGATCCTCCTGCCTTGGCCTCCCAAAGTGCTGGGATTACAAGTGTGAGCAACTGCTCCTGGCCAAAAAAAGTATTTTAATTGGGAAAGATGTATTAAGCACCTGCAGGGGAAATTAAAAACCACTAAGATACAGGATCGACCTTCAAGATATTTATAATTCAGTGGGGGAAACAGGTAAAAGAATGGCTGTGTAAAGAATAAATGTTATGATAGAAGATGCTAACTAAGGAAGCTCAGAAGAGGAGCATCTGATTCTGACTTCCAGGAGGAGATGTATAAGTTAATTCTTAAAGGATGAAGTTCAGTTAGCTAGATGGGGAGAAAAAGACTGAATATTCCAGACAGAGGAAACAGCATAACCATCAGGGAATTCAGCCTGACTGGCATGAAGGCTGCCTGTATACATAGAGGAACGGACAGAGAGGCTGGGGTCAAAGCAAGAAGGTGTTTGTATAGCTACATTTTAAACTTTATCCTAAAGGCACAGGGAGTTACTGAAGGATTTTAGTAGGGCAGTGACAGGTCCAGAGACCTGTTTAATATTCTAGAAAGTTCTCTCTGCCTGCCACATGAGGGATGGATTGAAGGAAGTGAGGCCAGAGGCCTTCTGTCCAAGAAATGGAGGAAGTGATGAGGCCCTGAAGTGGGCATGGAGATAGAAGAGAAATTAAGCGGAGAGGCTCTCCCCAGCGCAGCGACTGGGTGGACGTGGTAGTAAAGGTAAGCAGGCTTCTGGCTTGGGAGACTGGTTGGATGGGAGTGCCAGGTCAGGTAAAGACATGGGAGGAGGAGCCAGTCTGGAGTGGACAGAGGCATAATGAGTTTTAGAAAACCTCAGTCCTGGTTTTATCACGTATTAATTGTGTGACCAAGAATAAATCACTTAACTTTTCTGTAAAATTAGGAAAGCGGTATCTGCTTTATACGCAGATCACGTGCTGGCAGATTCGACTACAGTAGCATGCCACTGCGCCCGGATAATTTTCTCTCTTTTTAGTAGAGATGGGTCTCGCTCTTTCTCAGGCTGGCCTCAAACTCCTGAGCTCAAGCGATCCTCCCACCTTGGCCTCCCAGAGTGCTAGGGTTATAGGCAGCAGCCACCGTGCACAGCCCAAGGTCATTTTCTAATCTTGTGCCTGGCAGCTATGTAAGCAAGCAGCAGGTTGTATTCTAAACTTTCAAGACAGAACAAACCAAAAGCATACTGAAAGCAAGATGGCTTCCCTTTAGCTAGCCTAGCATTATAGTCTGAATGACCTTTGGGGTGCTCTTACAATCATACAGGTCTAATATATATGAAAGTGTTTTATAAACTTTAAAAGGCTGTTCAGTTGTTAGTTATTATACATATACAATAACAGTTTGCAGCTCATGTGGAAATGATTTTAAATGAGTTAAAATAGGGGAAACATCTGTGATACAGTAGTGTGGAAGGGACTTAAAAACCACTTAGTCAACTTGACACTCCTTCTGATATACACATAAAATCTCAGGGCATTTACTTGTAATTTCTTGAAGCTAACAATATAAAATGACTTGCAAAGTTCTGCGGACCCCAGAGCCACCTAACTCCTTTATGGCATTGCACTGCTAGGTTTACTTCCTTGACCTAACTGGCAGTTTCCTTCTTGCATTACTTGTACACTCCCTCCTCACCTTCAAGTCACCCTGAAACTTCAGCCTCAAGTTTCAGAGTGACTTGTCCATAGTTATCCAGGTCCCCAGAAAGTGCTGCCGTAGACTATAAGGTCACTCACTTCTCTTTGAAGATGCACATTCCCTAATACATGAATCCGCATTTTTCTGTTTCTTAATTTTTCTCTTATTTCCAGCTCCTTTCACCACCTCCCAGTATTTTTTTGTATGGTCGTCCACTGCTGAACTCCCAGCTTTTCAGAACTTATTAATAAAAAGAAGCTTTGCACCTAGACAATTGTGGATTCAAATTCTGGGTCTATTTAGCATCTCTCTTTCTCCATCCGTAAAACAAGAGTTAAAAATACCTATTTTGTAAAGTTGTTCTAACACGTGGGTAGGAAAGAGCTTCATGTGTGGGCGGTGTTTAAAGGTGACGCATCATCACAATAAGAAAGGGCTGACCCTTCGCGGCGGTACTGGCTTTGAAGCTGTCGGGCCCTTTAAGGCGGCATCGCCCCAGTAGCGGGCGCGGGCCTCCCCCACCCTCCCCGGGCCGGGGGCGGGGCCTCCTAACCCGGAACTGACGGCTGCGCGTAGCGGGCGCCGCCAATCCGCGTCCCCGGAAGGAGCCGGCCTGGAGCACTTGAGCCAGTGAGTGAAAGCGGCGCCGCCCGCCGGCTGCAGGCGCAGCAAGGCTGGTGTCCCCCGCCTCTTGTCGTAGGGCTCCCCCAAAGAAGGAGGGCGAGCAGCGTGCGTTCGCACCGCGCCTCCTTGCGTTTCTGTTCCCCAAATAGGGCCTCCCCATCCCCCGCCGCCCGGGCCCTGCGTGGGCTGGGCGCTCCATCCCCACACTTTGGCCTCCCTGCGGCGCCCAGACTCTGTCTGGCCTCCCCGTCCCCGGCCCCTGCCCTGTCGCCCCGCCGCTGGAGCTGTGACCGCCCTGCCCGCCGTTCTTCCGCTGCCACCGCTGCCGGCCCCATGGGCAGTGAGCAGAGCTCCGAGGCCGAGAGCCGACCCAACGATCTGAACTCCTCAGGTCGGTGTCCTAACTTCCCGCCCTCCTCCAGCCGGCCCTGACTGCTTGTGGAGTGGGCTGCCTATCAGCCTAGTGGGGTCTGGGACGGCGGACGGGAACGCATTGAAAGTCCTCACTATACTATTAAAAAAAAAAAAAAAAGTCACTATCTGTCCTAGCCTTAATTCCCCTAATGTAAGCGAGTGCCTGTGGCTGCTAAGTCACCGTGGGCGCCCATGTCCATTATTTGTTTTCAAAACAGCCTACTCTTTAAAAGACGACCTTATTAATTTTTGGCTCTAGTGCTTATGGCTGACATAGGGAGGTTTGGGTCACACAGTGAATGGATCACACACAGGACCTCTAAGAACTGGCTCTTTCTTAAAAACGGGTTTTAGAGGTTCCTTTTCAGAAGGGATGTGTGATAGGTGTACAATTGCTTTGACCCTTGGGTGCAAACGTCTCCAGAAACGGCTTTTTCTCCTCAGAAGGCGTCTTGGCCCCCTTTCTAATATCGTAGAGGTTGGCCAGACGGCAGGCTCTGGTGTTTTCCCCTGTTCTCCCCATGTCCTGTTTTTTTTGGATTTTTGTCAGCTTTTGAGGTGGGAATGGGATTGGAATATAGTGAGTGCTCAATAACTAAAACAGCTGATGTTTAATTGAGGACCTTTTGCTTCTTTTTTTGTTACTCACAAACCCTAGGACAGCTGCGAGGGCCATAGGATAAGCTCTGGGGTTGCTAATCCAAATTGGTTAAATCTGGGACCTAAAGAGAGTTCCCTGGTCTTAGAGCTGCTCTGTTCTTGGTAGGATTTGTAATTCAGAAATGTGGAAGCTGACAGATCTGGGGATGTTTCACACTGGAGTGTGTCCTTCAAGACTACTTCAGACCTACATTCTGGGGGCTGGATTTGGAACAGCTTGAACGATGAACAGCATCTACTAGCTTTGCTACATTCTTCTATTTCCTTGGATAGACCCAGAGTATCATCTATTATATTAATAACAAATATGGTGATAATTGCCACCTCTTACTTTCTTGCCTCTATGACAAGCCAGAAACATATTTTGGAAGAAGGAGTGTGGCATCTTTTAAATATGCTAATGTGATTGCTTGCCAATAAACCAATAGCACAGGCTCATTTTCTCTTTCTTTCTTTCTTTTTTTTTTTTTTAAGAGATGGGGTCTCACTGTGTTGCCCTCCTGGGCTCAATACCCTCCCAAGTCCCGAGTAGCTGGGACTATAGGCTCATTTCTGATGTTAGAATTTGCCTATTCCCCTGTGCCAAGTGCTTTATGTACGTTTACATTGAACCCTTAGAGTAACCCCACTTTACAGATAATAGTTATCTAGAATGTTGTGAAGACCCCTTTCCTTGAGGGTCTGGGGAAGGATGAATCACACTTAATTTGTAGCAGGAAAGATTTCTGGCATGGCTTTTGTAAAACGTTAGGTAAATTACCAAAAGAGGTTAAGAAATCTTTCTTGAAGAGCAATAAAAGTAGCAGAGATTTTTCTGAAAGAGTGACTTCCAAGGCTCAGGAGACTCTAACTTCCAGGAGGCAGAGCAGTTCTATGGCAGCCCTGGATCAACCTTTGAGACATGACATGATGAGCTTGAGAATATTACCTTCTGGAGCATAGAACACTTTAAAGATTCATACTTTCTCCAACCAGGAAGATATTTGGGGTGAGGAGGATGTCTTGGCTTAGGGATTCTTTTATAGTTTGAATTGCTTCCCTCCGAATGGATTACATTCTCCCAAGAAACTTGACCTGCCTCTCTTGCAGTCTTCCAAATTTCTGAACTCTGCCTCAGCCCAGAGTGGACCTACTAATTATTGGACTAATTAGGGGACTAATTAGTCCCTTCTTGGACTAATGCTGTAACTTTAAGAATGGGGGGGGCTGTAGTCTCAGCTACTTGGGAGGCTGAGGCAGGAGGATTGCTTGAGCCCAAGAGTTTGAATCCAGCCTGGGTGGGCAACCTAGTGAGATCCCATCTCTTTAAAAAAAAAAAAAAAAAAACAGTGAGGGGGCTGGAGCCTCGGGAATAGACCCATTGACCCATCATCTGGGGTTGAGGCCAGGGGTTTGTCCCATGACTAAGATCTATTAAACAGACCTGGCCTGCTGTGATAGGGTGGATAGATAGCTTTGCAGCCCCAGCATCACAGGGATAGGCCATGTGACTAATCTGAATTTTGCCTCAGCCTAGAATGGACCTACTGATTATTGAACTAATTAGGGGACTCCATATAGACCTCCAGTTCGTTTCCTAACTCTGATGCTAGCACTGTTGACCTTGGGCAAGTCACAGTCATATTGTATCCTCTTTTCCTCATTTGTAAAATAGATATATGTATCAGGAAGATCAGGAAAATTAAAGAAGGAGAAATTAAAAACAATAGGCCTATACTTTTGTGTGCTGAATAATGAAGTATGTTTAGTCATAAAAGAAGTTCATAGATGTTATCTGTTCCCGTACTGAGTTTTTAATACTGTGGAATATGTGGGTTTTCCATAATACACCTCCCTACCCCAACCCCCAGTGCAAGATAACTACATTTTGTTGTGTAAAAATATTATTTTTAATGACTATACTGAAAACAGCTTTGGTGAGGCAGAGGTGGCCAACTAACATGCACCTCCTAAGCTGTGTAACTTTATTTTCAGTGACTCCTTCTCCAGCCAAGCATAGAGCCAAGATGGATGATATTGTGGTTGTAGCTCAGGGCTCCCAGGCCTCACGAAATGTCAGCAATGATCCTGATGTCATCAAGTTGCAAGAGATTCCAACCTTCCAGCCCCTTTTGAAAGGTAAGGGGTTGCATTTTGTCTTACCTGAAGTCTCTGGAAAGGTTTGTATAGCCCCTTAATCTCTCCCCATACATCCATATGCCTAACTCTCTCATCTCCTTTAGGTCTTTGCTTACATGGCATGTTCCTAGTGAAGCCTTCCTTGACTGCCCTATTTAAAATCGCAGTCCATTTCCCTGCCTGTTTTTTTCTGTAGCATTTAATTACCATTGACCTACTGCAAATTTGTTCACTGTCTGTATTTCTCTGCTAGAATGTGAGCTCCATGATGGCAGGAACTTTCTATTTTTGTTCACTGTTAAATCCCTAGCACCTGAAATAGAGCCTAGTATAAAAGAGAGACTGAGTGAATGAACAAATGATGTTGGAGTTGGCTCTTCCCTGCTATATTTCCATGAGAAGGTTTTCATTCTTATTTGTGATCTGGACTACAGAGTGACTAATTCAGATCCATGGAGAAAGTCCTCCATCACCACTGATATATTTGTAATGAATCCTGGCAGCTGTTTTGTATGAGAGAACAGTGTGTGTTTGAGAGGAGAGATTACCTACCCGATTAGCAGATATTGAGGATTGAGGTAGGAGGTAGGTAGTTACCTTTTTTTTCCTTTCTTTCTTTTTTTTCTTTTTTCCCCTGGTCTTACTCTGCCACCCAGGCTGGAGGGCAATAGGGTGATCATAGCTCACTGTAACCTTGAACTCCTGGGCTCAAGCGATCCTTCCATCTCAGCCTCTCAAGTAGCTGAGACTACAAGTGCACACCACCATGCCTGGCTAATTATTTTATATATTTTTTTTAGAGATGGGATCTTGCTATGTTGCCCAGGCTGGTCTTGAACTACTGGCCTTAAGCCATCCTCCTGCCGCGGCCTCTGAAAGTGTTGGGATTGCAGGTGTGAGCCACCACCTCCAGCCAGTAGTTACCTTTTAATATGAAGGCCATAACTTTATTATTTTCGTATCTCCATTAAGTGGTACAGATGATTTGCTATTACCTAAATGATGTTTCTGCTGTAGGAGTCCCTCAGTCCCCTCCATTCTCACTCCCACCCCAAAGATTAGGAAATAGTGAACATAAGGCCCTGGTTTACTTAATATAATATAAAACATCTTACGTTTACATAGCTATTTGTATTAAAATGTCCTTCCCCCACACAAACATACACATATCATCCCTGTCATTTTTACATCATTAAATGTGTTGGAATGATTTCTGCCAGATCAGACTGCTGGCATATATCGAGGTTGAACTTGAACCTTCACTGATGTCAGATCCTGTACTAGTTACACTATTCCACACTGTCCTTAAACAAAAACAAATGGTGCTTAATAGATGATCCATGTATCATCTCATTCTTCCCAGCGCTTCATCTGTTTTACAGATGAGGAGATACAAGCTTTCAATCTCTTCTCCACAGGCCTCAGGGTTAGACTTTGGTAAACACTCTGGCTCTTCCATAAAATAACACCTTACGTCCTGTTACCCATCTTCTTAGTTTTCACTATTTTGAAGAATAATGTGATTCTCCAAAGAAGCCAACATTAATGAAATTTCCATCTTCACATTTTCTTGTACAACCAGATTAAAAGACATTGATAGCCTTTATCTTTAGAAACTTTGAGCTGGATGCTTGTGTTTTATACTCCATCCCTTCTGGGGATGGCGTACATAGATAGTACTGCCTGTGTTGGAGTTTTCACGTCCCTACTTCCTGCTACCTCCGTCCTCTCCCCTAAACTCTTCTGATCCTGAGTGGGGCCTTATGTGACCAACTCTTGTCTCTACTTTAGGGAAATATTAAAAAAGAAAAACCCAGAACCTTGAGATACATTTAATAAATTTCTGGGATTAGTTTTTTAGTCATTTGAAATATAGTTGACCCTTGAACAATGAGGGAGTTAGAGTCACCAACTCCCCTGTGCAAATATCTGAATATAACTCTTGACTTCCCCAAAACTTAACTACTAATAGCCTACTGTTGACTAGAAGTCTTACTGATAGCATAAACAGTTGATTAACACATATTTGTATGTTGTGTATTATATACTGTATTCTTACAATAAAGTAAACTACAGAAAAGAAAATGTTATTAAGAAAATCCTGGTTAGGCAGTGGCTCATGCCTATAATCCTAGCACTTTGAGAGGCTGAGGCGGGAGGATCACTTGACGCCAGGAGTTCAAGACAAGCCTGAGCAACATAGCGAGATCCTGTCTCTACAAAAAATTTAAAAAATTAGCCAGGTGTGGTGGCATGTGTTTGTAGTCCCAGTTGCTTGGGAGGCTGAGGTGGGAGGATCGCTTGAGCCCAGGAGCTTGAGGTTGCAGTGAGCTATGATGACACTACTGCAGTCTAAACTGGATGACAGAGTGAGACCCTGTCTCAAAAAAAAAAAAAAAAAAAAAAAGGAAAAGAAAAAAGAAAATCCTAAGGAAGAGAAAATACATTTATCATTCATTAAGTGGAAATAGATCATCATAGAGGTCTTCATTCTTGTTTTCTTCACATTGAGTAGGCTGAGGAGGAGGAAGAGGTGGCATTGGTCTAGCTCTCTTGGGGTGGCAGAGGCAGAAGAAAATGCACATATAAGTGGACCTGTGCTGTTCAAACTGTGTTGTTCGAGGGTCGACTGTAATTCATATTTGTGATGATAAACTGACCAGTACAGGAAGCATCTAGAAGACCTGGAGTTAAAGGAAGCTAACCTCCAATTTAAAATCATCACTGGGAACCCTAAAAGTGAATAATTAATGTGATGCAGCCAGTGCAGTGCTAGTGGACTTTGTTGCATTGATAAATGGGTTTTAACTGAGACTTTGCCACCAGCTAGCTGTGTTGCCCTGGCATTGTTTTTCTTCTGCTTTGGGCCTTGGTTATTAAGAACATTGAGAATAGGTGTGGGGGGGATAGAAGCTGGTGAGGAGCAGGTTACAGTAAGAGGTTGTCTGGGATTTGGTTAAGGAAGGTAGAGAAATCACTTGATGAGAATGGCATGAATCTAGAAATGGCAACACGTGGCTGTGACCAGGCTGCAGGGAACAAAAAAAAAGCCAGTAGCACTTAAGGTGATGTTCATGTTTCACTTGTGAAGAAGAAACATCTTAGACCGAGATTAGACAAGATAGGCAAAGGGGAATATTGGGTGGAAATAATAAATATAACTATGATAATAATATTAATAGGAGCTAACTCCCCCAGTACCTCTGCATAATGGTTATTAATTCTTTCCGTTTTATAGGTTAAAACATCGAGGCTAAAGAACTTAAATCAGTTGCCTCAAGTCACACAGCTATAAGTGGCAGCATATCTTAAGATGGCATCATGACATAGAATAAGACTCAGTTTCCAATTCTAGCAAAGCCCATTATAAAAATCACTAAGCTGTAATAGGAAATAGCATGATGGGTGTGAGGTTTCTCGGGTTTTAGGTGCAGCATTTGTTGCAGAGCCTCCTGCTTGCTGCCCGGTAGTTTCAAGCCCTGCCCTCTGAGTGCTGGTGTGCTGCAGGGGCCACTTCATCATTGTCTCTTTATACTCTGATCTTTTTTTTCCCCCTTTCCTGTTTCCAGGATGAGGCTGTTCCTCAAAATAGTAAAAAGGGCCACACAGTGAAGGCTGTACCCCCCAGGTTTGATTTCAGAAAGCTTTTATTCAAGTTAATGAGAGTTTATTCTTTCAAAACAATATATTCAAGTATGACACAGAGTTCACTATTGTTCCATAATGTCATATGATGTAATGCTAATGCTGGTGGGTGATCTGCAGAGGCAGTGGCTGGGCGAGTTTGGGGCTATTTGTATGACTGAGGTAATGTTTGCATTTTTAATAAGCAAGCAGATTCTTTCTTTGGTCTTAACCCTTTTGCATGAATATACCAGAGTATAATTTATGCTCCATAATCCAAATATCTATTCTTCTTTTTTTTTTTAGTCAAAAAGATTACTGTTTTTCTTAGCAATCTCTGAATTAGCAATTTATTTTGACATGTAAAACATTTAATAGGAAATGAAAGATTAGAAAATTAGAGAGTAGCAGTAAATGGCCATGAGAGAACACAAAATCAAAATAATAGATTTGATGTAAGTTAGTAGGATTTCAAGGGATTAAGCAAGCCATACATAGATTTCTTACTTAAAATTCAGCCACTCATATTTTTTAATGAATCCTACTCTATTTTATGTTCTTCTATAGAAATAAAATGTTTGTAAAAGAAATGCAATATTGTTGATGTTTTATGTATAAAAGTTATAAAAATAATTATTCTGTTCACTCTTGGTGGATGAATATATGCAGACATACACACACGCATGCATATGACATTCTTTGCAACTGACCTATCATTTTTGTTACTGACCTTGGATACAACATAAGAGATTGTCTTGCTGTCTAAGGAAGAGACTGTCCTTGTTACCAATAAGAACGGTAAAACGTATACAGTTTAGATGCTTGAGTGATACTAAGCTGCTTTGTTGGGAGTTCAGTGTTTGGTTGTTAAGAACATGATGCATATGACGTAGATTTTGATAATTAAAAAGAACCTGGGGGCCAGGCGTGGTGGCTCACGCTTGTAATCCTAGCATTTTGGGAGGCCAAGGCAGGAGGATCACTTGAGGCCAGGAGTTCTAGACCAGCCTGAGCAATGTAGCAAGACCCTGTCTCTACAAAAAATGGAAAAATTACCTGGGCATGGTGGTGCACACCTGTAGTCCCAGCTACTTGGGAGGCTGAGGCAGGAGGATGGCTTGAACCCAGGAGTTTGAGGTTGCTGTGAGCTATGATGACACCACTGCAGTCTAGACTGGGCAACAGAGTGAGACTTTGTCTCAAAAAAAAAAAAAAAAAAAAAAGAAAAGAGCCTGGGACCTTAGTGGAGCAAAAATCTCATGGAGCAGCAGTAAAAGCGCTCCAATCACATGGAACATTAAGAATTAGTGCTGAGGTTGTAGCTGGGGAAGAATGACGGCGATGGAAAAGGGTGATAAGGAGAGCATAAGGGAGCTAGATTTCAGATGACCAGTTTCTTCACATCCTTTTCACCCACTCATTTATCAGCCAGTCAAATAAAGTGAAGGTAGCAACTCTTTGCATTCGTCAGGCATCTGTCTCTCGCAGCTATCAGACCTTATCATTGCATTGGAAAATGACAAGCCAAAGGAGGGGTTGCGAGAATGGATCTTAATCAGAGTCATGGTCTTCTCTGAGTGGCTTACAGGTAATCTCTAAGCCCAGGGTTGATCCTAAGTATTTTTTCCCCCAAACACCATATTTGGAAACTTGATAACTTATTCCTGATTACCTTGCAGCTTTGTGTGTGTAATGGCCCTTCAGTTAACCTTTCAAACATGGCTGTTAACCAGCCAAGTGTTAGCCTTACTCAGAAGAGCAGGAAGTACCAGGTGGGTGGTTGCTTTAAACTGATCGAGAAGGTGATGCCCTCTCACCAGAGCAGCCTCACTGTTTCCTCACTCCAGTAAATCTCTGTGTGCCTGCGTCCATTCTTGTTTCTTTCCCCTAAATCTCAGAGATGGTGTCTATGCCTTTCTCTGAAATTTAATGCCTCTCTGTTTCATTCTTTCCTCCATTTGCTGGGACTTTGCTTCTGCTTTTTGTTTCTCTCTCTCTGTCTCTAGCATCTTGCTTACTGGACCTCTTTCATCTTGTTCACATATGTAACTCTTCCAATCTTTAAAATGGAAAAGACAGAAATAATTTGTTTCAATCGCTTTGCCCCTTCTGGTTAGCATGCTTTCTCTTTTCTCGTCTCTGCTGCCAAACTTACCATGTGGCCACTACATGCTGTCCTGCATCCTTTCTACCTTTGCCATTCTTGAGGTTCTTGCGGACAGGTCTCACATACATCAATTCATCGATATTTGCTGCTTTGGAGGGTTACTAGAGTTCTGTTTTCATGCCTACAGTTTTTTTCTCAAATCATCCTCCTCTTTTCATATTTAACATAGGTTTCTGTCTCACTTACTTTAGCTTCATGACACACCCTTCCTCCCCATGGTATTATGGTTTTTCTGTCTTCTCATTCTTCTCTGCACAGCATTTTGCCTAGTGCTCTTTTGGAGAAGAGCCTTAAATATTTTGAAATATAGATTTTTTTTTTTTTTTGAGACAGAGTCTCGCTCTGTCACCCTAGGTAGAGTGCAGTGGCATCATCACAGCTCACTGCAACCTCAAACTCCTGGGCTCAAGCCATCCTCCTGCCTCAGCTTCCCGAGTAGCTGGGACTACAGGCGCACACCACCATGCCCAGTTAATTTTTCTATTTTTTGTAGAGACGGGGTCTCAATCTTGCTTAGTGTGGTCTCAAACTCCTGAGCTCAAGCGATCTGGCCCGCCTCGGCCTCCCAGAGTGCTAGGATTATAGGCATGAGCCAGCACACCCAGCCGAAATATAGACATTTAGATGATTGTAAGTCTACATCATCAGCTTCAACTTCTTGTCCTATTTCTCCAACTACGAACTAGTCAATATAGCCAAGTAGTGTTACTTTAAATTCAGCATGCCCCATCTTCCATCTGTGTATGTACGTATTAATTTTATTTATTTATTCAACAAATATTTACAGGATCTTATTTTACTAGGTGAATGATGTACACTTGGGTGTAGCATTCTATTAATATAAATGCCAATTAGGTGAAGGAGTGGTAGGTATTGTTCATATCTTACCTATCTATATTGATTTATTTAATTTTATCACTTACTGAAAGGGAAGTGTTCAAATATCCAGCTGTGATTGTGAATTTATCTATTCTTTTGCCAGTTTTTGCTTTGTGTATCTTGCAAGTCTACTATAAGGCACATATACATTAATGACTATTATATGGACTCTTTCGTCATTATGAAAATGTCCTTCCATCTGTGGTATTATCCCTGTCTTGTCTTATTATCCCTCCTCCTTTCTTATACTTACTGTAGGCATGGTATGCTTTCTATTTTTTATTTTATTCTTTTATTTATTTATTTATTTTTATCAATTTCTTTATATTTAAAGTGCATCTCTTGTAGACAGCATGTAGTAGGGTTTTGCTTTTTCCTTTTTTCCCCCAATGATCTAAAATGATGAATGGGGTTTTGTTTTTGTATCTAGGCTGACAGTCTGCCTTTTAATTAGTGTGTAAATTGATATGGTTGGGTTTAGGTCTACCATTTTACTCTTCATTTTCTATTTATGCTGTGTGCTTTTGGTTCCTTTTCCTGCCTTCTTTGGATCAATAGAATATTTTTTAGTCCATATTCCATTTTAGTTCCTTTTTTGTCTCTTTTAGTTATACTCCTTTGCATTATTTTTTTAGTGGTTTCTCTAGAGATTACAATATGTATCTTTCATTTATTATAGTTCACTTAGAGTTACTGTTGTACCATTTCACATAAAACGTAAGAACCTTTCAATGGTGTGGTTCCATTCACCCCCACTTCTTTGTGCTGTAGCTGTTGTATATAAAGTGCACCTAGAAGTGCTAGGAATCCCACTGTGGTTTTATATATATACACACACATGTATTTGTTTTAAACAATCATATATCTTTTAAAGAAATTAAGAGAAGAAAAAACTATATATAGAATGTTATGTTTACCCACATAATTAACATTTCCGGAATTCTTAATTCCTTCCTGTAGATTCCAGTTTCCATTTGACATTATCTATTTTTAGTCTGAAGAACTTCTTTTGGCATTTCTTGCAGTACAAGTCGGCTTGGAAAAAAATTCTGTTTTTATCTATTTGAAAATGTAATTTTTTGCCCAGTTTTATTATAAAGTCATTTTTTTGGTAATTACTAAGTTTTTGAAGAAATATTGTGAGATTCTATGAAATCTCATTTTTCAATCTACTTTTTCCCACCAGTTATAATATCTACTGATGTTTCTTGCTTGAATTAATTACACTGCAATGGTTGCCAAGTAATGGTTTGCAAATTTTGTTATTCCGTCTACATTTTTTAGTATGCGTTCTACTGGAAGGAAGAAGTTTTTCTTCTTCCCATTTATTTATTTGTTCATTTATTTAAATTGAGGCCGGGTGCAGTGGTTCATGCCTGTAATCCTAGCACTCTGGGAGGCCGAGGCAGGAGGATCACTTGAGGTCAGGAGTTTGAGACCAGTCTGAGCAAAAGCTCGACCCCGTCTCTACTAAAAATAGAAAAAATTAGCCAGGTGTGGTGGCGCGCACCTCTAGTCCTAGCTACTCCAGAGGCTGAGGCAGGAGGATGGCTTGAGCCCAGGAGTTAGAAGTTGCTGTGAGCTAGGGTGACTCCACGGCACTCTAGCTGGGGCAACAGAGCAAGACTCTGTCTGGAGGTGAGGGGAGAAAGGAAAGAAAGAGTGGAATAGTAGACTCCTGTTTTATTCAGTGAGTTATATGTAATCTATCAGTATCATTATCAAAATTTGGCTGGTCACAGCACCTTCAATCTAGCTTCCTGTATTTTTTTAACATATTCCCCTTATTCTTTAAAAATGTCTTTATTTTCTGGCAAAATATAATGTTCCAGACTTATCTTGTTCTTCCCTTATCCTAGCCCTAGAACCAGGAATTTCTCAAAGGAACTCTGGTTCTTTTAGTGGAGTGTGGTGTTTAGACTCCACTCCAAGACCCTCTCAGAGGATTTAGCTACGAAGTACGTATGTGTGTGTATGCATACATACACATTCACACATGTTTATTCTCATTCATACCTATGCTTATTTCTATATTTTCCTATATATATTGAAAATGATGAGTTCACACTAATGTGCTCCATATGTTCTTTGATCTGTAGGTTTATACTTTTTATCAAATACTTTGGCCATTATTTCTTCCAATATTTTTCTGCCACCACCCCTCCCTTTTTGTGGGACTTCAATTTCTATGTTAAACCACTTGATATTTTCTCACAGGTCACTAACATACCTTTTAATTTTTATTTTTAGTCTTTTCCTTTATGTTCTTACTTTGGATAATTTTTATTGCTGTGTTTCCAGGTTCAGTGGTCTTTTTTTCTGCCAAGTCTTTATTGCCCATAATCCCACCCAAGGTATTTGTAATTCCAGATACTTTATTTTTCAGCTATGCAGTAAATGTCTTCCATTTCTTCCCCACCCCTTAAATGTCTTCCATTTCTCTGCTTACCATACTTGTTTTCCTCTATTTTTTGAACATATGGAGTATGTTTATAATAACTCATTTAACTTTCTTATCTGCTAGTCCATAATTTTTGGATCCGTTTTTTATTGACTGAACTTTCCCCTGGTTACAAGTCATACTTTCCTGCTTCTTTGCATGCCTAGAAATTTTTTATTGTATATTTCATGTTTGTAGGTGCTGGATTTTGTTTTATTCCTTTAAAGGATACTGGACTTTGTTCTGGCATATGGTTAAGTTACTTGTAGTCATTTTGACCCTTTCTGGACTTCTTTTAAGTTTTGTTAGGGCTTATTCAGAGCAGTCTTGAATTTAGTTTAATTTAGCCTCACTAGTAAGGTGATACCCTTCTGAGTACTCTCCCTATTGCCCCATGTATTTTGAAGTCTCTCAACTGTGGCTGGTGGGAACATGAACTATTCAGAAATTGTTTTGCCTCCTGCTTCCCAGTAGCTGTTTCTCCAGCCTCGTGGAATTTCACTAAATTTGCAGATTAGTGTTCAGCCAGAGGTTTGAGGGTACCCTGTGCAGATTTCCAAGGTGCCCTCTTACCAAACTCCCTCCTCTCCCTTAGTCTGTCATGTAAATTCTAGACTCTTCAGTTTCCCCAAACTTTGCTCTCTCTCCAGCTCAGTGAGGCTGCTGGGCTTTTTTGGAATGTCTGTCCTGTTATAGAATGAATGATTGTGTCTCCCCAAAATTCATAGGTTGAAATTCTAATCCCCAATATGATGTTAGGAAGTGGGGCCTTTGGGAGGTGATTTGGTCATGAATGGGATTCATGCCCTTACAAGAAGCGATGGGAGAGAGCTTGTTTCCTATCTCTGCCATGCGAGGATACAAGGAGAAGATGGCCATTTGCCAGGAAGGGTGTTCTCACCAGATGCTGAATCTGCCAACACCTAAATCTTGGACTTGCCAGTCTCCAGAACTGTGAGAAATAAATGTTTGTTGTTTAAGCCACCCAGTCTGTGGTATTCTTGTAGTGGCTGGAACTGAGACACCTCCTGGGTCTGCATCCTGGAAATTGCCTTTAGGCAATAACCTGGGAAAATGATTCCTTCTCTCAGGGATCAAAGTCCTGTGCTGGCTGTCATACAATATCTGAAAAGAGTTTTTCATCTATTTTAGTTTTCTCGTTGATTATGACTGCATAATCCTTCATGTGCAGAAGCAGAAGTCCTTTGAAAAAATGCCTTTTAATCCATATTTTTTAGTCCAATACCCTTTCTCCGTTTTACTTACGATCCTTATGCCAGCAGCCTTGAATTGGTCATTCATTTCTGCAACATGTTGGTAAACACCTGCTAAGTGCCTAATACGTTCAGACAGTGGAGATACAAAGAATATAAGACACAGTTGCTGTGTTTTATGACCTTATTGTTTGTGAGCTATTCAAACAGGTAAATAACTCATAATAATATAGTATGAGTAATACTGGCCATATGCCCAAAAGACTAGGCATGCATGGAGGAGAGAATCATTAATTTGGCCTGGGAGTTTGGGGAGGGCTTCACAGAAGAAGTAACATTTGAACGGGGCTTTAAGGGATTAATAGGAGGTAGCCACATAGAGAAACAGTGTCAGAGAGGGTATTCCTAGTTTAAAAGTCTTCTTTATAAACAAAAAAGATATAATTAAAAGATGCCAGAAAGAATTCTTGACCAAAATTATATTTGAGATGTACTGCTTTGATTTTTTTTTTTTTTTTTTTTTGAGACAGGGTCCTGCCCTGTTGCCCAGGCTAGGATGCAGTGGCGTCATCATAGCTCATTGCAACCTCAAACTGCTGGGCTCAGGCAATCCTCCTGCCTCAGCCTCCCAAGTAGCTGGGACTACAGGCATGTACCACCACACCCAGCTAATGTATTTTTATGTTTTGTAGAGACAAGGTCTCCTTGTTGCCCAGGCTGGTCTTGAACTCATGGGCTCAAGCAGTCCTCCTGCCTTGGCCTCCCAAAGTGCTAGGATTACAGCAGCGGGCCCTGATTTTAATTTCAAGCAATATTAAGCATTAACTTACTGAAATAATTAACTGTCAGATAGTTTGTGTACTGATTATTCATTCATTTTTGTTTCTTTAAACTTTTAATTTGTGTTACATTCTGAATTTCAACAAAATATACATGGTCTACTTTTGTTAGTGTACCTTTCTAAGCAATATCATTCCTGTCTGAGCTAACTGATTACTCCTGGAATATGGCAGTAAAGATAGATGTATATATTTCCTTTTAAGGCTCTGGTTTGTCAATAGTTTCTGTTAAGTGACAGCCTGCAAACATTGTAAGGCTGAATAGCATAAAATTCTGTCAGCCATCTTCAGTTTTTCTACTTTTCCAAAAATTGCATATAAAAATTTTCTATTTTTAAACACACATGTTGAGACTGAAATGTTTATTTAGGAAAGCTGAGGCTTTGTAGGTGTACCCAAAATTAAAAAAAAATTCCATTCTCTCCCCTCCCCAAATTTGAACTGATTATTGGACAGATTAATTTGATGCTAATTTTATAGTATTTGGAATTGATAATAGATAAGGGTTTTCACTCCTGACCAGAAGTGGAAGTTAGACATACTTTTTTAGAACTGTGCTGTTTTGAATATTCGTTTAACTAAGTTCACTGAGCTTTTTGCTGTTTATTAGATATCATTAAGCTAGGGATACAAAAACAAAAAACATGATTTCTTTCCATGGAGAGTTCACAGTCTAGTGAAGGAGACTATATTTTTAACAGATAGATTGTGATTCAACATGGTAAGTGCTATAAAGTGTAACCCTTTAAGGAACTTAAAGGATGGAATAGCTTATTCTGTCTGAGAGAGACAGGAAAGGTTGACTAGAATCAGAACAACTTAGAAGAATTCATACTCTTGGTCTTATTAGTAATTATTGCCGAAACTTTATTATGCATAAGCCACCTGGAGAAACTTTTTAAAAAATGCTGATTGGGCCCCAATTTCAGAGATTCTGATTCAGTAGGTCCAAGTGTAAGCATCTGTATGTTAAGCTAGTATTCCAGGGGGTTCTGAAATCAGAGTTCATGGACCACACTTTGGAAAACATTGAGCTAGAACATTATGAGTATGAATGCTAATTGAGATCATGGAACTGTTAGATAATTCAACAAAATGATTTTAGACATATTTTAAAGAGATGTGGTTATCAAAAGAGTATTTTGGAATCTGTTACTAGGTTTTTACTATTTTTGGATGAACTCCATTATTAAAACTATGATTTCACATTTAATGCCTGTACCTTACATTTTGTACTCATTGAGAATTCATTGTTTATAGGGGACTCTGTTGAAACACAGGTTTTCAATAACATTTAAATATTATTTTCTGCCAGAATTCAGTTTCACAGAAAGCCAATAAAATTCAAAGTGATATTTTAAAGAGTGAGTTTGGGTAAATAATTATTTGTCTCTATGACCTGAAGAAAATCATTAACAAAGTTTCTAAACATGTTTCTAAACATTTTTGTTGGCATATCAAAGTGTCAATAAGCAGATATACATGAACAAAAAGGCTGTTTTGATTTGAAATTTTTTTTGAACAGACATAGCACAATCACGGTTAATTTGCTCTTCATTCAGTCTTTTTAACTGAGAGATTTTCCCTAATTTATATTATAAATTTATATTCTCTAGTTAAAATATTAGTATCTTTTATTTCAGTAAATCTTAATGTTGTATCAAGGTTAATATTTACCAGCTACAAGAGAAGGGAAAAAAAATAAATCCCATTAAGAGGAGTTAACAGTTATGTAGGCCGAAGATAAGTTAAAACATTTTTTAATGCTAATAAATACCATAGTTTTTGGTCATATTTTGCCATTTTTTCATAAGATGGCCTCCTTTTAATGTAGTTTAAATTTATAGGCGACCTGTTTTTAACAACACTTTTGCCACTAGATGTCACTAGACCAAAACAATTGGTAAGCTGGTTCAAAGTGCTACAACCTGTGGCAATATTTTCAAAGGCCTTCACGTTTACTCTGTAGCATCTGGATTTCTCATAAAATCAAGTCACAGCTTGCTTCAGGCACAAACTAGTTGGAAAATAGACATGTTCTGTGACACGTTAGTAATTTGTAATAACTTACTTTAGTGTTTATCAAGGCAGAAAAGAAATGGAAAAAATTTACTACCACAGGAAACTTTAGTGACCTTAATTTTTTGGAGAGAATACTCTATTTTCAGTCCGTCACTGTATTCCGTGAAGTATTTATTACACTGCAAATTTCTCAATACCTGGGATTTTGTCTTAAACATCTCTGACTTCTCAGGGCCTAGCACAAAGCTTGGCACTTGGTAGGTATTCAGTAAATGTTACTAAGCATTAGGGTAGTACACTAGCTCTCATGGGGGAAAAGGGTCACAAGTCCTCCCCTCTCAAGAAGTCTCATCTGGGAGGCAGCATATGCCCATAGCACAGGGTGTTGTGTATAAACCAAATTAAGAGTG
Source organism: Daubentonia madagascariensis (assembly GCA_023783475.1). NCBI lineage: Eukaryota > Metazoa > Chordata > Mammalia > Primates > Daubentoniidae > Daubentonia > Daubentonia madagascariensis. The sequence continues at coordinate 982,636 of JAKFHU010001244.1, forward strand.
TCGTCATTAGATTCTGTAGGATTTCAGAGACTCAGCAGCTCTTGGGAGCTAGGGGTGGTTGATTAGAGAAAGAGTCCTCAAGAAAAAGGGTATTTGGATAACAAAGGGGAGAGCAGTTACAAGTGAAGATGGTAAAGAGCCAAGGTTTGAGGAGAGGATAATACAGGTAGCAAAGATTCAGAGAGGTGAGAACTTAAGAGCCCTAAATTTAAGGCTTACATTTGGATTTAATATTTTTTAGAGGAATGGGAGGGGGCATTGTAGGATATTAGGGTCTGGAAATATTATAGTATGTTGCATAATACTTTGTCATGTACAAAACACTAGCACTTGAAGAAAAATGAATTAAAGATGATTACTCTTTGATTTTAAAATACTTCTAAAGTCTATTAAAAACACTTCTATTTAAAAGAGAAAATATGGGCATAGGATTTAGCATAGTACTGGGCACTTAGTAAACCCTCAATAAATGCTTCTTATTGATAATAATACTAAATAAGAAAAAATATTAGGGACATTCTACAAAATAACTGATCAGTATTCTTCATAAGAGTTAAGATAATGAAAGATAAGGAACAATTGAAGAATTATGATAGATTGGAGGAGATTAAGGAGACATGAAATGTGGGATCCTGGATTGGATCTTAGAATGAAAAAGGACCTTAGTGGAAAAAATGGTACATTCGAATAAGATGTGTGGTTTAGTTGATTGTGTTGTACCAATGTCAATTTCCTGGTTTTGATAACTGTATTATGGTTATGTACTATGTTAATATTAAGGGGAAGCTGGTGAAGGAAATATGGGAATGCTATAACTTTATGCAACTTTTCTTTAAGTTAAATTACTTCAAAAAATAAAAAGTTTTAAATATAATTTTGTTTTAGAAAAGATTGCAATTCCATGTTCGGAATGTTTTCTATTGAGAGGTCAGATGTTAGAAGAAAGGGTTTAAAATCTTTTACCCTGTGGAATTTGTAAGATCCACTAAAATTCACTAAGCAATGTACTAGGATGGATTGCTCTCGAGTGAGTTCTCTTGAAGACAGGGAAATAGGACTTCCGAGGACCCGAGGGCCCATTTTAACATCTCTGTAGATACTATAGCAAGTGGGTAGATTTCCTAATGTCCTGGCCTTTCAGGGCTTTTTCACCTTAACTTTGGCTTTTCAAAGTGTTGTTTAATACCCTACTCCCCTTTTAGGTTGTTCATTGTTACCTAGTAAGTCTTCCAAGGGCATTGCCATCAACCCATACCCTGTATTTCAATTTTAAAAACGCTTTTTTAAAACAAAATTTTGCCTAAGTGCCTTTCTTATATAGTTCTTCATCTTTTTTTTAAAAAATTTTAAACAGAACCTTTGCTTACAATATTTCTTCATCTTTACTTAGGTTACCCTGTGGGCCCAGAGCAACAATGGAGGAACATCTTGTGTTTGTGGTATGGGGGTGGGTATAATTAGGTTCTAAAACCAGTACATGAGCAGGGTGCTGTGGCTCACACCTGTAGTCCCAGCTACTCGGGAGGCTGAGGCAGGAGGATCGCTTGAGGCCAGCAGTCCAGGCTGCAGTGAGCTATGATCATGCCACTGCACTCCAGCTTGGGCAACAGAGTGAGACCCTGTCTCTAAAAAGCAAAAGTTAAAAAAGTAAAAAAATAAAATCAATGCATGAATTTTATACATACTTATAACCTTGGAAATTTAAAAAATTATCAATAAAGTATACTTTAAAAAATGTATACTCTTATACTCGTGAATGTTAATTGTTAAGAATAAAAGGAAAGTATGCGTACATATATCTGGACATTGAAACCTTTTTGACCTCTCATAAACGGGATGGGTAGAGAATTCTAAAGTGCTACTTGCCTGCTTTGCTTACTCATATTAAAATATTAAATCTCTAATATCCTAAACACTTATTACTAGATTTGTCATGAGAATTAAAGGAGCAATAGAATCAGATCATATGTGCATTAGGTTTTAAAAGTTAGCTTGTTTAAGTAAAATAAGCATATGATACAGTTATGTAATGTCTTTAATTATGTCTCCCTACTAATATTCTTCATAGTTTTAAAGTTGTGGCTCAGGGCCACCTGCTTGAGCAGGTTTCCTTATTTAAAAAAAAAAAAAAAAGGACTTTGGAGCAACTTACACCTGAGTATAAACCCTAGCTTCAGATTTATTATCTGAGAAACCTGAGCAAGTTATCTCTTTGGGTTACTGTTTCTTCATTTTATAAAATGGGAATATTAGTAAACATGAGATTTTTGAGAAGACCTAAAGAGAATATATTCAGTCTACTAGAAACAATCCAAGTATCTATCCACTGGTGAATGGATAAACAAAATAACATATATCCATGCAATGGAATACTAGTCAGCAAAAAAAAAAAAAAAAATTAACTACTGGTACCTGCTACCACCATGGAAGAACCACAAAAACATTATGCTTGGATTCAGCAGAGCCAACCTAAAGGTGATGAGAACCCACAGCAAGATAGAAGCAGGAAAAGTACAGGGGAAGAAATGCAGTATAAGCATACCTCAGAGATATTGCAGGTGTGGTTCCAGACCACCACAATAAAGCAAATATTGCAGTAAAGCAAGTCACGTGAATTTTTTGTTTCCCAGTACATATAGCTACGTTTACCAGGCACAGTGGTGTGCATTTGTAGTCTCAGCTACTTGGGAGGCTGAGGCAGGAGGATCGCTTGAGCACAGGAGTTCGAGGTCAGCCTGGGCAACATATCAAGACCTCGTCTCTTAAAAAAATGAAAAAAAAATATATTGTTACACTATACTATTAAGTGTGTAATAGCATTATATCTTTTTAAAATGTACATAGCTTAATTTTAAAATACTTTATTGCTAAAAAATGCTAAGGATCATTAGAGCCATCAGTGAGTTATGATCTTTTTGCTGGTGGAGGGTCTTTCCTTGATGTTGATGGCTGCTGACTGATCAGGGTGGTGGTTGCTGAAGGTTGGGGTGGCTGTGAAAATTTCTTAAAATAAGATGATGAAGTTTGCTGCATCAATTGACTCTTCCTTTCACAAAAGATTTCTCTGTAGCATACGAAGCTATTTGATAGCATTTTACCTACAGTAGAACTTCTTTCACAATTAAGGTCATTCCTCTGAAACCCTTCTGCTGTTTTGTCAACTAAGTTTATGTAATATTCTAAGTCCTTTGTTGTCATTTCAACAATGTTCACATCATCTTTACCAGGAATAGATTTCATCTCAAGAAATGATTTTCTTTGCTCATCCGTAAGAAGCAAATTCTTATCCACTCACGTTTTATCATGCGATTACAGCAATTTAGTGACATCTTTAGGCTCTTCTACTCTTTTTTTTGTTTTGTTTTGTTTAAATTTATTTATTTATTTATTTTTAATTTCAGAATATTATGGGGGTACAAATGATTTGGTTACTTAAATTGCTTTTGTTCTGTGCCCATCCCCCAGATAGTGTGCATTGTACCCATTAGGTGTGATTTTACCCATCCCTTCCTCCCCCCTAGGCTCTACTTCTAATTCTAGTTCTCTTGCTATTTCTCCTGCATCTGCAGTTACTTCTTTCACTGAAGTCTTACACCCAAAGTCATCCAGGAGGGTGGGAATCAACTTTTTCCAAATTTCTGTTAGTGTTGATATTTTGACCTCCTCCCATGAATTATGAATGTTCTTAATGGCATCTGGAATGGTGAATCCTTTCCAGAAGGTTTTAAATTTACTTTGCCCAGATTCATCAGAAGAATCACTGTCTATGGCAGCTATGGCCTTATGAAATGTATTTTTTTTTTTTTAATGAAATGTATTTCTTAAATAACAAAACTTGAAAGTTGAAATGATTCCTTGGTCCCTGGGCTACAGAATGGATGCTGTGTTACCAGGCATGAACGCAACATTAATTTCCTTGTACATCTCCATCAGAGCTCTTGGGTGACCAGGTGCGTTGTCAATGAGAAATAATATTTTGAAAGCAGTCTTTTTTTCTGAGTTGTAGGTCTCAACAGTGGGCTTAAAATATTCAGTAAACCATGCTGTAAACAGATGTGGTATCATCCAGGCTTTGTTATTCCATTTATATAGAGTACAGGCAGAGTCAATTTAAAGTGATTCTTAAGGGCCCTAGGATTTTTGGAATGGTCAGTGAGCATTGGCTTCAACTTAAAGTTACCAGCTGCATTAGCCCATATCAAGAGAGTCCAGCCTATCCTTTGAAGCTTTGACGTAGGCATTAACTTTTCCACTCTAGCTATGAAAGTCCTAGAGGACATCATCTTCCAATATTAGGTTGTTTCATCTACACTGAAAAATCTATTGTTTGGTGTAGCCACCTTCATCAGTGATCTTAGCTAGATCTTCCGGATGACTTGCTGCAGCTTCTTCATCAGCACTTGCTGCTTCACCTTATACCTTCATGTTATGGAGATGGTTTCTTTCCGTAAACCTCACAAACCAACCTCTGCTAGCTTTAAACTATTCTTCTGTGGCTTCCTTACCTCAGCCTTCATAGAATTGGAGAGAGTTAGGGCCTTGCTCTGGATTAGGCTTTGGCTTAAGGGAGTGTTGTGACTGGTTTGATCTTCTATTTAGATCACTGAAATTCTCTACATATCAGCAATAAGGCTGTTCACTTTCTTATCATTCATGTGTTCGCCGGAGTAGCACTTTTAATTTCCTTCAAGAACTTTTCCTTTGCATTCACAGCTTGGCTAACTGTTTGACACAAGAGGCCTCGCTTTCAGTCTATCTCAGGGTCCAACATACCTTCCTCACTAAGCTTAATTATTTCTAGCTTTTGATTTAAAGTGAGAAATGTGTGATTCTCCCTTTCGCTTGAACACTTAGAGGCCATTGTAAGGTTATTAATTGGCCTAATTTTAATATTGTTGTGTCTCGGAATAGGGAAGCCCAAGGAGAGGGAGAGAAACAGAGAGACAGGTGAACAGCCAGTTGGTGGAGTAATCAGAACACACACATTTATTGATTAATTTTGCTGTCTTACGTGGATGTGGTTTGTGGCACCCAAAACAATTACAATGGTAATTGTAAGACATTAGAGATCACTGATCATGGTTCACTATAACAGATATAATAATAATGAAAAAGTTTGAAGTATTGCAAGAATTACCAAAAATGTGACAGACATGAAGTGAGCACATACTTTTGGAAAAATGGTGCCAATAGACACGTTCAACACAGGGTTGCCACAAACCCTCAATTTGTAAAAAACCACAATATCTGCAAAGCACAATAAAGTGAAGTGCAATAAACTGAGGTATGCCTGTATATGGAAGATGGTTTGATCTAATGGGAGATCAAAAGAGTTGAATAAGAGGGCCATATCAAAATGATTTCAAGTTTGCTGTTAATTCCTGCTCCCACCCTCCAGTCCTAGGCAACCATGGGTCAGCTTTTCTGGACATTTCATTTAAAGGGAATCATACAATATGTACTCTCGAATCTGACTTCCAGTTTTTGGCTATCATAAATAATGCTGCTATAAACCATTGTGCCCATGTTGTCATGTGGATGTGTTTTCATTTCTTTTGGGTAGAGTCCTAAGGAGTAGAAATGGTAGGTTATATGGTAAACCTATCTTTACTTTTACAAAACTGTCAAACTTTTTTCAAAATGGCTGTACTGTTTTACATTCCCTCTAGCAATGTATGAGAATTCTGTTTTTTCTCTCGTTTTGATTATAGCCATTGGTATGGTTTTATAGTGGTCTCTCACTGTGGTTTTCATTTACATTTCCCTAATGATGTTGAGATTCTTTTCATGTGCTTATTAGCTATTCATATATCTTTTTTAGTGAAATAGGTATTCAAATTTCTTGTTCATTTTTAAATTGGGTTTTTAACTTCTCTTGTGATAAGTTCTTTATATGTTCTGTGTACAATCCCTTTGTCAGATACATGATTTGCAAATATTTTCTTCCAGTCTGTGATTTTTCTTTCCATCTTTTGATGATATCTTTTGAAGTACAAACATTTTTAATTTTGATGGAAGTTCATTGTATCAATTTTTTTTTTCAGAGAGACTTCTCCTAAAAGTTTTATAGTTTTAGTTATTGCATGTAGGTCTGTGATCCTTTTTGAGTTGCTTTTTTTGTATTGTGTGAAGGTCTAATTTCATATTGCTTTGTTTGTTTGCTTGTGGATATCCAGTTGACCCTGCACCATTTGTTGAAAAGATTGGGTTTTCCCTTATTGAATTGTCTTGGCACCTTAAAAAAAATGACCGTAAATGTAAGGATTTACTTCTGGACTCTCAGTTCTGTTCTGCTGATCTGTATGTCCAGTTATTTTTCCACAGATCATGCTTTTGGTGTTGTATCTAAAAAGTCATGACCAAATCCAAAGTCACCTATGTTTTTCTTATGTTACTATCTAGGAGTTTTATAGTTTTGCATTTTACATTTAGGTCTGTGACCTCTTTTGAGTTAATTTTTTTGTGAAAGGTATAAACTGTGTGTACTTTTAAAGACCATGTACTCTACAGTTGTTGGGTGGAGTGTTCTATATATGTCAGTTATGTCAGTTGGCAATGTTCAAGTTTTCTATATTCTTACTGATTTTGTGTTTAGTTGTATGGAGTACTGAGAGTGAGGTACTGAATTATGCACCTGTTATTGTTGAATTGTCTATTGTTCCTTTTGATTCTGTCAGTTTTTCCTTCATTTGTTTTGAGGCTATATTGTTAGGCGTGTAGACATTTAGAATTATGTCTTCATGATGTAGTGACTCTATTATCATTATGAGATGCCCTTCTTTGTCTCTAATAATACTTTGTCTTTAAGTCTATTTTATCTGATATTATTATAGCTATTTCATCTCTCTTATGGTTCTGTGATGGTATATGTTCTTTTTCACCCTTTTACTTTCAACCTTTTTGTGTCTTTGAATCTAAGGTATGTCTATTATAGACAGCATACAGTTGGGTCTTGACATTTTATCCAGTCTGACACTCTCTGCCTTTTGATTGAGGCGTAGAGACTATTCACTTTGAATGTAATTATTGATCTGATTGGATTTGCCTTTTTGTTACTTCTTTTCCTTACATTCTTTCCTTATTCCTTACATTCTTGCCTATTTTGTTCCTCTATTCCTCCTTTACTGCTCCTTTTGCATTAAATAAATATTTTTAATGTACTATTTTAACTCTTGTTGATCTTTTTAACTATATATTTTTTGGAGTTATTTTCTTAGTGGTTGCTCTAGAAAATCTAGGGATTACAATGTACATCATAATTTATCTGAATCTACCTTAAATTAATACTAACTTAATTCTGGTAAAATATATATGCTTTGCTCCATTATAGCTTCATTCTTTCCCCCTCCTTTGTGCTATTATTACCATATATAAATAATATCTATATATGTTTGTAAACCCAAAACACAGTGTCATAGCTATTGCTTTAAAAAATTTATCTTTCAAAGAAGTTAAGAGAAGATATGAAGAAGAATGTATTTCTAGAATCAATTTTTTTTTTTTTTTTGGAGACAAGGTCTTGCTCCGTTGCCCGGGCTAGAGTGCAGTGGTGCAGTCATAGCTCACTGCAGCCTCAAACTCCTGGGCTCAAGCGATCCTCCTGCCTCAACCTCCTGAGTAGCTGGGACTACAGGTGCACACCACCATGCCTGGCTGATTTTTTCTATTTTTTTGTAGAGATGGCGTCTCGCTCTTGCTCAGGCTTGTCTTGAACTCCTGGCCTCAAGCATTCCTCCCGCCTGGGCCTCCCAGAGTGCTAGGATCACAGGCGTGAGCCACCACGCCCGGCCCACATATTATCACTTTTGATGTTCCTCGTTTCCTCTTGGACTGTAAGTGCCCAATTGCTGTCACTTCCTTTCAGGTTGAAGAGACTGTTAGTATTTCATGTAATGTAGGTCTTCTAGCAGTGGATCTTCCTCAGTTTTTGTTGGGAATTTTTTTTTTTATATCTTCATTTGGATAAAGGATAAATTTGCTGAATATGGAATTCTTGGCTGACAAAATTTCTTCCCCAGCACTTTGTATATGTCATTCCACTCTCTTCTGTCCTTCATTGTTTGCAATGAGTTGCTTTTCTCTTGCTGTTTTCAGGATTTTCTTTTTTCTTTATCTTTTCTTTTTTTTTTTTTTTTTTTACTTTGGCTTTCAATAGTTTTTATATGTCTAGGTATTGATCTCTTTGTGTTTTTCCCACTTGGTGTTCATCAAGTTGCTTGAATGTGTGGATTAATATTTTTGATCAAATTTGGTAAGCTTCTCTATTCTCCTCTGTGATTCCCATTATGTATGTGTTGGCATGCTTGATGTTGTTGCACAGATATCTGAGGCTCTGTTCAATTTTCTTTAATCTCCTTTTGTCTCTGTCATTTAGATTGGATAATTTCTATTTTCAGTTTCACTGGTTCTTTCTCCTAACATCCCAAAACTGCTGTTGAGTTGCTCTAGTGACTATTAAAAAATTTTAGTTATTGTATTTTTCAACTCCAAGATTTCCATTTGGTTCCTTTTCTTAAATATATATAATTTTTGTCTCCTTATTGAGAATAGGTATTTGTAGATTCATTGTTGTCATACTTTTCTTTATTTCTTTCATTATGATTTCCTTTAGTTTTGTGAATTTATGTGTAATAACTGCTTTGAAAATTTTGTCTGCTATATAGCCAGTGTCTTGGACACTCAGGGGCAGTTTCTATTGATTGTGAGGTTTTTTTTTCCTGCTAAGTTTGTTATGCATTACTGTGTTTTTTCTTGAGTATGAGTCATATTTTCCTGTTTGTATGTCTTATAATTTTTTGTTAAGAACTGGACATTTTAGATACTATAGCAGCTCTGGATTCCGATCCCCTTGATATCGTTGTTACTTTTCTGTTTGTTTATTATTCTTTATTTAGTAACTTGTTTGCCAAATCTATGAAACCTTTTTTCTGTGGTTTGTGGCCATTGATTTGTCTGCTCCCCCCCCCCCCCCCCCCCCCCCGCGCCTTCCCCTTTTTAAAGACAACAATCATTTAATTATCCCTCAGATTTCTGTGGGTCGGGGATTCTGGAAGGGCTTAGCTGGGCAGTTCTGACTTTGTCTCTTACGCAGCTGCAGTCAATTGGTGGCTGGAGCTGAAATAGCAGGGGCTGGAGCAGCTAGGGGCTGTCTGGGCATTTCTCTATTTATGTAGTCTCAGGTCCTGTCCATGTGTTTCCTGACTTTTTTAACTTGTTTATTTCTTTAAGCCTGCTATCTTAGTGGTTGTCCCTAGGTCTCCATGGGCCAGCTATTGAAGAGAGGTTGTACTTACCACCTTGATACAGGAAGGCTTCTGTCATCTGTCAATGGCTCTATGTGTGGTAGGGTAGCACATTCAAAGGTCAGGCCGTTTTCAAGTCTCCTCCATCTTTGTCCTTCTGCTGGGCCCTTTCATTTCTTCTCTTGGCATGCATACAGTCTCAGTGTCATCCAGGAGCATGTGACTGGTTGGACTCTTTTAGGTCTAATGCGTGCAGCCTCAGCTGGGAATAAGCTTGCCCTGATCATGACTACAGCCTCATGCTAGTATAGCTTTTGGTGCTTTCCACTTGCCTACCTCTCTTTTTTTTTTTTCTCCAGAATATTATGGGGGTACAAATGTTTAGGTTACATATATTGCCTTTGCACCATCTGAGTCAGAGCTACAAGCATGCCCCTCCCCCAGACAGTGTACACCACACCCATTAGCTGTGAATATACCCATCCCCTTCTCCCCACTCCCACCTGCCCGACACCTGATGAATGTTACTTCTATATGTGCACATAAGTGTTGATCAGTTCATACCAATTTGATGGTGAGTACATGTGATGCTTGTTTTTCCATTCTTGACTTGCCCCTCTCTGAGATAGTCAATTCCACTGATGACACTGCTGGGCTGGATTTTACCCATTGCTCCAAATTTTCTGTTGCAGCAGAAAAGCTGCCTGTTCTTATAACCTGCCCTATTCTGTCACACATCTGCTTCAACTGAGGCAGGAGGGATGGTAGAAGCCCCAGGTCTGAATGCCACAGATTCCTGCTATTTTTAAGGCTGTGGTCCCCAACCCCTGGGCCTTGGACTGGTACCGGTCCATGGCCTATTAGGAACCGGGCCACAGAGCAGGAAGTGAGCAGTGGGCGAATGAGGGAAGCTTCATCTGTATTTACAGCCACTCCCCATCGCTCGCATCACCACCTGATGATGCCACCAGATCAACGGTGGCATTAGATTCTCATAGGAGCATGGAATCCTACTGTAAACTGTGCATGTGAGGGATCTAGGTTGCACGCTTCTTATGAGAATCTAATGCCTGATGATCTGAGGTGGAGCTGAGGTGGTGATGCTAGCACTGGGGAGCAGCTGCCAATACAGATTATCATTAGCAGAGAGGTTTGACTGCACAATAAATATAATGTACTTGAATCATCCCGAAACCGTCCTCCCTTCCCCCAGTCCATGGAAAAATTTTCTTCTATGAAACTGGTCCCTGGTGCCAAAAAGGTTGGGGACTGCTGTTTTAAGGCATAAATGCTTCTCAGATTCTTGTATGCGTTTGGTTAATTTCCTGAGCCTCAAAATGGTTGTTTTTATGAATTTTTTTCAGCTTTATAGTTACTTTTTGTGGAGAGGACTTGATGATCTCCTCCCTTGGCTCTATGAAAATGTCATACTTGTCACATCTGTTTGCTTTTGATCTAGTTTTGTGTTTACATGTGGGTTTCTTACAGCCAGCATACATTTGAGTCTTGCTTCTTTATATGTGTTGAAAATCTCTGTCTTTTAAATGATACCTTTAGCACTCTTGGATTTAGTATAATTTCAATGTGGTTGGATTAAAGTCTTCCATTTTGCTATTGTTTTCTATTCCTGTTCTTTATTCCTTTTTTCCCCCTCTTTTTCTGTTTACTTTAGGATTGAATATTTTTTATGACCCAATTTTTATCTCTACTATTGGCTTATTGTTTATATCTTAAATCTTTTAAGTGGTTGTCCTAGGGTTTACAATACACATCTTTAATTTATCACCACTTTACATATACTGAAAGGTTCTTTATCACAGTATACTCCAATTTCCTTGTCATCTTTTGTGCTATTGTCGTCATACATTTTTCTTTCATATATGCTGTAAAACCACAATACATTGCTACTATTTTTGCTGTAGACCAGGGGTTGCCAAACTTTCTGTAAAGGGCCTGATAGTATTCTAGGCTTTGTAGGCCATCTGGTCTTTGTTGCAACTACTCAACTCTGTTGTTGCAACATGAAAACATTCATGGACATTATATAGAAGAAAGGGTGTTACTGTGTCCCAGTATAACTTTACTTACAAAAACGGGGTGGGTGAGATTTGGCCCTTGGGCTGTATTTTGTCAACCCTTGCTTTTAGAGAATCAGTTATTCACAGTGATTAAAAATAAGAAAAGGTTATTCATATTTACCTTCATTTCAACCATTTCTGGAGATCCTCATTTTCTTTATGTAGATCCAGGTTTCTGTTTGATATCATATTCCTTCTGCCTGACTTTCCTTAACAGGTCTTGTTGCTCAGGTCTGCTGCTTTCAGTTTTTCTTGGTCTGAGAAAGTCTTCGTTGCTCTTTAATTTTTAAAAGATAGTTGTTATCTCCGTTCCTCTGTATGTAACGTAGCGCTTTTCTCTGGCTGCCTTCAAGCTTCAGGATTTTTTCTTTCTTTTCCCCTTTCTTTTTCTCCTTTTAAAATTAAGAGCTAATTTAAATGCAGTGAAATTTACCCATTTTAATGTACAGTTCTGTGTTGATGAATCCATACAGTTGTGTAGTCAACCTAATAACCAAGATATAAAGAAATTCTGTTGTTCCCCAAGACACCACCCATGCCCCTTTGTAGCCGATTTCACTTCTTGCTTCAACCTCTGACTACTGTTGATGTGTTTTCTGTTCCTGTAGTTTTGCCTTTACTAGAATTCATAAAAATGGAATTATGCTGTGTAGCCTTTTAGCCTGGCTTCTTTCACCTAACATAATGCATTTGAGATTCATCCACATGGCTGTATCAATAGTTTGTTCCTTTGTATTCTTGACCAGTATTCCATCTATGAATGTCCCATAGATTGTCTATCCCTTTGCCAGCTGAAAGAATTTGGGTTTTTTCCTGAGTATTTAGCAATTACAAATAAAGCCACTATAACAGCAGTTTTGTGGCACTTACAATGTATGACAGGATTGCTTTCCAAAAGATTTAATAAACCAATTTATAGTAAACCCAGCACTGTCGGAGCATTTCAGTTTCATAATATCCTCTTTAATACTGGGCATTATTTTAAGAATTTTTTCCTCCAAAATGGAAATGTCTTTTATTATGATTGTAAAAGAAATGTGTGCTCATTTAAAAATTATAAACTGGGTGTGGTGGCTCACATCTGTAATCCCAGAGCTTTGGGAGGCTGAAGCAGGGGGATCATCGCTTGACGTCAAGAGTTCAAAACATAGTGAGACCTGGGAAACATAGCAAGACCTCGTCTATAAAAAAATAGAAATTAGTCAGGCATGGTGGCATGTGCCTGTAGTCCCAGCTACTCAGGAGCCTGAGGCCAGAGGATTACCTGAGCCCAGGAGTTCTAGGCTGCAGTGAGCTATGATTGTGCCACTGCACTCCAACCTGGGTGACAGACCAAGACCCCATCTCTTAAAAAAAAAAAAAAAAAAATTATAGAACAAGCCGGGCATGGTGGTGCATGCCTGTGGTCCCAGCTACTCAGGAGGCTGAGGTGGGAGGATCTCTTGAGCCCAGGAGTTTGGGGCCAGCTTGGGCAACATAGTGAGCCTAGCTCTAAAAAATATTTATATATATATATAAAGTGTAGAACAATCTCTTCTCTAGGTTAACAGTTTTAGTTCTTTGTATAACATGATGTTGTGTCACCCAGCACTTTGATCTGAAATCTAAACACACTACATTTTAGCCCTTTTAGAGCATATTTCAGGTGTGAATTCCATTCCCCCAAAACTGACATAGTATTCCAGGTGTGAATTGGATGCTCTGCATGCTGTATTCCTTTTGATATAGCCCAAGTTTAAGTAGATATTTTGTCAGCCACATGCACTTGAGTCACACGGAATCATCTAAAACCCTAAAGTCTTTTTCACATGTGCTGATGTTAAGCCACACCTCCCCCATTCTTTATTTCTCCAGATAGATTTTGGACCTTCCATGCAAGACAGACTTAGTTTCATCCCTAGTTAGGTGTTAGAGGTAGCCTGTGTTTCTAGCTTCTTGAAGCTTTTCTTGGATGCCCATGATTAACATACTATGAGTGGCTCATTCAAGTCATTAAAAAATGTTTAACAAGACACAACCCAGATCAGAGATCCAGGGGAAAGCTCATGTCACATCACAGTCCACAGGCACAGAACTCTTTGTGTCTGTTAAGAATTTATATATATTTTTATTTTCTAGGTTCTATTTAGTATTTTGGGTGAAAGGAGATTGACACCTCATATGTAATTCATGAGAGGGTAATGTTCGTTATAATTACATTTATTGAGACTCTTTTTGGTACCTTATCAGTACCTTGTTTATTATATATATCATTAATGCAATATTTACTGTGGTATCCTATATATATATGTATTACCACTACATGTATTTTTTTACTAGTACTGTACTAGTATTTAAAATATTGAGGTGTTTTTCCTGAGACTTTAAACCACATCCTGAAACCATATTTTTCAAACGTAATGGTGGTAGTGACCAGAGAGATAAAAATCACACCATTGAAAAGAGAGTGAAAATTTTATTTTAAGACTTACCCCAAACCTCAAATAGGATAGCAGTATTATGGCAGCTGCTAATTCAGATTGCATAAAATCAACAAAGAGGAACTGCTGGCCAGGGATAGTTAATATCCAAAAGCAAAAGAAATGTTTCTGTAAATAAAGAAGATTATTATAAATTTCATCATGACATTCACTGCTTTTTTTGGATGTGGTCATTGAGCAGTAGTAGATAAGCATATTAGTAAAACCACCGCCAGGTCAGGCAATGTTCCATAGTTATGCAATAAGGAAAAATAGGACAAGACATGAATAACTCATGAAAGGAAACCAGACATATAAGGAGTGGAGGGCACATATAAGAAAAGGTAAGAGCCATTTTGAGAGTCTGGTCTGAGGACCAGAGGAAGGCCAGTGTTAACATTGTGGCCAGATAGGCTTTATCTTTCTGTTGTTCTTCCCATTTCCTGGCAATATACTGGGAGAGATTGAAATAGAATATCAAGGCAGCCCCACACATTAAAAACATGAGATGGAAATTTAAAAAATGTTCCCAGATATGAGCGTAACTCCCTTCGGTTAGACAACTAAGCCATTCTTTTAGCAATGGTTGAAGCCAGTCCTCCTCCAGCTTGGAAGAAGTTCTGGCAAGAAGCTACAGTTCTGAAGCCTATTTATTTTGGCTTCGTTTTATCCCCACTTTTACTCTGGTAACACTCATTGTCTTACTCATTCCAGCATAGGGACAGGACACAGGTTGTTGAGGCAAATGCTGTGGGTTTAAATAGAAAGTATGTAGAAAGATATTAACTATCCCTGGCCAGTGTTTTGTTCTAGACCCATACGAATAAATGCATTTTTAGTGCACATTTATAATTCTTTCTAACAAGTTTTGTACACCTCTGCCAGAATCTTCCTTAGGCCTACCTCAAGTTATATAATATAATTCCTCTGCAGAATGTTTGGTTGTTTCATCCCGCCTGCCAGATTCAGGTGTGAGCTCCTCAGCCTGATGTGAGGATCTCAGTGAGCCTTCATGTCCTCGTTTCCCACTGCTTGCTTGTGTCTTGAGCTCGAGGCCAGACTGGACTCCTTCCTTTGCTGTATCACCTCCAAGCTTTGCTCCTATTGTTCTATCTGGCTAGAAAGCTGTCTTCTCCATGGAGGCCTGCTAAGATCTTATCATTCCTTTAAGATTTTGATTGGCAAATATTTGAGAGTTACTATGTGCTAGGCACTGTTCTGGTAGGTGAGCCTGTAGCAAAATATATAGTCTCTGTTCACCAAGAGCTTACATTCTAATAGTTCACCCCCACTTGAATGTAAGTTTGTCTTAGACCATCTCCTTCATCATCTTTTTGACCTCCCCTAAGTTGATTTGATAATCTTTACACAAATCATTATGTTGAGGGAGAAGAAGGTAAGATATTTGAAGTGATTGCTGTGGCTGGGCAGAGAACATTCCAAAATGTTCCAATTTTAAAAGTATATGCCCTCAATGTAGAAAGAAGCAAATGTAACCAAAGACAGGTTAAAAAGAATAATATGGACTTGAATGAATAGTGTCAAGGTATATAAAAACTAGGATAAGCAGAGACTTCTGAGGTGAGGGGCATGAAGGATAACTAGAAATATAGAAAGTTATGGTCAGAGCAAAAGCAGCAATAAATAGGTGTAGTCGGCTTCTTGGGCCAGACATGTTAATGTATGACAGAGCAGAACTATTTAGCACCTCTTTTGCTTCCATATTTTTTATCAAGAAGAACGATAATTGACTGGAAATGATAGGACAAAGAAGTAGCAAAGATCCCAGGTAGAAGACATTGTAAGCACACTTGACTGATCAAAAAGCATTGTTTTCTGGTGCTGTCTCCTCACCCCCACCCTACCCTTCCTCTCCACCCCTCTGGTCAAGGGTACTGAAAGAATTTATGGATAAAATTTTTAAACCACCATTTTTAATGAATAGTAGAGAACAGAAGAGGTACCAGAAGCTTAGACATAGAAAAAAATAGTCTCATTAAAAGGAGGAGGGGGCAATTGAAAGAGGGGCCATGGTTCCAAAATGTGCATCACTGTAACATTCCATTCCATTGGGGTTCCATCTCTTTGTACCTTCAGAGCTTGTTCCCTTTTCTATTATTTATAGACTACTATTGTGTCTCCACTCAGTCTTGTCTTTTACAAACTAAAATTTTTCAAGGTAAACCCATAAGACAATCATAACTAAGATGATGCAGGGTTCTGACCTTGACCAAACCTTATTCAACATAGTATCAATTGACTTGGCTCTTAGCATATTTAGCAAAGGATTCTAGACATACTAGACATTCATTAAAGATTTGTTGATTGGCCTTAATAAAGAAGTAGAGGCGTATTAATCACATTTGCAGACGATAAAGTGTTAGATGGAATATCTAACACAATGAATGATAGAACTAAGGGTCAAAGTGATCTCAACAGGCTTGAAAGATGGGCTGAAACCATAAGGACATTTAAAAGCAATAAATGTCAAGTCCTGCATTTAGATCAATTCAGTGGAGGCTTTTATTGATCTCAAGTTCAGAAAGCAGAAGCAGTGGTCTCAGGCACTTGGCACTAGTCACTCTACGCCTGCGAGAGTGTTCTGGGTGTCATGTTTAGGAAGATATTTATGAACTAGGGTATATCCTGAATAGAATGACCAAGAGGTCATTGTCTGGAAACCTTGTCTGGTAAAGGAGACTTGCAGCAGGTAAGAGATTTAGTTAGGAAAAGAGGAAGACTTAGGGAAACATAAGTCTCTTCTAATAGTAAATGGCTGCCAAGTAGATACAGGATTAGGGCTAGTTTTGTAAAGTCCCAGTGATCAGAACTGGCCAACAGAGAGAAGTTATTGGGAGGCAGAGTTTGGTTTGATATGAAAAACTTTCTATAATAATAATTTAAATGGTAATATTTATTGAGCAATTACAGTATGTCATGCAGTGAGCTAAGCACTTTCCAGGCAGCATCTCACATTTAATTCTCACAGCAGCCTTGTCATATGGGTACTTCTTAGTCCCAGTTTATAGATAAGGAAACTGTTGTTCAGAGAAATTGATTTGTTCAATGTCGTGCAGCTGGGAGGTGGCTGAACAGCTGTCCTTAACCTAGATCTGACTGTTCAAAAAGTCTGTGCTTGTGACCCCCATGCTATCTTGCAGAGTAGTAAATTCTCCATTACTAGAAATGTTTAAGCAGAACTGGAATGATCCTTCTTCATAATTTAGAATCAGTTCCTGCAATTCACAAGAGTGCAGAGGGGCAGTGTGGCATAATGGGAGAAACAAAGCACACACTTTGGAGTTAGTTCAGGGATGGGAAATGTCAAATATTGGCCATAGGATCTTGGTTAAGTCACTTAACCTCTTTGTGCCCCATTTTTCTCATCTGTAAAATAAGGACACTGATATCTACCTCAAAAGGTTATTGCGCGGATTAATTTACACAAACAGCATGACTTATGTAGTATGTGTTTGGTACATATTGGGGACTCAACAAATAATTGCTGTATGCAAAAATTCTTTCTTACTTGAACAATTGTGATCATTGAACTTACAGCACCATCATTTTAACTTTGTATGTCACTATTTTTGAACATTAGGGCTACTTTATCTCTGGAATAATACCTGTTAATATGCCAATTAGAACAGAGTTTTGGTTGCTACACTTGATTTTATTTACAGTTTGTGTAGATCAGGTGTGTGTGTTCACTTTTTATAGTTTTTCTGTCATCTCCTTGCTGATAGCAAGTAGCAGGTACCTTCTAATTTGCTACTGTTGGCTTGGAAACCAAAATAAAAATCAGTAGGCCTTTGGGGCAGTCTGAAAGGCTTCCTGTTGCTAGAATACGTAGGCATTAATGCGTGGAACTTATAATAACTATTTCAGGGACCTGTAGGCCATTTTATTTGTTTTTCCCTGTTTCTTGGCCATTCAGGGAGTTGAAATTATTAAATAAGGGAGATATAACTGGATGTGACAGAGAAAACAAAACCTCATGATTGACTGAAAGTCTAGGATTTTACAAGCATAGTGTTCATGCATTATATAATGTCATAATATCATTATACCATTCATCGAGTGCCTGTTTACCATGTGCCAAGTGCTGCCCTGGTTGCTCTCCATACAGGATCTTTTTTGGTATTTGGAACAATCCTATGAAGGAGATACTATCATCATCCTCATTTTATAGATAATGCTGAGCTCCAGAGAGGTTAGACAACCTGCTCAACTTCCAGAGAGATTTAAACTCAGGTCTGTCATGGTCCAAAGGCCAAATTTTTGCCACCATGCTGGAAGAGGTATACCATAGTCATAGAAAATAACTGTATATAGAGAGAAATTATTAGTTGAGCCAAACCCAAAAGGGCAAGCAGGGTTTGGTGGGTTGTGGTGGGTTGTGTTGCCTTGGGTCAGGGGAGTGGAGGAAGGAATGCCTAGGCTGGGAAGACTGTGAGCACAGTGGGCCTGAGTATGCTGCAGCAGGGAGGTGTGATGGAGACAGTAAGATCACTACGTGACCAAAGAGAAGGCTGCATCTTGGAGCAGTGAGGAGTAAAACTAGATTGGGGCCAGAGTATGAAGGCTCCTAAAGGATAGGAAAAGGAATTTAAAGGTGATGCCATAATGAAGCGACTGTAGTTTTGTTTGTTGCAATAGGGAGCAGGGTATTGACATGTTGACAGCTGTGCTTTTTGAATGATTGGGACAACAGTGGCCAGAGATAGGCAAACTAGTCAGGAGGCTGTTGTAGTTTTCTGGTGATGAGCTGATGAAAGTCTGGCCTGGGGACAGTGGAAGGAGGAGCAAATTTGAGAGGTATTTTCAAGGAAGAAATAACGGGATTTGGCACATTGGGGGCAGGGAATAAAGGGAAGGGCAAATAGCCATAGTGTTGCTTGATTGGGGGAGCAGAATAATGGCAGAATTGGGAAGGGAGATCCATTTTTTAAATTGGCTTTGCAGAGCCGGGTGTGGTGGCACGCGTTTGTAGTCCCAGCTACTTGGGAGGCCGAGGTGGGAGGATTGCTTGAGCCCAGAGTTCCAGTCCAGCCTGGACAACATAGTGAGACCCCATCTCTAAGGAGTATATAAATAAGTAAAATTGGCCCTGCAAAAACCACAGCTGGTAGGAGTCATTTCAGTGATGCACACTGAACATTCCCTGGCCTAGCATCCCTATAGCACCCCTTCTGGTCATGGAGGAGAATGCTTAAGACAGTGGTGCTGGGGGTGGTGTGGGGTGGGGAGCATTAAAGGGAAGGGGTAGGGTAGGTGTCCATCAGAGTATACTGTTCTCCTGTCCTGATTTTACCCTGGGTCCACTAAAGGGATCATTACAGTCATGGCAAATGCCTCTGCAGTGATGTGCTTAACACAGATGTAATGTTTTATAAAGGGCAACTAAAACTCTTGGGGGAGAGCTGGGGCAGCAGGGTGGTTATAAATTTTGTACTATTATTTTACTGTTAATGCCGAGGAACAATTCATCCTTCTGGGTCTGTATCTTTAAATTGAGAGTGCATACTAATATGAATTTACAGTACTCATGTTGGAAATTACTACCCTCATTTAGAAGGCATTAACCTTTATGTTGATAAAATAATGTTCTTAACTGAGGATGTGAAATCTGTGCTGAACAGCTGCAGCCTTTCCGGAACACTAACTTAAAAATCACTCGTCATACTTTTTGAAAATCAAAAGCATGTGGGTGGGATGAAGTCACCTGAGCAATTTTCTATAATTACAACTTTCAAGGCCTTTTCCTTTGTCTTTTTCAGGCTAACTTAAAACACACAGACGTGTACACATATACACACACAGCAACAGCACAAACCTATGATTTTATTCTTTTTCTCTATAGGCATTTTGGACTTGTTTTTGTTAAATAGTTGCAGTTCCTCAGGAAGGTATGTGTATTCTTGTTCCTTCCCTAGTTTATTTGAACCCTTTTACCTCTGAGAGCTTAGGAACCCCCAGAACAGGCCTAGATATCTAAGCCTAGAGACTTCCAAGCTTTGAGTGACACCTCTTAAAGCATTTCTAGGTGTGTTGGATCTAAACTGACTCTACTAGGATGATACTGGAAACCCCAAAATGCCTTGATATCCTAGAGAATGAACCAGGAAAATATTAGAGTTGTCACACAACCTTTTATATGTGGATTAGGTTCCTCAGTGCCATGCTGGTCAGCAAATACTGGAATGTGACAGAATTGGCATTTGTGCCCACACTGGGAATTAGGTTCTGCATTCTGATAATTGAGTCAGGTTTGCTGCTAATGTCCTCCCTGAAGGAAGGATAACTAGGCAATAATATCATTTCCAATTGTGTGTTTTAATTAACAGAGGAATGGAATGGAAAGGGTTTTAAAGACGACTTTCATGAGGGAGGATTATTACCTGACATAGTTTGGTAATTCCATCATAGTTGAACACATTTTAAAAATACCAGCACCAGTTTTTCCAATAAGCTAACTGAAAATAATTCTGAATTTTAGATTATTTTATGTGCAGAATAAAATTGTTGCTTTTCCAAAAGTATTCATTAAGAAATGCTTTGCCACAGTGTTGGGCGTGAAATAGTGTAGTATGTCTGTCTCATTATTTCAGGGGTCACTGTTTCTTCTTCCTTTTCTTTTTTTCCATAAGTAACAAACATTTCTTCACCTAGAATAGAATGTGGGGCTTGCATTTTAAAAAAATATCTGTAGCTCCTTCTTGTTACTGAGAGCAGAGAGATCTTTTTCAGGGAGGTTCCGACTGTCATTATCTCGTTACCTTTTTTCTTCTTAGTAACGTAGAAGCAATGCTTTGTCTTCCTGAAGCTGTTTGGAAAGATCTTTGTATACATGTATGGTGCCTTGGCTCATAGAAATGAGGTATTACGAATTACAAAAGAGGGAAAAAAAAAAGGAATGAGGTATTATGTCATTTGTTTCAGAAGATACTCTAATGCATCAAAACAAGTGACAGGGAAGACAGAATGCAGTTAGTAATCTTGTTGCTTCAAAACTGAGCAAACATTTTTGGGAGAGCAAGTTCTTGCTGGACATCACTAAATAAGAATGAGTTGATGTCACACTTGGCAAGAAGCAACTCTTAAAAATTTTTTTTCCATACAAACAGTACAACACGGCCGAGAAGAGGGATTGCGGGCAAAGGCTAAAGAATTATGGGGAAAAATAAGCTGGAGAAGGAATGTGAGAACGCGTTGCTTGCTACAAAAAGAATTAATATGCTAGAAAAGCCATGTTTGTTTTGTCAGGAGGAATCTGAGTTGGAACATGAGCCGGTGGAGGGGAGAGATGTTTACTGTGTCCTCCCCCACGCCCGTGGAGGGCTGTTGTGCGGATCCCTGTGGAGGTTGTGTAACCGCCTTGACTCATTTGCAGGGAAAAATGGCCCCTGTTGCTCTTTTGGCTCAATACAATTCTGCATCAAGTATGAGTGAAGAAGTCGCCAAGCATAGCGATATCAAACTCAAACTATAGTCATTTTAATTAGAATTTCCAAACACCAGGAGGGAATACTGCAGACTATGTGCGGTGTGTGCCACCACCCGCCACTCCCTTCCCAGATTCTATGCAGTATTGGGAATTTGGGCAGCCTGATGGCTGATTGTACATTTCCCTAAAAGGCAAAACATGTCAAGATTAGCCAAATACTTATTGAAATTATCTGGAGTTACCTGGCCACGTGAATGTCTGTGCTCTATGTTTCATAATAAGAGTGGGTGAGTGGGTTGAGGGCGCTACTGGCATTTTGGGTGGACCAGTCTTCATTGTGTGGCCCTGTGCTGTGTAGTGGAGGATGATTAACATCCCTGCCACTAAATACCAGTGCCCCTAAATACAGCCACAAGAGGCATTCATTATTCCAAACTCCTGGTGGTGGTGTTATCTAAAAAACAATGTGTGCTTTACAGTATTACTAAGCAGTACGGTTTTCTTTCTTGTTTGTTTGCATAAAGATCTTGGAAAGTCTTAGGAAGTTGTGCATTTGTAATGTAGCATAGGTTTCATTCAGGATGGATTTCATTAAAAAAACAGTATTGGGAAAAAAAAGTTTGGAAAGATGGATGGCGGAGAAAGACATTAAAGGGTGGGGTGCAGAAGGCTTCTCAACTAGCCCGTTGTTGTTCCCAGATCATTGTTCCCAGATCGGCACTAGCTCTCTGGTTCTGTGGGGCTAGTTCTCTAGTTCTCTTTTCTGCGAGGCAGCCAATGTGTAGCCCAGGTGGGTGGAGGCAGAGGTTGGAGGTAAGCTACAGGAAATAGAACAGATGATGTGGGGAAGAGGCAGGCATGAAGAAGATCCTTGGATTGGGATGTAGAGATCGAAGACATGGAGATAACGGAAGATGATAACAAAGCAACTGCAGATTTTACATGACATTGTTAAGCTTAAAGCATTGGTATTTCTGGGACAATTCTGAATGCCACACATCTAGAACTTCCCGGAGAGAAATCCTCTGAGATAATTACATTAGTTGAAGACCTTCCCATGCATGTTGAATTATAGTATTTAACGTCCTGCTGCAGGTTTGAGTTTTTAAGCCTACCCTTCAAAAGACTGTGTCCTTCTAGGTAATTAACGAGCAATTTAAGTATACTGGGACTTGTTGCTCTCATTTTGGCTTCTAGGTCTGAACAGCCATTATCCCTTAGATTTCATTATCTGAGTCCGTAACTGAAAGCATCATCGTTTTCCATTCAACTGGACTTTCAGAAAATAAGACAGTTCTTTATTGGAAAAGCTAAGTATTGACATTAGCAAGATGTTAGCTAAAAATTAGCCAAATTAAATGTTATTAAATAAGAAGTGCAAATAGAGGCAAATTTTGAGAAATATGAAAAATCCCACCAATCTTTGTTATCAGTCACTACTTATAACCTTGGCTTTGCACCAGGCTTAATTAAGTAGAAGAACATTTCTTATAATACTTCCCCAACCTTTTCAGTTAGTTTTGAAAACAGGGTATCACTGGACTTTTAGCTTTTTCACTGGTCACTCTGGCAGCCTTGCCTCAGTGAAAGTCTTGTTTTTGTCATAGGCTATTTCTCTGAGCAACCAATGCGTCACTCTCTCCCTGTCTAATTGTCTAGCCTTGCTAACGCTTAGCAAGAGTAGAAATTACCTTGGTCAACCAACATGACTAAAGAGAAGGGATAGATTTTCCTGAATGCCTCCTGAGGTGACTGAGGGTGGAGTGGTGGTGGTGTAATAAACCTCTGTGGGAAGCAGAACCATAGCTTCCATCAGCTTTGCAGAAGGGGCTTAGACCCACTGAAGTTTAAGAATTACTGCTGTGGATAGAGAGCCCTGCCCTTGATAGAGATTGCCAGGGGCTACTTAGAATTCTTTTCCATTTGCATTATCTCAGCATATAGAAAAAAATAGCAAACACCTGTGTATTCATTTATCAACTTTGTCAGATTTCAATATTTTGCCATATTTGCTTCAGATCTTTTTCCCCCTGTGGAAAAAGAAACACATTTCAAATAAACTTAAAGCCCTTTCCCCATCTATCATAACTTTCCCTGATATTCCTTCTCCCTCCAACTCCACAGGGAATCATTGATCTAACTTTGGTATTCATTATACCCATGTGTGTGTTTCATGGCTTTACTTTTTCCTGCATGTTTATGTATTAATATCTCTAAACAATATCTAATATTATTTCATTTGTTTTGACTTTATAGAAATTGCATCCTACTGTATGTCCTTCATATACTTCCATAACTTCCTTTTTTTGGCTTATGTTTTTGAGATTTATCCATGTGGATATATGCCTCATTTATTTTCACTGCTGTATAGTATTCCATTGAATGAATATTTGACAGTGTATTAATCCATTGACCTATTAATGAATATTTGTGTTTTTTTCCATTTGTTTCACTATTAGACAGTTTGCAGTGGACATCCTTGTACATATTTCCTTTTACACACATATGAGAGTTATCTCTAGGGTATGTAACCAGGAACAAATTTCTGTCTAGTAGGGCATACGTGTTTTCAACTTTCCTAGCTATAGTTAATTTACTTTTCAAAGTGATTATGCTGATTTATATCCTTACTAGCTATGTATGAGAGTTCCTGTTGTCCCACATCCTCAATAAAACTGGATATTGTCCCAGCTGTTCCTTGTTTACTGATTAATTTAAAGACAGCATTGTGCTTAGCAACCATCTCAAACATAGGGTCAGATGCAAACTTGATATTTTTTATACTAGATTTCCTCCTTTTAAAAGAATTGTTTTGCTTTCTGAGTTATAAATTCAAGATAACTTTATAAATTTTTTTGCTCATATTTATTTTTTAAAATAATGTTCTTTTCTGATTACAAAATGAATATATGATTATTTTAAAGAATTTGGAAAATAGAATTACAAAAAAAATTTTAAATCTCACCACATAGACATAGCCATTGTTAAATTTTTGCTATATATTTCCTTCTAGTGTAGACATATATTAAGTATACATTTACTTTATAATTAGAATTGTCATTTTATATCACAGTTTCACTTAAAATTATATTGGGACATTTCCATGTCACTGGATATTATTTGAAAACACCATTTAAATAGCTGCATAACATTTCTTTGTGTAAATGTGTTACATAGTTTAATCATTCTATCGGAGGACACTTTGGGTATTAAAATAATGCTGCAGTAAAAAATCTTAGCATGTAAATCTGTGTTTGTTTTTTGGAGATAGATTTCTAGAAGGGGTCAGTAAATATTTATGGAATTAGATTGAATAGATTATAAAAGCAGGGCATCCAGGGAGGGAAAAAACAGTCAAGAGAAAGGAAGAGGAAAACAGAACATGCTTCAGAATCATGAGATTCATCAATTCAGCTTCTCTCATATTTGAGTTGAGTGACAAATCTGTTTCTTACCTGAATTTGGAGACCCTTCTCTTATTAGGGACAACATTAGAGAGAAACTCTACCCTACCCTGGACACTACAGAGTTGGTTATATATTAAACTGTTCAAGGGTTATAGAATCTTAGAGTTGGAAGGGACTTTTTAAAGTTTTATCATTCAGTATTCTACTTGCAGAGTTCCTGAATTGAGTGCCTTTTGCAGAGTATCTCGTTGAGGTAGACTTCTAACCTTGACTTGCTCAACATAAAATCCCAAGCAACTTGTTGTCATATAAGGCAATCTGCTCCTTTACGGGACAGTTTTGATTAGTTGAGTTCAATTCCTTCCCAGAAGCCCAAATTTGATTCCCTATAACCTTCACTTATTCTTTAATTTGTTTTTTAGTGAGAAGCTCCCTAAAAATAATTCTGGAAATATTTCAACTTTATGTATTTCTCTATTACTTTCTCCTAGAATTAACATGAAAACAAACATGTATTTGACCTACTTTTAAAGTTTTTGTTTCCTTCCAAGGTATAATTTAGCTTCATCCTATTCTTATAGTGAAAATTATATATGTAAACATTGGTGGGATAGAAAAATTTTCCACATATTTTTATACTTGGTGGACAGAAAAGTTCTAAAGTGTTTAGGTACTACTAATTTTATTATCATTTCTTAGAAGTTGCATATAAGCAGTGCTTTGGGTATACATGGTCCCACTTTTTTATTAATAATAATAATCACCTTTTTCTTTCCTTCCTTCTTTCCTTTTTTTTGTGTTTTGTATTTTTTTTGCACAAAAGTATTACATATATTATCTCATTTAATCCTTGTACAACCTATTAGGGTAGGTATTTTCCTCATTTGGTCACGGAGGGTGCTGAGGCTCAGAGAGGTTAAAGACCTTTCCTGTCACATGGCTATTAAAGATAGAGCTGGGATTTTAAACTCAGGTCTAATTCTAAAATCTATATATTTAACTAGTTTGCAAGTCTGTCTCCCTAACTTAATTAATTTCATCATAAAATCAAATGTATTTCTGTTCAAAATATGTCCATGTATTTGGATTACTTGGTTATTGTATTGCGTTGGTAGTGTTGTGTCATTATTGGATATTGCTCCTGCTTGCTTCTCTTTGGTAATCCTAGCTACTCTCCCCTTGGTTTAGGTACACCAAGGATTTCCTTCCTATAATCACCTATCTCTCCCTAGTCCCCTATGGGGCACCTTCCTGCTTCTGGGGAAACTTAAGCACAAAATGAGAAAAGAATAACAAATTATTACGTAATTTTTTCCTGAATATTATCAATCAACATGTTTCATAAAGGAGCATGTTTTCATAGCTGTGTGCTTTAGGAATAGTGGGAAAAGTTTGAATTTTTATAACTCAGGTATCTTCTTTAACAAGGGCTGTGATGTACACACTTGATGGACTTGGAATGTGGAAAACCATTGTCTCAGCCCTGTGATAGGAATCTTTGTGTTTATGGTCACATGGGGATTCGGACATGTTATCTCAGTGAACTTGAGGCTAGAGGTCAGAGAACCAAGGAGTGGACTTGCTGAATATATGATTTAATTACCCTAGATCAATCAAGCTTTGACTTAGTGATGATGGGATATATTGTGTGTGTGTTTTTACATAGTTGCTAGGGGAAAGGAACAAAGTTTAATCCTTGGTTTTGTTGACCTTTGGTATGACTTTTATCTTATAGTCCCATATAACTGCCTTTGCTGAATCTTCAAAAGGCTAAAGTCAAGCGATTTATAGATAAGGGCTCATTCAGTACTTGCACAAGAGGAGCTCATATCTTCAAATATGGGTGACGTAAGTTTACTTCAGAGACAGGAATGAGTTCATTTCTTTGGAGAGATATGAACAGAATGTGTGTCTTTTGCTCTGGGTGAGAAATAAATTTAAATTCATAACTTTGCTTGGGGGAAATGGAATGTAATGACTGGGTACTTGAGCCTCTTAGAAGTTGGGAATCTTTAGCCAAGGCCCACAGGAGCACTGTCTTAGTCCATTTGTGTTGTAGTAACAAAATACCCAAGACTGGGTAATTTATAAAGAACAGAAAATTTTTTTCTTTTTCTCTTTTTCTTTTTTTTAAGCAGAGTCTTGTTCTATTGCCCCGGGTAGAGTACAGTGGTGTCATCATAGCTCACTGCAACCTCAAACTCCTGGGCTCAAACCATCCTCCTGCCTCAGCCTCCCGAGTAGCTGGGACTACAGGTGTGTGCCACAACACCCAGCTAATTTTTGTTTTTTTAGTAGAGGCGGGGTCTCACTTTTACTGAGGCTGGTCTCAAACTCCTGAGCTCAAGCAGTCCTCCTGCCTCAGCCTCCCAGAATGCTAGGATTACCGGTGTGAGCCACCGCACCCAGCCCAGACATTTCTTTCTCACAGTTCTGGAGGCTGGGAAGAACAAGATCAAAGCACCTGTTTGGTGAGGGTCTGTTCTCTACTTCCAAGATGGCACCCTGAATGCTGCATCCTGCAGAGGGGAGGAACGCTGTGTCCTCATGTGGCAGAAGGAGAAAAGGCCAAAAAGTGGACTAACTTCCCTATCAAGTCCTTTTATAAGAGTACCTAACCCCATTCAGGGGGAAGGCGCCCACATGGCCTAATCACCTGTTAAAGGCCCCATCTACTAATACTATCACATTGGCATCACCTAAATTTTGGAAGGGACACGTTTAAACCTTAACAAGCACAGCGTGTTTGCAGAACTCATCCAAATATGAGCATTCCTCAGTATATCAAACAGCAGATATCTGTGAACTATTTTGTATAAGTCTATGAGGCACTTATGTGCCTTGAGTCTTTCAGAGATAACAATTCACAATTCTTTCCCACAAGGACCCTGCTGAGTAGTAACTGGGGAGAAAGCAGGAATGTCAGTGGTAATACACAAAAAAGGTCCTATGGTAAATGCCATAAGTGAACTTTTGACAGAGTGTGTTCTAGAGATACAGCTCATGAAGGGAAAGATTTAGTCATAAATGAGCTATGTTGTTACTGAAAACATTTTGATTCCAAATTATAACCATATCTCAAATAAGCAAAATTGTCTTAAGACAATTAATTAGGCATAAATTAAGAGGAAAGTGGTATTTTAAATTAATTCCTCAAGTAAGTTGCCAAGTTGTGGACACTAGAATTTCAAGAATTGGTGACTCCAGAGTCCTCATGGTTTGGCTACTTCAAATCGCAGTAATATTTCTGTCATCAAAAATCATTAATTGATAGCATTTTTTTCTTTCTGCTAATTCCAGCACTTATTTCCATAAGTGATTTTTTTGTCATGATAATTATTACTGTTACTTTACTTACTTAGTATAGGGAATAATCTGTCTCCCAAGTTCATCCTGACAATTAAACAAGATAAAATGTGTAACATGCTTAGCACAATGCTTGGCTAAGAGAGTACCATCATTAATGTTTCTCTTACTCATGATATGAAAAATGCTTTATCATAGTGCCTGGCATATAGTTAAATTTTAGTAAATTGTAATCATATGTGGCTTATGGTTTACAAAGGACTTTAACATACATTATCTCATTTAATCCTCTCAGCTGCCTTCAAGGTATATAACATTACCCCTCTTTTACTGGTACAGAAATTGAGGTTAAATGTATCAGTCAGATTTTCTGGCTGATTTAAGTACACAAAGAATTTATTGAATGGTTGGTGGATAGCTCACAGAATCACCAGAAGAGCTCTATAATCATGTTTTGGGCCACCTTGCCAAGCATAATGGCCAAAATCATGCCACAGAACCGAGCCACTGCCAAGCACTTGACACGCCTTGCACCGCAAACAGTGCTGGCTGGCGATGGAGACTAGGTTTTGCCACGTGGGCTGCTTCTACTGCTGCCTCAGAAACACTGTTTTCTGGAAACTGCTGTCACCAGGGAATGTACCTCGTGGAAGTTTCCTATTTTGCAGTTATTTGCTCCCTATTTAGAGTTTGGAGTGGGTGTATAGATTGGTGAAACTTCTGTCATATGCTTGTGAATTAGCTGCAAGGCAGGTGGGAAAAGGCTGTTGGTTCTTCAGCTTCTTAGTATAATAGGCAAAGAGGCTCTCACAAGTGACAGTTGCTTTATTGCCAGCTCCTTGGGTCTTAACTCCCTCTATAGAAGGAATACTTTATTTATATTTCCTTTTAATTGGATATAAGCTGAGTAGAAGTTGAGATTGTTTTCCTTTTTAGTAGACTTTCATGTGTGAAAAATTAGTTTTTTTCCTAAAATTGATCTTGGTCTTAGAAGTTATCTGTCATAAATTAACATTATTGCCTTGGCATTTTAAGCTACCAATAAGTGAGAACTTTTCATCTGATCAAGGCGTTTTCTCCAATGTAAACAATCCTGTTTCCCATTACCTGTTGAAGTACAGGGTATGTAATCCTTCAAGCCATCGATTAACACTTGCAAGGAGGGTGACCCCTTTGAGCCAGAAAAGTCCTAGCATTAATATTTCAGATATTTTTCTTGGATCCTTTTCTAGTACTTCATTTGTTTTTGTTTAAAATGGACCTGTGATTCATCTTGCGAAAATCTCAAAAAAAAAAAAAAAAAGAAAAGAAAAGAAAAAGAAAAAATGTCAAGTCTCTAATATGATTGCTATTAACTCTACAAAAAAAAAGGTTCCTCTTTCTAATACTCAGTCTTGGTGTGCCTTGCAAAGTCTGTATTTCTAAGAAGTTGTGTATACCTGAAACTGCTGTTAAGTAGAAGCATGTGTTACATGCCAATTTTTAAAAGAACACTTTCAGTTCCTTAAAGCAAACTCTTTTAGAAAGGAAAGACTCATTTGGTGCTTTAAACAACCATCTTAATTTGTCTGAAAAGCTGAGGTTTTTGGGTATTGATGTTTCAACAAGTGGAGAACACCTGGGCTTGGTGAGCACTAGCTGCAAGTGGCCCCTTCTCACAGGCTGGCACTCACCCTTGCAGGTGAGTGGGACACAGGGCTTTCTCCTTCATTCAGTGACAGCTGCTGAAAAGATCTTCTCATCTGAATTGTGAATGTTGGTAATGTTTGTTTATTTTATCTTCATACTAAGAGTTGAGGGTCTTCTGAATTTAAATATCTTCCTTTCTGCAAATAATTTTGAATTAGTCCTGATCCCTAGTTAGAAGAAATGTGGTGTTTCAGGATCAGACACTACTTTATCCCCTTTCCTTTAGAAACATGGAATTTTCAAAATTTAGACTTGGAAGAAAGCCTGATTCAGCTCTCTCCATTTTCAAAGAAGGAAATGGAACTTATTTTTTTCTTTGTTTGTCATTTTATAGTTTTCATTTTGTTCTCTATTGGTCACTTTTTTTCCCTCCATATTAGAGGGGTATTATGGAATATTTTTGCTAAATCAATCTACTTTTTTATTGTAAAATATACATAACATAAAATTTATCATTTTAATCCTTTTTGAGTGTACAAATTCAGTGGCATTAATAAGTACATTCACACTGTTGTTGTGCAATATCATGACTATCCATATCCACAACTTTTCCATCATCCCAGATTGAACTCTGTACCCATTAAACAGTAACTTTCCAATCCCCTCTACCCCTAGCCCTGGCAACCATTATTCTACTTACCTTCTCTATGAATTTCACTATTCTGTGTACCTGATGTAAATGGAATCATATAATATTTGTATTTTTGCATCTGGTATATTTTAATTAACATAATATTTTTAGGGTTTGCCCATGTTCTAGCATATAACAGAATTTTATTTTATTTTATTTTTTTTTTTGAGACAGAGTCTCACTCTGTCACCCTGGGTAGAGTGCAGTGTCATCATCATAGCTCACTGCAACCTCAAACTCCTGGGCTTAAACGATCCTCCTACCTCAGCCTCCCCAGTAGCTGGGACTACAGGCACACACTTGATGCCCGGTTAATTTTTCTATTTTTAGTAGAGACAGGGTCTTGCTCTTGCTCAGGCTGGTCTCAAACTCCTGACTTCAAGCAATCCTCCCACCTTGGCCTCTCAGTGTTAGGATTACAGGCGTGAGCCACCATGTCTGGCCAGAATTTTATTCTTTTTTAAAGGCTGAATAATATTCCATTGTATGTACATACCACTGTTTATTCATTGGTGGTCATTTGGATTGTTTCCACTTTGGCTGTTGAGAATAATGCTGCTGTGAACATTGGCATATAAATATCTGTTTGAGTCCTTACTTGTGGAATTGCTGGATCATATAATTCTATGTGTAATTTTTTTCCAATTTTTTATTGTGGTAAAATACACTTAACATAAAATTTATCATTGTAACCATTTTTTTAAAGTATACAGTTCAGTGGTATTAAGTACATTCATACCGTTGTGCAGCCCTCACCACCATCCATTTCCAGAACACTTTTCATCCTGTAAAACTGAAACTATATATCCATTAAACAATAACTCCCCATTCTTCCCTCCTCCCAGCCCCTGGCAACCACCATTCTACTTTTTTTCTCTACAAAATTGACTATTCTATGTAAATGGAACTATACAGTGTTTGTCTTTTTGTGACTACCTTATTTCACTTAGCATAATGTCCTCAAGATTCATCCCATGTTGTAGTGTATGTCAGAATTGTCTTTTTCGGGCTGAATAATATATAGTGGAATATGTCTTAATTTCTCCCTTACTTTTGAAGGATAGTTTTTCTGGACATAGAATTCTTGGTTAACAGTTTTTCTTTTAGCACTCTGAATATATCAATCTACTGCCTTCTGGCCCCTGAAGTTTCTGATGAGAAATCTGCTGATAATCGTAACAAGGATCCTTTGTATGGGATGAGTTGCTTATCTCTTGCTGCTTTCAGAATTCTCTCTTTGTCATTCTGAAGTTTGATTGTAATGTGTCTGATGTAGATCTCCTTAAGTTCATCTTACATTGAGTTTGTTGAGCTTCTTGAATGTTTATATTCATGTCTGTCATCAAATTTGGGAAGTTTTCAGACTTTATTTCTTCATATGTTCTCTCAGCTCCTTTCTCTCTCTCTTTTCCTTCTGGGACTCCCACAATGTGTATGGTGGTCCACCAGTGGTATTCCATTGATCCTTGGACTCTGTTCACTTTTCTTCAATCTTTTTCCTCAGACTAGATAATATTCATTGTCCTTTCTTCATGTTCACTGACTCTTCTGCCTGCTCAAATCTGCCTTTGAATCCCTCTAGTGATTTTTTTTATCAGTTATTATACTTTTCAGCTCCAGAACTTACTTTCTGTTTCTTTTTAGGTTTTCTATCTCTTTATTGATATTTCCATTTTGTCTTTACATCATTTTCTTGATTTTCTTCACGTTGTCTTTAGTTCTTCAAGCTTCTTTCAGATAATTATTTTAAAGTCTTTGTCTAGTAGATCTGCCATTAGCTCTTTTTCAGGGACAATTTCTGTTAGTTTATTTTTTTCCTTTGAATGGGCTATAATTTCCTCTTTCTTTATATGCCTTATGATTTTTTTGTTGTTGGAAATTGGACATTTGAATTTAATAATATGGTAATTCTGGAAACAGATTCTCCCCCTTCCCTGGGCTTGCTTTTTGTTTGTTGGTTTTGGGGTTTTTTGTTTTTTGTTTTTGTAATTGTTATAGGATGTCCCTTTGGTACCATAAACCAGGGTCACTGGCCATGGCCAAATGGGTGCCTAAACCTAGATGGATGAAGTGCTTTTTATAACCTACTACAAATTCCCTTAAAGCTTGAGTGCCCCTTTGCCTCTCTGAGTCTTAAGAAAGGCAAAAGTAAAGGGAACAGATATTTATTGAGATCCTATTATATGCTAGGTAAACCCTAGGATGGAGGTAGTTATCTTGTTTCTACATGTAAGAAAACTGAGGCTCAGAGATGTAAGATAAATTGTCCAAATTTATACAGCTAATAAATAAGGGGGCTGAATTCTGCTTTTTCCATGCTGCCTCAATAAAAAATTCCTCTTTCTTGTCCTCTGGTGGTTTTTGGAAACTGTTGGCTGGGAGATCCTGGGAGAAAAGTTTGTATCGTCACTGAACATGATGTGGACTGGCATCTTACACTGGGGTCATTATGTACTTGCAATCTCTTCTGCCACATAGCTTAACTAAAATAATGACGATAGCCATTCTAGGTGGATCCTCCTCCTGGGTGACATTGGCACTCCTCTGAGCTGGCTGAATGGGTATAAAAGTTCCTAAGGGAACCAGCTTCCAAGAGTACCTTTTTCTAAATATCCTGAAGGAGTACCTTTGAGAACTAGAGTTTATATTGAGTAAAAAATACACATAGCTTAAGTGCTTTTATCTTTGAAATATACTGTGACCAGTAGAGTCAAAAATCTCTCATTAGTTTTGGGGAGATATCATAGTCATTGAAGTTGCTATAACAGAACACCATAGTCTGGGTGGCTTAAACAACAAACATTTATTTCTCACAATTCTGGTGGCTGGGAAATCCAAGGTCAAGATGCTAGCAGATTTGGTTCTGCGGAGGGCCTGCTTCCTGGTTTACAGATGGCTCTTTTCTTGCTGTGTCTTCACATGGTGGGGAGCAGAGAGAGGGCAAGCTCTTATGTCTCTTCTTATAAGGACACTAATCCCATTCACGAGGGGTCCACACTCATGATCTGTTCACCTGCCAAAGGCCTCACCTCCTAATACCATCACATTAGAGATTAAGATTTGTCCAAGTTACATAGATTCTACTTTCTGAATTCTGTAGCAGCAAATGGAGCTTTTTATGCTTTTTTTTTTTTAATGTGCCCCAATACTCATAAAACTAATTTTTTTTCTTTTGAGACAGAGTCTTGCTCTGTCTTCTGGGCTAGAGTGCTGTGGTGTCAGCCTAGGTCACAGCAACCTCAAACTCCTGGGCTCAAGTGATACTCTTGTCTCAGCCTCCTGAGTAGGTGGGACTACAGGCATGTGCCACCATGCCTGGCTAATTTTTTCTATTTTTAGTAGAGACGGGGTCTCGCTCTTGCTCAATTTGGTCTCGAACTCCTGACTTCAAGCGATCCTCCCACTTCGGCCTCCCAGAGTGCTAGGATTACAGGCATGAGCCACCACGCCTGGCCAAATTTCTAGTCCTAGAAGTAACTAAGCCCCTCAGAGTTAAGGAATTCAGTTTGGTAAGACTAAGCTAATCCCCATATGGCTCTATACTATGCTTTAGAAAAATTGTAGGTTTTCTTCCTCTCCACCACCACCTGACATTTCAGAATGAAAAAGATTGCTCAGCAAAATATTTTCCAAATTTCTAACCTTGATGATTTTTCCACTGAACACTTTACACAAAGAGGTAGGTATAGATGGCAGTTTACTGGATCTATAGAATGTTCAGTCTTGGTCCTCACCCATTCCCTGGAGCCCACTCCTCATTCTTGGATAAACAAAGTGGTTTTAACAGGGTCTTAGGAAATACCTCCAGTGTTTACATTTGCAAACCCAACCCTTGATATATGGAATCTATTGGTAAGGTTTTTAACTCAATAAACATCTACTTTGTGTACATCACTGTATTAAACTAAAAAAGAATTAGAAAACTGAAGGCAATGGCCCTGTTCCTTAACCGTAAGGAAGATGTAATTTTGAGACTTCTTTTATTTAACATGAAAAACTAGCCATAAAAAAGAAGGACGCATATCCTTCTTTTTGGAGTGTTAAGAGTGAAGTGTCATGATGTCTATACTTTTTTAATGGCTCAGCAAAAGAAAAAAATTATAGTGAGAGAAATAGTAATAGATATGACAAAATGTTAATTGTTGAATCTAGATGATGAGTATTTTATATACATTTTTCCCTATTTTTCTATAGCTTGAAAATTTTCATAATAAAAAGTAAAAAAGGAAAATCCTAACCATAAGTAATATGTATAAAACTATACAAAAAATAACTTCAAGCGTGGTATATGGTTCATTCTCTATTAATGATAAGGGTTTAGGTAACTATTAATATTAGAGTTGTAGGAAAGAATTAAAGTAGGGGTGTAAATCCAGATACCCTCAGAGGCCAGGCGGGTGACGTGGATGAGTGGAGCTGCCGGTCGTGAGACAGCAAGAAGATCATGG
Source organism: Daubentonia madagascariensis (assembly GCA_023783475.1). Classification (NCBI taxonomy): domain Eukaryota; kingdom Metazoa; phylum Chordata; class Mammalia; order Primates; family Daubentoniidae; genus Daubentonia; species Daubentonia madagascariensis. The sequence goes on from JAKFHU010001244.1 coordinate 1,017,343, forward strand.
GGACTGAGAGAGAGCATTCAGAAAATTTTAAAAACCTTAAAGTGCATTCAGAATAAACCCTCTGAGAGCCGGCAGTTTGTAATATCCAAAAAATGACAAAATTTACCATCTCTAAGTTTACCCAGCTTTCTGTCTTCCCCCTCCTTTTATCAGAAGATACAGGAATGATTCAGCCATCAATATGAGGGGGAGATGGTCTCCTGGCACTAGAGAGTGATGGGAAAACATTGTATTCCTTGCCTCTAGAATTTGCCTGGGTTGCCACGGCTTTGCTACTTCAGGAGCAGAAAAAGTGGATGATCATGTTTTTTTCTCTGTCCTGTCTTGCTCCTTCTGCAGCCCTAGGCAGAACTTGTGGCAGATTTTTGGAGATTCCTATGAGTCAAGGAAGCACATTCTGATTATAGACCCATGTGCCTAGGTTTTGTTTTTAGATAGGTAGGAGGGGAGTGCACTTGTGATTTATAAGAATGATTTGAAGTATAATTTGAATTTGAAGTTGGCTGGGCAACTTAATTTGAACACGTTAGTGTGCCTTTTAGACCTGGCAACTTTCTCGAAATCCTCCTCCTCCTGGCCCCCCCATCCCCCACACTTTCTGTCGAAAAGTAGAGTTAAGGTTGGGCTCTGGGCCCTGTGCTTCAGCCACCCGGGAGCTTGGGCTGGCCCTGTGGCTTTTCTGCTCCTCATTCTACAGTACAGGCTCCCAGTAATCTTCTCAAGCAGTAGAGATCTTCCTCGTGCACCTTGGAAGAGCAGAATCAGACTGAGACAGGGCCTCACTCTTAGATATATGTGCAGCATGCACAGTAGAGACCCTAGAAAGCCTTTTTTCTTCCTGAAGTCTTCCCCAGCTCATGCTTTCCTTAGAATTCTGGCAATCGAACTGCATCCTCTTACCCTAATTTGAGAACCCTTTATGTGCCAGGTGCTATGCTAGACACAAAAGATAAAAAGATAAGCAAAACACGGTCCCTATCATTAAGCAGCTCACAGTTTGTTATGACATTTCTAATCACCTTGGAGAAGATCCTGTTTTAAGGTGTTTTCAGCCATGTGGACTTTGTTGAGAATGAAAGATATGGAACTGGTTTTCACTTATGAGTAGGGAGTACTTGGGGTGGGCAAAGGAAGAACTGCCTAGGAAGGTGTAACTGATAGATAGATGGGAAAGACTTTGGCCACTTTTTGTTAAAATGAGTTTATTTATTTAGGCTGGGTGCAGTGGTTCACACCTGTAATCCTAGTACTTCGGGAGGCCAAGGTGGGAGGATCACTTGAGACCAGGAGTTTGAAACCAGCCTGAGCAACATAGCAAGATCCTGCCTCTACAAAAAATAGAAAAATTATTCAGGTATGGTGGTGCATGCCTGTACTCCCAGCTACTCGGGAGGCTGAGGCAGGAGGATGGCTTGAGCCCAGGTTGCAGGTTGCAGTGAGCTGTGATGACGCCACTGCACTCTAGCCTGGGCGACAGAGTGAGACCCTATCTCCAAAAAAAAAGAGTATACTATGAAAGTCTTCCTCCCTACCCTTTCTCTCCATCTAATTCTTATATTAATATGTCATTCTAGAGTTTCTTTGTGTACATATAAGCAAATCTGAACATATATTCATTTTTACCTGTGTCCTCACCCCCATTTTTACACAACGATGGCATACTCTATGCACTATGCTATTATATATACCTTCTTAAAAAATTACTTAATACTTATGAAGACTTTTTTCCCATGTTAGTACATAGAGCTTCCTCATTCTTTTATATGTGCATATAATACTATTTATGGATGTACCTTGATTTAACACATTAACTGCCATGTGAGTTGTATTTAACTCACGCTAGTTTTGAGCCCAGGGCTTCATGAAGCATATGTAATTCACACAGCTGTTCACATTGGGCGCCTTGAGAATTATTTTTCAAGTTGCATATAACTCACGCACAGAAAATGATAAAAAATAACAAATTTTTCATTAAATTAGAAAGGATCATTTTGTTTTTGAAGTTTTTATTCTATTTTCATAATAAAACACCATGGCCCCAATGGAAAAAAATTTTTTTCCTAGTGTGGCAGTCAATGTGTTAATCAACAAGCCCTCTATCCAGGGACATTGAGGCATTTGCTGACCTTTTGCTCTTACAATCACTACTGCAATGAATACTCTTCTGTATACATTATACATCATTTAGCGTGTGTGGTAATGTATTTGTAAATTCCTAGTGGTGAAATTGCTGCATCAGAGGCTATATGCATTTGTAATTTTGTTATCTGTGCCAAACTGCCCTCCATAGAGTGTTAACAACTTACACACTAATCAGCAAAGCTTGTTTCCTCACAGCTCCACCTACGGAATATTCTTCATGTTTTTGAACTTTTACCAATTTAACAGGTGAAAATGGGCTTGCAGAGAAGTTTGAATTTGTTTTTCTTATTATAAGTGAGGTCATGCATCTTCTTAATGGTGAGGCATTGGTGTTTCCTTCTCTGTGAAATGCCTTTTCATATCCTTTGTTCATCTTTCTTTTGCTAATTTTTTATTTGCCAATTTCTAGGAGCTCTTTACATATTAGGAAGTTTGACATTTGTGATATGAGCTGCAAATTTTTCCCAGGTTTTTGTGGTTTTTTTATTTTAACTTTTTTTTTTTTTTTTTTGGCCATGAGGGGTCTTGGTTTTTATGTTGTTAAATTTATCAGTGGTTCCTTTATGGCTTTCACATTATCCTGGCCCACTATTGATGGCAGAAAATCATTTATTCCTCTTTCCATAGTGCCTCCTTCCTCTTTCCCTCCTTCAATCTTGCATTGACAGCAAAGAGCTTTTGATACCTTCCCCCAAGTTTGTGTTGCTGGAAATGTATTCTTGGTGATAGGGAAGCCCTCGATAGTTTTGTTAGATTTTAGTGGTCTGAAAAATCCCCATTTGCTTGGTACAGGCACTCTGGGAAACTGTTTGGTAGTTTCTTATAAAACTAAACATGCAATTGCCATATGACCCAGCAATTGCATTCTTGGGCATTTGTCCCAGAGAAATGAAAACTTATGTTTACACAAAAACCTGTACATGACTGCTCATAGCAGCTTTGTTTGTAATAACCCAAAACTGGAAACAACCCAAAAGTCCTTCAATGGGTGAATGGTTAAACAAACTCTGGTACATACATAGCATGGAATACTACTCAGAAATAAAAAGGAACGAACTGTTGATACATCAACAACACAGATGAATCTCTAATGTATTATGTTGGGTGAAAAAATGCAATCCCAAAAGATTGCATACTGGTTATTTCATTTATATAACATTTGTGAAAGGACAAAATTTTAGAAATGGTGAACAGATTAGTGGTTTCCAGGGTTTAAGGATGGGGAGGGGGATGGGAGAGAGGTAGGTTTAGTTGTAATAGCAGCACAAGAAATCTTTGTGATGATGGAATTTTCAGTATCTATGGTAGTGGATACATGAACCTACATATATGAAACAATTGTATAGAACTAAACACACACACACACACACAAATGAGTGCAAATAAAGTGGGTAAATCTGAATAAGACAAGTGAATTGTATCAATCAGTATCCTAGTTGTGATATGATAACTATAGTTTTGCAAGATGTTGCCCTTTGGGGAGACTGCGTAAAGGATTCACATGATCCTGCACATGGGATCTCAATACAAATTTCAGTTAAAAAATAAATCCTCATTTCTGCTAATACCAGATTCACCAAAGGATACTACCTAGTTCAAGTAACTGGTGCTTTCTTGTGTTGGGACTAGCCGCAGATCAGCTAGGGGCCCTAGTGCTGGCAGTGGAATGTGGGGGAGCCAAACAATGCCTCAGGTTCCAGCCCTGCACTCTGCCTCTGTCACTAAGAGCACTAAGAGCACTGACCAGGATTTCCCAGCATTCTCTGGGACAGCCCAACTGGGTAGCCCATCATGCAGCCTGTTTGGGAAAGAACACTGGCTTAAGCTCCAATAAATACATCAGAACAGTGAGAGGTTGGCATTGGTGGTTGGGGGCAGGCGTGGGGAAGGGTTTCCAAGATGTGCCTTGATGTGGGTGGGTTTGTCCTGATCATGCCCAACATGTGCACCATTGTCATATGCATTTTGCTGTACTTTGTGCTGTCCCATTGGCTCTGGTATGAGACAGCATGGCCTAGCATAATGGTTCTCAGAGGATGGTGGGGGGAGCCCCAAGACCCTGCTAGGGAGTCTGTGAGGTCAAAACTATTTTTGTAATACTTAAACATTATTTGCAAGCCATTCTCATTATCTTACAAGCGTACAGTGGGATTTTCCAGAGGCCACATGACATGAAATAGCAACAGATTAAATGCAGAAGCAGATATGAGAATCCAGCTGTTTTCTATTAAAGTAGACATTAAAAAAAGTATATAAAGCAGTGCCACTTTTCTCACTTTTTTGTTTTGGAAAATATGGATATTTTCCCTAAAATGTTACTTATGTAATGTTATGTAACATGTAATGGGGTTATAGTTATTTTTAAATGACTAATATTTAAGAATTTTCTCAGTTTTAGTTTTTATAGGCGAATATCGATAGATATAACGCACACAGAGAAAAGCTCTTTGGGGTCCGCAGTAATTTTTGAGAGTGTAAAGGGTTCTGACACCAAAAAGTTTGAGAACTGTTGCCTTGGCAGGAAGCGTTAGACTTAAGTTCTAGTCGGGGCTTTGCTTTCTGACCATGGGCAAGTCATTTAGCCTCTTTAATTGATTTCTTCTTCTGTAAATGGTAACAGTTATTCTGCTGTATACCTTAAAGCAAAATGAGGTAATCATATATGAATGGCTTTGAAAATATAATGCCCGAAACAAATATAAGGGAGTTTAATAGTTAAATGACTAAACTGATGTTGAAAGAATATATAAAGAATGAGAGTTTCTGGCATGTTAGCTGACAGTCTATTTACTTGTTAAATTTTTTCATCATAGCATCTCCTAGCAGTTTCCTTATACATTTTATTTCTTTTTGTTAGTTTCTCAGACAACCATTTTAATTATTTTTTAAAAATTAAGTAAATATAATACATCTTCCTGCATTTTCAATCAAGAAGGGATTTATATTCCTCATACCTTGAAGTAGTATGGTTAGGTCAAGAGCTCTACCTTGGAGAAACCACTTACTAGCTAGTTGACTTTTGGAAAGTTGCTTAACCTCTCTGTGTCTTGGCTTCCTCATCTATAAAATGGGGCTAACAATACCTCACTTTCCAGGCCAATTGTGAATATGAAAAATAATGCACAGGTAGCACTTGGCACATAATACATCCTCCATAAATAATAGTTGCAGTGATTGTCATTAACATATAACAAAAGATGCAAGATTTAATTTGTCTCTTACCCTGTCTTCAGTGAACTTATTAAACTACTTTATTCACAAGGTTATTAGCAGTAATTTCCATTTCATTTCATTTCGTTCTTTTTTTTCTCCTTTGAAGGGCTATTGAGTGGCCAGACTTCTCCAACAAATGCCAAATTGGAGAAATTGGATTCTCAGCAGGTGTTGCAGCTCTGCCTCCGATATCAGGATCACCTGCATCAGTGTGCAGAGGCCGTTGCTTTTGATCAGAATGCTTTGGTTAAACGAATCAAAGAGGTAATGTACTTCAGGAAAAAAACTTGGCTGACTCATTATTGTGATTCTCTGCGACTCCTGATTCTATTTCTACTGCACAGGATAGACAGTGATCCCAGCTTTATGGGAATAGTCATTTTCTAGCTTAAGACTTGACATTTGTCCCCATTACTTTGGAGAAATTGTCTTTCCTGCCAGTAAAATGTGGTGGTGAAAAGAGTGGTTCACAGAGCTAGACTAATTTGGAGTTTGAATCCTGATTTGCTTGGGCAAGTTGCTTAACTTCTCTTTGTCTCGGTTTCCTCTTCTGAAAAATGGGCCTAATAGTAGTAACCTATCCCGAGGGTTGAGTGATGATGAAATTGCTATTCCTAGTATGTGTAATGTCCTGCCATATTAATTTTCTGTAGCTAACATTCTATCTCTGAGTTGACTTTAGCTGTTTCCTGTATATAATTTACATTTTGTTTCCCAGGAGGTTAACATTCCTTTCAAAGCAGGAGCCTTGACATCTCCCTCAATTATATTTTTCACTGTGTCAGCATATGAAGAGCTCCAGTGATTCTTACTGGTTGTATGGAAACGGTTATGCCTACTTAACCCAAAAGGTCTTTAGAAAAAAGAAGCAATATAATTCACGTGAAAGAACTTAGTAAACCAAAGAGCATGGTACAAATATTGTGTCATTATCAATAACAGTAAGTAGGTACTTCTTTTGAGCACTTAAATGTATTGACTGGGCTGCTGCATGGCACAGTTCTGGGGGCCCCAAGGAATAAGTAAACACATCTCCCAAAGTTTTCAATCAAGAAGGAATTTATATTCCTGATACCCTGAAGTAGTGTAATGCCAAGGAAATGTCGAGAGCTCTATCTTGAAGAAACCAGTTATGTGAATGGCACTCCCTAGATTTGTTTTAACAAAATGCCTCCTCCCCCAAAATGGCCCTCGTCTTTAACTCTGGTGAGAGAAGCAGCTGGACATGAGGAAACACACAAATGATGGGTCAAGAATCACTGAAAATTAATTTTCATTTAGTAGTAGATGTAGTTCATCCTTGAGATTACAAAGTAGTTATTAGGTATATTGACAGATTTAAATTTGCCAACACCTCCAACATTTTAGTACTTTCATAAATGTATGCATATATTCTTCTCTTATGGAAAAATATATGCATATATTTAATATGGAAAGCTATCAAACATGACCTTTCATATTGCTTGTCATTGTGTGGCCTTGCAAATATTATAAACTTATTTTACTATATTATGGTCTATAGAGCTTTAATTCTCAAACATGACTGTTGATTAGCATCACTTGGGTTTTTTGTTTGTTTTAATACTGAGTTCCCCCCTCCCTCCAGTAGGTCTAGGGTGTGGTCTGTGAATCATTATTTAATAAGCTTACCAGATGATACTGATGCCACCCTCCATTAGTTGGGATGTGCGAGCCACTGGTCTAGAGCACTATTTCCAAAATAAGTTCTGCAAAACTAGTTCCATGTAAAGAAGGTCAAACATTTTGTATATTCCATCACCACCCCGTAGAGAGTCACAGTGTATATTATCTTATTTAAAGTTCTTAGGGAGTCTTATAGTAAAACCAGCACTTTTCAAACTTATCAGACCCTTATCTTAGGTAACATCTATTGACATCCTATCCGAAGTAGTGTTTTTTAGAGCATTCTTTGGGAAATGCTACTGGAGACATAAGACTTTACTATTTTTGACTATTGCGCTGGAAGTTAACTAGGACATTAACTCTTATAGAAGATTTTAGAATAATAAATTGGCTTTTTGATGCTGCATCTTTTTGAAAGTTCTCTAATCCTGTGGTCCCCAATCTCCAGGCTGCAGAGCTCCGCCACAGCCCCCACCCTGCCCACCCCTCCCACCCCCCTGTCCGTGGAAAAATTATCTTCCATGAAACCAGTCCCAGGTGCCAAAAAGGTTGGGGACCACTGCTCTAATCAGTGTCTGTTGTTTTGCAGTTTAGGAAAGTGTTGTGTGGAGAGACTCAGGGACTAGCTCAGTGTCAGAGAGCTGGGGAAAGTATGTTGTAGCTGGTATATGTCAGACAAAGCTCCTCATTATACCATATTTTCAAGACTCTGGAGCAATATTTCTCAGCCCTGGCTACATGTTAGAATCACCTGGGAATTTTTTTCCTCCAACATGATGGAAAATTTTACACATACACGGAAGAAGACAGAGTAATGCAGTGAACCTTCACGTACTCACTACCCAGCTACTACAGACATAAACTTGTGAATACTCCTGTTTTATCCACACCTGCACTCATTCCTGCCACTTCCCCAACTGCTCTATTTTATGGTAAATCCTAGACATATCATTTCATTCAAAAATATTTAAGTATAAATCTTTAAAAGAAAAGGATTTTTAAAACTTTTTAATTTGAATTAATTTTTGACTTAGAGAAAAGTCACAAAAATAATTTAGAGAGTACCTGTGTTCCCCCCTTTCCCCCCATGCAGCTTCCCCTAAAGTTAGCATCTTATATAACTTTAGGACAATGCTCAAAGGCAGGAAATTAGCTTTGGTACAATACTAGTAACTAAATGGAGACCTTATTTTGAATTTCAACACTTTTTCCACTAACAAAGGACTCCTTTTAAAAAGTATAGTCACAGCGCCCTTATACCTAAAATATTTAACAATGATTCATTCTGTATAGTTGAGGTGTGTTTTGTTTTGTTTTTCCTTTATCTAGGTGATAAAGGACAAGCTGAGGTACTTTTAAGAAAGTACTGATGTCTGGGTTTCACTCCAAACCATTAGATTAAAATCTTTGAAGGTTGGGGCGGGGAGGGGGAGTTGTGTATTGGTATTTATGAAAGTGATTGTAGTTTGTAACCAGGGGTGAGAACAGTGTTCTGTAGCATTCATTTGAAAATACTAAACTGAGTTTAAAATTCTGTTTCAGCAACTTTGGAATTCACTTTGAATAGTCAGTAGTCACCCAGGATTATTGCGAAACAGAGAACATCACTCATAGTCCTGAGCAATACCTCAGTAGCTTTCTTAGGGCAGAGAGGTGAATACTGGTTTAGGGTTTTCATTGGGGATTTAATATGTCTGTGTGTCTGTTGGTAAGTGTTAGCAAGCTCCTGAAACACATGCTCACTTCAAACCTAAGGGTCGAAATTAGTCACTTCCAAATGAGTGAAGCAGAGGATGTAGTTTTGATCAAATACCAACTCTGATATTATTCCAGATGTTTCCTGGAAATTTGGTTACAAGTGTGAGGAAGTAACATAATGCTATATGTGTTGAAAAGTAGGGGAACTTAATAACCATGGAGAATGCATGTTAGTGGAAGTGTAGAGCCTGGATCAACTAGAGGTCCATAAAGTTATAGGGCCTTAAGTTTGGATCAAAGGGAGAAATGGCTATAACCACTTCAGATTCATATAAAAGAAAACCAAAGAGTTAGCTAAGCTTTCCTGATGTTAAATTTGGATGATGCTCTTGAATGAAAGCTTTACGTGTACAAATTTGTGTATGTGACAGAGAGAAGACTAGAGGTGGTTTCCTTTACAGAGTCTTGTAATATACCTGGACCATGAGTTTCTTTAATGGCTGTAGGATGAGCCTTCCAGCCAGTGTTGCTGAGCGACTGTTGCAGACCCACTTAGTGGGAGGTCCTTTGGGGTTGCAGAGAACTGTGACATGGTCCCTGCTCTTTGAGGGCTCAGCCTGGATAAAGTAACGAAGATACCCAGAGCCAAAATATGAAAGATCAGGCCCCATGGAAGGAGAGTGCCGAATTGTGGTTTTTAACTAATATTGTGTGAGAGTTAAAGATCAGGGTATTCTGGAGCAGGTGGGATTTAAGCTAGGTCTGAAAGGAAAACCGGGATTTGGGAACTGAATGGAGAGGAAGGGGGGCCTTGCTGGCGGGGGAACAGCTTTGACAGTCTTAGAAGGAAATTAATTTTGGGGCTTCAGGGACAATAAAGAAACTGGCCTGAGTTTTCATAAACTTGCTCAAAGAAATCTTCTCTGCTTTAAGAACCGCAGAATGTTGGAGTTAGAAGGACCTTAGAGACCCTCTGATCCAGTGCTCTTGTTATTTAGATACAGAAAATAAAGCCTGTTAGAGAGAGTAAGCAATTTGGCCAGGGTCACAAAGTGAGATAATGGTCAAATTAAATTAAAAGTGGATGAAGATCAAAAAGGATTTTTTTTTTTTTTTTTTTTTGCAGGTGGTACACTTGAACACATTTATGGGCTGGGGGTAGAGGCAAAAGAGACAAGATCAAAGATAAAGGGGACAAAGGAGGTTCTTAGAGCAATGTTCCTGGGGAGGCAAGAGAGGGAGTCAGGAGTGAGAGCCCCAGGGGACATTTGTTTTAAGGGAACAGGGAGGGCACACAGCACAGATCGGCCACACCCGGCTGCACCGGAGAGCTTGCGTATTCTCTGTGAAGAAGAGAGAGACCATTTGCTGGCCAGTGGTGATCGTGTAGCAGTATAGTCATGAGGGCTCAGCTGAGGTGGGAAAATCTGTGTTTGGTCTGTGGATTTGTGGGCAGTTTGGCAAAATGATTCTGAGTGTGGACTCCAGAGCCATGTTGCCAAGGTCCACATCCTGGCACTGCCTCTAACTATCGGTGTGACCTAGGACATGTTACTTAATCCTCTGAGCCTCAGTTTCCTCTTCTGTTCAGTGTTATACGAATAGTACCCACCTCAGGTTTTTGTGAGGGTTAAATCAGTTACTGTATGTAAAGTGCCTGAGCTCTTGTTATTGTTTTAAATATAAATGATGACTGAAGGAGAAAGGCCTAACCTTATTGCAATGAATTGGCCCATATGATATCTGGGCCCACAGCAGCATAAATATTGGCCCATTTTAAGCTCTGCTCTTAACAACCCAAGTACGATAAGAACTAGAGGCAAGGCAGATATTTTTTCAGCCCACTGTGGTTTCCTTCAAACCCTGCCTGATTTCTTTCATGCCACAAATATGTAATTTTTGGAATTTTTGTAGTTAATTTCACTGTTCTGCTTCGTGGATAGCAGACTGGTGCCTGGGGAGCATGGGTCTTGAGAAACGTGCAAGTGGATGGTGGCAAATGATTAGTCCTGGCTTTGGGGATGTGGATACATCACTTCTTATGATTTCAGTGATTTCCTATGATATCTCATCATTTCTAGTTAAGGATTCAAATGACAAAAAGACACTTTTGGTTATAGGTTACATCTGTCGTTGACATTTGGATTAACTGAAAGCAAACGATAAAGGAGCTGATCCCTCCCCACATGTTTTCCTGGGGGCGAGGGGTGGGGAGGCAGGTGGCAAGTGCACAGCCCGGGGAGACTGAGCTGACACATTCAGAGCTTCTCTTGTCACTGATCTGGATCATGTTTCTGCCTTACTCTAGTTGTTGTCAGTGGGTAAATATGTTCATAGATTAAAATACCTTCTTAGCTAAGATAAAGCCACAAGGTTTATTTTGTTACAGTTGCTGTGTGGTTGCTTAAAGGCCTTGAGAGTAAATTCATGGTATGATCTGGTAATCCCTGTATTTTTAATTCTTAGATGCATTGATGAGTATGCTATGTTAGCATAAACCAACATGCAGCGGGGTGGGGGGCGGCCAGATGAACGGGTAAGAAATATTGCAATCCTTGGAAAGTGGTATGATTAGACAGGATTATAAAGAAACCCTAAAGTTTCTCTAATTCAGCCCTTTCACTGCACAAATAAATCAAAGTCCTTCAGGTTTATTTGGGAGTTGCCTAAGACCTTTCTGTTGGTTAGTGACTAAGATGACATTAGCTGGTGAGTCCTCCCGATCGCCAGTCCTCTTTTCCCCCTTACCTCACTGCTTATGTTCTAGTTCTTTGGAATCCTTCATTTCATTTTCAGTTATTTCTCTTTCACACAGTAGGCACTCAGCTGGTATTTGCAGGATGCACGAGAGCTGCCATTCATGCATGGCCCTGCACACTGGGTTAGGCAGGGATTTCTTCCTTCGACGGTGCTGTAATGTTAAGACCTAGCTGGAGCCATTTTCCAAGTATTTGACCCGACTTCCTGTACTGTGTGTCCTCCCGGGAGGAGAGATTGATCCAGATTAAATGAGCTGTTCCCAGCGTTGCACAGAGAACCAGTGTCTGAGCTGCCATTAGCATTCACTCTGAGCTCTTTCAGTTAAAAGCCTGGTTAGCACAAACTGTTGGCCAGGTGAGACTGTCACTATCTGCCTGCCACTTTGAACTGAATATCCTTTAAATGACGACATTGTGAGATTCCTGTGGCTGCTTTTAAATATATTCTGGCATCAGTTGCTGCTTTCTTGACCTGAAATTATAAAATAGGTTGAGAGTGCTTATTTTAAAACTACAAATTTTGACAAGAACATTGAGATGTCCAGCTTATTTTTGCTGAAATACTGAGGCAAGGCATTTCAAGAAAATGTTGTGTTCCCTTTCTATCTCACAGGTTCCTCTGGTAGAAATTCCAGGTTGAGACCTTACAATATAATTATAATTTTCCCCTTTCTTGTCCTTTGGGCAACCTTTCTTTTCAGTAAGAAATACACCTGGTCCCTTGGGTGGCAGGAGATGCAGGTGGGGGATTGGGCTTCTGGATGGGCAGGCTGTCAGGTGTGCTAGGCAGGCTTCCTTAGGCCTCGCTTCACACTTCCTTTACACCAGCGCTGTTCTGCCAAAAGACAGAAACCCTGGAAGAGGGCCGAGTGTAGTTTATGACTTGCCTTTGGAAATGTAGGCTTGTGTTTTTTGGCGAGGCATGAGCAAAGCCCAGTTATATGACTGCTCTGAGATTTAACTCCATTCTGATTTTGGACACTGACATCTGAGCATGTGTGAACAGCAGCCCCATTTCCCCCCCGTTTGCCTGCCCTAGACATGCCCCTAGACAGCGGCTCTGCCAGCTTTCCTGGTACTGGTCATGTGTGCCAGGCACTAGGGCCCCTTTCTCCTTTCCAAGCTCACTGCGAGTCTGCCAGAGAGGGCGATGTCAGAGACCCCATGATGTAGCCTCCTCTTTTGAGAGGAGCTGCAGGGTACCTGCAGCCTCTAAGCCAAGGGGGAGGCAGTATCATGGGCACCTCGGTTATATTATAGAAGTGGAACTAGGACTGGGAAAAGACAGACCCTGTCCTGTATCTCTTTCAGTGAAGAAAAACAAGGAATTTTAGTAAAGTTGAACATTACTCCAATGCCTAGGACAATGACTTGCATGTAGTGGACATTTAATAAATGTTTTTAAATGAACAACTTAAAGTATCCTTCAATTATGTCATCCTAGTGACTGGTAAGCTTTCTTGTTCTATTATAGAAAATAAAAGCTATGGGAGTTATATAAGGTAGGGTAAGCTAGGCTGCAGCTACAATAAACTCAAAAATGTGTAATGGCTGTAAATGCAACAGAAGTTTACTTCTTGCTCATGTTCAAGGTGGATGCTTCTGGTTAGCAAGTGACTGTCCTCCACTGAGTTCAGAGGTTCAGGTTCCTTCCATCTTGTGGCTCTGCCATCCCCAAAGACCGCACTGCTGATAGCATCCAGTTGGCAGAAAGGAAAAGAGAATGGACTAGCACAGATAAGAGGTTTTTATGGGCTAAACCTATTAAGTGTTGCACATTACTTTGGCTAGAACTCAATTACATGGCCACAGCTAACTCCAAAAGAGGCTGGCAAATGCAGTCTATATGTGTGCCCAGGGGTATACTAAATTTTGAGGTACATTGTGAACATCTGTGTCATCTTTGAACTTAGATTCCCAAAATGCATCTGTAGCCCAACTTTGAGATCCAGAAGGGCTGGTACAAGGTTCCATGGTAAATTTCACTTGGTTTATGTCCTCTTGCCAAGGAAAACCAAGTGACATTAGGAAAAGACTTAGGCTTTTAACAATAAGTTAACAAAACAGGCTCTGACGTTATATATTCGACGTGGTTTCAACTATGTTAAATATTCTTAATAAAAGCTTAGGAAGAAGGAAACATGACAGCTGTTTAATTGTGGTTGCCCTTTAGGGATGAGATTATCAGTGGTATTTTTGTGGCCTACTTCTGTTGAACATGCATTACTTTTTTTTTTCAACCCAGAATACCTCCTGTTGTTTTTTTCTCACAATGTATGAGCCTCACAAGAGTTCCATCTCCCTGCCTGCAGATTTTTTGGCTCACCAAGATGAGACTATGCCTCTGAGAACTTTGTATGCACGTGCTCTTACATGTCCGCTTCATTCATGAACTAGTCAGCTCTGTGCCAGGCCCTGTTGTAGATGTCAAGGATAGATCACTGAACAAAACAGACAAAATCCCCCCTCATAGACCTTACACTCCACTGGCGAAAGACAGTAAACAAGGTAAAAAAGTAAAATAGATAGCATGTAAGATGGTAAATGCTAAGAATAAAAAAATAAGAAAGGGGTTATGAAATGTCAGTGGGGTAGAAATTTTACACAGCGTGGCCTAGAAGGCCTTCCTGGAAAGGAACTTTTAACATAAAGACTTATTAGTTAGTACAGACGCAGGAGACTCTTCCTTATAACTCTGTCTATATCTGAAATTTATCAAAAGTTTTTGACCAGTCTCAGTCCCAATACTCAAGATTGTATTCATTATCATCAATCTGCTCATTGTCATACTTACCTGGACGTTCTGACTTAGAGTCTTATTTTCTGTGCTGTCTCTGTTGTGAGCTGGAAGGAGACTTGCAGATCTATACTTCTTTTTAAAACATCTCTTCATTCTTTCAGATCTCAAGGATTCCCAAAGGATTTCTTCAGGATGTGTCTCTAACGCTTGAAGCAACAGCTAATTTTCTTCTGCCCATGCTGGCAGACTGTCCTCTGACACTGTAAGACTTTAGTTGACATCCTGGTGATACTCCACAGTTCTCATTCTACGCATGAGTGGAGAGAGCATATCTCTTATCTAAGGTCATATCAAACCATGACTGGAAACTGCCCGTGCATAAAGTTCAGGCGACAGCCAACCTGCACCCTAGAGCAAAAGGGATAGTGAACAGGGGAAAGTACTCTGCAGGACTGTAAGGAGCTGTGTAAAAGACGGTTGTTTTTTTGGAGTAAAAGTTATTTATTTCAAATGCAGTAAGAAACAAGGAGAGATCGCAGAATGTTACTCTGTAGGAGTACAAACACTTGTAGCACAGTTACAACATGGTTTCAGTAATGCTTTCTTCCTCTATCCCCAAGTGCCTCGGCCTCTTCCCTTCCCCATCTTGGCAGTTCAAGAATTGTCTCTCTCGTCCTTGCTGAGTCTTAGAACCTCTGTAGTGAATCACTCACCTGCCTCTCCATCTTATATCGTAATAGTCATTGTTGGATTCTCCAAAATCTATAAGATTCAGACTGCTGTTGGCCTCCACTGCTACCCCGTGCCTTCTGTTGTGCTCCCTCCTGCTAGAATCTGCTCCCTGTCTTTGCCTGATGAACCCTGTTCTCTCATCAGCAAGTGCCAACAGCCCGTGTACGTAAAGTCTTCCCACTTTCCCTTGATCAGAAAGAAGGGACCTCCTTCTTCACCCCTCCCCTGGTGCTGAGGAAACATTTGCTGGATCAATTGATGTAGTAAAGTTGAGTTGTCACCTCAGCCCTCTCTGTGTGGGGAATGGACTCCAGATCAGATTCTAGTGTGTCATGAGTGGTCATCCAGCACAGTGTTTAGGAGCACAAGTGTGGCATCAGCAGCATTGTATCAAATTTATAATATTAATATCTTCTTCATCATCAGCCCATGTTGAGTGTCTTAGTTCTTTCTTCAGGCATAGGCTAGTGGATTTTAGCTGTAAAATACTTACCTGCACACCACCTCTGAGGTCCACTCTCTACTCTGAGTCAAAAAGTGGTTGTGTTTATAGATGGTTTGGGTGCATAACCGAGGGAATTACAGAACACGTAGTTAATCCAATTTTACATTGTTTAGTTAGCTCAGGTTTAAAAATACTGAGTGTGTCATTTCAGTCACACAAACTTACTTTTACTTCCCTTTCATCCTGGACATTGGCAAGGGGAGTCCACGTTAGCCGTGTGTGGCTCGTAGATATTCTTCACCCTCCACCCACTGCATCTGCCAACACGGCTTCTCCTGCTCCTCTCCTAAGGTAGTAGGAATAGTAGTAATAATACAGCTATCATTTTTAAGGTACTCACCATGTGCCAGGCCTAGAATAGACATTTTTCATCTATTTCCACATGTCACAGATAAACTGAGGTTCAACGACCCAAAAGGTACTGTGTTCAGGGTTACACAGCTGTCGAAAGTAGAGCTGGGATGCAAACACAGATCGAAAACCCACCTTCGAGACTCCAAAGCCATGCTTTTTCTACTCTTTTTCCTTTCTTGACAATTCTTTAAAGGCGTGTTACTTCCAGCTCCTGTCCTTGTTGGTGCCTGATGTTCAAACACTCTTCCTTACCTAGTATTCCTTTACAGGCTCTCTTCGTAGTGTGACGGTGTACTTTCACATTGCAAAAGCAATCTTTGTAGGATGGAGCCGCCCTTGAAAAGTAACCCTGAGGACTCCACATTTACATCCTTAAAATGACAACTCTGCCTGCTTTGGGGGTAATTTTTCCATATTCCTGGTCATGTTTTTGAGAAAGGGGATTTTTACTAGTGTGTCGGAGGACTGTGTAGTGATGAAGGCTGGCAGAGAGTGACTCGAGCTGAGGGCCTCTTCCTTCCCACCACCCTGGAGGGATTGCCGAGAGGGAGTCCTGGATTAGTCAGAGAGGAGGGGCTGGGGTGCCGGGTGCGGAACACAGCCTTCTCAAGGAGGCAAAAGATCTCAGATGTCTGTGTACCCGAAACTACTATCTTTCATGGATCCAAGGAAAGCTCTCCCAGGGAACAGGAGGAGTGGGGCTTCTGCCCTCAAGTTTTCATCTTTGCTTGTGATCTTTTTCTTTTCCCGATTTGCTGCCTTTAGTGCCACTCTCAAGGCCTTTGGTGGGGGCAGGAGGCATGTAAGCTGCCTGACTTTAACATGTTTAGTTTTGGGAACTGCTTAAAGGTTTTGGGATTTCTTTCCCACCTAGACATGATGCCAGAGGTAAGAAGGCATAAGGCAAAGTTGGGCAAGTCATAAATAATTATGGAACAAAGTGATGCAACTCAAATTCCTGCGGTTCTGGTCCTTAGTTCTCCTGAGGACCTGAATAAAATTTGTCCCTTTACTGAGACATTTAGATACATTGTTTGAACAAAGGAAACAGGGTCACTTCAAAATGTCCATTATGTGGAAATCGATGCCATTCTGCTTGTGGTGTAATTAATGAAAACATTGGCGACAGTCTGCCCCATTGTTTGTCATTGTGCAACAGGAAATGGCAGACTAACAAGGCGATGGGGAAGGTTTACGTCATTCAGAAGGAAGCGGACATGCACACAGTTGTGACTGACACCCTTCTCACTGCACATCGCGGCTCACCTGAGCAGGTTCCTGTTCCTAGTGGACATGGAGATGTTTGATTTGATTTTGTAGTTTGATTTTTGATGTCGATTAATGATAGATTTTAATTTCCATTATGGCCAGAAATGGTGTCAAATGGTGTCTTGAGAAACTTCACTTTAGATCATAGTTTTCACACAGTTATAATTCACTGGGCAGAGTGGACCTAACTATGGAAAAGGACACGTCACCAGCAGACTTCAGTTGCTTTGGACAGTTGTGGTGTGGTGGCCTTTGGAATCAGGTCTGGAGTTCAATCCTGGCCCTGCTGATACCAGCATGTGGACTTGGGCAAGGGGCTTAACCACCCTGGAGCAGTCTTCGTCTCTAATAGGAGGGGGATGTGACTGATTATTTCCTAGGACCCTTGCAGCTGTAATAGTCTCTGTCTAAGCCCCCTTGGTGAGGTCAAGGATTGTGAAATGTTTGTACAAGTGAAATGTGAGAGTACAAAGTGTACAAATGGACTTTGCCAGTGAATGTCATTCAAGTTTATCTGCTAACAAGTAGTTTATTCTCTTTGGTCTCCTCTCAGTTTTTGTTTTGTAAATGTCCCTGTCATGTCTGGTAATTTGTTATTTTTGTTATTAGGAAAGTAAACATCAAAGTGTTTCTCTTCTTTACTTGAAGACATTAAAAATTGCCATTTAAATTCATCTGTTAAGGATTTTTAAAAAGTATTGAATACATTGCTCAACATGGTATGTATTTAATTGAAATGAATTTACATTTGAATTAATTAGCTCTGTAGAAAAGATAGGCAAAGGTTAGGTGAAAAAGCACGGGTTTGAATTGTGACTTCACTGCTGGTGCTAGCTTATGTGACCCTGGACACGTTTGGTCGTCTTTGAATCTCCAATTCCTCATCTCTAGTAGGAGAATAATATTTTCCCTATAGAACTGTTGTGAAGAATAAAGATAATATATGTAAAGTACATAATACAGTGTCTGACATTTAGTAGATAGTCAATGGATAGTCGCTGTTACCCATTATTTTATTACCTTAATTAAAATAACTAGGAAATTACTGAATATTGTATACTGGGTTCTACTTACCAAGTTATCCTAATATGATGTGCATAGATTACCAAAGGGAATAGTTTACTAATATGGATTTCAGTTTTGTTTTTGTTAGAGCATGTGGACTGAGATTTGCCAGAGGATTTCTCTTGTCTGATTTACAGATCAAAAATGTGCATATGAGAATAAATGGCAAGCATTATTCTTACAAGCTGCCACTGGAAACTATTTTCTTCTGAAACAACGTCACTTCAAAATGTCCAGTATGTGGTAATTGGTGCCATTCAGCCTGTGGTATAATTAAAACATCTGCCCATTGTTGTCCATTGTGCAAGGAAGAGGCATTCAGAAAAGAATCATACAGAGAACTCCCAAATCCTCTGTGGAAATGGTGATCTGGCAGAGGGCAAGACAGCCAGAAAGCACAGAGCTGAGCCTGAGAGGTTTGTGTCACAGCCTGGCATACCCTCCCCCGTAGAAACTGTCTGAACCCCCACCAGAGGTCAAGTGGTGAAGGTCTGGTGAGGAGAGAGATGGAGAGTAGCATGGGATGTGCCACACCTTGATGGGTGGCAAGGGGCCTCCTACTCTCTGGAGTGGAGACAGATAATAATATTAGTCAAGGACCAAGTCGCGGAGTAGCTGATGTGTGAAAGCTGGAGCAACTGAACATAAGCACTAGGTTTGTAGAATGGAAGAAAGATCTTGACGAAGCTGTCTCCAGTCAGAAGCAAAAAATGATAACTATGTGAGGAGGTGGGTATGTTCACTAGCTTGGCTGTAGACATCCTTTCACTGTGTGTGTGTATATCAAAGCATCCTGTTGTGTACCTTAAATATATAGTTTTTATTTAAAAAAAAATACAGTCAGTATGAGTCTGTGTAAGAGCAAGCATGGAAGGTGCCAGGAGATTGCTGAGAACTGGTATCTCATGCTTCCTTTTGGGGTTAATTGGTGCATGGTATTGTTAAGGTAACAATCCAGGATTGGATGAACACAGTTTTTACCTTGGACTATTCCTCTTGTGGATTCAGCTATGACCTTCCTTTATGGTTAAGAATGTTTTACTTGGCCTCAGCAATTTGTTTAGAGCCACTTTGACATCATCTAGTCAGGATTGCCAAACAGCTTTCATCATCTTTGTGAACTCTGATCATGGAAGTGGCCATCTGGGGTTCAGTGACAGGAAGGGTTCTGAGTCTAAGACTTAAGGAACAGCCATGATACGTTAACTGATGTCTGTCATGGGTATGAGAAGGAAGTAGTAACGTACTTGAGTTTATTTCTTTTTTTAAAAAAATTCAGATATAATTCACCCTTTTACAGTATACAATTCAGTGGTTTTTTAGTATACTTTCGAGGTTGTACAACTAATACCACCACCTAATTCCAGAACATCTTCATCCCAACATTTGGGTTGTTTCTACTTTTTGCCTATTAAGAATAATGCTGCTGTGAACGTGTGTGTACAAGTTTTTGTGTGAACGTGTGTGTCAGTTCTCTTGAGCATATGCTTGGAGTGAATTGCTGGCTATATGGTAACTTTATGTTCAACTTTTTGAGAAACTGCCAAACTGCTCTTCAAAGTAGCTGTACCATTTTATATGCCCAGCAGCAGTGCATGAAGCTTCCAGTTTCTCCACGTCCTCACTCACATTTGTGATTGTCTGCCTTTTTATTTGAGCCATTCTAGTGGGTGTGAAGTTGTATCTCTTTGTGGTTTTGATGTTCATTCCCTAATGACTACTGATGTTGAACACCTTTTCATGTGTTTATTGGCCATTTGTATATCTTCTTTGGAGGAATGGCTTGAGCTATAATTGCAAGGTCAGATTCTGCCATAGGGACAGTATGAATTGATATAGTTAGGCTAACTGCTTTGCTTATTTTTTTGTCTTTTCTTTTCTTTTTTTAGAGACAGGGTCTCACTCTGTCGCCTGGGCTAGAGTGCAGTGGTGTGATCATAGTTTACTGCAAACTTGAACTCCTGGGCTCAAGCAATCCTCCCACCTTGGCCTCCCAAATTGTTGTGATTACCAGCGTGAGCCACCATGCCCTGCCTGAGGGTTACTTTTAAAGGGTGGGAAAGATGAATGACTTTTTAAATGCAGTCTCAATTAAGTCCATAAGCTGTCTTTTTTGTTTTTAACATTTCTTTTAAACTTAAGTGTCTTAGGGATAGGAAAATCAAGTCTGCTGATCCTATAGACATGAATTTTGTTAACCGTGGGACACAGTTTTTCCTTTTGACCCACGATAAAGTTATTAAACTTGCTGTTGACCATCTTGTACATATCTATAACTTCAGATTTTGGAATTTAGAAGATGTACAATATCTTTATGAAGCCCTTTTTGTTATATTGCACATCTTTTCTAACTTAAAATGATAAGCCCTTGTAGTTTGTATCACTACTTTGAAAAGTTTACCTTTACTTTGAAAATCAAGCATGGTAACATCTTTCATAGGATGACCCACCTGCCCCAACCGAACCAGCATCAAAGCTTATTTTATCAAGAAATTTTATGTAACAAAAGTTTTTGAAGGAGTTTTGAAAAGTTTTTGATATCCTCTCCAACTCTTGTTGGAGGGGATATCATTTATAAAGCTCTTGTGTTTGCTTTAAAAAAAAAAAAAATTCTTTTTTTTAAGAGACAGGGTCTTGTTCTGTCGCCCAGGCTGGAGTGCAGTGGCCCAATCATAGCTCACTGTAACCTTGAACTCCTGGGCTCAAGTGATCCTCCCACCTCGTCCTTCTGAGTAGCTGGGACTACAAGTGTGCACTGCCATGCTGGGCTAATTTTTTGTATTTTTTTGTAGAGATGGGGTCTTGCCATTTTGCCCAGGCTGGTCTCGAACTCCTGGCCTCAAGCCATCTTCCCACCTCAGCCTCCCAAAGTGCTGGGAGTACAGGCATGAGTCACCATACCCAGCCCAAAATATTTTTTGAAAAATATATATGTATGTATTTTTATTTTTACTATGTCAGATAGCATCAACAGTGGTAATAATTACTCATTCTCATGGCTGAACACATAGATCAAAGACACGTGGCCCTTGGCCTGATGGGGCGGTCAGGAGGGGCATGCCCCCCGGCACAGACCCGCAGGAGGGCCTGGAGGGGCGTTGGGAATCTGGGGCAGAAACGTGAGTCTTGGTAGTCGAACTGTTGCTTCCCTGGTCTGGGAAGGAAACATGGGGTGGACGGTGGGGTCTGTGCCAAGGAGGGGCTATAGGTGTCCGATACGACGGAGTTTCTCTCCCCCTATTTTATCCCAGGGATAGGTCTGAAGAACTTTATCTGGGGAAGAAAAGAGGTCACAAAAAGGAGGCCAGAGCCTGAAGTTTGCTTAACGGGGGAAGGGGTGGACGAGGCAGCCCTCACAGTTTGACCAGCACCGGTGCGTGCCATTGTAGGGACTGGAGCCTTGGCTGGCATTTTTGGCCCTGGCAGGGAGAGCCACCCCTTCCCCTGCAGTGTTCCTGAGTGACCACTGAACTGTGGCCGTTCAGGGAAGAGAGGGAGGGAATGACGACGACGTCTTGAAGTCCCTCTGCACCGTGGCAGCCCCGGGTTCCGCGTGTTTGCGTGTGTTAGCTCATTCAGTCCCTTCCACTGCCCTGCAACTCTGGGATTAGTTTTCAGTGTTTTGCAGATGAGGACCCTGGGACACAGAGGGTAAGTATTAGCAAATCATGGGGCAGAACCAGATTCAAACCCTGTCTGGTTTTCACACCTAGGATTCTCCCATGTAGAGAGAGAGACATGGAAATCTCAGGAAAAGGTACAAAGAGCTCACATTCCCAGCGCATAGGGGCCGGGACAGTCCCTCCTTCTTCCCCTTCTAAAGATGGTGCTGGTGCTGCAGTTGATGTAGCCGTGTTGAAGGGCCTTTTATCGCCCCACTACTTCCTGTAAAACTTGTCAGCTTCCACGTGACCTGTGGGACGCTGTCCCACACATGCGGGACACCTGACCCTGTTGAGAGGGCTTGATTAGACAAAGGTGAATGTATTGTACTTCTTTTTCCTTTCCACAGATGGATGTGTCTGTAGAAACCCTCTTTAGCTTCATGCAGGAGCGCCAGAAAAGATATGCCAAGTATGCTGAGCAGGTGCAGAAAGTGAACGAAATGTCGGCCATCCTCCGCCGCGTACAGATGGGCATCGACCAGACCGTGCCGCTGATGGAGAGGCTCAACAGCACGCTGCCCGAGGCCGAGAGGCTGGAGCCCTTTAGCATGAAGCCGGACCGGGAGCTCAAGCTATAGAGCTGCTGCGTCCCTCCTGCCAGGCTGTTCTGCGGGGCCCGGGGGACCTCAACCCTGAGGACACGTGGAGCCAAAGTCACGCCACGTGCTGGGGGCCGGCAGCTCGCGGAGGTTCTCGTCTCCCTCAAGGCGGTGTCAAGTGGTCCGGGTGGCGTGAAACCTGCCTTTGCCCTGCTCTTTCCCCGGTGCAGTTTCCCCACGAGAAATGATCCAAACTAATTCTCGGTGATAACCGAAGTTGGAACATTTGAAATATTAGGAATTCTTTAAAGAACTCTGCATTGAGAATTGTTTTTATTTTGTTTAGTTTCTTTTTTTAAATTGAGAGTGTATATAGTTTAGCTGCTGGAGTACAAACATGGAGAGAAGGAGAGAATAATGTTAAGAAGCTCTGTGTTCTCGATGCCCTCGTGACATTTTACTCAGTAGGCTCTGTGGGTTATGAGTTGCACACATAAAAAACTCATTTGACCTAGGTCTGTGTGTTGTTCCTGTTCCTACCCTGACTGTTTCCCTTACGCCAAGACTTTATTTGGGGCACCCTCTCCTGCCCTGATGAGACATGGGTTTCTCGTGTGCCAGGTTAGGGTGTCCCTTGCGTGTCATCATCAGAAACTGAAGACTCCCTTTCTACACACTCAGCAGATTCACCTCCATGGATAACTGGTTTCCTTGATGCCGACATAGTTCAGGTGTCTTTTTATTACATCAACACTGGCAAGACTCCAATTTTTGTAACAAGGTTTTAACCAACATTTGTTTTTGCTAGCCTAGTAGATGTGTTGGACATTAAGGCTTTGACAGCTGACTGCAGAGATCGCTTATTCTGCAGACATTTACTGAGCCCACTGGAGGTGCCATTGTGCCAGGGATACAAAAATGTCTGTATAGCCTTTGCCCTTCATTTCTGAAGAGAAAAAACTAAAAGTGCTGCTGAATTTCTGTGGGAGTTTAGGAAATGAAGCAATTTGAGTAACAACAAAAGTGCTTAGTGTCATACTTTGCACATCATAGATGTTCTAATGGAAGAAAAGACCGAAGAATCAAAGCAATGGAATGCGGGGCACAGACCTGGCAGGCCAATTGCAACTGAGAGCTGGGCTTTAAGGAACTCGCCGGGGCTAAGACACCTTGCAGGCCTCTCTCTGTCCTGTTCCCTGTATTCCTCCAGCCCTCAGCAGGTGTTTTTTAGATGTCAAAAAGAGCCTTCAGGCTGGGCGTGGTGCCTCATACCTGTAATCCTAGAACTCTGGGAGGCCCAGGTGGGAGGATCACTTGAGCCTAGGAGTTTGAGACCAGCCTGAGTAAGAGTGAGACCCCGTCTCTACTAAAAATAGAAAAATTAGCCGGGCGTGGTAATATACACCTGTAGTCCCAGCTACTCGGAAGGCTGAGACAGGAGGATCGCTTGAGCCCAGGAGTTTGAGGTTGCAGTGAGCTATGGTGACTGCACTGTAGCCCAGGAGACAGAGCGAGGCCCTGTCTCAAAAAAACCAAAAAACAGTCTTCAGTAGATTTGTAAGATTAAAATTGATCCCGCTTAATTTAGCATATCTCAACTATGTTTTATCTGATTCTGATCTTGGATTTTAATCAGATACTATCTTGTAAGGTTCTTAGAACCCAGAATAAAATGCAAGATATTAAACAACTGGGTAACAGAAGCAGCATGAACATTCAAGCTAAATGGAGAAAAAGTTTTTTAAAATGCAGACATAGGAAAAAACTAGTATCTTCTAGTATTTTCTAATGACAAAGAAAAAAAAAAAATTCCAGATTGTTCATTTCTGCTGAGCCAGAAAGACAAATTGGAAACCAGAGCCAAGAAAAAAGGCCCAAGGAAGTTATCTGCCTTTTCAAAGGGCAACCCTTAAACCCCATTTCGGCTGTCCTCAGAACTGCTGTTTTTATTTCCCCATCAGGAAGGTGGAGTAGAGACATCCGGCCCCAGGAGATAAAGGCAGTGAGGGAGCCAGGAGTGGGCGGCTGTTCCTTGAGCCTTTGCTGGGCCACACTGGTGAGAGAAGGTTGTCTTGATAATGCCTCCTGATGATCAGGGTTTTGCTGGGGCCTTTAAACCATTTCTAAGAGCAATTCATTAGGGGGTACAAATCAATAAATATGTTCTGTAACTTAGAAACCTATTATATATTTAATATTAATAGCTAAGATTGTCCTAGGAAATATTATGGGAGATGGGGAAGGTGGCAACATTTATTGAATAATTCATCTTCCCTCCAGTGATCTGCAATACCCCTTTTATCATGTATTAAATTTCCATATAATTGAGGATCTAGTTCTAGACTATATTCTAATCCACTGATCTTTCTTTCCATACCGTTTAATGCTTTTTATTTATTTATTTATTTTAAAGAGACAGGGTCTTGCTCTGGCACCCAGGCTGGGATGAAGTGGTGTGATCATAGTGTCACTTGTAACCTTGAATTCCTGGGCTCAAGCGATCCTCCTGCCTCCTGAGTAGCTGGGACTACAGGTGTGTGTCACCAAGCCTGGCTAATTTTTTTATTTTTTGTAGAGATGGGTTCTCGCTATGTTGTTTAATACTGTTTTAATATAATTTCACAATACATTTTAATATCTGATATGGCTAGACTAGATACCACCTACCCTCAGTACTACATTTTCCTAACTTTTTTCTAATTTTAAGCTGGCAGAGAAGTTGAAAGAATAATATAATGAATATTCACTAGTGAACCTAGACTGACTGACAGGAAGTGGCATTTTTAAGCCATCACCATCATTTTTTTCTTCTGGAGTATACAGAACCCAGCTGTGAACACACGGACGTGCTTGTAGCCTTCAAAGAATGAAGGGTTGTCTACAGAACTATAAAAATAGCTCAGGTGCCATTGTCGCCACTGCACTTCACACGGTTCACAAGTGAAAGCACACAATGGGATGCAGACCAAGCGTCCAAGGGCTGAGAGACAGCCACGTTGGGTCTCTTCATTGGTTAATACCCGATGACCTATCTGGCCCCAAGGGACGTTTCAGGGCTGGGCGGCAGTCTGGAGTTGAGAAGAGAGCCTGGGCCGCAAGTTTCTAGCCCTGACCTTGGGTGAGGAGTTTCATCTCACTGAGCCTCAGCCGCCACCTCCCTACAGTGCGGGCTGGTCTGGGTGGGCTCAGCCCCTTCCGGCTCTAAGATGCCGAGTCTGTGATTCTGACCCTCCACTCTTCAGCAGCAGTAAGGCTCGTGTGTACCTGTTGTCTCTGAGCAGTGGGCCTGGTCCTGGTGGTGACTTTAAATTCTGAGCTCCCGAGGGACAGCTGCTTTCCTCCCTTTTAATTATAAATTAGGTGCCCATTGGCTCCTTCTTTTAAGAGCCTATTTTCCTTATCTGTCTGCTCATCTGTATTTATGGACACTGCCAAACAGGCCCCTACACTGCAGTGTCCTCTTTGCGCTAGTTGACGTGGAAGGTCGGTAGAAGCCGCCCTTCAACCCTTGTATTATATGCATATAAATTTATAATACATGAATTGTGGGGCCAACAGCAAATGATAGTGTAGATTTCATGAGTCTTTATACTTACTTATTTTACAGATTTCATGTCTTTGTTTTCTTCAAAGTTTTATTCTTAATGATAGTTCTGTAGATTATATAGTCTCCCGCCTCTTAGATGATAAAAATCCACAGAATAGAAAATATATTTGAGCCTAGATACCTATGCACTGTTCTCTGCGCAGAGTAAATATTTGATGAAGTGAGTTTTGAGGACTCTATCCTGAAGTACAGGTGTACACTCAAGAAATGAGGTGTTTTTTGTTTTGTTTGGCGGTGGGGCGGGGGGTGGCATTCCCCGAGTATTGCTTTGCTTTGCTTTTCCTTCACCCTTACAAAAGAGGCCAGTAACGATACCCCTATATTGTAGGTATTACACGCGGTTTCCAGGGTTACACAAACTAATAGCCCTGGGGCACTGACATGTGCCATTTTTGTGTTGATTTGTAGAACTTACTTAGCTTTGGCATGTCCCCTAGTAAGTCCCAAGGCAAAAGCAGGAATCTGCAGAAATGAGACAGCGAACATGTATTAAAATTTTAGTGTTTGGGAACTTCGTTTTCCTGATTTGTTTATACCTCAGCTAAGCCCAGATACATGGTACTCGGTAGAAAATTACTTAAAATGCTGATACTGAAGATTGGAGGATGGAGTGGGGAGAAGTGAAAAGTCTTCTTGTGGACTTTTTAGGTGTAAAATTTCTTACTTGTGAGAGTTTTGCCTTCGTTTCCCCACCCTGACCTTCATTCCTCTGTAGAGAAAGATATAGTGCCCCAGAGAGGGACCGTCATCATTCACTAATTTGTAATAAAAACATTTACTTTCTTGTTTTTGACACAGCAGGCATGTACCTTCCATTCAAATGTAGGGCTAGAGAGTTCGGGAAGGGTAACCAGATAATTATTCACATGCTTCAGAAAAAAATATTGGCAACTACATCTAGTTGCTTCCTAGCATGACCAGCATTATGTGGGTGTACGTGTGTGTCCATTACTCTTAAGAATTTTTTCAGGGTTATCAGTGTCAATACACGACCTGATGGAATTTACTGATGACCCAATTAATTTCTCTTCACCAATCAAGGCTCATTCCTTGAGGCATGATTTATGCTAAAAGCTTTTGTGAACCAAGTACTTTTAATCCAGTCTTTGAAATTGTCATAATTCCCTGACCAAAGAGAAGCTAGACTGTAGCTGAACTGACTCTCTCCAAGTTACCCTCGTTGCCTATGACACTGGCTTTTACAAGGTCACACCCTGCATTTCCTGTGGGACAGCATTTTCGAACTGATTTTAGCATTTTAGGTAGAACCAAAGGAATGAAACTTGTTTTCACATAAATGCAATTTGATGTCTCTGCACATAAACTGCAACAATATGACTGACTTGTAAATATTTTCCAAGACAGTGCTGTAATTTTCCAGTTGATTTCGCAACATTTTAAAGATATAACCAAGTACAATTATGCTGTTGAAGGATGAGTGGGTCCCACAGAATGCTAGAAATAACTTCCCTCTTCCATTTATAGATGCAGAAAAGTAATATTCAGAGAAAAGTACTTAAATTTTGTTTACTAGATGTAGAACATTCCTGCTTAATGTCACAAAAAGAAAACTGGACAAGAGTATTTAAGATAAAGTAATAATGAATGTGTTGAGGCTAAACAGCTTCCATCAGCTAGTTCCAGCACACACACCCTACCTTTCACATAATCTCTTTGGACACTCAGGGCTCACTCCAATTTGGCCACATTTTTCTTCACATCTCAGAATCCACACCTTCCTGATTTCACCCTTAGTTTAAGTCCTGATCTAATTCTAGTTGTCAGATCCAAGCTAGTCCTCCAACACCAGCCTGCTGAGGCTGGTCTCTAAGGAGCGCCACCCTCTGCCTTTAAGCAGGTAAGTGGCCCGTCAGGCCTGTGCTCGACCTGCGTCTTCTCATCTGAAGGCTCTCCCTGAAACGCCCGTTCCTCCTGCTCCCTTCCATCTCTGCAGGCCGATTTATTCCGCAGGTCCCTTGTTTGTCTAGCCCACTCCCAGCTGTTTTTCAGCAGCGTCCCGGCAAGACAGCTCTTCTAGTCTAGCTCGCTCAGTCCAATCCTTCTTGCTTTTAAATTTTCTTAAATCCAACTCAGAAGCCTTTTATAACCAACTTCAGTGAGGTCACCTGTGATTCTCTTTATAATCATTATTTCGTCTGCTTGCACTGAAGGTCAATACTTTTTATTCCTTCAATACATAATTTTTATTAAATTGATGAGAGTAAGTTTCTAGTCTCATAAGTTGTCACACTCAGTGTCATGAGCAGAGAGGTCATTAAGATGTATATGGCAAGGATGGAGATTGCTTTTTTTCCCCTTTAAGGTGGATTCTGTGTTGCTCAGGCTGGTCTCAAACTCCTGGGCTCAAGCGATCCTCCCACCTCAGCCTCCTGAGTAGCTGGGACCACAGGCACACACCACCATGCCTGCCTTCAAGAACAGATCTTTAACAACTATCCTTCCTCAGTTTTTCCTACAAGAATTATAAAATCATTTACTTGTTACATTATAACATACCACCAGTGTGTAGCTGGGCTTTTTTTCTTCCTGCCCTTACTTGTGTGTTCTGGAATCCATCAGCTGGAAAATATTTACCGAGTGCCTCAGGTTTCTACACTGTAGTGTACATCTGGTACACAGTAAAGAATGAAGGCTGGCACTAAACTGTTAGCTAATGATCCAGTGTTTCTTATGAATGACAGAGCAAGGAATACATTTGACACTACCACCACTTTATTGTGCCCTAAATCCTCATTTATGTGAGAATAGCAGGACAGGTTCCACTACTGCCTCCTTTGGCAACTTAGATGATACTGTTCCCACCAAGTGTACAGCTGTAAAGAGAGGTCTTTTCTCATATTTATGTACAAACAGGTACCAGTTTTGATTTTATTTCACCATATTAACATACATGACACACCAAAATGAGAAATGCACAATTTAGTCATTCAATAGCTTGCCTTACTCCAAAAGAACACTATATTCATATTAAACATTTATACAGTCTTTCCACCTAACTTTACAAATGTCCTAAACCATTTTCCAGCATTTCTCACACGGAAGTCTAGTTCTGCTCTTTAAAATCACCACCTGTATCATCCTAGTAGACTCCAGGGCTTCCCCTATGATTACGTGGTGAAGGAGCCCCCATGCCGCCACAGATACCCCGGCAGCTCCAGGCTCGCCTCTGAGGCTGCCCCTTCGGCATGGTAGTCTTGATTCCAAAAACTAATTATTTGACATTAGTGATCAAGGACTAAAGGTTGTAGTGTATGACTACATCACAGTTAAAGGAAGGGAGGGGACCATGGCCAAGAGAAACCCTAAATGATGGAATGCAAACTTCTGCCCAAAGATCTCCTTAAAACCAAGTCTTCCAACCCTCCTGAAACTTACTTAACAATGGAGCTGTTGCTTTCATTTCTGAAAAAATGTTTGACAGATGTGACCAGATTCTGGAAGCAGTGAACTGTTACACATTTGGTGTGTGTGTATACATAACACATCAAAAATTACTGTGTGAAACTTGAGAATGCCTGATTACATAGAAGATTTAAACGTATATATAAAAACTAACTCAGATCATTTAACAGAACTTTTTCAGAATGATAACAATGTGCTCCCTATGCAGTTTACTCTCTTCTGCCTTCATTTGATACCCATATCATAGCACACATTATTTGTACATAACTGGTTATCTCTGTGAAGCTCATAGCCTCATGATCAAATCAGTCAATTTTGAATCATGTCATTCTATGCTGGTTTTAGCAGTCACCACAGGAAACATTAAGTCACATCCTAGTCAAAGAAATGTCCATTTCTCAAACAGAGAAAAACCTGAGATATGAGTCAGCAACTAGCTACGCTTACAGTAAAGGAAAGAACAATGACACACCCATCCCACACCCCCACCCCCAAAAAGCTGCTGACGGGAATTAAGGCTTCAAAAGAGGACCATACTGTCACCGATGAAACTCAAGCCAGGAAGTTCAAAAGCAGATATGTACTATCATTTGTGTACTTGCTCTAATCGCCTCCTATTTTCAGCTGCCAGGATTGATTCCATACAGTGATTGGAGGTCAAGGACTGAGAAACCACCTTGGCCTTGCTCCACCCACTTTGATTTGCCCCTTCTACTAAAAACACACTGTGGGTAGTTTCTGAAAATAGCTTGGCTGTGGCTTTTCACTCTGCTCACAACTAAACAAAATTCAACAGTCTTCTCCACACCTTCCTATACTGTTTTGTTCTGAATATTCCTTGCTTACTAAAGCCTCTCTCAGCCCTGTTAGTAAATCTGAAAGTGTGAGGGAATTACAGAAATACCACCCTCATCACATGCCATTAGGGAAATAAGTTTCCTGCTTCTCCTCAGCAATTTTTACCTTCCTTAATCTTCCCACAGTTCTTCTCTTGGTAGTTTCCTATAAAATTCTGCCTTGTTGTTAGATTTTTACAAACCATCCATGCAGTGAAACAGAAATGGAAAACATCTACTTTGGCTGAGAACTTGAAGGTGCTGCTGCTTCTCTGCTACCAACCCAAATAAATTCACATTTGGCTTTAAACCAAGTTAATCTTTATTTAAAGGATTAAAAATCCCATTTTAAACAATTCTTTGATTTATAAAGAGGGAGATAGACTTGTTTAGCCTCCCAACCTTAGCTTAAATCACTAGGCTGCTGGATTCCTGGCCATTAAGTTGAATCCTAGGTGGTTTCTCTTCACTTTCTTCATAAAGCTAAGAAGAAAAAATTAACTACCTCCATTCAGGCCCAACTGGAATTTTGTGCATAGACAGTTTGAATTGGTCTGAAAAGTGTGACTAGCTACCTACCTATTCATAATGCCTAGAAAATGGGCTACCAGACACAGTAGTGGTGAAAGCCCTGGCTTTCCTGTCTGAGGTACTGGGTTTATTCTAAAAGTAGATCTTGGCAAGGCCCCTAATGGTCCGTCCAGCGGAATGATGCATGCGTCATTCGGCTGTCAGGTGAGCTTGGATTTGTGAATCAGCTTTGGATATGATCATTTCTCTTGGATTTACCATTAGGCTCTGTCCCCAACAGGGTCTACCTACCCGACCCACAGCTGGCTCAGTCTCAGCGCTAAGGTGCACTAGGGAAGGGACTAGACAAAGATGAGTATTTGAGATCTCTCTGTAGCACAACATGAAAATGGTAGGGGATTTTGTCCTCTAATACCAAATACACTTGCTTTTGTAAGAACAAGAGCATGTGTAATTCACTGAATAAAACTGTTTCCTCTGTCTAGGGGGAGTTCTAGCATTTGCCCTTCCACTTTTATTGAGAGAAATATTAGCTGACCTCTCAAATGCAGATGTTAAGAGAGAACAACTGGGTTGATCCATCTTTTGATTTTACACCATAGCTCCATTTTCCAAAAATATATATGTATGTACATATATATATTTCAGATTTACAGGGAATATTTTTCGTGAACAAGAAAAAATCTGTCCATAGAAGTCACCAAGTGTCTTTCTTCTCAGGAGACCTCAATGATTTCCATACTGCCTGAGAAGCTAGACTGACTGCCCACTTTCCCCAGTTCCTCCCGTGACCTGTTCTCTGACATGATGCTCTCTCCAAATTCCATCTGGCAGCTTCTGCGTTTAAACTGCTTTTCAAAGGGGCTCTCTTCGTGCCAGCTCCGCCGTGAGTCAGCTCTGTCACTTGGCTTCTGCCGCCTGCGCACAGAATAGACTTGGTCACTGCAAGTGGGCAGCTGGCTGCAGCTGTAGGCAGAGTAACTGGCACTGCCTCCGTAGATGGCCGAGGCAGAGTAGAAGTGAGAGGACTCTGCAGCAAAATACCAACTATTGGTCAGGGAAGGGGTTGAGGTCTGGGGAGCCAAGATATCGGAATGCCAGCCCTTGAGGCCCAGCCCGGCAGCAGACTTCGTGAGGTGTTGCTGGCTGGTGGAAAGGCCAAAAAGGAAGTTGGTGTGGTGATTGTCCTCCACACTCCCACTTCGGTGCAACGGAGATAAGAGGGACCTCTGGGTGGCACCACTGTTGCTGGTTCTTACTGAGTGCAGTCGCTTGCTCTGGCTATCTGAAGGCCTGGCAGTCTGGGGCTTCTTGGGGATGTTGGCTTCCTCCTTATCAGGGCTGGTTTCAGGACTCTGCTCTGACACTTCCTGAACTGGGGAGAACTGGCATAGCTTGTTGGTCCCATCCAGAGTAGTGGAAGGTTTATAGTATTCCAAAGCATCTTCTGATGAGGAGAAACCATGTAAGGATGCTGCCATACTGGCTGAATACGAAACTGATTTGATATCCAGAGAGAAGGAACGCTTGAGCTTACTGCTGTCTTCCAGCTTGTCTGAGGACAGGTGGAGCCCGTTGAGTGCCTGTACCAGTGGACTGTCCCCTAACAGTGACGGCTGTACACTGGGCACACTGGCGGCATGCACAGGCCTTTGCCCTGCTGCCTCTGAGGTAGCAGAGTCAGCACAGGGTGGACTGAGGGACATCTCGCTTTTCTGTCCACCCTCTGAGACTGCAGGGACAGGTTCATTTGGCTTCTCCAGGTGCAGCAGCTTGAGTTTGCTCTTTGGCCCTGATGCTCCAGTCTGGTTCTTAATCTTCTTCTCATAGTCCAGGAGTTGGCCCAGAAAATTGAAGTTTGGAGATATAGTAGGTCTTTTTTCTTTCACAAATCTATAAAGAGAAGAAAAACCCAAAAAATCCTGCATTTTACAACTATACTGTATCTTAAGAAGACTATTAAGTGAACAGATGAGATAGGGATTAGCACACAGATCTTCTCAAGCACCTCTGGAGGAGGACTGGTCTTCAAGGTCAGGGAGGCGCCTCACGGTGGAGGGCACAGAGGGCTTCTCTGTGCTGCGGGAGCTCCGTGTCCCTGGAGCACACTAGACAGAGGGCTTCAGGCCCCAAAAGCTCTAGTTTTAGCCTCCTTATTTTCAAGGATCCAGGGCTTCCGACCAATTGATACAAGATGATTCTCTGCCACCACCAAGGCCCCCCAGCCCCGACACACGCACACCAGCGCCCCCATCGCAGTACAGTGTAACACCCACTCTCCAGCTTCCATTTCCAGCTTCCCCTCTCCAAGTCCCCACAGTCACTTCTCAAGACATTTCACATTTTAAATTAATGGCAAAAAGATGGTATCAGATGGTCAAAGTATCAAAGTACACAGAGTTCCTTCTTTTTATACGGAACATGATAGAATAACCAGCGACAAAGTGCGAAGCACTACGCTAATGCACTGAATTATTTAATCCTCACAACTACCCTGTGTGAGGTGGGTGTAATTATCCCCTTCATGTAGGCACGCAAAGTCCATAAGTGACTTGCTCAAAATCGCACAGCTGCTAAATGGTGGCACTGGATTAAAAACCAGGTCTGTCTAATGTCTGGGTCCATTTTTGTAATCACCACATTAAAAAAGATTCATCAAGGGATCAAAACTCATACTAGGTAACTTTCCTGTTTCATTGGGGAAGCACAGTCTCTTAGAAATGGTAGACAAATTCTTCAGTGGCTCATGAACACTCTTCAGATGATGCAGGAGTAAAACTACACTGAAAATTTGCATTTGAATAAGGAACCAGAAAAACTAAAACTCCATGGAAACCAAGTGACCTAAAGCAAATTAACACAGCCAGAAATAACTGGCTCATCTGTAACAAGTATAAATGTAGGAATTTGAAACCCCCTATGTTTAGACACTAGCGAGACCCTGTCTCCTAAGTGAATGAATGAATTCAGGGTCCTCGTACTGAGACTCTGTAACATGACACAGGGGCCTTTTTCTTCTGGCTTCTACACGGAGCAGGAGGACCTCAGGGAGAACAGCCTGAATGGAAGACCCAGCCGCTCCAGTCTCCTGCCTCAGATGGGAAACTGTTCAGGCAGCTCATTTCTGTTTTTCAAACTTTCCAATTTGAGAAAAGAGTCTTAACTGTTAAAGCAGGTCTGCTCCATGTGTTTCTATTTTTGATTCTTTATCACATGAAAACTAACCACTTCTACCCACCAAGGCATGCAGGGGACTCAGATTCATCAGAGACTGGGGGGCAACCCTGTCAAAATTAGACACTGCAGAATCTGGCCAACTCTAGAACACAGGACATTTTACTCAATGAAGGGAGTCTGACAGTTAGTTGGTTTTACACTCACATGCATTAGGCTTTTTCCTCACAGCAATACAAAGTTTGAAGCAGAGTAGAGATTCTACAAGGAGCATTCTACTAGAAGTTTTTTTCCCCTCATGCATAAATTAGAACAAATGCTATTTCCCCACTTAGAGAAAAGAATAAAATCCCATGATAGGATAGAGATCTCTGCCTGGATCTGTTGTTCCTTCGGCTCACAAAGTGGCTGACAATGAATTTGACCAAACATGAGAAGGCAGAATTAATGCTAAATCATAAAACTACATTCTTTTCCAATCTTTGCAAGACCATTTAAAAATCCACATAACCCGTAGAGAAGGGGACTGAAATAATCATGGTCTGCTTCAATCTGGTTATCCCCCTCACTGAAAAGCCAATCACAGCAGACACGATCTTGTCCTCACCTGTAAGCTTCATCTAAAGACATGTCCATCCTCTTCATGATGTAGGCGATAGCGATGGTGGCAGAGCGAGAGATCCCAGCCAAACAGTGCACCAGGACGCATCCGTTGGAGGCTTTTGCTTTCTCTGTGTGAGTCAAATTCAAGAAAGGTCACTACTGACACATTTGTTCAGCAGTGAAATCTTGTTTCCATTCACTTACTCAGTATCCCTCATCTGAAAAACCTCAAAGAAAATCTCATCTATTTATATCACAGTTATTCTTTCAACATGCTTTTGAGGAAGCAGGGGAAGATAATTTCCTCACTACTGACATACAGGACAATTAAGGTCCAAAAGTGTTAATAAGCAATTTGTTACTAACTCAAGTTGCCTGACTCTTACTGCAGTACTTTTCACTGTGTATTTTTTACATTATTATTAGTATTCTTTAGCGAAAGGGTCTCATTCTGTCGCCCAGACTGTAGTGCAGTGGCACGATCATAGCTCACTGCAGCCTCGAACTCCTAGGCTCAGGCAATCCTCCTGCCTCAGCCTCCTGAGTAGCTGGGACTACAGGCGCACACCACCACACTCAGCTAATTTTTAAATTTTTTGTAGAAACAAGGTCTCACTACGTTGCCCAGGCTGGTCTTGAACTCCTGGCCTCAAGGGATCCTCCCGCCTTGGCCTCCCAAAGTGCTGGCACAGAAGTATTTATTATTTTATAAACTTTCCTGGGTATAAACACTACATTGTGATTATGTGATTCTATTTGCACAGTGTAGAAAATTTCAGAAACACAGAGAAGTATATAAAGAAGGAAATAAGAGCCATCCAAAATCCCCTCCTAAGATACAGCTAATTTTTTTTTTTGCTCGTGTTATCTGACACTTCAATCTCTTCCGTAATTACGTAAGAGATATTGTTAAATTTTTAAAAGTCCATTTTCATTTCAAATATACGCAACATATACTACTATTTTAAAAGGAGGGAGGTGGGGGAGAAGAACAGAGAGGATCACAATGACACACGTCACAACACAAAAAGACGCCCCAGCAAGTAATTTTTAAAATGCTGAAACTCAAAGTACCTGTTCTTCATATGAATTCCCTATTTTTCTTTAGGAAACTTTTCTGTATGTCATAAAATAACTCAACTTTATTTTCTGAATATAAGAAGGAAATCGTGTGTACGCTGTGAATCAGGTTTAACAGGTCATTTTAATGAGAAGCAAGAGAAGTTTTAGCCCTTCCTCATACCCAGCAGTTGCTGTCTTACTGCCTCATCTTAATTCCCCGTAAGATGGTGGAATTACTCGTGGACACTTTGTCAGAACCAAAGACCCCAGAAGCCCAAACAGCGCTGCCATATCTCACCTGTTGAGAGGCTTAAGAAGCGTACATGTGGAAGTGGACGAAGTTATCCACATATATCCAACATAACACAAATGTTAGCTGCCCAGAAAAACTAACATTTTAACCAGTACTATGACTGCCTTAATTCTAAACAATCAAGTGTGTGCTTAGTCATGAAGCTGTTGCCACGGAACTAAATTCTTCCCTTTTCATTCTTGGTAGATACCAAAAGTCTACCAAACCTTATGTTAAAATTTTTATAATGAACAGATATGTGCAGAATCTGTTCTGGCAGCTGAATAATACAAGGCTCCTCAATCTCACTGTCTATGTTATAAATATTACAGACTTCTAGTGTATATGATTTATTATTCACTATGTACAAAACAACACAGGGATTTTGGATAGTATATGAATAATCAAGCAGCTTCCCTTCTAGATAAGGAAACCAAACATAGTAAAACAATAACAAGTGAATACAAAGCAACACTGAAACAAAGAACTAAGTACTATACAAAGTAATAATATATAAACCTGTGTACATTAAGTCTCATGCCTTCCTGTGCCTATACATCCGCTTCCTTCTCTCAGCTACAATTCATCCTATACTACAAAAGTGTTTCCCCTTTTGCCATGGCTACTAAGAAGCTCAAAGCTAAGGTTTGCACCTAATTTCAATAGGAAATGGCCATTCAGATTTTCTATCATAGTTATTGTACCTTCCTAGTCCCATATTACTTGGTTCTTGCCCTGTCATCCCACTTTAATGTGTATGTGTGAGAATATGTGTATCTTTTGGTCCTAGTCTTTTATTGTAAGATGCTTCAAATCCTTATTAGAAGTAGGCTGGGTTTAAGTGGGTTTTTTTTTTTTTCAAGTGTTGACAATACTCTCGTTATTTGTAATAAATATTTCAAAAATTAGACCATAAAAACCTAGACGGGTCTTGCTTCTAACAGTCCCCCAAAGGATCTAACACTAGGCACATAGCATACACCCAGTTAATACTAGCTGATGGATACACATTTTAAAACAGCAATCTTCATGAAAAATTTGAAAAAGGTTGGAAGGAAATAAAACAATGACAGTAACATATATGTTATAATGTTGAGGTTATGGGGCAGGGTTGTTTTTTATGTAGGAAATTAAGGAGCCTCTGCAGGTTTCTTAATAAAGAACCACCAGAAGGCACTGATGGTGAAAACTGGAAATAAAAACAGCAGGCTGCCATTACAGAAATTCAGGAATAAAACACAGGTTAAAAGGGGGAAGCGAGAACTGCAAATGGAAAGGGTAAAGGCCCAGAGAGGATAAGCAGTTACAAAGGCAAAATAGGAGGAAGTAATAACTAAGTGAGGTTACAAAGTACAACTCTAGGGAGAGACAAAAAGAGAAACTTCTCATAACAATGTTAAAAATATTAATTAAGAGCCAATTTTGAGTCAGGTACTTTGCAAATCATTCAATGCACATACATTATCCATTTTAACCCTCACAATATCCCCATAAGGTAGGTATGTTACCTTCAGTTTCCAGATCAGGAAACTGGAGCACACAGAAGTTTTAAGTAACTTACCCAAACCACTTAACTAATAACAAGGGGAGACAGGCCTACAAATTCAAAGTACCTGCTCTTAATTGCTTCCCTATAGCGCCTCCATGCAGAGTCATGAGTTTGGTGTGGGTGAGATGGGGCAAGAGTCCAGGACACAGGGAGGAGGGTACAAGAGCCTGGGAAGCAGCCAGCTGGGCTTGGGGACATCTCATGAGCATCCCACAGCACGATCAGGCAAACCTTTTCCTGCTGCCTACCTTAACTAAAAATAAAGATAAAACTCCATGAAAACCTGAGTCCTTCCAACAAACCCAGTGACTTACCGAAATTTAAGCTGAATAGCAAAAAGAAAAAAAAAAATACCTATAAGCCTATAAGTCACTAAGTCCAAGTACAGGGGTACATCTTCCCCTTACATACTCTGCCATGACTAACCGTGGCTTAAAATGCCATGCAGGAGAAGACTAGCAATTATAGTGAATATGGGCTGAGTTCAAAAAGTGGGCTGGAGATTTTGCCTTGAATTATTTGCATAGGATAAGGATGATGACTCTAATAAACAGGATCAAACAAATGACATACTGGTAAGTAAGTAAAAAAAAAATTTACAGGTATCACAAATAAATTATGATACGTGTTTGTGTGTAGGTGTTTAATCAAGTTGGAACATAGTAAAGTTCCTTTTGTATGAACAAAAATTGGCATGATGACGTCAGTAGCTCCCATGGAAGAAACAAATAAGTTGGGGGCAAAGTTCTTCACATTCTCTTTT
This sequence comes from Daubentonia madagascariensis, assembly GCA_023783475.1. Lineage (NCBI taxonomy): Eukaryota > Metazoa > Chordata > Mammalia > Primates > Daubentoniidae > Daubentonia > Daubentonia madagascariensis. Next base: position 1,055,508 of record JAKFHU010001244.1, read on the forward strand.
TTCTACTAACCCCTCCTAAAACTTAGACATTGTACGACTTGACAGAATCAGGTCTCTTCTAGACAGATCCTGAAATCGCATTTTTAGCTGAAATTAGAGCCAAATGTCTCTGGATCAATGTGACACGCAGTGAGAACATTAACTATTAATTGTTATTTTTTAAAAAGGCAAAAAAATGAATGATCTGCTGAGTGTTTCCTAGAAGTATAATTTTGAGAGTTTTGTGATTATTTTAATGTGAACTGTCTAGTTCCAACATCTTGAAAAAAAAGAACTATTTTGGAATTACTCAAAGCTCCAAAAGCATTACCTAGAAAACTCCTCTTATAGATGAAAAATAGAGTGGGGTGCTTAATTTACATAATTTTTTTTTTTTTTTAAATAGATGAGGTCTCACTCTGTTGCCCAGGCTGGAGTGCAGTGGCACAATCATAGCTTATTGTAACCTCGGGCTCCTGGGCTCAAGCCATCCCCCTGCCTCAGCCTCCTAAGTTGCTGGGACTATAAGTGTGCACCACCATGCCCAGCTAATTTTTTTTTGGTAGAGACGGGGTCTTGCTATGTTGCCTAGGCTGATCTTGAACTCCTGACCTCAAGCAATCCTCCTGCCTCGGCATCCCAAAGCGCTGGGATTATAGGTGTGAGCCACCACACCTGGCCTACATAATTCCACTTTTTAAAAGGAACTAGTTCTTTTATTTTTAATTATAATAACCAATTCAGAGTATTTAATTACAGATTAGAGTGCCCAAACTTACATGACTGGGGGAAAAAAACACCAAAATTCCTCACATGGAACACTGAGACTCACACTCCTTGTTATACTGCTCAAGAGCCAGCAGTGTTTCCCCTCTGTTCAGCCACTCTCCATTAAAAAAACATTTCAAGTACACAGCACCAATTTAGTATCAGCAGACCTGGATCCTGCCGCACTAAAATGTCACAACAGCACCTAGGAGTCAGAGAAGCTCCAGAACTGAGCATGCCCAGGAAGCACGACGAAGTATGACACAGATCAGATCCTGTCCCAACCACCACTGAGGAAATGACCAATGTATGTGTGTGTTGGAATTTTATTAGATCCAATACTACTTGAAATTGTTGGCACATGGACTGAGGCTTAGCAATCTTGTGACATAAAGACTTTAAATGTAATGGGATTTATTTTCACAGGATTTGACCTCTCTCTGGGGAAAACACAACAGCAAGGTGAGAGGGAACATCACCAAACTTTCCAAGAGTCTTTTATAGGATTTTAAAAAGTGGGGTAGAAAGTTTAACTCCAAAAGCTTAACTGATTTTCAAACACTTGCAAATACATAATGACAGATCCTATAAGGCTTAACCTTGGTAATGTTAAAAGTTAGCTAGAATGTTACAAGGCCAGTCCCTTAGGGACAGCACCACACATTCGTCACCTGGACCACTAAATGAGTAAATAGCATCATGTGTTGTTTTCAGATTTGAAATCTCTGAAATAGGCTCCCTTTCTCTAATGAAAAAAAAGGGTGGGAAGGAGTACACCCATAGGTGAGACAGTAACCCAAAGGACTTGTAATATTATTTGAGCTACTTACCAATGAAATCTACTGATTTGTCCAACCACGGCAAAATTTTCTCACAAAAGCTATCATTCACAGGCACTCGCAGGAAATGAGACTCAGGGATAAAGTCTGGCTTTGGACAGGTATTGCTGGCATTCAACACATACCCAATCCCATTCTGCTGCATCAGCTCCTATGGAGAGACAGAGCAATTAAAGTGACTAATAATATATTAACAAGATCATTTTGAAAGAGAAAAGTTGAATGTAATGATAAAAATGACCAGTTTCCTTAAAATAATCAGAGTTCATTCACATCAGTGAAATCCAAAAACCCAGCAAAATGACATCTAGAGACTTGAGTGTAGAGCAAAAAAAATTTTAAGGACAAAAAAGGATGTTTAAAATAGTATGCTTGATGATCACATACCATTAATATAGTCAACTCTCTATTATCTTCATTACTAGAGAGAGAAGTAGAATAAAGAATATGAAATAAAACAAGTTGATACAACTTTAGAATACATGCACACACAACAAGAACATTTTCTTCTCACACTGAACATGGCAGTTGTTCTCTAAGATATAATCCTACACATTCTTCTCACTCTAAATACTGTCTTTGAAGGCCGCATCTATTTCCACAGCTGTAACTATCAGCTCTACGTGCTGATGACGTGTGTGTGTGTGTGTGTGTGTGTGTGTGTATCTATCTCCTCTTAAACTTCCTCCTCTTACATTTCCAACTACCTACTTGGGTATCAGAATATTCCACAGGCCCTTCAAATTCAAAATGTCAGAAACTAAACACATTATCTTTCTCCCTTTTCTGCCCCAAACTCCTGTTTCTTCTCTGTAATCTCAAAATTAGTTTATCGCCAGATGAGCTAGAAAATAAGATCACTTGGCTCCTGTCTCTTCCTAATGACCCCCCCAATCCAAATGGTTGCCAAACCCTTTTGGAATTACCTCTTCCAATTATCCTCTTCTCTCTGCTCCCACTCGCTGCTCAGTGATCAGTCCTCACCAAGACAACTAAAAAAGCCACCAGGGAGCTCTTAAAGTCTGAAGTGTTTTTTTCCTCCAAACCATATTCTGAACAACTAGTAGTCTTTTTTAGAGATGGGGTCTCACTCTGTCACCCAGGCTGGAGCGCAGTGGCGTGATCATAGCCCACTGAAGCCTTGAACTCCTGGGCTCAAGTGATCCTCCTGCCTCAGCCTCCTGAGTAGCTGGGATTACAGGCCTGTGTCACCACACCTGGCTAATTTTTTAAAAAAATTTTTTGTAGAGATAGGGTCTCACTATGTTGCCCATGCTGGTCTCAAATTCCTGGGCTTAAGGGATCCTCCTGCCTCAGCTTCCCAAAGTGTTGGCAGTGGCCCTAGAGTAGTCTTTCTTATAATTAAACATGGGCTGAGTGCTTTATCCATGTTCTTTTAATTTCATTTCCTGCTCCTGTCCCACATCACAGGTCCAATGCACCACCCTCTGTGCTTTTGTTCACACCTTCCTGTGCTCAGAAGGCTCTGCACTTCTTCCTGATGACTCTTCCCACTTTTCCTACTTTGTTTAATCTTATCTATGAATTCCTTCCCACTGATGCATAATTAACCATTCAGTTCTGTCCTTCCACAGTACTTTGTTCACACCATTAGTAAAGCACCTAGCAGAGTGTGTTATCACTAACTGATAATTCTTATCTCCCCTGTTAAGTAATGAAGTAATGAGTGAGGTACTGGACTGAGTCTTGCCTGTTTTTCTACCTTTCGCACCAGGTATGTAGTTACACTCATCGGCCAGGCAAGCCCACACCACCTTGCTGCAGTTAGTCATCCTGTTGCTGCCCCTCGGGAAATGTTCCAAGCCTGGAATAATTCTCTTATTCAAAGCAACCTTGGTCATTTCTTCCTTTTCTTGGAATACTACCTTTTCTACAAATCTCTTCCAACTACCTGAAAGACAATTAGTAATTTTCTTCCTATTTTACCCTCCTGAAACATGCCAGTCCCCTCATCTCTTCATTTACCACATTTGGCACAATAAATATATTCTATTTTATATAAAATATAGACAGCATAAGTCCAGATGGTATATGCAACCCTCTCTCATCTCTGAGATGACAACGTCAAGAAACAGATTTTGGAACTAGGTGGGCTTCTTAAATTGACCAAAACCCTTCAGCCATGCCAGAGCCCAAGTCTTCTGATGGTCTTACGTGCTTCTGTTAGGTTAATAATCAGGCTATGAAGATCTTAATGGTTTACCACACCCTTTAAACTTTTGTACATGCAGCAAAGGTGACATTTGTTTTTCTGTGGGTGAACCAAAGCTACACTGAGTTTATCTAGTACCAGCTGATGAACCGCAGGGTACAGAGACTGGTTCAAAATCTCCCACGTAAAACAAGAAGTGGGCCGCTTGAGGCCCTTCTTGCCGATGGTTAAAAAAAGATGATATGTTATATTTTTTTCTCCTTTCCACCAATGGCACTACAGATTCATTAAATTAAAAGTAAAGGGAAATAGTAATATCCATTTCCACCCAATTCAATAATGAAGACACCATAGAAGTTTCTGAGAAAAGGAGTGACAGAGAAGGTGTTACCTGGTACATACAATCATAATTCTCACTAAAGGCAAGACACGCTGCAAGTCACAATGACTGTCAAGCTTGATTTTCCATGGAAAGAATACAGCAATGTACACTTCCAACAAGTAGCCTAATAACCTACATTTTATAGAAATGACAATTTAATCAACCTATATGGAGGTGGAAAATACTATTGAGCACTTTTGTTAGAGGCCTATTAATAATATAATATTATGACACATGGTACATATTAAGAAAATAGTAGCTAACATTTAATGAATGCTTTCTATGTGCCAGGTACTGAGTCAAGCATTTAAATGGATTGTCTCATCTAATTCTCACAACCACCCTTTCATGTGGGTATCTCATTTACAAATGAGGATACTGAGGTTTAGAAAGGTACTAGCAAGTGGCAGAGTTAAGATTCAAATCCTAACATATTCGTCTCCAGAATCTACCCTCTTAATCACCATACTTTACTAAACTTAAGTTCCTTCAAAAGCAAATCAGACAAAACAATAAAGTAACTAGGCTACATAAATGTATTTTTTAAACTAAATGAAGTATTAGATAATAAAGTTTTAATTTCATCTTTTTCCTTTTAAACTGTAACAAATTAGCAAAAGAGCAGCATTCTGGTCATGGACTTCTTTGAGGAAATGTTGGGTGTGCCTCAGGCCACTGTATGGCTATTTGAGAGAAGACTTATCCAGGTTATATTTTGCCTTCTTTTTTTCTCTTGTTACCACCTCAGTGGCAGTCACAGGCATTAAAGTGCTGGTTTTATGCCATGTTTACATTGATGTCTTCTGCTATATGTTGAGAAGTGGACAGGAATGTTCATTGTCCTCAGGTCATGCACCAAATCACAGCAAAACTGCTATGGCCAGATAGACAGGAAAGATGCAATTCTAAACAGATTTAAGAAACATCAATAATCCAAACTTACTACGTTGTTTATATCACAAAAATATTCTTCACTTGTAAAACAATGTACCTTAAAAGATGTATTTAAGTAGTTGCTTTATTTCAGATATTTCAGACTGGCAAAAGGAGGAAGAGGAAAAAGACATTAACATGTTGAAATTGAATGATACCATCCATTATTTGTAGAATAAAATATTTTAAATGCAAAATGAAAAAAGGAAAAAAATTTAATAATTTTAATGGTAAATATAACTTTATTTATACAAATTTTAGCTTAAAAGTTCTTTTATTAAATCTATTATCCAGTGGCTAATAGCCACTTTTTGGAAATTCTTTTTGGAATAAGATGTGACTTGATATATAAATTCTTTTTGGAATTTTGATATATAAAACAAGGACAATTTTTAAAACAAAAAAGCAAACAAAAACACTAAAATGTCACTATGTAAAATTTAAATGTAATTTGGTTACCAAATTAAATATCATAAACTTAAGTGCCTTATCTGGATGGGTAGTTACTACGTCAGTGGAAAAAGTCAGTTAGAGGAAGAAATCATTAAAAATGACACACACATACTTGAAACATTACCTTAATTTAAAACAAATGTACATGATTTTCCTAATTGTTGATGCAGGATCATGACTTTCTTTTCTAGGTTAGCTGGCTAGAGTTCTTAAGCAAATCACACTCAAATGCATCTACCACTTATAGTTTCCATTTTATAAAGAAGAGCAACAACTTGTAAAACACTATCAGTACAGAAGCCTTGTAGATTGACTGTGCCCCAAATATTTTACAGTTGCCTTATTCCCACCTAATCTGACAGAAAAAATATACAAAGCAATCTGTCTGTCCTGAATCTTTCCAAAACATTTAACTTAGGTCATCACAGAAAAACAACTCTCTTCCCCCCTCATTCATATTTCATCCATGTACGTAATATTTTAATTAATGTACATAATTATAATAACAAGTACACCAGCCTAAACCGGTTCAAGAACAAGCACAGCTGATTCCTGGTACGTATGCTATTCAAATAGTGGAGGCAGATGTGCCAAAGCAAGGGCCTACTGCCAGCCCTGTGGCAGGCATTCATCTGCTGAGTACACGCCAAAGAGAAGTTGCTGGATCTCTGAAGCCAGTTAAGAAATTTTCTGGAGTTTCATATAACTATTCTATTAGCCTGCTCTCTTGATTATTTTTTCTTGATTTTTTTTTTTTTTTAATGAATGAACACACAAATGGCTGAGAGGGCATCTTAATGTTTTTTGTTACTGGTGTCAAACTGGGCTCAAGAGATCCTCTTGCCTCAGCCTCCCAAATAGCTGGGACCACAGGTGTGCGCTACCAGGCCTGGCACATCTTACTGTTTTTAATGTTAGAACTGACATGGAACTATAATTATGAAGAGTGAGTCTATTTTACGGAATAATGATTGCTTTTATTCACAGATGGATGTCAATGACTTCTTACTAGAATATAAAGAGACATTTATATAATCCATTCAGTTTTTTTACCATGTTATATAAAACATACACAACTGAATATTTATTCTGTCCCATAATTAAACATCATTATCTGTTAGCTTCCAGAGAACAGTCATCTTTTACTGTTAAATATTTAGCTCAACTTTGTGCTAAGTCTGCTAATACACACTTTCTACTGATAAGATAATAATCCTTCTCTGGCCTTCAAATATCCTTCTGACACTTTGGCCTTGCAGTTCTTTGAACTTCTCACCTCAGCCATTCACTCCTATGAGATCTACCCTGTTCTCTGTCACTACCAATAACCACAAACCCTCCATAATGTCAATTCCATGCAATCCACTCCTGGACGACTCCTCTCTCCAGCTCTTGTACCACCAAGCCCAGAATCCTTCAGCCCCTCCAGTACCTAAAATCTGATGGTTCTACCCACTTTTTTGTCCTTCATCCCCTGATGTCTGTCTGCCTTCCTTGCCCAACTTAAATTCTGTGGTCAATCATTACAAGCACTCCCTTGCTTGTGCCCTCAACTCCCTTGCCTGTGACTTCCTTCACACTCACCTGGCAGGATGACAACCTTAGTTAAATCTCGTTCTCCACCTAGTCTCCATTTGCACCCCTGCAGCTGAACATGGCCAGAGAAAAACTCTCAACAATGCTAACGCTACTCACTTTCAAGTCACACTCCTCAGCAATTGCTCTATTTCCCTAGTCCATTCACTTTCCCCCTCTCCTATATGCCAATTCCATCCATTTCCCTTTTTCTTCAAACTCCCTTCCTCATACCACCCCACTCATCCTCACTCTCAGCTGAAGTATGATCTTGTTTCCTATTACACTGGGGAAACTGAAACAATCAAAAGCAAATTTTGATAGACTTCCACCACCACCTTTACCCTTCAACCACACATGTACCTATGCCTTCTCACCTGTTGCTACGGATGAAATATCCATGCTCCTAAATCCCTCTAATTGCTCAATAAATCCCATCCACTCTTACTCAAGGATATGGCTCTGGCTGTTCTCCCTCACTCCTACATCGATTCCCCACTCTCCTGGGTCATTCCTCCTACCTGCAATCAAAAAAAACACTATTTCTCCCATCCTAAAAATATCTTCTCTCACTCTCTACCTTCCCCCTCCAGCTATTACCCCATGTCTTTGTTCCTCTTATTACCAAAATTCCAAAAGAGCTGCTCATACTTGCTGTCTTCAATTCCTCCCCTCCCATTACCGACTGAACTCACTCCCTTCAGGCTTTCACCCCCAACACGCTACCACAACTGCCGTGGATCACCAGTGACAGTCACATTGCTAAATCCAACGGCCAATTCTTAGTCTTCATCTTTCTTGATCTACAGCACCACTTGGCATACTCGATTATTCCTTCCTCCTGGAAAACACTTTGTTTACTTGCCTCCTGGACTACTACAATCTCTTGATCTCCTTCCTTCTTCAATATTTATGTATACCTTCAAATTATAGCCAGAATCTCACCATTACTAACACCTTGATTCCAACCCACTACCATGTAGCCTTCTGACTGGCCTCCTTGCTTCCATCCTGTAGGGAATTCAGTCTATTTTCAACACAGGAGGTAAAGCTATCCTAATAAAACATAAGTCAGATCATGTTACTCCTCTGCTCAGAACCTTCCAGTGGCCCTCTTTCTCTGAGTAAAAGCTTACACCTTTACAAGGCCTATGACGTCTTGTAAAGTCTTGATCTGCTCCCATTTTCTCTTTGACTAAACTCCCCATGCCCACGTTGCTCCAGCCACACTTGCCTCCTCCCCTCTTCCTCTGCCATCCCAGGTATACTGCATGCAGTCTTTGCCCTGGTGGCTGCTTCTGCCTGTACTACTCTTCCTCCAGAAAGCCAAATGGTCCACTCTTTGACCTCCTTCACATGTTTGTTCTAACATCTCTATCTCAATGAGGCCTATCTTGACCACCCTATTTAATGACAACCCATATCCCTACAGGTACTCCCTCATCCTCTTACCCTAAGTATAGTCTACTATATTTGGATAAAATATTATATAATTTACCTGTTTATTATGCTTACTGTCAAGTTTCTTTCCTCTAGAATGTACGCTCACAAAAACAGAGATTGTTGTCTCATTTACTGATGTATCCCTAGCACCGAGAACAGTGTCTGGCATACAGTAGAAGCTCAATAAGTATTTGCTGAATGAATACATGAATGAACTGTTATCCCTGAAAGTTACTAAAATCAGGATCTAGTAACTAGTTTATCAGCATCTTTCAATGAAGAAACTTTGTATATGTTCCTTACATTTTCATTTTGCAAGTCATGGTAAAATGTCATTAACTTCTATTCCATTCATTTCATAATTTGTAAAAGACTATTTTACCTGGGTTGAAAATTTTAGTTTCTCAAATTTATTAAGAGAAGGTTTTTTGAGTAAATTAGTTGCATAGGTAAAGGTGTGTTTACTTAAACAATTTTTAAGGACATAATAAATTGTTTGCATACAAGGGGCACTGGTTACAAATTATGCTGTAACTACTAATATTTATTTTGAAAAATAATCATCAGGGGCTTACTATGCATCAAGGTACTCTGTAGGGGTGCTCTGGGGCATAAAAAATAAGTGTTCCACTGAGGGATGAACAATCTACAGGCAGATATAAGGCAGAAATTACACAAATATTGACGATACAAAGAGTTATCTGAGCTTATAGAAAAGAGGAGTAAAACCAAAGGCAAAAATTCTGAGAGGACCATTTATAATGGGAACTAAAGTTTTCATCTGAAGCTCAGATGGGGGTAGAGGCATTCTGGATGGAGCACAGAAAATGAATAAAGACAAAGGAAAGTACGGAAGTATCTGGGGCGCACTCATTAGTCTAGCATGTTCGGACAATGAGAGGGGAAGAGAACAGAAGAGGTAGGAACTGAAAAGACAGATAGATCATAGAGGGTCTTAGATATCCAGCTGAATAGTTCTACTGCCAAGCTACAGAACTTACATCAAATGTCATAATGAGAAGACTGATCGATTTATTAAAGCTAACTCCTAAAGGATCTCTTATTAGAAACAATTCATTGGTAGTTAATGTGGAATCTCAGTGTGGTCTGGAATAATGAAAAGTATATGGGTACTGGCCCCAGAAAATCCAGAGCACAGCCCAGCACATTACTGTTCATTACCTGAATGACCTTGGGTAGGTTGCCTAACCTTCCTCTGCTTTAATTTCCTCACCTGTAAAGTAGAGCTAATGATGTGTACTTTGTAAAGTCAGTATGAGGATAAAGTGTCTGACACACAATATAGAGTCTTATTAAATGTTAGTTTCTTTATTGTATCTTATTTTTAAAATAGCTTGTAAATCATATGGTATGTAAACTACATCTCAATAAAGCTGTTACCAAAAAAAAAAAAAAAAAAGCCTGTGATGTGTATTTTTCACTAACCCAAACTGTCCTTTCTCCTAACTGGTGTTAAGTAGGGAAATTACACTGAATATAGCAGGCCAGGTTCATCTGCAAAGTGGAACACATGACCCCCTGAGAATTTTTAAAATGGATTCTGGATTCAACATACAATTAAGTAAACTTTCAAAAGTAGTAATCTGTGAGTCAAAAAAGAAAACAATTTTATTATTTATTATGATTTCCATTCACTATTTTTCTCTTTAAAAGTTTCTCTCTCCTAAACCCTGACATAAACTTTACCCTGTAGTTGGAATAGTTTCTAAATATGGGTTCTATGATCTGCTGATGCAGACTGTGGAGTAATGCATGGAATACAGATTAACATATGGCCCTAACAGAACTGCTCTGTTTGGTCCAGTTCCTCATGTTGAGGAACTGGACAGAGAAGGCTGAGGACAGAGAAGCCCATTAAATCACCAAAGGCATTGTAATTCTAGATAAGAGAATTGTACCTTTTCTTTCTGAAGTCAATTCCACGGCTAATTTAGCATTTGCCAATCCATTTGCCTTCAAAGTTGTCCACAAGTCCTACTTACCCCATATCAAGCCTTCCTCAAACAATAAAACCCACTGTGTATCTACCACTCACCCTGGGATCCTGCATACTCCACCCTGTGATACAATAATGATGAGTGTCCCCTATGGACCGAGCACTATACTGGGTGCTTGGCATATGTCATTTCATTTGAACATCACATGAACACTAGGAGGCAGGAAGTATTGCAGGTGTGCAGGTAAAGAAATCAAGATCTAGTAACTTGGCTAAATTGATATGGCTGGCAAGGCGGAGAAATGGGATGCAAAACTGTCCACCCCCAAGCTGGCTCTCAACCATCATGCCATGCTGCCTCAGTACTGGGCATTGTGCTGTAGTCACCTTGTCATGTGGATTGCTGTTTAACAGGTCTCGTCTAACCAACCAACTTGCACACTGAATGGTGTGCTAAACATAGCGGACACTGAATAAATATTTTTACTGACAATTTTAATGACCTTTTGTCTGCCTAGATTATATTTTGTTCTTGGAAACCCTAAAAGCATTATTTGGCTATATTGCTTCTAGGCTATTGCCTAACCCTCATAAGACGGAAGAGAAAGTAGCAGTAGTCCTAGTGGCAGGTGGAACAATAAGGTAGCATAGGAAAACCAATTTTGCACATTAAAAGGCTGAAATAAGAAGCTACACAAAGAATGTTGACAGCAGATTGTTCCAATGGGGAACAAGGGGCAGTAGAACTGCTCTAGAAAGGAAGCTGAAGTGGTTCACCTCAGATGCAGTCCTGGCTTAGGAACTACGCGCAATAGGTAATTCCGTCACACATTTCACGTACTTGAAGTGTGAAACAAAAGTCCCTGTTTGAAATTTTAAGTGATAAGAAAGAAAAATGATCAAGAACTTTTGTCTTTCACATAATAACTAGAGACTCTTTCTCAAATCCCACTCATTTCAGATATGAACTGGGCGTCCACAATTGACTTTTAGTACAATAGCTGCTCCCATTTCAGCTCCAGTACAAAGACTAGGGGATGAGAGCAGATTGCAAGAAACAAAAGTACAGTTGTGAGGGAAAAGGAAATAAAAGTATGCTTTTGCTACCAAAGACTTCTTACAGTCTTTTGCAAAAGAACCGTGTCTTTAAAACATCAGTAAAAATTAATACATACTGACAGTTCTGACCTACACTGTCTAATAAGGTAGCCACAAGCCACATGTGGCTATTGAGCATCTAAAATATGACTAGTCCAAATTGAGATGTGCGAGTCTAAAATAAATGTCAGATTTGAAGGACGGTACAAAAAAAGAATGTAAAATATCTTAATAATTTTTATACTGATTCCATGTGGAAATATTATTTTAGATATACTGGGCTAAATGAAATATGTTATTAAAATTAATTTCACCTGTTTCATTTTACTTTTAAAGGCTACTGGAAAATTTTAAGTTATGTATGTGGCTTGCATTATGTTTCTTTTGGACAGTACTGGTATAGAAGATGCTGTGGAAAAACCAGCAGGGAAAGAAAATATCAGTTGTGATTTAATAGACTTAAGATTTGTCAGTGCTTTAAAACAGCCTGCTATAGGGACTTCCTTTCTCCAGAAGATGGGTATTTTTGGTGTTATATAAACTTGACACTTAAAAATCAGAGCAGCTTGGGTTTACATATGGTCTCTGCCACTGACCAGCTCTGAAGTCAATGACATAATCTTGGGGAAGTGACAAGGGCAAACCTACCTCCTAATCCTATCATGAGGGTTAAACGCAACAATATAAAAAGCCTAGCATTTTAAATGGTAAATATTATGATCCTCCAAAGAAAATTTCTGTGACATGCTTTTAACATATTTTGGTGGCACTTCATTTAAAAAAAAAAAAAAAAGACTAACAAAATTAGTGGCCTCGTGGTTAATGTTTTTAAAGACTTAAACTTCTGAATTTTAATAAAACAGACTGTACTGTCAGGGAAGATTATAAAATCTTCATATTTAGAGATATTTAAGAAGAAAAGAAATTTATCGGGCAATGTTTGCTGTAATTGAAAAGAAAAAAAAATTTTAAAAGAAGAAAAGCAGCATATTATTTCTCCTGGAAAGTTTAAATCAGAAAGTTGAACAGAAAGATCAGTTGGTTTATGCTATTTGCAAAAGAAAGGCAAATCTGGTTCTAAAACTCAACTGGGTTATGTTGGGGAATTCATTTAACATTTCTGGAATATTGATTTCCTCCTTTATCAAATGATGGTGACTGACTAAATGATCTCTAAAATCCCCTTCAGCACCAAAGCTCTTGTCAACAATGAATCTAGAAGTCAAATATAAATTTCTATTCACTGCTTTCAGAGCTGTCCGGCCTACCAATGGATTCTTATTCCTCACCATCCCTAGCCTAGTTTAAAGAAGCGTCCTGAGCCGGGCACAGTGGCTCACGTCTGTAATCCTAGCACTCTGGGAGGTCGAGGCCGGAGGGTCGCTTGAGCTCAGGAGTTTGAGACCAGCCTGAGTAAGAGTGAGACCCTATCTCTACTGAAAACAGAAAAATTAGCCAGGAGTGGTGATGTGCGCCTGTAGTCCCAGCTACTCGGGAGGATGAAGCAGGAAGATTGCTTGAGCCCAGGAATTTGAGGTTGCAGTGAGCTATGATGACACCACTGCACTCTAGCTGGGGTGACAGAGCGAGACTCTGTCTTGGGTGAAAAATTAATTAATTAATTAATTAATAATAAGCAAGCAAGCAAGCTTCCTGACAGTCTTCCATAACGAGTCCTTGCCCAAGTTGTTGTCCCATGAACTTCCACAAACCCATTATCCCCTCTGCACACGTTTCTTCTCAATGATATGTGTCCTACTTAGTACTGTGTGTGTTTAGAAGCCAATTAAAAATAGAACATTACTCCTTTTCTCTACCCTCAACTCCAAGTTCTGGTTTAACTGCTCTGACTTTGTGGGCGCTTACAAAGTTGTTAACTGACATATTTGTTAAATCTGAAAAAGGTATATAGCAAAATGAATGTGCCATTTAATTTAATGTCAAAAGTAACAAAAATGATCTGTAACACAATTATTTGTGGAATGACCTGCTGACTGCTGGTTAAGGTTCAGGATTAAACAGGATTCTTAACTAGGAATTTTATTTTATTTTCTGATCTAGGAATTAAATAAACCATCTCCAGCTTTGCCCCAGGAATGTGTGCAACTTTAGGAAATTAATCTTGCTTTCTGTAACATAGTTTGCTTATCTCTAGAGAGAATTAATAATAATCACATGCTCAAAAGCATTGTGACCCTACCAGAAAGGCTCAGTACAAGAATAAGCTATCAAACCTCAAATAGGAAGATCTCACAGTAAGGGCAGACATATTAACAACACAGTGTTGAGGCAAAATTTTGAAGAGGCAGGAGTTTTTGAGAAAAAGAAAAAGAAAAAAAAAAAATGCCTCATGGCTGTCCCATGATACGGTATCCAAATCCTTGCTTTCCATGTGCTAAAAAAAAAAAAAAAAAAGCGCCAATCTGGAAGCTTATTTATAGTCAGCCCAATTCTTCTAGTTAATCAAGGAGAAAATGTTAAGGGGTACTTCCCTTCATATAGGAAAGCAGCACTTATAAATCACCAATAGTTGAATTAAGATCTTAGACTGCTTTTTCAACTGGTGGTAATGTAAATTAAGAGGTTTTGGAGGAAAAAAATCGCTTTTCCAGGCAGTAAGAGCACTGTTTTATAGCACTACTGGCTAAGAGCATACAAACTGTGGAGTCAGACTGTGGTTCTGCTGGTAATGCTTGTACCATTCTATACAAACGCCTAAATCCAATGTGTTCCTCCATTAGGACACAGCTTGTTCAGTGCAGCCCATGTCATTTCAGCAAGAATCCCTCTTCTTTTTCAACCAAACTGCTCCAACGGGCATTAGCCAAGGGAGGCTGGCAGTGCACACTTTTAGCCTTTGTCCTCCCCATCTCCCTACCACCTCGTCCCACCCTCCCAGCCAGCAGTCACCATGAGGACCTTCCTCGATCCAAGGCCAACCTGGGACCCTTTCTAGTGTGCTGCAGTAAATAAATACATTTCTAAATGTGAAATAATTTATGAAGTGTTAGTCTTCCTTATAGCGTGCCCAATTACTGTAATAGGACAATTAATACCCTAAGAAAATAAGGCTAAACTTCCAAAAATTCCTGTTCTATTTCAGGTTTCTTGGACCTATAAGGAACAAGCAAATATGACAACAGTTTAGGTTCCCTGTGGCAATAAGTAACATCAAACAAATTAACACTCCAAAAGATGATGCAACTGCTAACTGGGAAGTCACACTGAGAATGGTGCAGCAACTTCCTTTCTGGGATTGTGTGATGTGTTTCAAATGACATAATGGGCAATTGCTGTCTCTCCAGCTGCTAACAATAAACTCGGCAATAAAGGACTTTTCAAAGCACCCACCTTGTTGAGGACATCTCGCTGGCAGCCAAGATAAAGATTGGGAAGAATTCGGGTTGGCCCAATGTTGGCAACAGGTAAGCAAGGCTGAGAAATGCAGGTAGGGACTAGAGTGGATTTTCCTTCACACAGGCCAGGGAAACAACGAGAGAACTCAGCAAACCCACCTAAGAATAAACATTATAAAATTATGCCAGGCACAAAGGAAAAACCAGTCTTCTGTGAACTACTCAGCTACAACTGTTTAAAACAGAAAAATCCAAAGTCCTCAGATCCAAGTGGATACCACTGCACACATACTCCTTTCTACAGCTGCTGATGTATATTCTAACACATCTGAAGTATATTCGAGAGCCCAGCCTTGAGCCTGGGCTTGTAAGGCTCCAACAGGGATACTCGAGCCCTGAGGGCACTTCAAGTTACTCCCCTTTTTCTCAAACATTCTCTTCATCTTCGAATATTTTACTAGATTTGCTCCCCACTCCCCATCCCCCACGCATACAGTTTTTGAGGAAAATAAAGAGGATTTAAATTCACTAGCAAGTAGCCAAGCCAATTATTCACAGAAGAAAAAGGGGATATAAAAAATGTGAACCGAAGCTAAATGTTACTTCTTTAAAATAAAATTGATCACATTAAACATTCTTTCCAGAATTGACTTTAAATCTTCCTACCATATGCATTTTTTAATCTCAAAGGTATCACACACATACTCACCCAGTGCTTGGGATTCACTGGGCAGTTAGTCAAGGTTACCATAATTACCACGATTTCTGGAGCTCTCCTGTTCATTTCACTAAGCACTATAAAGAAGTGTTGACAGACCTAATTGCTGAGGGTACAGGAAAGCCTGTGGCAAGATTCTTGGACTCAGAATTAGAAGAATTCAGTTTTTTTCTAGTCCTGTCCTTATAATGATCTATGACCTTCAGTAAGTCACAATCTTGCCACCATTCAACAAAGAAAAATCTACGTAGCCCCAGGAGGCACTTCACCCCCTTTGGGAAAAGAAAAAATGAATAAGGTCTTCATTGGGGTTTCCAATCTAAATTTTCCTTGCTATCCAAATCGAAACACAGGACCCAAATAGATTCTGACAAATTTTCAGGTAACTCCTTTGCCATCCAAACCCTCACTACTCACTTTTAAATCTGAACTCAGGAACAAAGAAGATCTGGATTATAAGGGATACTTGTATATTTTTAATAATATTAAATTTAAACATGTTCAGTCTCATTCGAAGATAGTACAACCCCACTTTTACCTCTTTAAATGAGCCTTAAACAGGACCCCAGAATCTCACTAAAGTATTTATCTCCATCTCCTTGAGTTACACTGTATTAGACTCTCCCACTTCAAGAAACATACAAAATAGGCCCTCAGAAGCTTCCAGAAGTATAGGAAGTTGAGAGGGGGAGAGAGTCATTCCCCATTATTATCCCCTGTATTATGTTCAAGTCAAGAATAATTCAGCCAGGCACCTGTCTCTACCATCTATGCTCAGTACAGGGTCCCCGATGCAGCAAGCTAGAATAGCAGGGAGTTGACAACTATGCCACCTGAGAAATGCAAGACAGTGCATTCCTGGGCTCCAACCTAACTAGGTATCTGTACTTTTTTTTTTTCACTCAGAAGCAATTAAAGTTCTTCAGCTTATTGAAGTTCTTAAGGTAATCTGATAGAATAAGTGGACTTATTAGAGAAATAACAAATTCCTTTGTGTGATAGTCCCTTAGGATCTGTACCTGTACAGTTACATGGTTTCATTTCTTACCACTTCCAAACATGACCTCCAGCCACACAAAACTCATTGTTATTTCACACTTCCATGCTGTTATCTTGTCCAAGAATACCATCCCTACCCATCCCAGGCATGCACACGTGGAGGCCACAGTACACATAGCATACAAACTGCACACACACAAGCCACATGATCACACAGCAGAGAGAGTAACAGCACAAGCTCTTGTACCTGAGTTCATCTCCTGGCTTCACCACTTTCTGGTTGTCTGATATGGTGAAGTTACTCAACCCCTCTGACTCTTAGTTTCCTCATCTATAAAATGAGGATAATCAACATACCTACTTCACACAGTTGTTAAGGGGATTAGTTAATACATCTAAAGTATTTTGTGCCTGGCACATAGGTATCAGTGATTACTATTTCATTATAGTGATTATACATTCAGGACCCAGCGTCATCTGTGAGGCCTTCCTCTACCCTTGATCTGCAGCTAATTGTTTAGGATTCACCTGAGACGCAAAGTGAAAAAAGCAATGCTTCTAAGGTTACATTTCCCAAAGTATTCTCCAGAGCACTGGTGTCCTCCAAGAAACTGATAGGTGGGACATTGGTCCAAAAAGTAAGAGAAATACTGCATATCATATCCCCCTAGGAGAGTCATAGCACATATTAACATATTAAAGGCTCCAAAAAGTATCTTCAAAGAAACTTGTTTAACTTACTTAAGTCAAATAAGTTTCCCCAAACTTATGACCATGGAATTCCCCTCAATATACATTAATAGCTAGTGGAATTAACACTCATGGAAATACTATACTAGGGCCATTGCAACTACTGAAATGGAGTCAATTAGAATTCCTACAACTAGAAGTATAACCACAATCTCAAAAGAAGGGGTCAGCCAATATTGGTACACGAGTGCCCGCTGTTTAGGATTTATAATTTTGTTCTATTAGTGTGTTGTTCCTTTTCAGTCTAATTGGATAATATAGTTATTATTTAAGGGAAGGTTTTTTTCCCCCAAGGTAGTTCCTATAACAATAAATGTTAAAGAGTTTCATCATTCTTTGCTTATCTTACCCCTACCCAACATTAACAACTAACAGGCACTATTTTATTATAATTTAATTGTATGACTTAAATTTTAACTTCTATTAACTTACATGGTTCCAGTGTTTCTCTAAAGAACTGTTTTCATATTTTTTTTTCTCTTCTGGTTCCAAAAGAGTTCATGGGATGGTCTGTCATTTAAATCCAACAAAACAATATTCCAATAAATGTTCTTAGAGAAAGAGAAACCAGAGAATCCAAGGAAACTCCACTTGAATTCCCTTTTAAATTTGTAAGTAACCATTCCTTATAAATAATATAAGTCATCATAGAATGTACTGAACATTTACCAAGTGACAAGCACTGCTCTAAGCACTTTACAAGTATTTATTTACTCTTATAACCACCCTATGAGGCCGGTGTTATTACTAGTCCCATTTACAGATAAGAAAATAGAGGCTCGGGATTACATGATGTAATAACTGAAAGAGCTAGGTTATAAATCTACTTCTCTAAGTCCTGTGGAGTTAATTTCAACTCTCCCTTGGACACAGGGACAGCCTTGCTGATATCTATGGGGTCCTGGCCTCACCAGCTGTGACCTGCCAGTTCTCAGTACCAGAATAAAAAGGCATGGCCCTCTCCCAAACTGATGGAAGAGCCTTGCTTCCCCAAAGCCATATCGCGCAAAAGCTTTGATGAGGGAAAAGAAAAGGAAGATCTGACATGACCAGAAAGATGAGAATCTCTTTAACCGCACTTCTCATGAAACCAATAACAAAGTATACAGATGAACTAGTTGAAATGTATACATAGTCACTGGGTTGTTCGTGATCACAGTTTGCAAGCTGGTAGTAAAGCTGAAGCTATGTCATGGCTTTCAGGCCATCTGCCACAGAACGACTTTCAGAAGGGATATAATTCTGCAACAGTCATAAACTGAGTCATCAGCCTGGCAGTTCGAGGTCCAGCTCTATCGTTAATTAGTACAGTGATCCTAGATTACTTTAACTACGGTGGACCTCAAACGTAAGTGTGGCTCTAGAAAATTCTAAGACAAGAGAATAGAAATAAACAAGAGAAACAAGCTATTGTTCGGCCTCATAACAAAACCAAAAAACCAAACAACACTACATTGTAAAACACATTATAAAACAAAAACAAACCTTTTTCACAAATCGTTTCAACTAACATCTAGAACAAACCCAAATAGATGAATATTTTAATATGTTTAACAGATTTCATCGAAATCAGAGCATTCATATAACAATCAGTTTGGCTTGAAATGTCCCAAACTATGGCTCCCACTCACTTCCAGAAAACACTACCTCAGCCAGAGTACATTTTCCCTGATCTTTATCTATGACAATGTTCCACTCTGCTGACATCCTCCTTCATTGACAGTTTTTTCCATTCACTGACCTTTTCATTCACTGTTGTACTCTACTGACTCCAGTTTCATTTCATTAATTAACAACAGATGAGACACTGCTTGATTTCCCCTGAACTCTTTAAAAACTATCTGTGGCCTCACCAGCAACCCAGTTTTAAAATACATCTAAAATGTCCCTCTTCCTTTCATCAGCTCTCTTACAAACAAGATCTACATCAGAAGAAAAGTGCAGTTCATTCATGTAAACTTTCTGTTACAAACAGCTGATACAGACACAGAAAGCAACATCATCTTATCCGCCCTTGTCCTACCTCTGCTGTCCCATGGACTGCAAGTTAGATTCCACTGTAAGACATAACATCAGTTCCTTATCCGCTGTTTAATGTAAAAAAAAAAAAAAAAAGTACTGAAAAACTGAAAAGCTTCTTGAATAAGTTTTCAAATATTTGTTAAAGTTGTTCAAGGACTTGACTCACTGTCCAATCTTGCCAAGTTTTTCCTATCCCTAAATTTTATGCTGTTTATCATCTGGGAATGCAGAAAACAGACAGTCGTAGTAACCCAGGTGTGTTTCCCTAACGTAGACCTGAACCTGAGAGTGGTTGCATGCACTATTCCCCCCTACTCTGGAAGTATTTGTGCTAAGAGGAAGGAAGACAAATACACAGACACCTCCAGCCCACTGAGAACCGGGGATGGGCAGTCTTGGCAGACAGAGACGTGTCTTGGCCTCTACAGATGTGGACGCACAGGCAGACACAGGGCAACGCTGAAATCCATGTTTCTGTCAGTCTTCCACAAATCCAACCAAAAGAATGCGTGTTTATAAACAAAAATATAAATATTACTTTGGACAGAGAAAACATTTGGTAGAGCTTCAAAGGCATTCATAATTCAGATAGCATTTTATTCTAATTCAGCCACAAAAAATTTTTTTCCCTTAAGAGCAACGCCTTCACAATTCCAATCATAAATACTATTTTCTGCAAAAGCCAATGTGAACCACCATTCAGTCCATTTTGGGAGGGAAAAATCTACTAAGTAAAATAAGATACACAGAACAACTTTACTGAACAATTCCAATGAGTCACCTCTTTTCTCTTTCCTCTCAACCATGCAATCAGTTGTAAGTCACAGTGTATTTTCTTTAAAATGAAAGAATATTTACATAATAAACAAAAGTAGCACTTTACTACAGCTTAGTGACATTCTTAAAATGTTTTTATGGCCCAAATTCTGAAAAGAGGTCCCTATCCTTTTAGTCAAACTAGAGACAATTGGCAATTCCCTTATTTTAAAGACAGTTCCCTGCAGGGAAAGACAGAGGACTTTTCCACTTACGCTTTCACTCAAATAGGCAGCAAGTCATTAAACCATATCAATTGATAGAGCTGCCCAAAGTGGGAAGGCAGAATTAAAGAGAACTCCCCCTACCACGTACTGTGAATCAATTCCATGGTTATACACAGAAATAGTATTGATACAAAGCTCTACTTTACGGAAGACAGTTTTCTAAAAAGTCACATGCAAATTTAACTTTCCTATTTTAAATCATTTGTATATAGTTCATATGGTATCACAGTTTTTTAAACTATGTAGTTAAATCCTTTTGTAAAACAACAAAACTCCCTGTGACAAACACAATGCTTGCATTGGCTTATTTTAGAATGTATATGATGAAAGGCTAGAGTACACCTGTACCGTAAAGAACACCTCTCTCTATACTAAAAATAAAGTCTGTTGCTTACTACTAAAGGAGACAACCCTAATATATTAAAAATTGAAAATCTGAAAATGCTTATTTCACAATAAAGTTTTTAATTGCTCTTAAGAGTAATTCTTTTAGGCCTTAGTCTGAAGTGACTGATTCAGGCAACTTTGCTCTCTAGACACTCAAAAACAGATTCAAGTATGGTTACAATTCTTCCAGAGTCAGCAGACTGTATACACGAAGAATTAAAACTAGTTGAAGAAAAGAAAAAGAAAGGCAACATAATTTTGTACCCATAAAGAAGGCAAACAAAAATACAAAACTGTAATTTTTCAATGTAGATACTTTGGTCTAGGTAAGCCAAGCCACACAGCATTGATAAATCATTGCTGGGAGGGTAGATACCTTGGTCTATTTTTCACAACATCAGCAACACTCCACCTATTTCCTATATAGCCAACTCTCCACTGAGCAGCACTGAAGAGAAAAATCCCAAACGATCCAAAGCATTAATTTTAAACTCTTATTCCATCCACCCCCTATCTACTAGAGCACAGACCAAGAGGAAAATGGACAGAGACGAATTTCTCTGGAGACCCTTCAGGAAGCCTGATAAGTAGCCTACATCTCATAAAACTTGTCCTATAAATGACACCTCCAAAAAAAGCTCACCCTATATGAAACAACTCTATCATCTAACACAGAGCATAGAAAGTTCTATCTGATCTAATTTTGGGATTAACAGTTACTACATACACAAGAAACGCATCAAAAATTTTCCAAGTACTAGCATACAAATCACTAAACACTAAAATAATACAACTTGTGATTTCTTGTGATTCAGAATGTCCAGATCTTATTATTTTTCAGGATAATGTTATCTAAATCAACTCAACTGGCAAAATCCAGAAGTGTTACTTAAGAAAAAGTTCTCAGATGATATAGAGTGATAGCTACTTTACTGATCTTTCAAACTGGCAATGCATAACTATGCCCAGAAACTCCTCCTCTTAAAACACACTCACACACACGGCCAGGACTCAATAAACACCCTCAAAGAAATAAAGATTGTTCTAAAGAGTGCAACCAGAATAACCAATCAAAAGGAATATAGCCAGAACCCACCACTTGGCAGAATAAAATTAACAAACTCTGTAAGTAGGAGAGCCAGATTCATAGAGGCACCCCTGACTGGTCTCCCAGTGACCTTAAGATATGAAGACAACAACCAAATGAACAGTATCCCAGGGCTTCCTGAGAAGGAAGGATTTAGAAGGACACTACTTCCATCAGTGTAGGAGGAAGGGGTTATTAAGGAGATCACATTTGCTCATTTCCACCTGAAAAGCAAAGATTCCCCAGTTTGTACTTTGGGGCTTAATGTCCCAAACTCCAATCTAACATTTTCAATGTCATTTTAAATGACCCCCTTTGGTCATTTCCACTTGAAAGATCTGTTATTGACACTGTAAAAATAAATTCAAAATCCAAACCTCCCTCTTTTCCTTCTGCGTCCCTGTCCAGGTCAGCACCACTCCCCTGGTGCTCTGGGCAGTCTCAGCTGTGTGCTGACTGGCTCAGTCTCCTCTCTTTGTTCCTGCCTTCCTGTCTGCTTCCACCACCCCTGTCCACGACCTTCCTACCTCAGGCTCAGATAAATTCAGTAACGGTTCCCTCTGATCCACTTAGCCTTTTTTCCAACTCATTTCCACTCTGTTGCCAGATTAAGCATTCTAAATCCAAAATTCTTAGCCAGACACTCAAGACCCTTCAAAATCGAATCCTAATCTAACACCCATCCTAATTTCCCCTACCACCACCCTACATGTACCATATTAGACGTCTTAATGTTATCCTAACACATTTGCACTTTCCCATTTCTAGGCCTTTGACAATGCAGTCTTTCCAATCCATTTTATATTTCTTCCAAACCACAAGTTACACCTCTTCTACAGCAGCATATTCCAAAAATTTTTTACCATGACCAACAAATTTTACATCAAAACCCTCTGAACACCTACACATCCTCACCACTGAAACAAAAGTTGCACAATATAATCTTCCCTTACTCTATTCTGTTGCATTAAAAAATATATATATCTTCCCTAACAAGCATAATATGGTCTTGCCAACTTAGAAGTTCTATAAAGTTTATACCAATCATTTGGCAGTTTTTACCACTGATCTGAGAACTGTGAATTATCTTTGTGTGTGCTGTGACCTGTCTTATTTCTCTAGTTATAATACAATGTGAACTGCTCATAGATAAGAATTATGTCTTACACTCCTTTGTAATCGCCTCAGCATTTAGCATAGTGCCTGGCACATAATTAGAATTCAATAAATGTTTATTGAATCCTTGTTACAATGAATAGCTGTTGACGGACATAAGTCTTGTATATTTTTGGTGTTCAAAGGATTTCCTGATTGCATTCAAAGCCAAAAGCTAAGTTGGCATGGGTGGGGGCACAAAATCTGCTTCCTATTCCTAGACCACAATGCCCCAGAAGACTCTCAGGGTGAGAGGGGAGGTACAGCGCAAGAAAAATGTTTTTCAGCTACTAAAGGAAAAAAGGTAGAATTGCTACATGCCATTTTGGTCCTCCAAAAGCAACACTGAATCCTCACTGTGCTTCTGCCATATCCACAGGACTTTGTATGGAGAACAAAAATTTTCTCTGATGCCGTAAGTGGCTCAGGCCTTCATGGCTCCGGGAATCAGGGCACCTCCCTTAGGAAACCAATTAGACACTAACTACAGTTATACGCCGACAAGGATGAAGTGGCTGTTGGATATGTCTATAATGACTGTCAAAGTGCACAATGAAATGAGATTATCAATTGAGGTAACTATGTGAGTCAAAAGGAAAAAGGAATACAAGTTTGGTCTCTGGAGAATGACTCAAGAATCAAATCTGACTAACTCATAAACTGTCCATGAATCACTATGCAACTCATTTCTCAGGGTTTTCTGTGTGAAGCTCAAAGCTTTCTACTCTATCCTGTAGCAAATTCTCCTGTAAGACCACTTCTGTGTATTCCACTCTATCAATAGTCCTTCTCTTTGGCCAACCACATAGTCTCACAGAAGACTTCACAGAGCAGTGAGGACGAAATGGATACCTACTCAGTCAACCAAACAACATTGGAGACCACTGGGTTTCACACGTAAGTTCAAAAAAACATTTAATGAGCACCTACTATGAGCTGGACACAGTGCTAGGCAGTGGGGACAGCGGTGACAAAGATAGAGCCCTCTGTGGAGTTGACAGTTTCATAGGACAAACTTTAACCAAATAATTAGATAAATAATTAACTAATTATGGTAGGTGGCCAAAGGTGCATGGAAACCAATTTTGCCTGGTAACTAGGGAAGGCTTGATAACTACCTTGAATTCAGCGGGAGCCACCTAGGTGAGCAGCACAGAGGAGGAGAGGCCAGGGCAGAGGAGAGAGCCCCTGCAAAGGCCCAGAGAGCATGACGCTGTAGGTTTGGAGCAGATGGGATAAGGCCTGAAGAGCTGAAACAAAACAACTGAGGGCTTAAAGTGGCATTTGACAAAGTTAGCAAGGTGGGCAGAAGCCAGCCACTGCAGAGTCTTGTGAGTCAATTAAGGTTTTTGTAATTTATCTTAAGAGCCCTGATGCAGATTAAACTGGGAAGTGATATAGTCTGCATTACTTTAAAAATACAAAATAAAATAAAAATACAACTTTGGTTGCAGTGTGAGCAATGGATTGGAAGGTAGCAAGACGGAGGATGTACAAAGACCAGTTAAGAGGCTCCCGGAGCAACCTGAGGGAGGGATGACATTCGCCTAACTTCGCTGGTAGCCGAAGAGCAGAAGACCAAATAGACCTAGGCGGTCAGAAGATATATCTGGTGATTAAGATGACCAGGGGTTGCAACCAAATCTCCAACAGCTCACAATGCCCACCCCTCGACGTACAAATCCTCCCTTCTGGCTTAAAGGGCTTGCATAATTTGATCTCATTTCCTCAATTCCCACTTCTCCCCTTCACAAAAAATCCACTCTGGTCTCCTCATTTGCCCTCCCCGCAAATCTATGTTCATTCCTGGCATTTTTTGTCATGTTTTCTTTCCCCCTCAGAATGCCAAGGACCCTCCCCACTCAAATCTTACTCATCTTTCAAGGTTCCATTAAAATTCCATTGCCGTAATCACGTCTTCCCCAACTTCTGCAGACGACACTGAATCATCCCTTATCACTACACCACATAGTTTAGCACATGATCATAAGCTTCTCTTTGTTTTACCCACTTTGGGTGTGTTCCCCTATTTACTGCTAGGTCTCACGGGCAGGGGCCAGCTGTTTGTTTTTCCGGCATCCCCACCTAGGGCCCAGTGCAGGCACAACCACGGAAGTGCCCATCAAACACTGAGAGGGTGACTGAGTGAAAAGGCTGAAGAATATGCAGGACCTGGCATTTCTCCAGACCACACAGATGACACAACTGGGGCAAGGGAAGATTAATGTCACTGTTGTCATCTAGGGTGATTTTGTTTGGATTGTGCAAAATATCAGGATGAGGAACTGAGGAACTATCTTCAGTTGGCTCTGTAGACCGTTTTTTTCAAAAGACAATCTCAGGCATTAGTCTCAGCCACTGGTAGCTGGGAAGGCACATAAACTGACTTACCACACTGGCAGGTAGCCACTGGAGAAAAGATGATCCAATTTAGATAAAAAACTTATCTTATGCAAACTGAGACTCAGAAGTAGAGCCAGCAACACACGGCAACCAGTGGGCAAAATAGCACCATTTCTTCCCCAGCTTTATTGAAGTATGGTTGACAAATAAAAATTGCATATATTTAAGGTGTACAGCATGATGACTTAATATAAATATACATTGTGAAATGACTACCACACCTCACATAGCTACACTTTGTGTGTACGTGTGTGTGTGTGTGTGTGTGTGGTGTGACAACACTTGAGATCTACTCTCCTAGCAAATTTCAAGTACACAATACATTATTAGTAACTATAGTCACTATGCTGTACTTTAGGTCTCCAGAACTTATTCACCTTGTAATTGGTAACCACTGTTCTACTCTGTTTCTGTGAGTTTGACTCTTTTAAATCCACGTGTAAGTGATACCATGCAGTATTTGTCTTTCTGGGTCTGGTTTATTTCACTTAGCACAATGTCCTCCAGGCTCATCCATATTGTCACAAATGATAGGATTTCCTTCTTTTGTAAGGCTGAATAATATTCCATTGTGTGGGTATGTTTGTATACAGCACCTATTTTTAGTCCATTTTCAGTGACTCTCAGTCATTGTAGTTTTTAGACACAAGAGTAGCCAATTCCTTAATAACTGGTGTACTTTTACTGAAATCCATTAATTTCAATCTCTTTTACCAAATGCTACAGAATTTGAAATGGAATGACTGAAGACTTCCCTTCTCTAGACAAAGGAGCAGAAGAAACTCTGAACTAGATAATAGTAGGGACGGCAAAATCTGTAACCAGGAAGATGAGTTTCTATCACACCTCCATCAGGAAAGACAGTAACTGATTCCATTAAACCAAAACTATACATTCATTACACAAAACTGTTGACTGAATCTGATCCCTATTAAATTGAAAATGTGTACAGACTCAAATACACTTTTGTTCACTCATAGATCTAACTATACTAGCAAATCTAACTGAAAACAAAGAAATAAGTATTTGGCCTTTAACCATAGCAAACATTAATCTAAGACCTTAGCTGTGTTCAGAGACTAAATGTTTATAAAGCCCTTAGCACTATACCTAACACTATAACACTACTAGCCTATTAAAGTGCTTAATAAATGGTATCTTCTATCATTATTCAGAGCTATACTTCAGCATAGAACAGAGTAGTTAGACTTTTATTTGATGATCCCCTCTGGCTAAAATAGTTCAATGCTTTAAAATTTTATATACAGTATATTCTTAATATTAATAGATTGCTATATTCCATTAAGTATGAAGTAAGAATATGGCTCTGAAATCCATAAGGATGAGGAGAAAGCTACCACAAAAAGGGCCTTTCAGAATACACCTGATCTGAAATGGGCACCCTTGATTTCCAACCCAGCCTCCTGATGAAATTCCAGAAGACTCTGGAATTATTTGCGGATGTGGGCCTTGGACACACAGTGAGAGCCTGGGAGAGTGTCACTCAACAGCTCTGTTATTTTCCTCATTTGTAAATCAAAGGGCTGAAGTCTGTGATTCATTTATGGTTTTCTTTCCCCTCCTCCTCACTGTAGGGTTACCCTCTGCCTCATCACAAGACAGAAGCGAGTGCTGTAGAATCAGTAAGCTGTTGTGGATCCCTTTTGCTTTTTACTCAAGCTATAAGAGTGGGGAAAGAGAAGGAAATAATAGAATAGTATTTTTCATCTGTAGATTGATCTTTATTTCTACTAAATTAACCCATTTATTCTCTTTTCTGTATGAATGCACAAAATAGCAACGCACATTCAGTAGTTTTTTTTTCTCCTATATTTATTTACAATGTGGCACTCTTAGAAACAGACAAGGGCAAGTAGAATAAAGTGACGCACAATGAGTAAAAGCCAAGAAACTAGTTTATTTTCTAAAGAGAACTCGTTTTCTGAAGGTTAAAAAGGCCAAAAAAGCTGATCGATAAGTCCATGTTGGCAAGTGTTATTTTATTTTCTAACTCATAATGATCATAGTTTTGGGGTTTTTTTAAAGGATAGTCTAAAAAGAATAGTCTTTTTAAACTATGCATACAGAGATTTCACAATGCATTATCTAATATAACTCTCACAAAATGGCAAGAGTTCTTTTTAAAAGCTGAAAAAAACCAAAATAACTCAGGTAAAATGATTTATCCAAAGTCTCTCAGCCATAAGCAGCAGAGACAAAAAACAAGGGCTATGGATTTGACCCCTAGTACTGCCTCAGCACCTAGGTACCGGTCCGCGGTCTGTTAGGAACCGGGCAGCACATCACCGGCTGACCTCCACCTCTGCACCCCCTCTACCCCTGTCTGTGGAAAAATTGTCTTCCATGAAAGCGGTCCCTGGTGCCAAAAAGGTTGGGGACCACTGCCCTAGTACATCGTTCTTTCCAGCTTAACCAGGCTTCCTCAATGCAGATGTTAGCCCACCTAGGAAATGGGTGTGGGCATGGCACTGAGTGGACCAGAAGACCCTGAAACCTCCTGAGGATACAGATCCTGTGCAAAGAGAGCACATTTACCTAGCTTTTCTTCCCTCCTGCTCTCTTTTCTGATGCTTTTCTTCTGTCAATATCTAAGGTTTAGGAGTAAAATTGTTAAAGGTATTAATAATCCATGAAAATGGTTTAGTTTGGATTCTCCCAAACCCAATCTCTCCCCTTCCCCTCAATCTTAAATTTTACTTCTGTTGGGGAAATAGCAAGGACAAGCCCTGCTCGTGGTGTAACTCAGGGCAACTACCTCTCTCTTGCTCTACCTTCTTTAATTTCTACACCCAGATTACCAATTGCTCCCATGAAGTTGGTCCTCTCTACATTTGTGACTTTTTATTGCAAGTTCAAAACATAGTTTATTCTTTGTTAATATTTTTCTACAATTTTAATTTTTTAAATATATTTTAAATAATTACATAAAATTTTCTGAAATAATCTCGGTAAAGTTATATTCTGTTCAAATTATTAGAAGTCCTGACTTCTTTTTTAGGCAAATAGAAATTACAGCAGAAATTACAGTCTATAAACTGTGCTTATTCAATAACTGACTTCAAAATTGAAAAAGAATAGAAAAAAGAGTTTGCCATTACCTACTCATCAATGATGATGGAGAACTTTCTAAAGAGATCCAAATTCACTCTTTTTTGCTAAGATGAGGTTGCTACTAACAATTAAACCCTTTAATCCACTGGGGGGAGAGGTGAAACAACGCTATGGTTTGGTTTAACTTGGTAACTAGGTGACTTACTAAATAGAACATTCAATTTACATTTATGTTTTTTAAAATATAAAAATTATTCTGACTGTTCTCAACATGGATTCAAGAACTTGTATATTCCTATGAGTGGAACTAGGTTTCCAGAGTTGTCAGCTCTTTACCCAATTTTAGTATTTAAGGACCACACAAAATTAGCATTAACTGCAGCAGTATTTTTATTAGATTCTAATATCATGTTTAAATCTACTTAAATAGATGAAAACATTTTCATATTAGATATTTTCCCACAGCAGCCACATGTTTGCTCTATCAGAATAAATGCACTTTACAAATCATTTATTTCAAAACAAGCTCAAATTTTCTCTGTATTTTCAGATCTCATCACTGCCTAATACCCTTTATGCTAAACTAATAAAATAAATCATATGAAATATAAATGGTATAAAACCTTCAGGTAAGCTAATTCATATCTCAAATACTTACTGAAAACTTAAGATGTGCTAGGCCTTGAGGGGAACCAAAGATGAACAAGACCTGTTCTGTATTAAAGAACTAAGCCTACCACATTCCAGCATAGCTTCCCCAAATCCTGTTCCGACTTCCTTCAGTAATCCTTCATGTTTTATGTGCATGTAACTAGATCTTCCAGGTAAGTTTGGGTCTCCTCCTGATGCAGGGAAAGAGCTCATTAAGATGCTACCATCAATTTCTTGGGAAGTCCTCTTGTTCCCCTTCTTCAAAGTCCTTCTTCTTTGGGTAAAGTAGCCCTGAGAGTGTGAGCAGAACTCGGGCCACAATTCTTCATTGCCATATCAATGCCATAAAAACCATCTCACGTATCTGATGCTTTCTTCCTTTCTCAGGGTGGCTGAAAGTCCTAAACTGATGGAGAAATTACTCCAGGAAACACTTATCTTTCTATTATCATATCCACACGAGGCTGACAAAAACCTCTAACTGCTGAAAGCCATATGGGCAGTTTGTAGTGAAAATCATCTCTAGTGACCTTGTAATTTACAGTAGGCCCTGCAAGAATGTAATGTGCTTTTCCACAGTCAGTTATTTCTCCCCAAGCAAAATATTTTTAAAACTTTTGTCAATATATCCTTCTTCTTGTTTTTTTTTTTTTTGACACAGGGTCTTGCTCTGTCGCCCTGGCTAAAGTGCAGTGGCATCATCATAGCTCACTGCAACCTCAAACTCCTGGGCTTAAGCAATCCTCCTGCCTCAGCCTCCAGAGTAAATGGGATTATAGGTACATGTCACAACGCTCGGCTAATTTTTCTATTTTTTGTAGAAACGGGGTCTTGCTTTTGCTCAGGCTGGGCTCAAACTCCTGACTTCAAGCAATCCTCCCACCTTGGCCTCCCAAAGTGCTAGGTTTACAGGCGTGAGCCACCATGCCCTTCTATCCTACATCCCTGACACGTCCTCTGAGCAGCTGGACCTTGGCCAAAAAAAAACAGGTTCCCAACATTCTTTTCCACTTACCCCAATTTTCTATCTACCCCAAGGAACAGATTCACTAACCAAAAGAATTCCCAATTGGTCAGAGACTTTTAGATGGCTGGGGTAACTTTTGACCATCCAGAACCCTTTCTTAGGTGCCAGAAGCAATCTGGCTGCTCAGAAACTCCCAAACAAGGCAATCCAGACCCTGAAGCCACCTCCTAAGCTAAAAGAAATACAGATTCTAGAGGTGTGGATAAGGATACGGTGCTATCAAAACATTTAGTGAGGTTCTTGGCACAGCTTCAGTGGACTTTCCTTTAGGCCTAAGAAACATTTCCTGTATGAAATGGAGATGTCAGGGTGTTCTGACACAGTGTGTCTACCACATGTCCCTAGGGTTGATCTAGCTGATCAGACTGAGTCCTTTTTCTTCCTTATTGCCCAAAGAATGCTCCTCCTAAAGCTACACATGGTAAGAACCTTCTCAGGTAAGAAAGGAATGCTCCTAAACAAGTAGCTAAAGAACCTGTGCTAGAAACTCAAAATGACCTAATTCCTCTGTGGCAGTGTCTGCTTGGCCAAGTTGTCAAGTCAGAGCCCCTTAGGGAAAAAGCATTTCAAACAGGAACAGGGTGGGATAACCACTCCGTCATGAAGTACATCTTGGTGCACAGCCTCTTTAAAAAAATCCCTCATCCCATTAATAGGATTCCAAGATCTCTCACACAATGGCTAGAAGAAGCATGAAATGAGTTACTAAACTCACCAAATTAGTTTAGTGGATTCTCTAATAATATTTGTTATATTTAACACAATTATACACAGTAAAAGGATGTGCCTATCAACAGAGATAGAAAATAATATTATAATTCCTAGTTATAGAATTCTGAAAACTACATTCTAAGACAAGCTGGCTTCACTTAAGGACACTAATGGAAAGATCAGACAGAATCACAGTATAAATGAAAGGTATAGCTACAGATGATCTCAAAGAGACTGGAAACTACCCTTGTTCTTAGAGAACTGAAGCAAAAGCTTGTGAGAGAGAACTGGAGACGTGGAAATCTTATATAAACCTGCACAGAGTTTAAAAGTGCTAACACACCAACAATTGATTAATCCTATTCTCTTAAAACTGAAATGTTTATACTTCTAATAATTGCCAATAACATCAAGTTCCCTGTACCCTCCACGCAACAAAATACTAAAGGTGTGAATATCAATATTTTGTTTTTCTTAGATCAAATTTTTAAAAGCACTCTTACCATCACTGTAGCTGCATATACCTGACGCAGCAGCTTTTTGTTAAGGTTACTGTGCATTGTCAAACTATATTCCCAGCTCTGTGGGCCAGGGCAAGAGAAAGGATTTTCACTTGCAAAACAGGGGAAGCAAAGGATGAACAGTCTGCTCTGGAATTCGATGAGATGGAACTCCCACACGGAACTCCATCAGTAAAGATATAAAATATTTGGTCTTTCCCATGTACTTTATAAAATCATCTGGTAGCTTAGCATTTATAAGTTGAGACTTTTTTTTCAATTGTAAAAACAAAACAAATAAAAATACACAAACAAGTTTTAAAATAGTCCCCCTAATTATTAGAAGAAACATTCTGTACACATTCTCTCCCTATGTCATTGTTCCTAATGCCCAAAAGGTGACCTTATTTCTGGAGTCCACTTTAACTACAAATGTTTAATAGGAGTTTGACACTGTAATATTGGTCTTGTTCTTGCCATGGGGTTGGGAACTAAAGTAGGAGCTGAGATGTAGATCATTTGGTGTTTCTGTATCACAGGTGAATGGAAAAGTCCTGGGTCAGAAGCAGCTGGCTTTGAGCTATCCATATGGGCAGACAGATCTATGTGGCACTTCTAGCTAATAAATGCCAAGTGAAGAGGCACTTGAGCTAAGTCAAAAACACACTGATCAAAATGGAAGAACGGAAGTATTCAAGTAGAACCCTTATATCAAGCAAAAGTTATAAACAAATCATTTTACACAAAGTTGGGATGATCTATTGCACTTTGAGCTCACTGTGAAATACTGCTGACTCATACAGCTCAGTGAAATTCTGAGTCCTTTTAATTCTATCATAAGCCTTACCTACAAGCAGGTGAACAGAGTTGAAGCTCTTCTCCAGTTTACCCAGAAGTACAGTGAGAAAACAGTCTGAAGACAGAGAGGCAACATCTTGGGAGCTTTGATCATAAACTACAACCTTCTGACTGCAATCAATGTCAACCTGAAATGCAAATGTGAGGCTTATTAGGAAAGAAGGTGAGGAAAATAATCTCATAAACTACTGGTTGCGTAGGATCTCACATTTACTGGTGCTGAAGCAAATAAATGCTTCCTGTTTTCAAATAATAATTTGAATAAAAATAAGATGCAATCAACTTACTGGATAAACTTAGCATACAAATGGTTTAATTGCTTGTAAAAATCAACTTTTAAAAGGCAAAATTGATAATTTCTGTGTAGATGTGCACAGAAACTCCTTGGTTTTAAATCCCTGACACTATAAAAGGGTAAAGTTCATAAACCAAGTAATATGCAAAACAAACATAACAATCTCAACCTAAAGAAACATTTTAAAAAATGGTTTCTACAAAATAACAAAGAAATCAGTAGTTTATCAAAATTAAAATGTGAACCCATTTTTATTCCTGAAGAAAAGAAATAGCCTTCCCTACCACACAGACGATATTTTGGTATTCCAGGAATAACTTTCCTTGAAGATGATATCCTTAAGTCTTGACCAATGTTACCACATATAAATGTTACCACACATAAAAAGTACCACTAATAATTAGTTCCTACTTTTTCTCCAAAGCACTTGAAAAGAATGACTTTCCTTTCAGTAAATTTGTAGATAATATTAATGTTTAGATTGATAAAATAATTTTAGTGAGCCATTAATAGGAAAACATAGCACCCACCCAAACTAAAGCAAGTTAACACTTCTGTATAGTTTAGAAATATTCTTAAATGTGACAATATGGTTAGTAAATTATTTTAAGGTACCACAGGGTACCCAAATTTAAAAAGCAACCAAAACTTCCCCAAATTACTTTCTCCACTTAAAAATAAGGCTTCAATTAAAATAATTCCCCATTCAGTATGTCCCTTTATTTTAAAAAGGCAAAAAAGAAAGCATTTACCTTATGTTTCGCTGAATGCTGGATGAGCTCTGTAATTAACACTTTGTCCTGTTGCAACCTTCGCTTCATAAGCTTGGAGCAGTTGATATTAATGGCTTCCAGAATGTGGGATGTATTGTATTCCACAAATGGCCGGCTATCAATTAGCAGCACTTTTTCCGTTCCACTTTCCAGCAGAGCCACCAACCTCTCAGTAACAATTTGAGTTCCAATCATCTCATGGGCCATGACAACAATAAGTCCTCTTTTTCCACCTCCTTCTTTAATTTGCCACGATGATGTAATGGTGGTGTGCTCAAAGGCTCAGCCACTCCATTGTACTAAAATGTATGAGGTCAGGCTGGTGGTGACTGGCAAAAGGAGAGTTAAACCCATTTTCAGCAAGAGCCCTCCAAGTGAATGTCTCTTTCTCTTTCCCGTTGATGTGCTCTTGCAAAGGACTCCGTCCACAAAGCAGCCCCTCACATTTGATTCATAAAGAGATGACCGGAGTAACCATTCCACAACAAAAGATGCTTTGGGGCAGCCAGTGCATTACATCATTCTTTACCTTTGCTCCCTCGCGCCAACAGCTTTACACTGGACTGAAAGCCTACATGGAGAGAGAAAGACAGAAAACAAAACATGAGGTCAAAAAAAGAAGAAAGAGCATCAGATGAGAGAGAGTGTATGATTCATAATATTTACTCCATTAATCTAATTCCATACTTGATGCACTGCTTCATTTGAACAAACAAACAAAAAGGACAAATAGGTATGGCTTCAGAAAAATGTGCTAGTGATAATTCACTTTTACCTCAGAATGTAAAAACCCAAAGAAAACAAAACAAGACATATTCATGAATTATAATCACCTGGGGCCCAGAACTAAATGACTTGTAGTATGAAATTAAAAGGGCTATAAAAAGCTGCTTGAAGTATTACCATTCCAAATGGTTTTCCTCCATTTTATTTGCTTATTTCTTGAAAACAGCACAGAGAACAGCAGCCTAGGACCAAGTTAGCAATCCCATATTGTCAGAACAAAAAAATCTTTTCTGATAGTTTGAGAATGACTGTGATGAGTGGGCGTGGGGGGTGGGTGCGCGCATGTACCAAGCGCACACAAGTACCAGGGCGCAGACAGCAGCCCCTTTAAATTGCCCTCACGAAGGAGAGAAGATGCAGGAAAATGGGAGGTTCTATAAATTTCAGCTACCTATTAAGGAACAGGAGGGACAAAAATGGCTGATATGCTTGTCACGGCAACTGCTAAGCTAACTGCTGGGGGGCTGCGATGCACCCAGCTCCCCCAGGCAGTCTCACAGTGGTGACCCCGGCCTGTCTCCTTACCGTGACCACCCCCCATCCATTCCTGGAGCCCTCCTAGCCTTACCCTTCACTCTCTTGTGCTGCGTTCTTCAGAGAAGTACTGACTCCCAGCCTTTAAAAATCTCACCTCTTAACCTGGGCAAGTCCTTAAAGCTGGACCCAATGCTTCCTTGTTCTCGCCAAACTCCTATAATCAACCATGTCCTAATTAACACTAGTTGGAGTTTTGTGCTCATTGCTTGGACCTCACCTTGACCTTCAATATTTTCAGATTCCTATCTTCCCTAGTCCATCTCTGCTTATACTAAATCCTCGCCTACATAAAAATAGATATCTACTGTCGGCATTCAGCTTCTAGAGGATAAACTATTTGATGGCAAAGGTTTTGTATTGTATGTCTTACTTCCACGGTGCTTTGTACATAGATACTCAATATGCACTATTAGAGTAAGTAAAATCCTCCTTGTTCCAAAAATGATTTAAGATTCTAAATCAATATGTGATGAACTGATTTCAGATGAGGATGGTAGAAGCCTTCAAACATCTTCGGGTTATATTTCCTAATTTTATACTTACAAATTAGAAGCTGAAGCATGGAGAAGTAAGAGGAAGCAGGGTATAGAGAGAAGCCATTTACTTGTTACATTACTTTGGACAAATCATACAACCTCTCTAAACCAGTTTCCTCAGCTATAAAGTGTAGATATAACAGTGGCCTTGTCTCCTCATAAAGTTTGTTCAGGACAAAAGTATCTAATTTATTTAAGTCCATAAGTAAAAAAGCAACTACGCATCATATAGAGAAAGGAGGAAACATGCTCTAAAGATGCCAATGGTGAACAAAGCTGGCTTGCTTCTGGAATCTAAAAGACATCACTCAGCAGATAAAAACAGATGTAATTCCATCCTCCCATAGTACAGCTGCAACCAAGCTGTGCCCTTTCTCACAGAGCCTGACACACACGGAGTTAGAAGGCACCTGAGATACCATCTCAATCACCCCACATTTTACAAATCAGCTCCATTTAATACATTGTATGTCCATTTCTTGTT
Organism: Daubentonia madagascariensis; assembly: GCA_023783475.1. Classification (NCBI taxonomy): domain Eukaryota; kingdom Metazoa; phylum Chordata; class Mammalia; order Primates; family Daubentoniidae; genus Daubentonia; species Daubentonia madagascariensis. The sequence continues at coordinate 1,091,258 of JAKFHU010001244.1, forward strand.
TTCCAAGAAAAAACCTTCATTACATTAATGCATTTATTTTTAGTAAAGCTTTATGGCAATGGAGTACAAACGCCATCTCTATTTTCAAATAAAGAAACTAGACCAGAGAATTCATCCTAGCCAATCAACTAATAAACTTTTGCAAAGCACCTATCAAGACCCTGGCACTGAATCGAGTCCTAACTCAATGACACAGTTCACAACAACGTGAGGTCCTGCATTCAAACTATCTGACTTCCAAACCAGAGCTTCTGCTCATGGGGTACCCTGTGTTCCCTAAGTGCCTGTTCCCATAATGGAGATGGACTGGGGAAGAATGACGCTACTTGTCCACGAGGGCACCTGGGTGGCACAGAAAGTGGAAATCTGAGAACGAGAGCAAGTTGATTCCAACAATGGCACTGAGTCTCCGAGTCTGATTGGCTCCTCTAAACGATTAAATCCGCATGGGACAAAGCAGTTATCTGGGTTAGCAGATCAAGAGACAAAAGGAGGGAGAAGACAGCAAACAAGCAAAAGTTGAGTTAGAAAAGTTCTCATCTTTTCTTCCCTTCAGCCAAATCTCATACGCCCAAAGACGGGCTACGGCAAACAGTTCTACAGAGCAGAAAATGGTCATTCTTGCCCAGAGAACCAGAGTCAGTAGTGACACATACAAAAAGACCCTTTCCCTGACCAAGAAAAGGTCCGGTCAAAGTGACTCTAATATGAGGATGTAATTGAAGCAAAGGGGTAAAAGTGACATGGGGATTAAGTTATATCCTTTCAGTGTAGTACTGCGGCCAGCTAAAGGCCTTTTGTTACATCTTTACGCCCAAGGTCTAATTTTCTGTAGTCCTAAATCGATTATGTGAGAGAGGAGCCCCAACAAGGAGTCATGGAGGGTGAGGTAACAATGGCCTTAACTTCGTTTATGTACAACTAGAGAATTTTGGGTAAATCCCCATCCTTGGCTACAACTCTAATTTTAAAAATTTCTCTGTATTCACTATTTTGTTTTCAAAATCTTTTGCACCAGGTAGGAGTTAAAACATGACAAGAAAATATTTTATTGTTTGCAATACCACCAAGCTAACCTTACCCAAAATTTCTACAAAGAAGTCAAAAGGAATAAAAATTCTTAGATTGAACCACCAAGCGCATATAACAAAATCCAGGGCAGACCAGCCTTGCTATTTATCTGTTTACTTAGCCAATTTTTAAAGTTTTAATTAATTTCTTTCAATTTTTAATAGATAATATATTCATATGGTTCAAAAAAACCTTAAAAATGTAGGTATACCATGAATATGTACAGTTTATTGTTTGTCACTTATACCTCAATAAAGGTGTTAAAAAATGCCATGATATTGAAATGCTAGCAAATAAATTTAAATAAAAAAATGAATATATTGAAAATCCTCCTTCTCCCCTTGTCCTCCATCTGCCCAAGTCCCAACCCTGCCCTCTAACTGGCAGTAATTGTTGGCAGTGTCTTCTGACTTCTTCCAAAGATTTTTTTTTTAAATGAATACAAAATAAAACACAAACATATATTCTTTTCCTTCCCCTTCTTTGTTCTCAAATCGTTACATAATATATACACTGTTTTGCATCTTGCTTTTTATTTCACTTAAAATAGTTCAGTCTGGTTCTTTCAACATTTAATTAGAAAGGGTATCAATCTATATATCTATAGGTCTTGCACACACGCACTTCTAGAACTCTAAATAAAATATACAGAAATTCTTAACCTTAAAAGATAACTCCCCTCTTCCCCCTAGAATTATACCTATTCAATCAGCCCTTTACTGAGGTACCTAAAAACTGAAGAGTAATTCATAATAGTGTGCTCACAAGGTCAGCAAATTGTTTTACCACATCCTAGTAAGAGAGTGCTTACCCTCTATAACTGCTTTGGCTTAAAAGAAAGTTAAAATGTGACAGTGTACATTCATGGAATTGTGGTAATTATCTTTTAAAGGATACCCTAAAGTCAGTAATGTTTAGCATAGTAAAGAGCTGTAATCTTAACCAGGGCTACTAAACAAATAATCGCAAAGTATCCCATGTTCAAAAATAAAAGTTTTAGAAGACTGGTGACCTAGGTATAAAGATAGGCTGAGGCAACATTTTAGTAAAACAAAATGACTATACAGATCAGGGACAAAATGGGCAAATCTGCTAAAAAATACATTTCTAGTACATTTTACATTTCAGCAAATGATTTATGTTTTATATTTTATAACATTTAATATTAATACAAGTTGTATAAGAACTTTCCCCCTTTTAATATACAATTTTTAAAGTTTTTCTGTTTTTTTATATGTAATTTATTTAATGTTTTAGATTCCATTCGGTTACCTATGGAAATGTATCTATGACTTTATAATGGACTTTACTTACTGACATTCACTCTACATCCAACTTTGCACAAATATATTAATGAAGTATACTACTGAATTAGTTAAGTTTAAAAACTGTAACTCCTAAGCCTATCTTAATGATAAGGCAAACAAGTGGGGCCTGTTTAATTAAAAGAATATAAAGTCTGACCGTATAAAAACCAGTATTTGCCATTAGAGTAATTAGCTAAAAGGCAAAATGTTTTGTCTTAATTTTCTTCAGTATTTGTAGCCTTCAAAGTTAGTGCTTTATCAGAAAAATTTTTTAAAGATTAAGAAGATTTTTAAATGATTCTGTTAAGCATCTTCCTCTTCTTCTCAGATGAGGCATTTTTCTCTTCAAGTTCCCAAACATGATCCTGGCCTCTGGGTCAGTCACACTGGCACTGGATATATCCCACGCAGAAAAAAGGTGAGAACCTTTCTCATACACAACTTTTTCCCTTCTACCCATGGGTTATATTCTGCCAACAGCAACAGTTCATCTGCTACCAGGCACTGCTGCTCTAAAACACCCACTCCAAGGCCTACACCAAGGCCCACAGCAGGTAGAGTAGGGGATGGGGCTCCCTGAACACACCTGATGGCCTGAAAAGTGCCCCAGGAGGGGGCGGGGCTTCCGCTCAGGCTTCCATTTCAAACATTTCCTTTTACAAAGGGAAATTATCAGGGGAAGGAAAAGGATCCTATGGCTATGGGGTACTTAAAAGGCCTGTTCAGAGAGGAGAGGGATCTACCTTTATTTGGTTAGGCTATAGCTCAAGTTCAAATTCTCAGAGAATTTATGGAAAGGATATAATCAGGTGAGAAGTTTACTTTTATTAAACTACAAGCCAGACTTAAATTTTTTCCTACCAGTAACACTGAAGAAACAGGCAAGATAAACTAAACAGCCTTTCAGTGTAGCCTTAAACACAGACTTTCAATAACAGAAAAAACTGAACAAATCAAAAGAGGAAAAAAGTGGTATATAATGTCTAGAAGCAAGCAAGAATGCCTTAGGCTTTGACTGTCTTAATTCTATGAGATTAAAGCAACTTTATCTCATATGCTGTGGGTTAAACCTGACAGAAATTCTGAGGTCTGATGTTTGGAAAATATATTCAATAAAAAAATAAGAGCTGAAAAACCACCCTCACCAAAGCCAAGAAAGCCATGAACTTAATGTGTTTTTTAGTTGCCTATTAATGTCTTGCCCGTATTTTCTTACCCAAAAGTTGAGGACACATATTCTGACAAGTCATGGCAATAATGGGATAGAATGCACGAAGGAAAACTATTTAGACAGTACTAGACACGGAGACAGCAGTTATTAGCACCGTGAAACCCAGCCACTTCTCACTGACGTACAGCACCACTGAAAGCAACCACTCCAACCAGAGGTTCAGGTTGTTTATATACATCTCAAGAACCCACAGATAAAGGCTGGAAATAGCAGCCATCCTTCAAAGACTAACTATAATGCCTTTTCTTTTAGGCATAGGCTAGCCCAGGCAGAGGCCAAATCTGTAAGAAGCCTTCACCGGTTCCTGCTCAGGGCCAGGAGCACTGCATTCTTGGTTCTGTTGAGCCCCATCTCTCTTCTTAGTGCTGCTTCCTGCTGATGCTCACCTGTTGCACCAGCTTTCCCTCCCTGACCCACCTGAGCTCTCCTCCTCCTTTCCCCTCCCCATGTTCCTCTTTCCCTCGGCCCCACATGTGTCTATCCTAGACTCACTTCCCCTGCCCCACAGGCCCCCTCACTTACTCTGCATTCAATGCTTCCTCCCGGCACCCTGCCTGAAAACCGAGGACCCTGCCCACTAGGAGAGGGGCCTGGGTATGGAGGTGGTCTTGAGGGAGTGGGAATGGAAGGACCCCTGGATGGAGTTGCTGGGCAAGAGGGAACGTGGCAAGGGGTTGGTATTTTAATCTCTAAATCTCTCTCTTTAATCTGAGACTTTGTTTTTGGTTTTTTTTTTTTTTTGACAGAGTCTCACTCTGTTGCCTAGGCTAGAGTGCCGTGTCGTCAGCCTAGCTCACAGCAATCTCAAAATCCTGGGCTCAAGTGATCCTCCTGCCTCAGCCTCCTGAATAGCTGGAACTATAGGCGCGTGCTAATTTTTTCTATTTTTAGTAGAGATGGAGTGTCACTCTTGCACAGGCTGGTCTCCAACTCCTGAGCTCAAGTAATCCTCCCGCCTCGGCCTCCCAGAGTGCTAGGATTACAGGTGTGAGCCACCGCGGCTGGCCAAGTAGAAAATGTTTTAAAAGGATATTTTCAATAAAGGTAGGCTGGAGGCAGGAGAAGAGAGAGTTAGAACAAGCCAAACAGAGGTCAGATGGGGATTAATTTGTACATCCTGGTTTTCTTGAGCATCTGTCAGACCTACTATAATTCAGTCAACTAACAAGTACTTATTGGACACCTAATATGCCAGGCACTGCTGTGAGAATATAGTAATAAATGAAAAGTATTCATTATAATTTATAAATTATAAATGCACTGCCTGGTTATAAGTTAACCAGGCAAAAATTCTTGCCCTCCTGGAGCTTCTCATTTAGCGACAGGGGATACACAGTAGACAACAACAAAAACAAAACATTTTCTATGACAGATGGTGACAAGCACTACAGAGAAAAAATAAAACAGTGAAGAAAGAAAGGACATGGGGGGTGGTTAAAATTTTAGAGAGAGTGGTCAGAGAAGGCCTTATCCTGATGGTTTCATTTAAGTAAAGATCATGAGAGAGGTGACAGGGTGAACTATGTGAATACCTGGAAGACTAGGTATGAAAATACTGGCCAAGATAATGTTGAATTGGACAAATGCCAATAAAAGATGTGGCAGGTGTTCAGACTTTCTTCAGAACTGGTTATATCTATTGGAGATGATGCATTTCCAGGAAACCAAACTTTTTAAATTGACAGATAAAATCACATGTATTTATCACATACAACATGGTGTTTCAAAGTACATAAACACTGTGGAATGGCTACAACTAGCTAATTAACAAGGGCATTACTTGTCATCATTTTTATGATGAGAACACATCTCCTCTCTTTGCATTTTCCAAGAATACGATATATCTTCAACTGTAGTCACTCTGCTGTACAATAAATCTCTTAAACTGATTCCTCCTGTTTAATTGTAATTACGTATCTTATGACCAACAACTCAACCTTCCCCTCCTCCCTAACCACCTCATCCCCTGGTAACCACCTGCTGTGAGAATATAGTAATAAATGAAAAGTATTCATTATAATTTATAAATTATAAATGCATTGCCTGCTTATAAGTTAACCAGGCAAAAATTCCTGGCATATTAGGTGTCCAATAAGTACTTGTTAGTTGACTGAATTATCAACTTTTTTAGATTCCACATATGAAATCATGCAGTATTTGTCTTTCTGTGCCTGGCTTATTTCACTTAATGTCCTCCAGTTCCATCCACGTTGTTGCAAATGACAGGATTTCCTTCTTTAAGGCTGAATAGTATTCCATTGTGTATATAGGCTACATCTTCTTTATCTATTCATCTGTACATGGATACCTAGGGTGATTCCATATCTTTGCTTTTGCAAATAGTACTATAATATTAACACGGGAGTACAAATGTTTCTTAGACATAGTGATTCCACTTCCTTTGAATATTTACCCAGTAGCGGGATTGCTGGATCATATGATAGTCCAATTTTTAATTTTTTAAGGACCCTCCATACTGTTTTCTGTAGTGGCTGTACGAATTCACATTCCTACCAACAGTGAATAAGGATTCCCCTTCTCTACATCCTCACCAACATTTACCCTTTATCTTTTTGATAACAGCCATCCTACAAGGAGTGGGATGATATCTCATTGCGGCTTAGCTTTGCATTTCCCTGATGATTAGTGATGATGAGCATCTTTTCACATACCTATTGGCCATTTGTATGTCTTCTTTTGAGAAATGTCTATTGTAGGTCTATTGCCCATTTTAATCGGGTTGTTTTCTTGCTACTGAGTTCCTTATATATTTTGGATATTAACCCTTTATCAGATGTATAGTTTGCAAATATTTTCTCCCATTCTGTAGGTTGTCTCTTCATTCTACTGACTGTTTCCTTTGCTGTGCAGAAGCTTTTCATTTAATGTAATCCAGCTTGTCTTTTTTTTTTTTTTTTTTTGACACAGTCTCACTCTTACGCCAGGGCTAGAGTGCCACGGCATCAGCCTAGCTCACAGTAACCTCAAACTCCTGGGCTCAAGTGATCCTCCTGCCTCAGCCTCCCAAGTAGCTGGGACTGAAGGTGAACACCCCCACACCCAGCTAATTTTTTCTATTTTTAGTAGAGACTGGGGTCTCACTCTTGCTCAGGCTCGTCTTGAACTCTTGACCTCAATCGATCCTCCCACCTCAGCCTCCCTGAGTGCTAGGATTACAGGCGTGAGCCACCGTGCCCGGCCCCACTTGTCTATTTTTGCTTTTGTTGCCTGTGCTTTTAAGGTGGGCAACTGAAATTTTAACTTCAGCGTGAAAAATGAAAGTTTAGTACAATTTCTTCCTTAAAACTATAAAGACAGAAGCTGTGGTCCCCATATGAGTGCATTTCTTGGCAAAGAAATGAAAAGAAATACTGTAACAAGAAAGATTACTATTAATGTTAATTCAATACAATTCTTCCAAGCCCACAAATGTGTTGTATCTAACAAGAGAATCTTGGTTTTATAGCATAAAATGTAGTAAAATATCAAAGACATGTCAAAAGCAAGATGTGTGCTTGAAAAAAATCTATACAACAAGTAGTAGTTTAAAGGATCTTTACATTAAAATAAAAATGCTTTCAAGGTCCTCTCCCTGTCAGAAGGTGAACCAAATACTTAACACAAGGACTTTACAAGTGAGATTATTATACTGAAGGAATTGGAAACACTAATGTAAGTTTATCACCTTTATCAATATGTACCATCCCTAGCCCATCCCACCCCCAGAACAATAAAATTCCACTACATGAAAGATTTGGTGTACTTTCCTGACACAGAGCTAAATTACTAAAGGTATTAAGACCAGGGTAAACATCTGGACAATTTGGACCACCATTTAATGGAAGAGAGGTTATAATTTAATTTTTCCAAAGAGGATCAGAAGACTCTAGCAGCAAGCTATGGAATACAATTAGAGATCACCAGCATCAATCTTCCCACCCACCTGTACTTGAGCCCAAGTTTACAGTAGCAATATTCCTGAATTTTATCTATTTTAAATCTCTTAATATGCAAACAAATAAAAGTAGAATGCCATACTATATTCTCTTGAAGATAATTTCAAAATGGCTAACAAGGATAATTTCAAAATGACTTACAAGAAACTGCTTCACCTTTCAGTTAAAACACACATGAAAAATACTAGAAAAGGCCTACTTGTGTAAGAAGGGGACTAAGTAACTTGTAAATTAGAGCAAATCCTACAGCACAGTATCATGCAACATTTAAAAACGATGCTGTAAAAGTACACTTCTTGACAAGCAAGGATGGTCATGATATATTGAATAAAATCAAGTCACAGAAAAGTTATGCAAGTAGAACCTCAAAGACCCACATACATACAAACACACATTAAACACACAGGATGGATATATATATTAAATATAAAAATAGTTTTACTTAGGTAATTGAAGGTATTATATCCTTTTCCACAACCTTGGAAACTATGAAAAATATTAGTAAAGGGCATGTCATACACTGAGTCCAGGTCCTAGTACCAGGTCCTGCAGTAATCCTAATCAGGGCTGTCAAGAAAAGTTTGGGTAGGCAGGGTAAAAAGATGAACAAATACAATACATGAAAACTGGTGTTTACCCTCAAGGTAAAAGCTGAGTTGCTGCTTCACCAAAAGACTTATAAAGAATTCTTTTAAATTGCAATAATGTTTGAGAGGGGAAATAAATGAGAAAAATTAAACTTTAAATCACATACTTGTGACTATAAACCTGACTTTTAAAATAAGTCACTTGGGGTATGATTCATTTAATACAAAAGATTTCTTCTGTATACAAAGGGTTTATAACTAAAATTTTAAATTAATATATTCCCTAATACTCTTAAAATGTGTTTTAATTTTAAAAGTTTCCAAAATAAACCTGCTTAAAGTACCACAAATGCAACACAGTATGACTTTCATTCCTCTCACTGAAAAAGTGCAAATTCCTCTAACAAAGCACATGCAGCCCTTTTGTCACTATTCTCAGCTTCTAAGTAGACATGCACAACAAGGCTTGAACACATTCCAGGCGTGGCCTTCAAGCCCCAACCACACCTGCTTCCAAGGCCCTGGGGCTAAAAATAACTCTGGGGCCTCAAAAATGGGACACCAGCCAGGCCCAGGGGTAGCTGCAGGCCCCTTGCTCAGCTCCACTAACAGCAAAAGCAGGAGCTACAGAACGCTGCAGTCACAGAAACCCCACCGCAGACTTCTTTCAGTCTTTGTACCCATCACCTACAACCTAGTCCTGCTCAGTTTCTTTGCTCCATGAGGCCAAAACTAATCCTAGGGATTTAGAAACAAGTGAGGATTTACGGTGTATTGTTTTTGAAAAACTGTAAAGTAGGACTCAGGAGACCTTGTTTCTAATTTCAGCTCCTCTACTAAAATGCTAAAATGGCATATACAGTATCACTTGATACACCCACCCAAGCCTGTGTTTTTCTTAACTGTATAAACGAGGAATTGGGTGACCACTAACATCTAAGGATTATTCATTCAGAATATAAAGATATCTCTGTAAGTGTGTCTTAGTTCTTAGTCAAGTCCCCTAACAGGAACAGGTACCAGAGCTGATCTGATCATTAAGCAGACTCGTTAAGGTGTTAAGAGTTTATAACCTACAACACACAAAATGGGTAACTCCGGGATAATGGTTTCACAACCAGCATGACAACTGTTCCAGATCATTCCTTTTGTGATAGGGGATTTCCAAGGCTTGCTCTGAAACAACTATTTCCACTCCACTTCTCTGCCATCCCTGTAATATAAGGAGCCTCCTCTGGGGCTCCTTAATTTACCAGGTAAGGAAAAAAGAAAGGGAGGCCAGGTGACAGAGGAAGATGCAGCAACAGCATCGCTGTTCATTCACTCTGGGATCCCAGGCTGTGCTAATTTAAGTAACTGCATCTGTCCTCACACTTCCCCTTCTGGAGCCCTGGGAGTTCATGAGCTCCGGAAGCTGCACCACAGGGCAAAGCACCCCAGAGTGACAGGCCAATGCCTGGGCAGAAGAATCACAGCACCCCAGGACAGCAGGGAGACCAAAGGCTGGCGGAGCAGCCTGAGACAGGAGTCGGAATGTTCTCTGTCCTCATCCCTGGTTACTTTTTCCACTCTGTCCTTTTCACCTTCTATCTTTTCCCCGTCATTTGCTGCCCTCACATTATCTAACTGCGGTTTCTGTTCCCTTCTTTTGTCCTCAGAGGCTCTGCTGTTTCCCCATCTCTCTCCCTCTCCTCTTTATATTCATCTTAATTTCTCTCCTCAAGCCTCTTCCTGCCTAACATTAAGCCCTTATCAAATTCATTCATTTTCTGTCTTTTTTTTTGGTGGGGGGATGCCAAAGCCCTTGATATACTGCTACTAAAACACATAGCCATAGCTGTTCCAGAGTGGTTTGAGACAGTCACAACGATTCAGAAGTTTCATCATTTATCAACCTTTAAAATCTTTTGTTACTGTAAAAAAAGTTTTATTTTGGAGGAGAGAGGTAAAATTTTCCAGTTTGGTATTTCATGCATAGTTGGTTATACTAAATAAAGTATCTTACATTTACATTACCCCTTAGAGAGCTTGATGATCTAGATACTAAAAGTCAGACCCCTATCTAAACCTCAGAGGAAGATACAAATTCTCAGAATTTTTATACTAGATTATCTAGAAAACAAGATCTGAATTATTTATAATCTAGTGCTCAGATTCTTAAAGCAGAAAGGAACCTGTATCTCTGTAGGTGTGGACAAAGTGGGCTTCATCGAGAGTCTGCCTGGCACGTCAGGACTGACACCTGTGTTGAGCTGCTCTGCCCTGTCCTTCCCCCAGCCTTGGGTGAGTCGTGAGTTCTCCCAGTTGAACACAAATGCGATCCAGAAGGAACTTGAAAGATAAATAAGAAAAGCCAGAGCAGAAAACTTTAAATAAGCCTCTTATCTCAGCTCCTAGTAACTCTACTTTTTAAAAAGATTTCCCACACAATCTGAATAGCAAAATAAATAGTAATGGGTTATGTCCCACAGAATAAGATAAATACCAACAAATCAAAAAAAAAAAAAAGGACTTTCCACAAAACATCTGCTCGACCATGAAAGTTTAAGAGGATAGTGTTTCTCTTTGCTATTCTTTTGCTTTTCTTTTCTTTTTTAAAGAGGTTATACTGTCGTCTTTGCATAGTATTATACTTGGCCCTCTATAAATTCTGTGTGTGATGTCAGTCAGGAGCAAACACCTTCTTACCAAAGACTCGACTTCCCACTCTAAAAAATAACGCTGTCTATATTGGTTTGAGTTAAATTAAGTTAGGTCTCTACACCAATACAGGGAAAAACAGAATAGATGGCAAGTTCTTGATATTAATAAGTTGAGTAAATAGTTGGAAAATGACATTTTGAACAAATATAAAAAGATAATGTGCTAGTGGGATAACCAGTAAGTCTAAGAGGAAGGATTCCTGGAAAACGTAAATTTCAAAAAGAGTTTTAAGGGAAAACAGGGACATGAAATGCCAGAGAGAAGAGGGGAAGAGAATTCCAGATGAAGAGAATGCTTCAGCAAAGGTAGAGAGACAAGCAAGTCGTGTGAAGATTTTCCTGTCTAGAGCACATATCAGCAAGCAACAAAACGAGCTGGTGATGTAGAAGGCAAAGTATCCTGAAAGCTGTCTAAGCCCCTGTAAGCTTTATGAAAACAACATGAGAACATCACTGGAAGAATTTCACTATGGTAACTCTATTTAGAATGGATTGAAATGAGGAGAAAATGGAAGTAAGGAGATTAACTCACTAGCTATGACCCATACAGTTTTAGCTGTCTAAGTATGGGCTCAGCCTAGAATGGTGACTATAAAATCTGACAGGACAGGAAAGAGCCAAGAGACTGGCGATGGTCTAAATCCAAGGCAGTGTGTCTGGCACAGAATATATCTTTATTAAATAATTGACTTCTGACTCAAAGTAAAAATGGCTATCCAGACTACATTATTGAATTATTCCACCATAATAACATATGAATGTATCTCAAAACTCTATTCTGTCCCTGCTTCAGATGAGCTAATATACAGCAAGATGAGCACTACGTACAGGTTCAAGTTTTACTAGTCAGGTTGCTGTTTATAAACCAGAGGAATTAGGCATAATAAAAGGCTGAAATGAAGTAAAGCAGAATGTAAACAGAAGCGGACTCTGAATGTTGGCATTATGGATGACTTTCTTCCATATATTTTTCTGTAATTTCTAAGTTTTCTATCATATATATAGACATATATATAACATTCACAACAGAAAACTTAGTCATAACTCATGTCATGCTGTTCAGAGGAAGAAAGACATGGAAGTTGAAGTGAAACCAAAATGAGTCTTACGACAGCATCATGAGATTCACCGAACAGTGACTTAGTAGTGTGAAAAAAATTTTTTTAGTTTTAAAATATAATTACATATCCCTGTGATAGCCATGCTACAAGGTACAAGGCATTCATATGTATTCCATACAAGGCAATTTAAATATATATGGTTCAGTACAGGACAATCTTCCTTTTCTACAGGTAACCTTCAGTATTAAAGACCACACATTCAAAATAAAATTATAAGCAAAACCATTACAAATATAATAAGCTTGCCTTGAGTAAAATTTAGTATAAAGCAAACCATAGGATTGTCCATTAAAAAACTCAACAGCTTAAATACCAAAACATCTATTTTCACTACCTCATCTAAAATGTAGTTCACTGTTATAGACCCTAAGAATAACACTCACAAAGCTCTACTGTTTAATCCCTCACTGCACAGATTCTGAAATAGGTTCAAAAGAAACCTATCACCATTTGCTATCAACACATTTAAGCATCATAAAAGTATCACTAAGTATCAGAGACTGAAAGGCCCTCTAAGTATTATAAGATACAACAAATGTTCAGTTTTTTCTCTTGTAAATAGTGTCTGTTCTGCTAATTCTGGGGTGTGGATCTCAGTTACTCTGCAAAACTCCTGGAAGAAAAATTACAAGGGTTAGTGAGCCAGGCATGGCAGCTCACACCTGTAATGCCTGCACTTTGGGAGGCAGAGGCAGGAAGTTCCCGAGGCCAGGAGTTCAAGACCAGCCTGGGCAACATAGCGAGACCTCTCTCTCTACAAAAATTAAAAAGAAACTTAAAAATTAGCTGGGCATGGTGGTGTGTCTCTGTAGTCCTCCTACTTGGGAGGCTGAGGTGGGAGGATTGCTTGAGTCCAGGAGTTTGAGGCTGCAGTGAGTTATGATCATGCCACTGCACTCCAGTCTGGACAACAGAGCAAGACCCTGTCTCATAAATAAATAAATAATTAGTGGGATATACATGTGTTCATTTACCAAGCACCAACTATGTTCAATTTCCTGTAGTGCAATTTCCCACTTCTGTCTGGTCACAAGAATCACTCAGGAACTTGATAAAAATGGCCACCCAAGCCCCACCTCTGGAAATTGATTCTTGAGTCTAAACTGTGAATTTGCATTTTTAACAAACGTCCCAGGAAGTTCACAGGATGTTTGAAAAATACTGTCCTAAAGACAGCTTTGGTCCCTTTCTCAAAGTTCACATTTAATCAGTTGTCAAGATGTACTGCTTTTCAGTCTCTCTCACCTGGAGGACATAAAGTAACAAAAGGTGGATTTGAATTGAAAATAATGGTAAGATGAGGGATGATGGGAAGTCAGCCACAGACACGTGAAATCTCATAGCTGAAGGAGGACTTCCATTAGTCTAGTGCATGTCTTCTAGGAGGTTAATATTGTCCCTTTTATGAAATGTTAAGTATCTGCCCAGTCACACAATTCATCAGTGGTAAAAGAGAGAAAAGAGCTTCTGGGGAACAGTGCTACCCACAACCCTACAGGACTTACCATTCTGCAAATTTTAACAGGCTCCTGAAAAACACAGAAAGAAACAGATTTCAAAAGTTGAGAAATAATGTACCCTTTTAAATACTTAGTGTGTGTGGCTATGAAGAGAGCAGGCCTCACCAAAATGCCAGCCTGCCATGAAGTTAAGAAGAAATGCCAGGTATGACGCAGAGAACCAAATGGTGAGGCTACAGCCCCCACCCAACAATAGTGAAAAATGAAGAACCCTGGAAGCAAAAGCTTGTCTACTTCACTGGGTCACTGTGAAAATACAGTAAGATAATTAAAGTATGTAAAAGAATAGTATTTTGTAAATCATAACATTTACAAAAAAGGGAATAACTCAGTACAGGATTAATGGAGGAACATTTTGGCTAATACAGTAGTTCCGAACCTTGGCGGCACATTAAAACCATCAAGGAGTTCTTACATGTGCTCAGACAAATAAATCAGAATCTCTGAGGAATGGAACACTGGCATTAATACTTTTGACACAAACAGGAGGAGTTGGATTCTTTACCTTCTCCCAAAGAAGGGTCACAAATGACAGGCCACTTGGAAGGCAGAGTATAAGAGAGAACAAAGGAGAACTTTGGTGATACACATAATTATTACTTGAGGTGTTTTATAGTATATGCCAGAATATATTATTAGGTAAGAGATAAAGTTCTCCAAGGTCACAGCCTCTATAGTTCCAACAATAATAAAGGAGCATAACAATTCACTTATGATACCCAACAAAAGAACACGAGGATATGCTGGGGCATAGAACCCAATTACAGCTCAATAAAACAGTTTATGGTTGAAGCAATCTAGTTTCCAATCTTTCTCCACCATTTTTTAGATACAGATGTATCAAGGAAAGGTTGGGAGGAGACAGAGCTCAGTGTTCACCTGCTTATGAATGCAAGTTAAATTAATATCCACCTACCCAGGAACTTCCCATTACTAAGAGCTAATCACCATTACAAGGACATACAATCCTTTGGAATTCCTGCCTCTATCCAATCCTGTAAAACTTCATTGAAGTAAAATGATGATGGAAACCAAGATTTGGGCCTCCAGCCACACAATCTATATTACCTTAAATAAAGGGTATCCCCACCCTTCAAGGTTGTGCCAGTAGTTATTTAAAAAAAAAAAAAAAAAAAGATGGTGGTATCCAACTAGAGTCAGGAGTTTGTATTCAAAACATTTGTATTCAAAAAAATGCTTGTGCAGCTATCTCCCTTGCATAGTGGGTCCAATTTGTGGTTCATTCACTTATACAACAGTCTTTGAGTATCTATGTTGTACAAGGCCTTTTGCTCAGGTACCTTTGGTTTGGAGGACACAAATTTAAGTTCAAAAGAGAAATAAATTTTGTACACAGAGATCTGCAAGGCTCAGTTTGACGGTGCTGCAAGAGTGGGAGGCAAAGAATTTCCAGTGGCGATGTCTGGAAGTCAATAAGGAGGAGGTGATAAATCTCACCAACATATATTTACTCTGGATGCTCTCCTACCCCAACTCCTTAGGGTGCTACACAATTTCTTTGTATTCACAAATAACCTCTGGCCAAGGGAAGTCTGGAGCGAGTGGGAACATCACTGGCCAGCAAACTTCTACTAATTTTGGAGGCAACTTCCTTTCAGCTGGTCCCTGAAGGCTGGCTGCTTCCTTCCAGGAACCCCTCAGCACAGATTCATCTTCAGGAGGCAGACAGGTTGCTGATTCTCATTGTGGCACTGACTTAGCAGAGGGAAAGGGAGAGGGGGAAGACGATTCATCTCCCCTCGGACCCCAGGTACACACAGTCCCCTCTCCCCACACAAATACAAACGTGACGAAGGGAAGAATAAAAGAGAGGCACAGGCCTTATAATTCTGATAGTTATTTGACAAGATTACATTGACATTATTTCTACCCAACAGCATCTCCCACACAGCGTAAGCAGGAAAAATAAGAGAACTCATTAAAACTACTCCATTTTATTGGAAGGCCCAGTAAGGTAGGCAAATGGCATAAATTCTCAGGAGTTGGTCAATCGTAAATAGTTGCAGACAGGAGAAGTTGGCTCTCCACACCCATGGTCCTCAAGCTTTTTAGTGGAAAGCCCACCTCAGAGGGACAAACTGCCTGGTCTGTATCTTCCTAACAACTGTTTCTCTGACTACATGTGATGCACCACAAACCCTAGAGGGAAGTAATGGTGAAGAAAGTTCTGCAGAGCGCTATAAGTGAGATGTGAGGCCTAGATCAGAACGTAATACAAGATCACTGAAAACATGCACACAAAAACCTATACAAGAATGTTCCCAGCAGCTTTATTTATAAATGGCCAAAAAAATCCATCAACTGATAAATGGATAAACAAAATGTGGTTATGTCCATACAATGGATTATTAGCCATAAAAAGGAATGAATATTGATACCTGCTACAACATGGGTGAACCTTGAAAACATTATGCTAAGTGACAGAAGCTAGACAAAAAAGGCCACATATTATATGTATTCATTTATATGAAATGCCCAGAATAGGCAAATGCATAGAGAAAGAAAGTAAATTAGTGGTTGCCAGGGACTGGGAGGAGTGGAGAATGGGGTGTGACTGCTAATGTATATAGGGTTTGTTTTGGGGTGATTGTTTTAGAATCAGACAGTGGTGATAGTTATACAACTCTGACTATACTAAACACCACTGAATTGCACATTTTAAAAGGATTAATTTTACAGTTGTAAATTATATCTCAATTTCTTTAAAAGTAAATTTTATGGTATATGAATTATATCTCAATAAAGTTGTTATTTAAAAAAAAAAAAGGGCAGACAGGCCAAAAAACTATTCCAGATGAAAGGAAACTAAAAAGACACATGACAAATTTAGTACATGATCCCCACCTGGATTCTGTATGCCATGGACTGAATGTGATGCCCCTCAAAATTCATTAAGTTGAAACCCTAATCCCATTGTGATAGTATCTGGAGGGGGTATCTTTTGAGAAGTAGTTAGGGTAATGAGGGTAGAACCCTCATGAATGAGATCAGTACCCCTATAAAAAGGACCCCAGAGAGCTCTCCTGACCTCTTTCCACCATGTGAGGATACAATGCGAAGTTGGTAGTCTGCAACCCATAAGAGGGCCCTCATCAGAACCAGACCACGGTGGCACTCTAATCTCAGACTTCTAGCCTCCGAAACTGTGAGAAATCAATTTCTATTATTTATAAGCCACCCAGTCTATGGTAATTGGACTGTACTAGAGGGTAAAATGCTATGAAGAATCTTGTTAGGTCAATTAACACAACTGCAATACAAATGGTGGGCTGGGTAGAGGTATACATCAATGTTAGGTTTACGGGGGTTGACAACTATGCTGTGGGAAGGAGAAAACGTCCTGTTTTTTGGAGACCTGCTGAAGTGCTTGGGGATAAAGGGCCATGATACATACAATGCATTCTCAAATGGTTCAGAAAAATATATCATGTATATAAATGAAGTGAGAGCAAATGATAAAGCAAAGGGGCAAACTGTTAACAGTAGATGCTGTTCTTTTATCTTTTCTGTAAATTTTAAATTATTTCCAAACAAAAAGAGAAAAAATATTCACACTCTAAGGTCCAGAAATTCTACTTCCAATAATTTGTCTTATATAAATACTTGCCCAAATACATTATATGTGAAATATCATCCAATGAAACATGTTTATAACTGTAAAAAGAAAATTTCAAAGTCAATGAATAATAAACTGGCTAAATATATTAAGTCAATGTATTATATCGTATGGCTGTCAAAAAAGAAAAATATCGGGGAAAGTACTAGCTGTTGCCTGAGGACCAAGAGCGACCATCAGATGGCTTCACAGGCAAAGGGAAGCCTTTAAAAAAAAATAAAAATAAATTAAAAAAAAAAAAAGAATATCTATCTATATGTACTGATACAGAATGTATCCAGAAATATATTCTTTTATGAAAAAGAAAAAAGGTATACAAAAGAATGGGTTTATCCCTAGCAACAAAAGTAATTAAAAAACTCAAGAAGTCTAAGAATGTCTGCATTTAGTTAGGAAAGAATCTAGCCTATTCTCTGTATTTATTTATGGAGCTAGTTATTTTTATTTGTAGATACAAATAATTTTCTCCCTTATGGCACCGATAACATAAACTTTACTAGTGAAAAAAGAAACTGATACAATTTTGGAGGCCATTTACTTCTATGGTTAACCCAAAACATATTTAAATAAACTTTTTAAGAATTCAAGTATAACATATATACCAATAAGCATACAAATCATGAATGTATAGCTCAAAGAATTTTTACAAAGTTAACACACTCATGCAACCATCACCCTTATCAAGAAATAGAAACTTACCAGTACTCCAGAAGTCGGCTTCACATACCTTCCCATTACTCATCTCCTGCCCCAAAGGTAACCACAATCCTGACTCCTTATACCACAGATTAGTTTTGCCTGTTTTTGATCTCTTTAGGATATGAACTGTTTTACACAAAATTATATTCACGCCCATGTCATTTTAAGTAGCAAGAGTTTTTTTCATGTTCACTGCTATAGTATATCTCATTGAATATACAACAATTTATTTATCTGTTCTTCCACTGATGAACACTTAGGTTGTTTTCAGCTTGGAGTTATTATGAATTATGCTGCTATGAACATTCTTGTACATGTCTTTTGGTGAACATAAGTACATGTTTCTGCCGGATATACACCTAGGAGTGGATTTGCTGGGTTAGAGACATGATGAGTATACAGAACTTTAGCATAATAGATACTGCCAAACAGTTTCCCAAAGTAGTTGTACCAATTTACAATTCCACCATCAGTATATGAGAGTTCTAGTTGCTCTACATCCATGCTGACACTGGTATTTCCAATTTTTTGTTTGTTTTAAAATTTTAGCTACTCTGGTCAGTGTGTAGTAGTAATTCACTGTAGTTTTACTCAGTATTTTTTGATGACTAATGTGGTTCAGCACCTCTACAAGATTTATTTTCTTAACCTTTACACATTTAGATCTACAACTGACCTAGAATTTATTTTTGTGTATGATGAGAAGTAGGAGCCAAAATTAGTTTTTTTCCATATGGACAGACAATTGACCTAGGATCATTTATTGAAAGATCTTTCTTTCCACAATGCTGTAGAGTGCCATTTTAATCATAAATTATCTATCTATAGTATCTATCTATACATAGGGGTCTGTTTCAGGACTCTATTTTATTCCATTGATCTGTTTATTCATTCCACACTGTATATTCAGTAGTGTGAATCCTGTAACTTTGTTGTTCTTTAATACTGCCTTGGCTATTTTTGCCATTTGCACTGCCATATGAATTTTAGAATCAACTTGTGTAAAGGTTTTGGATATCTTTCATTAGATTTATTCCTAGGCATTTGATATTTTTTGATAGTATTATAAACATCTTTCTAAAAATTTCACTGATTATTATTGTCATATAGAAATACAAATTTTGTATATTTACCTGGTATCCAGTAATCTTACTAAATTTAATTTTAAATTATTTTTAATCTACATAAAGTAAAATTCATGCTTTTCAATGTACAGTCCTATGAGTTCTGACCAAATGTATAGATTAATGTAACCATCACCACAAGCAAGATACAGAGCATTTCCATCACTCCAAAAAATTCCCTCATGCCACTCCTTTGTAATCAACACCTACCCACCCTCAAACCCTGGTAACCACTGATCTGTTCTCTATTCCTATAGTTTTGCCTTTCTAGAATATGACTGAAATGGAATCATACAGTGTATGATCTTTGGAAAGTGGCTTCTTTCACTCAACATGAGACCTTTAAGATGCATCCATGTTGTTGCATGTATCAATAGTTTGCTCCTTTTTATTGATGACTGATATTACATTACAGGGATGTACTACAGTTTTTATATTCACCAGCTGAAAGACATTGGGTTGTTTCCAGTTTTTGGTGTTTAGGTTTTTATGTGAACATAAATTTTCATTTCTCTTAATACCTAGGAGTGGGATTAACAATCCATACAGTAAGTATATATTTAGCATTATAAGAAACTGCCAAGCTGTTTTCTAAATTTTGTATTCCCATCAGTAATATATGAAAGTTCCATTTGCTCTGTATCCTCACCAGAACTTGGTATTATCAGGTTTTTTTGTTCTTTTGTCATTCTAAAGATGTTTAGTGTTATTTCATTGTGGTTTTAATTTGCATTTCCCTAATAACTAATGAGCATCATTTCATGTGCTTTTTGCCCTCTGTATATCTTCTTAGGTAAAGTGTCTTCAATCTTTGGCTATTAATTTTTATTGGTTGTTTATTTTCTTACTTTTAAGTTTTTATAGGTACTTTATATATCCTGAATACAAGTCCTTTGTCATATGTGTGATTTACAAATATTTTCTCCCAGCCCACGGCTTGTCTTTTAATTCTCATAACAGTGTCTTTGGAAGAGCAAAAGTTTTTAACTTTGATCAAGTCCAATTTATCAATTTTTTTTCTTTTATGGATCATGCTTTTGGTGTCATATATACATATACTGTTAATAGACAGGGTCTCGCTCTGTTGCCCAGGCTGGAGTGCAGTGGCATGATCATAACTCACTGCAACCTCAAACTGGGGCTCAAGCGATCCTCCCGCCTCAGCCTCCCAAGTAGCTAGGATTATAGGCACACACCACCACACTCAGCTAATTGCTTTTTATTTTTTGCAGAGACGGCATCTTGCTACATTGCACAGGCCGGTCTCACTGGTGTCATATTTAAGAACTTTCTACCTAACTCAAGCCACAAAGAATCTCATCTACACTTTCTTCTAAAAGTTTTATAGTTTTATGTTTTACATTTAGGTCAATGATCCATTTTGAGTTAATTTTTGTATAAGGTTTAAGGTATAGGTTGAGGTTCATTTTCCTGCATATGGATGTCCAATCATTTCAGCACCATTTGTTAAAGAGTATTCTTTCTCCACTGAATTGCTTTTACACCTTGTCAAAAATCAACTGACACCTCACTCCCATTAGGATGGCTACTTTCAAAAAATCAGAAAATAAGTGCTGGCAAGGATGTAGAGAAATCGAAACCCTTATGCCCTGTTAGTGGGATTGTGAAATGGTGCAACTGCTATGGAAAACAGTATGGCAGTTCCTAAAAAAATTTTTAAATATTCTTTACAGAATTAGAAAAAACAATCCTAAAATTCATATGAAACCAAAAAAGAGCCTGAATAGCCAAAGCAATCCTAAGCAAAAAGAACAAAACTGGGAGCATGACATTACCTGACTTCAAATTACACTAAAAGGCTACCGTAACCAAAACACATGGTACTGGTATGAAAGTAGCCATATAGATCAATGTAACAGAATAGAGAACCCAGAAATAAAGCCATATACCTACAATCAACTGATCTTTGACAAAGTACACAAAAATATACACTGGGGAAAAGACACCATATTCAATAAATGGTGCTGGGAAAACTGAAGAGCCACATTTAGAAGAATGAAACCAGATCCCTATCTCTTAACATACACAAAAATTAACTTGAGATGGATTAAAGACTTAAATGTAAGACTTGAAACCATAGAAATTCTAGAAGAAAATCTTGGAAAAACTCTTCTGAACATTGGCATAGGCAAACAATTTATAACTAAGACCCCAAAAGCAAACACAACAAAACCAAAAATAAATAAATGGGACTTAATTAAACTTACAAACTTCTGTACAGCAAAGGAAATAATAGAGTAAACATTCTACAGAATGAGAGAAAATATTTGCACACTATGCATCCGACAAAGGACTAATATCCAGAATCTATTAATATAAGGAACTCAAATCAGCAAGAAAAAACCACCCTATTAAAAGTGGGTAAACAATATGAACAAACATTTCTCAAAACAAGATATGCAAATGGCCAGCATATCAAAAAATGCTCAACATCACTAATCATCAGAGAAATACAAAAGCCACAATGAGAAACCACCTAACCCACTCAGAATAGCCATTATTAAAAAGTCAAAGAAAACAGAGGCTGGCATGGATGTCGTGAAAAGGGAACACTTACACATTGTTGGTAGGAATGTAAATTACTACAACCACAGTATGGAACTTTCTCAAAGAACTAAAAGTAGACCTACCATTCGATCCAGCAATCCATTACTGGGGATATACCCAAAGGATAAGAAGTCATTACATCAAAGATGTTTATCACAGCACGATTCACAACAGCAAAGATATGGAATCAACCTCAGTGCCCACCAACTGCTGAGTAAATAAAGAAAATGTGGTGTATACACACACACCCCCCCATGGAATACTACTCAGCCATAAAAAAAGGAGAGGACAAGAAGGTCTTTGTTGGGCAAATCAACTGGGTGGAACTTGAGGCATACAGATGGAATAAAACAGGGAAGGCTCCAAATGAAGGATGTGGATGAGTAGGGATCAAAAAACCTAGTGGGTAGCATGCTCACTATACAGAGTGATGAACACCAGAAGCCAAGATTCGACGATGGAGAAAGTGATCTATGCAAAAAACTGGTGAACCCCTAATACACAGTATGTAAACCAAAACCTAACTTTATCCACTACTTCAATATATCTAGACAAAATAAGCCGGTCCCCTAATACATAAAAAAATACTTAACTATGTCCAAATTGGGAATATTCTAAACAAAAAGAGGTTCAACCAAAAATGCACTTACACTATGCAAACAAAATTACTATAACCAAAATGGAAACTACCAGTCCTTAAAAGATAATTGGAAATCACAATAATGGTTATGCATGGAAATGTTGCTAGTACTTAAAGAAGACAATGACAAATACAATATTCGTGATGAGGTGCTTTGTAAGTGACAATTCAGCACAAGAGAATCTGTATGAATACCCTGAGAAGGTGTCAAATAGAAGTTCTTAAAAGGGTGAAAGGTGAAAACTCAGAGGGAAATCAGGAGTTGTTGTTTAATGGGTATGAAAAAGTTCTAAAAATTTCAAAGCACAACAGCGTGAATATACTTCACACTACTGAACTGTACACTTAAAAATGGTTAAAACAATTTTAAGTTACATGTTTTTTTACCACAGTTTTTTAAAATATCAATTGAGCATATTTTTGTGAGTCTATATCTGGACTTTATTCTGTTCCATTAATCTATGCAGTTAGTTTTGAAATTTCTGAGTCCTCCAACTTTGTTTTTTGGTTTTTTTCCAGAATTGTTTTAGTGATTCTAGTTCCTTTGCTTTTCCACATAAATTTTAGAATCTACTTGTTGATACTTACAAAGTCCTAATGGGATTTTGATTGGGATAGTGTTAAAATCTATTGAATCAATCAATTTTGGAAGACACGACTTTGTAACAATGTTAAGTCTTCCAATCCATGAATATAACATATACGTAAATTATTATGTGTTACATGTAAGTCTTTGGTATCTTTCATCATTGTTTTGTAGTTTTCAGCATAAAGACCTTGCACATATTTTGACAGTTTTAATCCTAAGTATTTTGGGTTTCTGATGATTATGGTAGTTTTAAAAATTTTTTTGAACTCCAATTGCTTATTGCTAATATGTAGACATACAATTGATTTTTGTATATTAACCTTGTATCTTGTAACTTTGTGAAACCCACATCTTAGTTTTGGAACTTTTAAAATAGATTCCTGAAAATGTTCTATGTAGACAATCATGTCATCTAAAAATAGGGACTGTTTTATTTCTTCAGTTACAATCTACATGCTTTTTATTTCTCTTTCTTGCCTATTACACTAGCCAGAACCTTCAGTACAACAATAAATAGGAGTGGTGAATGGACATCCTTGCCTTGTTTCCAAAGTTAGGGGGAAAGTATTCAGTCTTTTACCAATAAATATACTTTTTAGTTCTAAATGTTTTTTGTAGATGCTTTTGGTCACACAATCAAGTCAGATTTTTTTTTCTTCCTGTCCAATCCTTTCACTTTTTATTTACTTTATTGCCTCATTATACTGGCTAGAACCTCCAACATAATGTTGAGTAGAAGTGGTGATAGTAGGCATCCTTATCTTGTTCCCAATTTCAATGGGAGACCTTTCAATACTTCATTATTATGTGTGTTTCTGCTATTTTTATAGATACTTTTTATCAATATTTAGGAAGTCTCTTCCTGTTTTTGTTTGCTATGAGCTTTCATCATGAACAGGTATTAGATTCTAGCAAACACTTTGTATCTACTGTGATAGTCATATAATTTTTCTACTTTTTTTTACATTTCATGTAGTGAATTATATTAGTTTTTGAATACTATCAAAATATTTTTATAAATCTATTCCCTATTTACTTAGGAAATCTTACTTATTCATTATATGCAAATCATGATCTAATCTTAAGTTACTTGAACAATACATAAGAAGGTACACGAATACATGAAATCTAATGATACTCTATATGCTACCATCTAGCCAAAATTTTATGATAGCTTCAGAATCATTTTCTAGCAAACCTTCCCCACCAAATACGAAGCAGATCAGAGAAATGGTGACAAATCACAGTCCTGGACTCTAATATTTAATATGTGGATTCTGAAGCATCTGCAAGGAAAAATAACTTCCGTATAATGACATAATAGTTAAGTCACATACTTTTAGAAACCAGAAATGATATTATAGTATATTCTATTTCTACCTTTGCCTTTCTAAGAAAAAAAGAAAGAAATTATAGTATTAAAATCAGTTATATTTCCCCCACATATTCTCACTAATAAGTGGGAGCTAAACAATGGGTACACATGGGCACAATAAGATACAAAGGACATTGGAAACTAAAGCGGGGTTAGGAATAAAAACCTACCTCTCAGGTACAATGAACCCTGTCCTGGTGGCAGGCACACTGAAAGCCTTAACTTCGGCATTATACAGTGTATCCATGTAACAAAAACATTTTGTACCCCCTTAATATTTTGAAACTTAAAAAAAGCATGACATTTGAAGTCTTAAAAAAAAAGTTGTATTTCCCATTCAACGTAAATGGATGGATAAATAATGAAAACATTTGATAGTTCTTTATACAGTATTATAAATTTATGAAAATACTATCATTTGGAGAGGAAACTTTATACCCTTTTGATAATGATTACGTTCATGAATTCTGGTCTACTAATTATCACCCATAGGTTAGTTTTATCTTTTTACTTTACCTGTGTTCTGGTGGTATGTTTTTTCACAATTAAATGACCAACCTATAATCAGAGATGGAGGGTGATGAGCAGCCCTAAAGGGCCTAAATAATCTTTTGCAATAAAATTGTCACAGTGGTACCAAATGCATTTTCAACCCTTGGGTTAACTGTACAACCTAAGTTAAGAATGAATGGGCTGCTGTGAAGCAGTCACTCTCTAACGCCGGTGCCACCTCTAGCTCCCTAGCTCCAGCTGAAGGAGAAGGAAAGAAGGAAGGAGTTCGCCACACCATGGCTCCTGCAAAGCATGTGACCACAAACCAACTGGTGGTAAAGCACCCAGGAAGCAACAGGCTACCAAAGCTGCTCCCAAGAGTGCACCCTGTACTGGAGGAGTGAAGAAACCTCACCGTTACAGGCCCGGTACCATGGCACTCTGTAAAATTAGACATTATCAAGTCCACTGAACTTTCCTGATTCACAAACTTGCCTTCCAGTGTCTGGCCAGAGAAATTGCTCAGGACTTCAAAACAGATCTATGCTTCCAGAGCACAGCTATTGGTGCTTTGTAGGAGGCAAGTGAGGCCTATCTGGTTGGCCTTTTGGAAAACACCAACCTGTGTGCTGTTCATGCCAAATGTGTAACAATTATGCCAGCAGACATCCAGCTAGCACACTGCACAGGTGAAGAATGTGCTTAAGAAACCACTGTGATGGGAAACATTTTATTCTCAAAAAAAAAAAAAAAAAAAAAAAAAATTCTCTTCTTCCTGTTAGTAGTTCTGAAGGTTAGATATTTTTTTCCACAGGGTCAAAAGGTACCTAAATGTATGATTATGAGTGGAAAAACAGGGGACAGAAATCAGGTATTGGCAGTATTTCCACATTCACTTGTGTGTGCATTTCTAATATAAATGCAGAGAAGTAAAGCATTAATGCAAGTCAAAATGTTTCAGTGAACAAATTTCAGCAGTTCAACTTTATAACAATGATTTTTTAAAACCTGTTAAATTTTTCTGGACAATGCCAGCATTTGGATCTTTTTTTAAACAGGTAAATTTCTTACTGACAGCCAAAAAAAAAAAAAAAGAATCTAGGGTAGCTCCGAACATTATAGCAACTTTCCACAATGCAGTTCTCTGAAGCTGCTGCAGTCTCCTGCATTACCTCCTCTATTCATGCACCCAGCTGTGTTTCTTTTGTGAAGAAGGGAGTGATAATGTTCCACCAAGACCTGGCAATATTCCAGAAAGCAATATAGATGGTCACAGGAGGTCCAGCAGAAAGACAGTGCCAGACTAGATATCTTAGGTTCTATCGAAAACACTACTAACAACTCTCAAATTCTGCATCACCCTACATATTCCTCACCCATTCCTCTTTGGTTTACTGCATTTTGCTTGTTTACTTTTTTCCTCCTAGAGTACTGTCAGCATGAGAGCACTTTAAGTCACAGCACCATATGGCAATAACATATAACTCCATATACTAAAACAAGCTCCCTCAAGATTGGTTATCTGTCAGACAGTATCTGTTAAGATGCAAAAAATTTAAAATATCAAGTACTTGAAACCTAAAAATAATTTTATAAACATATCACAGAATACATAGTACCCTTCAACCTCAACCACAATCACATTACTTCTTCCTCTTCATTATTATTATATGATTACATGAGAGCCATGAACAAGGAACAAATAAATCCGTTGAGTAATATTTCTTTAAACCTGGCATTTGACAACTGAAAATATAGCTATTCTTATGGAAATAAAAATCCACTGAATTTGGATTGGTTGTTCTGTTTGTTCTATGTATTTAAAATAACAAATACACTGTCCAACGACCTTTTCAGCTTCTACTTCCTCATGACTGTGAGTAGGCATAAAAAAAAAACCAAACACTTGTATATCTCCAGGGTAAAGTACAAGCTCCACCACTATATGACGTACCCACTATAGGACTTGTGTATAGCAGCAGTTAAAAAATTAACCTTGGCTGGGCACGGTGGCTCATGCCTGTGATCCCAGCACTCTGGGAGGCCGAGGCTGGAAGACTGCTTGAGTTTAGGAGTTTGAGACCAGCCTGAGCAACAATGACACCCCATAGCCACTAAAAATTGAAAAATTAGCCAGGAGTGGTGGTGCACGCCTATATACAGCTACTCAGGAGGCTGAGGCAGGAAGATCGCTTGAGCCCAGGAGTTTGAGGTTACAGTAAGCTATGATGATGCTACTGCACTCTAGCCCAGGGACAGAGCAAGTCTCTGTCTCAAAAAAAAAATAAAAATAAAAACAAAGATTTTTGTTGGGTATAAGATTGATACTTTTCAGGCTAACATATTTTAATAGACTCATTTATAAGCAGTGTAGTTTCATGATTTGTTAGAGGTGGTAATATGATTTTCAACTCATTGTATATCCAAATTCATATAACCTTGATAAAAGATTCCATATGAGGCCAGATCATCACTGTCTTTGAAACAGAAGTAGAATATCATTTTAAGGTATTTGAAACATCAAAGGTTCTGCCTCACTCAAATAAAGTTTATTTGCTACAATGCACAAAGGAAATCACTTTCCTTTAGTTGTCCTTTAATTTTATCTAAGGCAAAAACGCAGCATGAACAATACTAACAAATAAGAACAAATGCCTAACAAGCAAAAGGGGATGTTTTACCAGGTTTTTCACAATAGTGCTTAAAATACCTCCTCTGTTGGGATGGAGGGCACTTCCTCAGAACATTGTACTGAGGGTATTTTGCTTATAGACAATACACACATATGTATACCTTTAAAAAAAATTGCAATTAGTTTTTCATTTTCAATGGAAATTTGGGGCAGAAGTAGTATGAGTAACTGCTCAAAAGCTAAAATCTAATTTTAGCTTTAGCCTTCTTTACTAACAAGATCTTTATTAGAGATACCACCCAGTAGTCAAGATTGACTAGAATTGGAATATTGACGACACATTAAAAGTCAGACAATCTAGTACAGTTATTTTAACCATATTTTGATGGCAATCTTTCGAGTATATGTTCATCTACATGGCTCCTGTTGCACCCATCTCTGTACTTACCCCAACCCATTCCTCAGCATCCAGCACACGGGGGAACGGTCTTCCTCTGTGCCCTCCAACGCTCACGCCCACTCCGGCCACAGCCCAGTTCTGCCTACAGCTATTTCCAGGATCACTAAAGCCCATTCCATTCACTCTTACCATTTCTCCTTTCTAACCTCGTTTGTCTTCTGTTATCCCTGGACGTTGGGTGGGGGGGAGGTCGGCACTCCCTGTTTGGACATAACAAACAACAGCCAAGAGCACTCCATTCTCCTCTCATGTATGTTACCATCTCTCTCCCCGCTCTAGTCACTCAAAGAAAAATACGACTCAATACCCCTGATTTTGAATAAAAATATAAATGAGT
This sequence comes from Daubentonia madagascariensis, assembly GCA_023783475.1. NCBI lineage: Eukaryota > Metazoa > Chordata > Mammalia > Primates > Daubentoniidae > Daubentonia > Daubentonia madagascariensis. Next base: position 1,119,306 of record JAKFHU010001244.1, read on the forward strand.
ATGAACAGGTATATGTGCATATATGTGGGCACAGTACTTTTTATTAAAAAAAGAGGGAGAGAGAGAAAGAACAAATGCTCATTTTTTTCCAGTAAGTTGTAAAGTGCTTTTACTGATTCCTCCCTTCTGTCTACCCTTCACCCACCACTCTCTGATGTTATATGACCTTCCACCCATTATGGTCTCTGGGTCAAATGGCTCATGACCACACACTAGCATAGTTCCTTCTCCCTGACAAATTAATCAGTTAAGACGGAAACCTTGTTTTATTGACGGAGATGTGTGTGTCAGACTGGTCGAAAAAGATGTTAGCACACAACAGTAGTTTATACCAGCAGTTTTCAAAGTATGATGCATAAATTGGGGGGGGCGATCCCCTCAGGGGATCCACAATGTTAAAACTATTTTTGGAAATACAAAGATGTTATCCACCCTTGTCTCTTTCATTCTGAGTGTGCAACAGTGATTCCAGAGGATACATGGTATGTGATGATGACATATCACTCTGACAGCTAATGAAAAGTGCCTATATATTCTTCACTGACTATCATTAAAAAAAGCCAGTTTCACTTAACAATATCCTTGATAAAATAATAAAAGCTATTAATTTTATTAAATTTCAACTCTTGAGAACTTGGTCCTTTTAATGTCCTGCACGATGAAGTGGGAAGTACACATAAAGCACTTCTGCTGTGTACCTAAGCACAATGACTACCTTGAGAAAAAGCATTTATGCAATTGCTTGAGTTATGAGCTTTTTTCATAGAATACAATTTTTGCTTAAAAGAATGACTGGCAGACAAGTTATAGTCACTCAGACTTTGGTATTTGGCAGACATTTTCTCTCAAATGAATAAAGTGAGCCTGTCACACTTCAAGGAAAACTGAGAATATCTGTTGCCAATGATAAAATTTGCGCTTTCAAGAGAAAATTCAAATTTTGGAAAACTTGAATTTGCCAACAAGAAATTGACCCTTCCCAATTCTTAAAGACTTCTTTGATGATATTGATGGTCATACTAATCAATGTGACTTCTTTACTATTGTGTAATCACATATGCCAACATTTCAAAGATCTATATAACTCAGTTATTTTTTGAATGACCAATGTATGATGTTACAAAATCACACACAGGTCAAAGATCCATTCCAAGTGCAAGATACACCAGTAGATTTTAATGTTACAGAGTATAAAAAATTCACTGATACGGTTTCAGATTCAACAGTGCAACTAACCTTTTAAGAATCTGTCACTTGTTGAGTTTTGGTGTAACAAAGAATATTCACAATTATGTGAAAAGACTACTACAATAATATACTCCACCCTTTTTCAACTACGTATCTGTGGGTAGCCAGGCTTTCTTCAATATTTTCAACCAAAATGACATATCTCAAGAGATTCAATACAGAAGCAGTTATGAAAATCAAGCTATCTTCTATTAGGCAGTACACCAAAGAGAATGGCAAAATGTAAAACACTGCCATGTTTCTCACTAGATTTCTTTGTTTTAGAATACCTTTTTCATAAAAGTATGTTATTTGTGTTAACCATTTAATGTTTGTTATTTTTAAATAAACATTCCTCAGTTTTAACATCTAATATGTTAAATATTGATAGACATAGTCTACATAAAAGATTTTTGGGGTCCCTAAATAATTTTTAAGAGTGTAAGGGTGTCCCGAGACCAAAATGTCTGAAAACTGTTGGTTTATACCATCACCAAAAAAGAGCACTTATATGTATATAAGAGAATGGGCACATGAATACAAATCAGAAGATCTTGGCTCCAGCTCTAGCACTATTTCTTACTTGCTTTGGGATTTGAATAAATTACCTAGTCTTTCTAAGGCCTTAGTTTCCTCATCTGTAAAATGGATAACTCCTGTCTTGTTCCGAGGATACGAGAAACAATATATGAAAAAGGAATTTATAAACTACAAGGTATATTACTATTACAAACTCTCAAAGTTTAAGAGTTTTAAGTACTTTTTATGATGTTTGTATGAAATTCTCCATATTCTTAAAAATTTATTACTAAAAACAGAACTTATAGAAAATGCAAAGTGGAGATTTTTGATTAGCCAATTACCTCAAATGTCTAACCACATAATTTTATTGCATTAAGTTCCTTCCCCTACAGTTATAATTGGTAATATGTATTTTAATCCATTTTTATGGACATTTCCAAACATACACAAATGTACAGAAAATAACAAACCTATATGTACCCATTACTCAGCTTCAACAATTTTCAAAACTTTGCCAATATTGTTTTATTTATTTCTCACTTGTGTGTTTGTGCCTACCCTGAAGTTTTTTAAAACAAATATTAGGCATCATTTCATTTTGCCTATAAATACTTCTGTATGTATCTTCAACAGATAAGAATATTTTAACATAACCACAATATCATTATTATAGCCAAAAACATTATGGTTATAATTCTTAATTATCACCTAATATACATTCCATGTTCAAGTTTCCTGATGGTCTCAAAAAAAAAGACTTTGTTAGTTTTTTGTTGGTTTGTATTATCAAAATATCATTCTTACCAGTTCTTTTCCAAGAGAACCCAAGATTTTTAACTAAAGCTAGGAAGGAAGAGGAAATAATACCATGCTTCATATACCATGTACAGTTTACAAAACAAAGTCAAGTACTATCTTCCTGAGGAATGTGCTTCTCCACCAACCAAACAACAAACCAACCCACTACAAAATAGGTCAACATGGCAACACATATACTTTGGTATTCTGAGAAGTGACCAGAAGAGGACAGCTCAGCTACTCAGGCAGGGAAGGAGCTGTTAGACTGTGAGCGGAAAAAGGTGACAGGAAACAACCACCCACCATTTCAGAAAGAACGAGGTCTAAGCTGAGGGTGAGGTTCTAGTAGGAGCATACTGCTCAAACAAGAGTCAGGTGCCCAAGACTGTAAGTCAACCCCTGCAGGTTACAACTCAAAGCTCAAAAAACAGTGCTCTAACCTAAAGATATACTGGAAGTGCTATTAAAAAAATAACAGTTGTGAGAATTCAAATTATTCAGCAAACATTTATCAACATGTGACTCTACTAGGCACTACCCTAGGATATGAGCTGTGTTTTTTAAAGACTGGTATACAATGCACACAACAAGTAGCATATACTTCTCTACACAGGACTTTCCCCATTAATTTTAAGAGGAAGAATGGATATATTTAGTATTAATTACCTTGCCATACCATTACAATTTATCTTTTTCCTATAACCTGCAGTTTGCCCCACCTCCACCACCACCCCACAGACATTAAAACAAATCTGAATTTAGTTTAGAACACTTAAGAATTTCCTACCTTGTCTTTTTTTTTTTTTTTTTAAAGAGACGGGGTCTTGCTCTGTCACCCAGGCTAGAGAGCAGTGGCACAATGATAGCTCACTGCAACCTTAAACTCCTGGGCTCAATCAATCCTCCTGCCTCAGCCTCCCAAGTAACTGGGACTACAGGTGCACACCACCATGCCCGGCCCCTACTTTGTCTTAAAATCGTTTTGTTTTTCATAGGTTTATCCCACGTATATTGTAGATGAAAATTGGTTAGATGCGTATAGAGTAATTTTCGAGGGATTTGGTTCTACAGAAACACACACTTAATATAAACCCCTTTTGGACTCCTTTACCTCAATTTCACCTATAAAAGTTTTTTTAAGTTTAAAACTGCAAAAAGAGTGGAGAAGGGGAGAGAACATATTTCTTAAAGAATGCTTGAGAATGGCCGAGCATGGTGGCTCACGCCTATAATCCTAGCACTTTGGGAGGCCGAGGCACAAGGATTGCTTGAGGCCAGGGGTTCAAGACCAGCCTGAGCAAGAGTGAGACCCTGTCTCTACAAAAAAATAGCAAAATTAGCTGGGCGTGGTGGCGTGCCAGTAGTCCCAGCTACTTGGGCGGCTGAGGCAGGAGGATCACTTGAGCCCAGGAGTTTAAGGTTGCAGTGAGCTATGATGACACTACTGCACTCTAGCCCGAGCAACGCTACAAGACTCTGTCTCAAAATAAAATAAAATAAAAAGAATGCTTGAGAAGCACTTTGTAAATGTGCCTGAAAACATGAAACAGTCACTGATAATATCAGTTTTTATTTGACACTATAAAGGATATCTTCGACAAAACAAATCTAGCAGTCAGATAACTACAGTAAAAATCCAGACTTCTCCATTTCTGAACATTTTTGCTTCAGGTTTCTACTATTTGTAGAAAAACAGGGAAAATTATAAGTTTAAGATATTTTCAGTGAGACCACTACAATCTTCACACCACTACAAATCCCCTACAAATCTTTAAGGAGACATAGCCAAGTATACAGAGCACAAAACAGTCCAAATGTGTCATCTGATTCCTGTACCACACAGACAGGACCTGGGCAGGTGTTATCCCTTACCCTAATTTTGATTACCTATTTACCTATTGGTAATCAAGCCCAAAAGCTTACTTATATTTCTTATAGATTTAGTCCTTTTTTATTTTTTTAGAGACAAGATCTCTACTATGTTGCCCAGGCTGGATTCAAACTGGACTCAAGTGATCCTCCTGCCTCAGCCTCCCAAGTAGCTGGGCCTACAGCTACGCCACCACACTCCACCCAATGGCTTACTTACACTGTCTATACATCTTTTGTTTTGTATGCTCTGTACCATCCAAACAAACTATTCTTGGAATTTAGCTTCACCTTGTAACACTATTGTGATTATTGTTCTAATGAAGAATCTAACCTAAGAATATAACCCAATACATGAAAACTCTAACTAAACAGTAAACGGTGATATTAACCTCATTGCAAAAAACATGAGAGTCTTAGCAAATGGCAGCAAAAGAACTGTGGATAAATTAACAAGGAGTTAAAAAAATTCAAAGTTTTCATGCTTCAACCTAAAGAAAAAGTTACATAGGTTTCTTTTTTAAAAAGCTGGGTAAAGTTAATTAATGTGTAGAATTCTATTCGAACTGGTTTGGACTGCACCTGAGTATTAAAAAGTTATAATATTAACATTATTCATCAGAATATCACAGGCAAAACAGGTTATTCACAGAATAAGTGGGACTCTAGGCCTCTATAATTTCCTTGACCCTGATAATTACCTCTACTATTTATTACTGACATCAGATTTTTCATGTATTGTTTACTTGTTTATTTTCCTTCTTCTTGTCCTTATTGCTTCTTGCCCTTTTGCCTTCTCCCACTAGAATATAAATTACATAAGGGCAAAAACTTTTTCTATCTTATATTCTACTGTAAGGCCAGTGTCTAGCACTTAGTAGAGGCTCAACATAAATCTGCTGAATGATGAAATGGGTGAATAGCTTCCCCCTCCCCCACTTCCCTTCCTCTATATACGTGTTAACCAGCCTTTAAGGCCAGGGTCAAATTCTATTATCTCTATGAAGATCACCTCCCAGAAGCTTCTTTCTCCTGTATACCAAGAATTTGGCACTTACTAGCTGTCTGATAATTGTTTATCTTTGCATATGTACATATCTCCCTTAAAATTCTTATAATCCTGCTCTCCTTAAGGGCATGTGCCCATGTCCCCAACTTTTGGTAGCCACCTCAGCACATTAAATAGTATACCATTAATAAATGTTTTGCTTGATTGATTTATGTCTATAGTTAATGCAGAAATTCAGTCAATCCAGTTAATAATCCAAATAACTCAAAATAGGCCAGGAAATTGCAGTCAGTCCCCTTTTACTTTGAATTTATCTCTGACAATTTCAAGTTTTATACTCATGTAATCATAATTTATGTTCATAATTTACTTTATCCACTCCCCTCTCCCAAGATTAAATTTTTGTATGTAATAAAAAAACCTAGGGACTTTTTGGTGATTATCTATAATGAAGTTTCTAACCCCAATCAAGAAGGGGGTGAAATTTCATTACTCGCTTCTTGTTGCTGAGGTATTGAAGGGTATTTTTCCATTTATGCCTTTTTCCTTTCATGCTAAGATGTATCCCATTTCCTTCTTTACTGATCATACCCCTGGCAAGCTTTTATTATTTCTTTGTACCTGTCCTTAGTAATCTGTTTTAGATCCTTCTTTTGAGCCACTCTTGTTTCCTCCAGTCATTTATTTGATTAAATTTCTAACTCTCTGTCTCGCTGTGTAGAATGGCCTCTTCGTAAAGCCTGAGCCTGCTTCTTTAAATTTAGCCAATTTTTATGAACCTCCCTCACACAGCCAACCCTTGATCATCTCAGCTAATGAAATGTATAAAAACAACAGATTATCTACAACACAAGAAAATCAGAAAAAAATTGACATCTGGCTTTGGAACATACCATGTATAGCTTTGGGCAAGATTTACTTTCTTAATTATGTTTTTGTTTAATCCAATATTAGTAAGATTTTCTTTTATGATGGAGAATATCTGTTTCAGTTTTAAAATCTGATGTTATTTTTTTAAAAAGCCAATCAAGCATCAACTGTAGTTTTTCCTATGAAGTCTTCCTAACTAGCTCCTTCAATCTGTCGAAATCTGTCATAAAATCTGTTTTCTGTTTCCTCTGAGTTATCTCCGCCTTTTCTCGGGATCCTGATCCAAATCAGTTTACCCTGTATTGACTCACTTCTTCAATCTAAAGTACCTTTTACTTGAGAATGCAAAGCATTTTTATGAACCTGACATTGTGAATATAAAAGCATTTTAAAGACATTGAATGTCCACTGAAATTTTCTGTCCAGATATCGAAGGATAGAAAACTGTTTTTTGTCAGATACTACAGGAAAACTTGGGGTTTCAGGATAAATTGCACTGGTAATTCTAGCAAATTATATTTAGTAGGATTTCATGATTAGTTGAAAACAGAAAAACTTTAATACTGGACAGCTATATAGGTCAGCTTCATCAACATATTAAATTCCATATGCTAAAAACTCTATGGAATTAAATCCCCAATACAGGCACTTAAAGAAAGCATCAAAACAAACTCACACATAAATCCTGCCCCTTTCCCTGGCTCCAGCCTAAAATAAACTCAGCTACCTTCTTAGACCTACTCTTAAACCCTGATCTTGGCCTCACTTCCACTCCCAACCATGCCATGAATAATTTTTAAATGTATAGGAAAAAGGAAAAGAGCTGGGTTTTAGCAGGATCTTCTCTTTTGCCCCCTTCTCAGTTAACTGCCATTAAGCTTTTGGCCAAAGAGACCCCTAACCCCCAATTTTACACGACTATTTTTCCTTTACAGGAACTCAGTTACATTCGCCAAACTGAACCAAAGGACAAGGACTTCCCAAATTGAAAAAGGAACAAAACTGGAAAATTCTGCAGTTCTGTTCCTAGCTACCTCCATAATTACGCACTATCTGAAACATGAAAGTAAAATAAGTACAATTTTAAGCCAAATCAGACATTTTACTTTGAGTTGTTGATATACCAGAGGTTAAAACTAAAAATTTTTAAATATTACCACAGTTTACACATTTTTTTGCATCTGAATGTAGGTTTATAGTGCTTGAACCAATTTATTTTCATATACTATTCACATTACCAGAATTAAAAAAAAACTCATTTCTAATTTTTCCCCCACATGGAATTTTGATGGGTGCAAATTATTTTACCTAAAATCCAACTCTTGGGCTGGTGTTATTTAGCCCAAAATTTTACACAAGATGCTAAATATTAGCCAAATAAATTATTTTAATAGCAACCTTCCACATTGTCTTCAAACTCAGTAAATTCCACAACTGTATTTAAAAAACAAAAACCTGTCACGGTGCCTAGTCACATTCCATCTAGAATACCTACACAAAGCCATATATTCTTAGTTTTTCATTTTACTTTTCCAACGTCCTGCCTTCACCAAGTACAGAACTCTACAAGCCTCCATTACAGCCTTCCAAGCTGTGTCCACCAATATATGTAATTCTCAAGGAAAAGTAAATAAATAAATAAAGAGTAATTAACTTAATTAGTAGGAATTCTTTTCTTCTTTTAAAAATTTACCTTAACTTTAACAATCTCTTTTCTTGATGGAAATGAAATAGCATAAATCCTTTGAGGAAATAGTTGTCATCTACATATACGCTCCATCAGCCCATAAAGTGTGGCATAAAGAGGCATTTTTCTGACAGTCCCCCAAATAGTAGTCGTAAGGTCTTCCATGGATGGTAAATTTCACACACACGGAAAAGGAAGAAAAGAAAGAAACATACCCGGTCATTTTCTAAACAGGTTTGATAGGTTTGGTTCACTTGTAAGAGCAGAGTATTTACTTATAATCTTTTAAAGCAGAAGTGGCAGCGGGAGCAGTGGGTAAATAAAAACTTCAGAGAGTTTTAAAACCCTGCATCTTAACTCACTTCCCCTTGGTTCAAGGGGATGGCACTGCAAACCCCACGGCAAATGAGATTATGCAACAGGTTTTTCCTCCCCACCTTAATTATTCATCACAGGCTGGTTAGAGGTGTGCTTTCTCCAAACAACTGGAGACACCCAGAACTTCAAAACGCCAAGGATTTTTGCAGATGACGTTTCATAAACTTCTTTAGGATTTTGCAGGATCCATTCATTTTCAGATCTACTTGTATTTTCTCAGGTTCATTACCAGTTTTCTTTAGGAAATAAACCCAGCATCTGAAAACTTAGGTTTTGCATAAATATTTTCCGCTGTGGTGTTTTATTACATGAAACTACACATGATACACAGACCCTCAGTTGTCTCTCCGGGCTTTTTTATTTCTCACGTTTTACAGCTAATGTAAATAAGTGACTAGCGCACCGGGCCCCCCAACACCATGACCCGAGCCCCTGCAGGAGAATTGAGATTTTTTTTGGTTGGTTCAAGAAAGCAGCACCGTCACCACCCAGGTGGCCTCGCCGCTTACCCCAAAGGCGAATTTGGGATAATGGGAACAGTCAGGCCGGGGCCCCACTTGGCAGGCGTGTTGTGTAACGTCGCGCCTGGAAGTGAGCAGCTTCGCCCGCGAAGGTGCCGCGTCCCGCGGCGGTCGCTCCCCTCCGTGGGGCCGAGCCCGAGCCCGAGCCCGCTCTCGCTCTCCGCACCGCGGCGCGGCCGGGGGTGCACGGGCCGCGACCCCGCGCCCGGCCGCACGCCCCCTTCCCGCTCGGGCCGGCCCCCAGAGAGGCCTACACCCCCGCAGCAGACGCTCGTGCGGCTCCGGGCCGCGGTCGCCCCCACCCCGCCTCTCGAAAGGGTAGCCGGGACGCCCGCGAAGGCAGAGCCCGCGGCGCCAGAGCGCAGCGCCCGAAGTCAGGGCGCGCCACGGAGCGTCCATGCGGCCGGGCGGGAGGGCGCCCCGAACCCCGCAGCCTCCCGCCCGCACACCCCGCGCGGCGCGCCCAGGCCACTTACTTTCGGGGCTGCAGAGCTCCCGACTCCCTCTGAGGGAAACGAAAGTTGTCACGGCGTCTCCCCGCGGGCCCCCCTCGCCTCCCGGGCTAGCGAGGCGCCGCCGCGGAGCCGAGAGGGCGGCTGCGCTCCCGCTCGCGTCCCGTCCCGTCGCTCTCTCCTCCTCCTCTTCTTTTCACTATATTATCTTCTCCTTCTCGGAGCGGTGGGTGGGGGCGGGAGGCTCAGGAAGAGAGGAGACGTTTGCAACTTTTCTTCACTCTTTCTCTTCCACCCTCCCCCCTCAGCCTTCAAAAAAATGTCGAAAGGGGTGAAGAACTTGAGGAGGTAAAGGTGGGGGGCCGCGTGGTGAAAAGGGAGGGGAGGGAGAGGTGATAATAATCGTTTAAAAAACTGATTAAAGCCCCCCAAGCAGTGATACACAGAAAGAGGGGGAACGGCAGGGGGGGTGGGGTGGGGGTTGGGGGAAAGAGAAAGAGTCGCTGGTCAGGAAACTTCAAGCGCGGATGAGGTCATTGGTTTAAAAATAAAGAGATGGCGTCACTTGAAACCAATCCCAGTGAATGAACTCAGCAGAGCCCCGGGGAAAGGAGGAGACAGGCGAGGGCAGGGCGGTGGGCGGTGGGCGCCGGGCGGGGCCGCGCTCCCGCCCGCCCATCCCGCGGCTGCCGGAACCCGGAGCGCGGCTCCGCGCCTCGTTTCGGCAGCGCGGGGAGGGGTCGGGTCACGTTCCCTTGCAGAGTTCGGCGACTCGGAGGCAGGTTCCGCGGGCGCCGCTGGGAGAAGCCGGGGCTCGCCCGCCGCCCCCGCCCCCGGCTCCCGCCCTTCAGCCCGGGCCCGGGCGCCCGCCGCGCTGCGTCCCAGCAGGTACCGAAGGTTTTCGCCCCCACCCGGACGCAGAGCCTTTCCCTCCTCCTTGGGCTGTTTGCAGCCGCCTCACCGACGTAGAGAAAAGCAAACACTGATTTGAGAGAGTTGCGATCGCTCTGTAAAAAGTCTGACGAGTCCACAACGCAGGGCTCTGCTGTCTCTTAGCAGAGAAGTTACAGGTACTTGAAGAAAAACCACACTAGTGGTGTCAGGCATTCAGCTATCTATGTTTGTGGTTGAAAGCCCGCCCATGAATGTTCCTAAATTACTTTGCTTATATTTACAAATACGAGTATAAGTAGCCTAGAATTCTCTTCAAAACTGTTTTCTACATCGGGCAGCACAGAATCATCTCTGGGATTCACTGCCCTCTTGAGAGGTGCGAGACCCTTTCTGATTTAACTCTACATACTTCATGCGTTTCTTTTTTATTTGAATTCATTTAAATAGCTTTATTTTGAGACGACATTATGCACTTTGGAAAACTAGAGATCTGAGGCAGTGACAAACCAGGACTTGGAATCCCTGAATAGGACAATCGGAGCTTTATTCCGGTGTTCTTTGAGCATTTGAGCATGAAGCTGCTTCTACTGAGAAGTACTCACGTGGATATCACATAACGATGTGATTAATGATGGAAAAGCACACTGTCAGTGGACTGCTCCGTGAGCCATAATTTGTGTGTAGGGATAATCTAACTCTTAAAATATTCCATTTGCAATGTACTGTACTGGGACACTGGCCCCTAAAGGCACTGTTCTGTGGGATAGCCATGTGGACACTGCCTAAGGGACTTTCTTTTCAATTGACAAATGAACTGAGAAGCAGTTTTTGGGTGAGTTAGAAAGATAATACATGTCTGTTGCTACTGTTCGGCCTTTAAATCCTGCAGCTGAAACACTTTCGTTGATTGGTAATCATTTAAGGTTAGTATTATGGGGTCAGCCTCTAGGAACTTCTGACCCATTTTTTAGAGATGGAAAAGGAGCCCATTTGGAGATGGGAGACGCACTTCTGGCGGCAAGTGAAGGCTGAAGGCCACAGATGCAGAACCAATTTTCGGCTTGTGCCTTTGACCTCTTGACTTCGGCCGAGGGGAAGCCATCTCTCCCGCGGCTCCCTGTCCTCTGGCGGCCGGGACGTGTTACTGCAGCTGCGTTGGGATTGCCGGTGCTCGGCGAGTAAACCCCTAAAAAATCTACTAACCATAGATCTGTTTTTAGAGTGGCTTGGAGGGGTAGTTAGAAAGAATCTGCACCTCAAATCTGCTTAGTTGGAGGTGTTGGGATTTTTAGGAAGGAAGGAAAAGATAGTCCTTGTACCAGAAGTGGACAGCATGGATCTTGCCTAGATGAAATATAGGAGAATTTATGATATACTCTTCACATACTGCAGCTCTAGTTGCCTTACTGTAACTGACACGTTTTGAAACCTTTCTCTCCTTTCCTCATTTATACAATGAAGTTTGTGTAATGTATGCATGTAGTGCTATGATTGCTCTTAGGAGAGCCTCCTCGGTGTATTTCATCTAATTAGGGAAATAAGATAGATTAAAGCTAATTAAAAGCTAAATGATTGAGTAGCATACAATATTGGTTAAAAGAGCCTAGGGGAGAAAAGGAGCAATGTAGGCTGGGATTGTTAGGGAAGGCACCTTATGAAGAATTTTGACCTTATCCTTGAAGGATAGTTAAGATTTAATTTGGGGTAAAGAAGTCAATGGGGAGACTATTCCAGAGGGAAAATGTCATGAACAAAGACATGGAGGTGGAATGAATAATGAATAAGGTGTATTCAGGTGGGAGACAGTTGACCTGTCCAGTAGTAGTAGAGATTGGTGTTTAGCAATTAGATAGGTTAAATTTAAGAGATACAGAAGCACATTGTGGAGGTACTTGAATGTTAATATAAATAGCTTATTACTAGCCCAGCAAGTTAAAGGGAAACCATTAAACAAGTTTACTTCACTGAAGAGTACATTTCTCCTTCTTCTACTAATAAAGCTTCTATATATACTAACAATAAATAAATATGTGGAAACAGAAATTAAAAACAATACCATTTACAATTGCTCCAAAGAATATGAAATATTTAAGTATAAATCTAGCAAAACATGTACAGAATCTGTATGCTGAAAATTATAAAAAGCTGATGAAAGAAATTAAAGAAGACTTAAATAATTGGAGCAACTTACTGTATTCATAGATTGGAAGAACCAATTAAAATAGCCAGTTCTTCCCAAATTGATCTATAGATTTAACATAATGCCCATCAAAATCCCAGCAAGTTTTTTTGTAGACATAGACAAGCTTAAACTAAAACAGTGTCCAGCATGTCTAGAGGCCTGAGTGAGTGCTGGATTCCCCAAAGGCAGAGGAAGAGCTCATGTATTTAGTTAACCAGCAAAGCAGGGACTCCAAAATTTACAATCAGATAATCTAAAAAGAAGCTATTTTCACTTCAGTACATGAAAGTGTATGGTTTAGTATTGTTTTTAGTTAGAGTTAAATGTGAGGGAGGAGCACAAAAATGTTTTGTTAGAATTAAATATGGGGGAGAAGCGCCATAATCTTTAGTGCTTAAACCCTCTTAAGGTCTTAATCCATCCCTGGCTGAAGTTTATTCATTCACTCTACAAACAGTGATTGAGTGCCTACAACCCGTATGCGCCAGGCACCACGCCTAGCTCTGGGAATGTGGTTATAAATGAGATAGGAAAGGCCCCTTCCCTCATGGAACTAACATTCTAGTGGGGAGAGAAGACAATAAGCAAATAAACAAAAACAGTGCCTACGCAGGGATCGCCTACACAGGGAAAAAACTGGGTGAGGTGATAGCGAATGACTGAGGGTAGGGGTGAAAGTGGTTAAGGAAGTTCGGGCGGGGGGCATTTGAATTGAGACCAGAAGGATGGCAACCAGGGAAAGTGGTCTGGGCAGAGGAAATGGGTCACTCTAAGACCCTTCAGCAGAAACTGCATGACTTGTAGAGAGTTGTGTTCCCAGAGCCAAAGAGAGGCCAATGGGCAGCAAAGGTATAACACAAGGGTGGGGAGGAGTCAGACTATGTACGACTTTGTAGTGCATGGTAGCAAGTTTGGGTTCTATTCTAAAAGATTTTAAGCAGCCTAGTACATGATCTGATTTATGAAGAGGATATTTGCAAGTAAGCATAATAGGTTAGTTTTTAATAATATTCTATAAATATTTTATATTAAATTTAGCAGCTCCCTTTTCCCATAGGAAGAGAGTGTTTTTGATAATTTAATCTCCAGGGATCCCTTTAATGTCCCCAAATCAAGGTCTCTTAGCCCAGGATTCATGAATTCCTAGAGAGTACATGGGTGGGCTTCAGAAGGTATAGAAGCCCCCTGAAATTTTGTGCATACATGCTTATGTGTGTTTTTCTGTGAGTGGCTCCCTAGGTTTCAACAAATTTTCAAAGGATTTTGTCAAACACAAAAAAAGTGAATAAGACCCACTTCACATTTAAGTTTTGGCTGTGCTTTTAGGATAGTAGTTGCTGCTGTCATCTTAGGGTTCATAGCACTGTACAAACAAACTATAGTTCTGGACAGAAGCAAGGTCTGCCTCAAAGAGATGATACTAGATTGGAGGAGGGCAATATTTACAGCAGAGTAGCAGGGAATATTCCACGAGCTTGCCACTGAAGGAACTTCATGGAAGAAAAATTTTACCTGTGTAATATGACAACTAGACGATACCTAAGACATTACCTGGTACCATCCCACTCACATTACATATAAGAAAGTGAAGGTCCAGAGAGGTTAAGTGGCTTTCCCAAGGTTGCATAGCTAGTTAGGGACTAAAATGGGATTACAAACAGGTCTCCCAACTCCCAGCTCCTCATGGAAAGGTTTACAAAGAAACTGTATCAAATATTGAGCTTAAAAGTTTAATAGGAATTAAGTGTTAAATTTCATTCAATTCAATTACACAGATACATGCCTATTCCTGAGGAATTGGAAGGAGAGAGGGAAGTAAAGAGGTTCAAAAATGTGTAGGTTCTCAGCCCTGAAAGAGATGTAAGACATCAGTATTAAGATGTACAACCAGGAAAGAGTAAATAGCAGTAATACTCTGTGTTATCAGTGTATATCTGATCTTTTTGAGGCAGATACGTAAACAGACACAATAACTCACACACACTAGATGATTTTTCATTTACGAATTTGGCAGTTATTTTAAAAATTGGCAATCCCACGATTGAGTCAAGAGTGTGGAGAAACAGACTTTCTCAATACCACTGGTGAGAGCATAAACTGACATAACTCTTGGAGGGCAATTTGGCAATAGGTTTTCAAAAGTCTTTAAAAATGCATACCCAGCAATTCTACTTTAAGAATTAGTCTTAAGGAAATGATAGTACTGTTTCCAAAGACCTATGAATAAGGGTGTTAATCGTAATGTAAAATAATAGCCAACATTTGTTAAACATTACATCATTGAATCTTCACAACTATTTTTACCTCCAGTTTACAGCTAACTCGCTCCAGGTTGCACAGCCGATGGAAGAGCTGGGATGTGAATAACATGCACACCACATCTGAGCAGAATCAAGATCCTGGGGCCTTTATAAGCTATGTCAGAGGGCTTGGACTTTATTCAAGGCTAGCAATGGGCGAGCCTTTGAAAGATTTTAAGCAGGAGAAAGGAGAGGATCCGATTCGCATTTTGCCGCGTAAAGAATGGTTTGGTGGGGTCCATAAAGCAAGATGGGAAACAATTACACAAGTTAGAGAACTGAATGGAAATGGAGAGGAAAAGACAGATTCGAGATATTAAAAGGCTAGAATCAAAAGGACCTCGAGACCAGTTAGATACGAGCCGCTGAGGGGAAAGGCAGTGTCGAGGGTGACTCCTGGGTTTCTGAGTTGGTTGCGTGGCGGTGGAACTCGAGAGGTACCAGCAGGCCGCGGCGTTTCTGTGTCTGAAGGTCGGACGCAGCGTCTGGGCGGCAGGTAAGGATTTGGGACTCTTTGGCCGTATTTCCTTTACATCACGGCCAGTAGATAAGATCACGGGGAGGGTGAGAAAAAAAATGTTGGCAATCAAGGAATTGCGAGGTTTAAAGCTCATAGGGAGGCTGAGGAGGAGAAACTAGAGAAGTAGAAAGACAAGCAGTGGAAGTAGAGGAGTTTCAAGCAGGGAACTCGTGCCTTTCCCGCGGGTTCGGGCCTCAGGGAAGCCCCGTGAGATGAGGACTAAAAAGTCTTTCTTTGATTTAGCAATAAAGTGACCGTGGAGACGGTGGTTTGCAGAAAGCAAGATTGTAGTGAGTTGAAAAAGGAATGAGAAGGAAGAAAATGGAAACAGTGAAATAGAAACTACTCTTTCAAGAAGCTTGATTGTTAAGGAGAAAAATAGGATAATACGTAGTTGGAGACAGATGTGGAACATTTAAACCCTATCAAAATCCTGATGACCTGATAACCGGCCTAAGGTTTCGTTTTGTTGTAATCAAGCAATTCATAACAAACAGGGATTAAAGAAATGAGAAATAAGGAATTCTCAGTGGCAATCTCAGGACAGTTGCAGATGGACTTTCACTACCTCTGGCCCAAACTTTATTTTCAGTATTATGTGGAACACATATTTGGGGGTTTTGTCAAGGATATTTTGACAAGTCTTATGATAAGTGTAAAATAAAATATTAAGAATAAAAGAATTATCATTTCTAACATCAGATGTATTTACCTTTTAAAAGGCTGAAAAATACTTTCACAATCAGAAAAAAATGATGGTGGTAGTAGGGGGAAAGTATATAAATAAAAGGCTAAAAAATATTTGTTAGTAATTACTTACAACTTTTCTCAATTGTTGATTCCAACTCACAAAAATTTAAATGTAAGTGGCAAATACCTGTCTAATTCTTTTATTCTGCCTCCAATTATCATAAGGATTATATGCAACTCTCGCATACTTCAGAATAAAATTAAATTTAATTCACTTTAGTAAATAAAGGTCTTACAGCACCTTTAATAGAAAGTCTATACAAGCATTGAAAAACTGGAAAACAGTAATGAGGATGCTGCAACAACCAAAAAATTATGAACCACTAGGTTAGGTGACTTTTGCTTCTTTTCATCTGACCCTAAAGGAAAATAATTGGAATGAATACAGTGATGTCTTCTTTTTTTTTTTACATAAAGAATATGTTTTTAAAAATTGGTGTCTGTTTTTGAAAGCCAGAGATTTTTAAATTTTTTTTCCATTCTCTGAGTAAACATATGTGTCAATGTGCTCAGTTTTTAAATTCTCAGTGGCTTTCTGGACTAACAATGACAACATTCAATAACAACATTCATATTTACAAATGTAAACATTTACCTTCAGAAACAGTCTTTAACCAGTAACTGAACCTCTTCTTCAAGAGGTTCAGTTGGTTAAAGAGCAAGACAGGATATTCTGACCAAATAACAAAATACTACTTTAATTAAAAATACTCTTTAAATTTGTGTAAAGTCAACTTTTTTAATGTCTTGACAAAAAAGATCTATTCCTCTAGTTTAGGTCATTGAGTTTTAGGAATATCTCAAACCACTACTATAAAGAAACTAGAAATTAAATGGAATTTGAAAATAAACTATCACCATGTCAAATATCAAATCAAATACACAGCAGCTCTTTTGTACAAAGTACATACTGGATTTTTTTTTTTTCTTAGAGACAGGGTCTCACGGTCACCCAGGCTAAAGTACAGTGGCATGATCATAGCTCACTGCAATCTTGAACTTCTGGGCTCAAACAATCCTCCTGCCTTGGCCTCCCAAGTGCTGGGATTACAGGTGTGAGCCACCTCACCTGTCCCATATTGGATTTTTAACTCCCATAACAAACCTAAGAGTTAGATATTATTATTTTATTTCCTACTTTACAGTGGAGGAAATTGAGGCTGAGAAAAGTTGAGGCATTTGCTCAAAGATACATAGCTAGTAAATAGCAAGTGAGGGTTTGAACCCAAGAAGTTTTCCCATGAGATGTTGTTGAAAAGATAAACAAAAATACAAAATATAAATAACAGTAGTTCAAAATAATATAATAAGCAATGCCACTATCTTAGAATGTACTTCTGTGATTACTGGTCAAACTTACCACTCAGATATTACCTGTAAAACTTAGAAAAAATGAGAACTCGATGACCTGGGGCAGAAAGAGTCAGCCAGCTACAAATTCCAGCTCTGCCACACGCTGGCTATGTGACTTGAGGGGACTTAGTTTAATCATCTGTAAAATGAAGATAACACCAATCTTTCAGAGTAATTATGAGGTTTAAATAAAGTATCAAGTAAAGCTCCAAGTACAGTGCCTAGCACACATGGTAAATACTACATACTGATTCCTTCCTTCTTAGGAAAGGCTTTACGTAGAACTGACTTAGATCCTGAACAATGGCTTGAATTGGGATATTAAAAGAGAATGGGAAGCTCATTCTAGGAAGAGAAAAAAAGCACAGTGAGACACAGCAGGGAAAATGTGTTTAAAATAGTTTAACTGAAGCAGAACATTTGAATTTAATAGTATATAATAAGCCTGGAAAGCAGTTTGTCCAGATTACATCAAGCCTCAGACAAAGAATTTAGATTTTATATTATAAATAACAGGAAATGATGGAAAGTTTGACTCTTTTTTCAGATTATGCTTTATTGGCCTTATTTTCTATTATAAAAGCAATACATAGTCATCATAGAAAGTCTAAATTATAAAGAAGTGTAAAACATAAAGAATATACAAATCACTTTATTCAATAGTGGGAGAGAAATAATTTTTTTATTGTTATATCCTTTGATGGAAAATTTTTCTCTTTTTTCCCTAGCTTTATTGAGGCATAATTGACAAATAGAAATAGTATACATTCAAGGTGTACAACATGATGATTTCATAGACATATACATTGTGAAATGATCACCACAGTCAAATTAACACATCCGTCACCATATAGTTATCATTTTCCTTTGGTGGTATTTTGATTGAGTTTTTTTTACCATGTGCATTTGTTATTTTAATACTAATACTAAAGTTTATAAATATGTGGAAAGCAGTAAGCACATGTACGTAACTGTTCTTTTTATGTGAAGATTTGCCTCTAAAAAATGGAATTGCATTGGTGAGATGGTCCCATAACCAGTGAGAGCTCCCCAAGGCTGGAACCGTACATTTATAGGGTACAATGATTGCTTATCTTTATTATGTATCTTGTCCTATTATTTTCAACATAGTTGTGACACATTTTCCTTTTCCTTTTAATATACATAAAAAATATTGCTACTATAACACTATCCAAAGATGACATCTAAGGACATTTGGGTGTATCTTCTCCACTTTAAAGGTTTGAACTTGGAGACGAATGAGATAAAAGTGGGACTTTAGGCGGCTTCATCTGACCAAAACAAGTTATAAAGATCTAACCTGGGCTATGGTAGCAATAGCCTGACTTATGGCTATTGCCCCATAAGTCAAAAAGGGGCAGGACTAGTACAATGACAATGGACATGGAAAGAAAGCAACAAACACAAGAAATAATACACAGGAAGAATTGATAGAACTTGGTGATTCACGAGCTATGGAAGGTGCAGGAGATGAGTAATGAAAGATGATGCTAAGATGTCACCTGTGGCAGTTTAAATAAGCTGCAATTTCCTCATCTATAAAATGGGGTTAATAATTGTACCTTCCTCCTAGGGTGGTTGGGAGGATTAAATGGATGATGTCTCAAACACTTAGCACAATAACTGGAATGCATTCTTAGTAAATATTAGCTGTTATTGTTTTTATAGATGTTGAATCTACACAACTTTTGTGATTTAAGAATAACAAAATTCCTAAAAGAAATAGGAAAGTTAGGAAAAAGGTCCGACTGAGGTTGGGGAAATGGAGTTGGGCTATATTTTAGACATGTCAAG
Organism: Daubentonia madagascariensis; assembly: GCA_023783475.1. Lineage (NCBI taxonomy): Eukaryota > Metazoa > Chordata > Mammalia > Primates > Daubentoniidae > Daubentonia > Daubentonia madagascariensis. The sequence goes on from JAKFHU010001244.1 coordinate 1,138,453, forward strand.
TATAGGTTTATGGTGGACAGTCAATTAAAAATGTTCAGCCAGAAGCCACCACTGGCCAGTGATGTTTGATGATGGGTACATTTTAGGAAGACTTCATATTCATGAGAAGCAGACATTTGCAGAGTGGATAGTGCTGCAAAATATTAACCATCCCTCTCCCCCCAAACTCCACTTAACTAGCAGAAATTACCGGAACTAATGAGCAAGCTCTACATGTTGTTGACTTCTTGGCTGAATGGCTCTCCAGGCAGGACAGATGACAAAGCAGTGAAGCGCTTAGGTTTTGGAACCAGATAGATCTGTTTGAATCCCAACTCTCCCACTTACTATTGTGTGATCCCAGGAAAATTAGCTCTCTAAACTTCAGTTTTCTTGTTTATGAAATGGGATAATAAAAATTTCTACCTCATAACATTGATGGGAGGATTAAATGAGACTATTTAAAAGAAATCCTTTATAAAATATAAGATGTGATATAAATACCAAGTATTGCTATTAATCCTGTCTCTCCTTAGGTTAATAGTTATGTTTATATTTCTTTTCCCCCCTTTATGGTGTCAAACATGAGAGGTACTCTCTACTAAATGCAGATCAATTTGCCCCCTTGACTTTGGTCAATCCCTGTGGAAACTTTGTTACCCATGGCTGTGTGAAATCCCAGAATGCCAGACAGCCTGTTTGGGGCAAGATGGTCTGTCAGTCTTTGCTTGGAGAGACCCTCTGTATTAGCTTCCTATCACTGCTATAAACAAATTACCACAAATGTTGTGGCTGAAAACAACACAGATTTATTGTCTTACAGTTCTGTAATTCTGAAGTCAAAAATGGGTCTCCCTGGGATAAAATCAAGGTGTCAGCAGAGCTGCATTCCTTTCTGGAAGATCTAGGGGGAAATCCACATCCTTGCCCTTTCTGGTCTAGAAGTGGCCTGCGTCCCTTGGCTTACAGCCTTCTTCTTCCATCTTTAAAACCAGCAATAGCAACTTTCGTTCTTCCCACCTGACCAACCACCTCTCTGGTTGTCTTCTGCCTCCTTCATCTCTTATTAAGGACCCTTGTGATTACATTGGGTCCGCCTGGATAACCCAGACTACTCTCCCTATTAAGCTCTGCTAATTAGCAACCTTAATTCCCTTTACAACCTTCATCCCTCCATTGCTGTGTGACCTAATGTAGTCGCAGGTTCTGAGGATTAGGATGTGAACATTTTGGGGGACCACTATTCTGCCTACCATACCCTCCACAAACAGAACTCCAGGGAGGTTTGCCCCTGCTTTGTCTCTCTGCCTTGCAGGACCTAACTGTTTCACTAAATGATGAACCATCAATCACAGTTTGATAGTTGTAATAATCACAATTAGAAGGTCTTTGATGATAAGATTTTTCTTCTGTTCTAATCCTGATTCTGCTCTGTGCTTTAAGATTTATTTGCAGCCAAACACAATGAATGTTAACTGAACATTTTAAAAGACATAATGATCCCAGTAAATCCTTTCCAGTATGGGGAAAAAAGGTTTATCATCAACTATTCATTTTTATAAATGATATGAGTGTCCATTTCATTTCTGACACTACACCACTCCACAAATCCACCATGATTATTACCAATACATTTCTTATTTTTTTAACAGAACCTCAACAGCAGTGTTTTCATTTTAGCTCCAATTGATGATTAATGGACAGCAGAGTATGTTTTAAGAAAGACAGGTGGAAAATATCAGGTTGCAAGGCAAAGCATGTAAATATACCAGAGATGGGAATTTTTAATTTTTTTAAGGGGTAAAAGGCCATGAGTACTATTTTAGGAGCACCAAAGGTTCTAACACTGCAGTTGGAAATATGCAAAACCTCAATGCCTTCGAATTTCACTCTGAAATTCAGTATTTGTATCTTTTAACTTCTTTTATCTCAAGGTATATTAATATGCTCAAAATAAATTTGTCTGTCTCTCCAATGAAGGTACTTTCCACATTAAAAAAAAATTTGTTAATGGTTGATCCTAATTCTCTAGTGAGTAGGAGGCTAGCCTTAGTATGTGATTGAAAGAAAATGTAGCTTGAAAAACAGGAGAGGCTAGCACTAAATTGTTTTATGACTTTGGGCAGGACACTCAAGAGAAGGAAAAGACAGAGTGCCAAGTACTGAGCATCTGTTATTGCCAAGCATTGTGTTTACGTACATTACCTCACTGAATTTTTACAATATCCCTTATAGGTAGGCATTGCTATCTCTACTTTAAAGATGAGGAAGTTGAGGCTCTGAGATGTTAGGAGACTCCCCCAGTCACACAGCTAATGAGTAGCAGCAGTGGGATTTGAGTCTACTTCTGCCTGACTCCGAAGCCCATACATGTTCTCTCTACCACCGTCAGGTGCTCTTCCCTGTTTCCTCACCTACACAATAAGGGAGTTGTGTCAGATAATCTCTGATGCCTCTCAAGCTCTAACTTTATGGCCTCCATGGTCAGGAAGGGACGGGGAATCAGGGAAGGGTCTCGGGCACTGTCGTGGGACATCTTTCTCTCCTGAGTGGGAAAGCCCTGGAACCACATGTCCTACCTGTACCGTCTTGACTCCCTGTCCCATGAAAGGAGGCTGCTGCTGCTGCTGACAACACCACAAATTATGGGACTCCTGGTGCCCCCCACTTTAAAAAAGAAGCAAGTCTTGTAATTCTCCTCTGAAAACAAATCCATCAACACTTATTTTTGAGAATTGTATTGTGCCCAACACTGAGTTAAATTGTATTGTAAGGCTCCATAGGGAACAAAAAAGAAGTATAAGATATAGTCTGTATTCTCAGGGAACTTAAAACCAGCTGGGGGAACACAACAAACACAAAAAACTATTTTTTGAAAACAATGTATAATGCAGGACTGAACTGTGTAGTCCAGATAACATGTACTACAGGAGTGCAGAGGGATGGGAGATCGAAGGGGATGGCAGTGCCCATAAGAACTGGGGCAAAGACAACGTTCTTCACCTTGCGTTCTTGACTAGTCTTTCTTGGCCTTCTCTGTAGTTGTGAAATCCTGGTATGAACCTTTCACATAGTTCAAACATTCTCAGCTTTGCAGGCGGCAGTGATGTCCTTCATATCACGTCATCTGAACGCCACTTCATCTTTATTGGCATGTATGGGAGGGACAAAACAATGGTATGCAAACACTGTCATGGGTACTTGCTTCAAGCCATGGGAAGTTTCATGCAAAACCAGTTTCTCAATAGGGCAAATGTTGTGTAAAGGTGTAAGAAGCTTGAGAAACTAGTTAAAGGCAAAGCCTGTCACAGCAAGAACCAGATTTGGATGGGGACACTTTCTTGTCTGTGTCAGCAATGGTCAGCTTGCGGCCCCTCACCTGCGGGGTGCCTCTGCTTAAGCACTTCTCCGACACCTTGGCCCACAGGCGACAGGACCATGTCCGATGTAGCAAGAACTCATTATCTCCAAATCCCTCTGCATCTGCCCACTCTCATAGGCCACTCTATTGATGAGAGACTCTAAGTCTGAAAAATTATTCCAGAATGCTGGATCCCTCCCCACCCTCAGACAACTAAATATGTGTCCCATTCTTCAAATTCCACCATAAACATAATCTGGGAATACCATCCCTAGAGATGATGTGAGATAATAAGGTAGCCTAGTAGATTTAATAGTCGCTATATATTTACTGTGTTTTCCAAAACAAGGCTGGACTGAGGAATATTTTCCAAACGAGTTGAAGACACAAAATGAATACACAGGAAACAGTAGCTAAGTGTACCTGACAGAATAATAGCATCAGTGCTAAATCAAGGGTAACTGGTTCAGAAAAGTTAGACATCGATAAGTACAGAAGTAATGAGAGAAAGTTTCACGGAGGCAAAGTTTAGGATAAGACCTTAAAGAATGGGAAGAATTTGGATTGGCAGGGAATAGTAATTATGATATTGTAGAAACGAGGAATACCACAATCAAAGGCAGGAAAAGTGGAAGATATATTCATAGAAAACCATGTATGAATGGTTTGGAGGAAGGGGGGCTTAGAATGTGCACAGCAAGAATTGACGGGAAGAAAGATCACATGGATAGGATGAATTGGTCAACAAACTTAGCAAACGTATGTTAAGTGCTGATTAGGTGTCAAGCAGGATACTCTTGCTGCATAATATCTTACACCTTTAAAGATTACAATGTGCCAGGCACTGTGTTAAGCACTTTACCTATATTATCTCATTTAATCATCACTACAGACCTATGAGGTATGCACTGTTAGTATCTCCATTTTACAGATGTAAATGATGAAGCCCAGAGAGGTTAAGGAACTTGCTCCAGGTCACTTAGTTGCCAAGTGGAAAAGCCTGGGTTTGAACAAAGTGAGTCTCAGCTCAAGCATGGGTTCTGAGCACAATGCTAAACTGCCTCCACACATATTATCTCATTAAATTCTCATAAACTTCCTTATGACATAGGCATTATTATCCCCATTTTGTAAATGAGGATTCAAGGCTCCAAGTGTCAGTGAATTACCCAAGGTCATTGTGCTGAGTACAGAGCTGGGATTTGAAATCAGGTCTACTGTCTGCAGGTCCCTTAAACTTTCCATCACAATATACTCACTTGGCAGAAGGGTTGTCTAGTATGGGATCAAATTAGGGGAAACTTTGACAGCCTGAGAAGAGCAAGAAGCCTATATGAGAGGAAAAGGGAAGAACTTCAGGGTTTTAAACAGACATGATTTGATTAATGAAGATTGGTCTGGCCTCAGCCTGTCACAGGGGATTGAAGCAGGGAAAGAGAAGACATGAGCACTAGGTGACGTTACAGCAGGTAAGGCCCTAGAAATGGGCATTGGGGGAGAGGAAAAGACAGAAAAAAGATCAATATTTGAAGGCAAACCTGCTCATTCCGGGGGCTGAATGGGCGAGAGTGATGAGAGAGGAGATCAAATCAAAGAGGACTTTGCTTCTGCATCTAAATGACTTAATGGACTATTGACAGGGACTCAGAGGTTATATGAGCAGCTGGCTTGTGGCAAAAAATGAAGGTTGTTTTTGAACATGTTGCAATCTGCTTGGCAGAACAATGACCAGTACATTCTGGAGGAAATGGCCAGAAGGGAGCCAGGGACGTGGGATTGGAGCTCAGGTAGACAGCTGTCAGTCACACCTGACAAACGCTCTACAAGGACTACTGAAGGGGCAGACCAGTCAGATCCCAAGGAAAATAGGTTTTTTAATAGTCAGAATAAGCCGGGAGTCAGCAGAGAATAAAAGTGAATAACAAAAGAGATTGGTCCCACGGGTCAAGACACGTAGTTAGGTCCAACGCAGAGATAAAAATTGAAAGGACACAGCAGCAGATGAGATCTCACCAGTGTCAAGGAGAAATGACCATGGGATAATTTCCTGTCCTGTTTCTGGTATTTTGGGGTGTTCCTCTATTGCAGGAGCCAAGCCCAGCTTAACTGGATGTGACCCTGTACTCTGACTCTGAACGGCAATCGGGAATCTCCCTAGCAGGGAGCACACAGTCTACATCGGCACAGGGAGAGAACTGAAGTTATCAAAAAGGGCCTCTCCAATGAATTGCACACTTTAAAATGGCTAAAATGATAAATGTTATATATATTTTACCGCAATAAAAAATGGGGGCCTATCTCCTGAAAATATGAACATCTATGGATCTCCCCAAATCTCCAAAAGCTCATCTAATTTAGCATGCCCTGGACCTCACTCTTTGTCAAAGATCTTGATTTCCTTGCCCAAGTTGGTGGCTGTGGTGCTCAGGGCTTGAAGGGACTTATGAAGCCACGGGTGCTGTGGCTACCTGGCTCCCATGTCCCTTCCAATCTGGAAAGAAAATGGAATAGTCAGTTGTGGTCAATTTGCAGTGGAAACTTCTCTTCTGGCCTTTCTGCTGCTCCCTCTGTCCTTTTTTCAGAACATTGAGAACATGATACATTGGCCAAAGCCCTACCCTCTGTGACCTCTTCTGCCTGACAGAATTAAGAAAGGGAGACGTAAAGCAACACAGCCAACACCTAGAAGAGACTCACCTGAGAAAGAACCTAGGAGTCCTGTAATTTCAGTTCTTCCTCATTGCCCCTTGGATACGCCCTTGGGCTTCTAGGGGCCCCTTAGAACTTCACAGAAATCACCTCCAAGCCTATATCCAATTCCGTTCCTGCTCAATATATAACCTATTCCTAGGTCAGGAGTCTTTCACAAACCAGGGCAACCCAAAGGGTCTCCTATACTCTTGAAAGTAGCAAGGTGGGGTTCCTCCTCATTTTATAAATGAGGAAACAGGGGTCCAGGATTATTGAGTGGTTTGCCCAAGCGCATACGCCTGGCTAATTGCAGAACGGGAAGGAGATACAGGCCTTCTGACCCACTCTCCAAATCTCTTTTAGCTAGACAAAGAGATCCCAACTGAAATATTTGGAATTCTATTTTTATTGAAGCTTTGCTTTTCTCAAAATTTAGTTTCTTTTACTGCCTTTTTCTCAAAAGATGTTTAAAATGCCTGGAAATGTCAATTAGGGGTCTAGAAGAGAATGGTAACAGCACTGATGGAGTAGGGAGGCTCATTGGTAACCCACAAAACCATCACAGACTGCCTATTATGCTGTGGCTAAAACTTGGATCCGCGCCCTCCCTCAGCCCTTGTACAGCAGAGCCTGGTAAGGGGCCCTGTGCTCTAGTGCTCTCTGGTTCTCTCTGTCACAACCCATGTATGTTGACCTTTGTGTCTGCGTCTGAAATCCTTGATTGCCAATGTCAACAGGCAGCCCCTTAGCTTGGGAGGGGCCCTCAAGGCTATGGCAAGATAGAAGAATGATAGTACAGCTCATCATAAATGTATTTATCAGGTAAGCTTCAGGAAAAACTGGTTGCTCAGGCTTGCCACCTCAAGCAAAACAGCTTTGTGTGAAGCTTGACATGGTGTGTATCTGTGGGTCAGTTCAGCACACAAAAGATTCTTTTTTTTTTTTTCTATTCTGTAGATCATTCAAGCTATAAAGTTAACCAGAGAAATGGATTATCTGTTTTCATCAAACCTATATTTCTTTTCTATGGTCATTTTCTGAAAATGCTGGAATTTAAGTCTAGAACTTTTAAGTCATAGAGTCATATACTCATAAAATAGTAGAGCTGTATGGGACTTGGAAATCACTAATCTAGCCCCTAATTTTGCAGATAAGGAAGCTGTGTTTTCCCATTAGTAGAATGGTGTGCTTTTATGTAGCCTAAGATTGTACTTATTTCTTTACAAGCTAAAATCGCTCTGTTGGCTCTCATGGCGCTGGTGGTTAGCCTAAATAAAACCCGTGGTATTTTTCATATAAACTACTGCTTAGCTAGACTTTCTGTATCCGGGGTTTATACAATAAATTTCTTAAAATTTTGTTCAGGAGTTTACATTTTCCCTTTCTATTCCATTTTGCTAGCTTTAACTCCATATTCCAGTCTATGACTTGCATTTTGGTTCTGTCTTAAGCTTTATAAGTGTTTGAAAAAGGGAAAGATCATTTGCTGGTGTTCACCTCACAGTGTACCTGCTATCTCATATTTAATAGCTAAATTGTTCTAAATAAAACCCTATTTATGAAAAGCATTTAACTTAGAATTCCCCCACCTAGTTTTTCAGGTCCTCAAGGAGGCTGGGTAACTTTTGTCGTTTTTTACATGAAGGAGCTCTAAAATGGGTCTTTCCTCCACGGGGCAGAATGATCTTGTTTAGCTTGTCCTATCAGGACTAGATGTGACTGACATAATGTGGTAAAAGGCCACCCTGTAAACTCCAGTGTCTGGAGGATTCTTTTTTATGTCCATTTCAATATGTGAATAGTTTATCATCCATTAGCTGCTGAAAACTGTAGGAGTCAAGAAATTTAGGAGTAGGGAGGAAAGATTTCCTAATTTCTTTAGTACTCTAACAGATATCTGCTGTATAGAAAAGGAGAATTAAGTTGACTAGAATATTTGTGATTGCTTTATGTATTGTAAGTAGCCAGAAACTTAAGAATTATCCCTGACTTCTTCCTGTCCTTCATCCCCCATATCTAGTAATAAGACTCACTATGTGCCACATATTGTGCTGAGTACTTTATAAGCCTGATTAATTTAATCCTTACAACAATTATTATGAGATCCTCACATCTCATTAAGATGAGAAGACTGGCACTTTTAAGGGATTAAATTACTTGCTTGAATCCACATACCTAGAATTGATGGAGCCAGATTACCACCCAAGCTATTGTAATTCCAGAGCCCAAATCTTACCCACTATAAGCATTAGTCCAGGCCCTCCAGGAGAGCTGCCAGACCTTATGAGACATAGAAAGAAGGAAGAAAGGAAGACCAGGAGGGAGGATGCCCGTGGACTTTAATAAGCAGAAGCATGGGTAGAGGGAAGACATAGCCAATGATAAACCACATAAGAATTAGAATTTGGCCAGAGTGACTGCAGTTACTAACATTCCAAATGTTTCTTTAGTACTTCTTGGTAAATCTCTCATTTTCCAAGACTGAAAAGTTGCATCTAGAACTAGATACATAGATGGAAAATACTTGATGTGTAAAAACAGAGGAAAAAACAGTGAACGAAGGCTAATTCAGAAACCCTAAGCTTACCTTGATTATAGGATGAGAAGTATGATGAACATGAGCTTGCTTTATCCACATCTAGCACAGGCTTAGTGTTTCCAGTTTTCAGTAGGTACTGCCTGCTTCTGTGCATTTTAAAGGATTCAGTATAGTGACTGAGTAAGCACTGGCACATTGTCAAGCAGTTTTCATTCAAAAGTTTATTTTGGGGAAGCACAAGGAATGACTTGTAATACATATGGACAAATCAGAAAAATAGATATGAGTAAAAATTGCACCACTAGCAATGTTGTTTACACTGCAATATTGGAAATGAAAACAACAATAAAATTAAATTGTCCTGGCCATTAAGAATCATTAAATTATCTTACCAGCCATTGTTGTTCTGTACAGAGTATACAATTAAAATTATTATTGGAACTTAAGTATTGATCATCTGGAAATATAAACATGAGAATAGAATAATGAAAGGAAATTAGTTCCATTAGATTTTAAAATGTACTCTAAAGCTACACTAATTAAAACAGTTGGTATAGTGCAGAAATAGACAGGCAGATCAAGGGAAAAACATAGACAGTGCAGAAATGGACCCACATGTAAACAAAATTAGTTTATGATAAAAGGAGCATTCCAAATCAGTAGGAAAAAATTCAGTATATAGTGTTGGCATAAATTATTCATTTTTTAGAAAAAATGAAAGTAGGTCCATATTTTTCTCTGCATATCAAAAATAAATCCTAGGTAGAGTAAAAAGAAATGTTAATATAAAAATGAAATAACTAAAGTACTAAAATAAAATAATGAATTTTTATATAATCTTGCATGAACAAGGCTTTTTATAAGTATAACATGAAACCCAGAAGTCATAAAGGAAAGATTAATAAATATTACTACTTAAAAATGGAAAGTTCTGAATAAAAAAATACAATCAACAAAGTCAAAGACAATCAACAGTCTGGGAGAAAAGTGGGCAACACATATGATACATATATAACTTCTAATTCCTTTAGTATAGATGGAACTTTAAGAAATCTGTAAGGCAAAGACCCACAAAGGAATGAGCAAAACAACATGAACTGATAGTTCACAGAAAAAGAAATATGAATGTACCCAACAAACATAAAAAATAATACCCAACCTCACTACTAATTCAAAAAATGCAAATTAAGGGCAGGGGTAGTGGCCCGTGCCTGTAATCCTAGCACTCTGGGAGGCCAAGGTGGGAGGATCATTTGAGGCTAGGTGTTCAAGACCAGCCTGAGCAAGACTGAGACCCTATCTCTAAAAAAAATAGAAAAATCAGCTGAACTCCCAGCTACCTGGGAGGTTGAGGCAGGAGGATCACTTGAACCCAGGAGTTTGAGGTTGCAGTGAGCTGTGATGAGGCCACTGCACTCTAGCCTGAGCAACAAAGTGAGACCCTGTCTCAAAAAAAAAAAAGCAAATTAAAATAACAATATGATACCATTTTTAACCTATCAAATTGACAAAGCTTTAAAAGTTTAATAACAAAACATGTTGGCTGGCAAGTGAGGAAACATGAACTATACAGGTGAAAGGACACATATTTGTAACTTTTTGGAAGAAAGCTTGACAATATTTTTCAAAAATTCAAGTGCACTTATACTTCATGTAGGGGTTCCTCTTCTAGGAATCTATCCTACAGATAAATGCACACAAGAACAGAAAGATGTATAATCAAGATTATGTATTTCTGCATTGTTTAATAGTAAAAATAAAAAGTAAAACAAGAAGTAAATTCGGAAAGAAAGGAAAGAAAAACCACAATAAAGGAAGGAAATAGTGGTCTACACTGTGATATGGAATAATATCCAATATGCATTTTTATTTTTATTTATTTATTTATTTTGAGACAGAGTCTCGCTCTGTCACCCCAGGTGGAGTGCAGTGGCGTCATCATAGCTCACTGTAACCTCAAACTTCTGGGTTCAAGCCATCCTCCTGCCTCAGCCTCCTGAGTACCTGGGACTAGAGGGATGCACTACCATGCCCAGCTTATTTTTCTATGTTTAGTAGAGATGGGGTCTTGCTGTTGCTCAGGCTGGTCTCAAACTCCTGAGTTCAAGTGATCCTCCAGCCTGGGCCTCCCAGAGTGCTAGAATTACAGGCGTGAGGCACCGCCCAGCCCTCCAATATACATTTTCAGTTGAAAAATATAGAACAGTGTGTATAATGTAATACTATTTGTGTAAAAATGAAAGGGAGATATCTATACTCCTTGTAGTGCATAGAAAACTTCTAGAAGGATATACAGTGGTTAACTCTGGAGAGTTCATCAGAGAGGTGGGGAAAGAGATTTTATTTTTCACCTTATAACTTTCTTTACTGTTTGAATGTTTTACCATGCGCATGTATTACTTTTGAAATAAAAAGCTACTTTTTTACTTTTGCAAATGAAAAAGATAAATTCAATTGGGTTAAGGAAAGTTTCTGTAGAGAACATGGACATTTTTTTCTTTTTCTTTTGTTAACTTTCTTAGATAATATTTTTTCAACTCTGTTGAATAAGTGGTAAGAGTCTAAATCCGATCTCACTGCCTGCCAATCTATTTGCCCATCCGTCAGTTCTTGGTGATAGGTATTAACAGGTATGGCCTGGAGAGATGAAGGGCCCTGAGAATTTCTAGTCTATTCTCTATATCCATTACAGGTATCAATCACCTTGCAAATAGACATAGTTCAGCAAATTTGAAAATAAAAGACTTCTCTAGAGTGAATTCCATGTCCTACTAACATTTTAAAAGTTAACAGTGTCCTGTCCCAGATATATTACAATAGATTGAGTTAAAATTTTGGATGAAGAAGGGAGGGAGTAAGATAATTTCTAGAATGTATATTGGGTACTGTCATATAGCTGCACTGCATATCTATGGGGACATCCCAACAGTTCCTTTGTCACTTGTTGCTTGTATTTGACAGAAAGAACCTGGAGAGGAATGAAGTCAGGACCTGTGGTCTGTGGTCCTGCAGTACCACCAGCATCTGACCAAGGGTGAAAGACTTATGTCAGAGTGTTTGTTCAGTCATCAGATATTGTAAGTGCTTAATATATGCTAGGCCCCTACACTCTACCATTCAATTTTGTATACCACACCAAAATATAACATACATTATGAATATGACATAATCTAGTGTAATAAAATATTCCAAAATACAATAAGAGGTACTGAGGAGCTGCCTGTATGTGAAAGAGCCAAGTTCTCCCAGATTTGTCACTCTCCTGCTTAAACCTTCAGTGACTCCCAAGTACCTTCACACTCCTAAGCTTGGCTTTCAAAGCGCTTCATCATCTATCACCTGCCTGCTTCTTTGCCTTTAGCTTTTGACACTGCTCTCGTCTCCTGAGATGCCTATATTATACCCAAACCTAATTATTTGCAGTTCCCCACTATAATTTCACAGAACCATGCCTTTGCAAATGTTGCTTTTCTTGCCTGCTTAAAAAACTTGTACTCATCCTTTAAGACCTGGCTCAGAAATCAGCCTTTCAGTAAGGACTTGCCTTAGTTCCTCTCTATATGTTAAGTGTACCTTTATTATCACACTTAATACACTATCCTGAAGTTATTCATTTACATGCTTAAAAGGTATGTAAATGAAATGTAAATAAATCCCCATTAGTGTGTCAGCTCTTTGAGGGTAGAGACCCCATCTAGTTAATCTTGGTATCTCTAGTGTGTATATCACAGTGTCTGGTGAGAAGGAGCAGCTCAGTACGTTTTGTAAGTGCATGGATGGATAAAAGAATGAATTAATCATACTATAGCTGAAAGATTTCTTTCTAGTTTGATATTTCTTAATATAGTGACAAATCTAGTAAAACTTGCATCTCTCTTGGACTCCATGTTGTCATACCCCAGCCCCAGCACAACAGACACTACTCATGGCATTATAGCGAGGTTCCTGTAACGATCCCTTGAGTGTCAACTGTGCAGTGGGTGCAGTCTTACACAGGGAAAGGTTAACCTTAAAATACACCAAGTCGCCAAGTATCTATCATTTAAATTTTAACAGTATACTTTTAAGCAGATGCTTGAGTATTTCTTCCTTCACATAGCTAGCATCTCTCCAAACAAGCTTAGATGGCAACCTGTTTTCTTGGGCGAATTGATTAATGGGGGCATTACTCATATGCCTGGTTGTATGACATTTCCAATAACACTGTCATTTTGTTTATGGAGTTTATGGTGGGTAAAAATACCCAGGAATTTACTACCAGTGGAGGGACCACCTGTTTGCTGAAAGCGTTAAAGAGGAAAAGCTGGGAGGCAGCTTCCTTGAAGAATGCTGAAAAAGGTCTAATTCTGTCACCAGCCCGCCCCCCAACAAACCGCCTCCCCCCAGTTTAGCAATAGCACCTGTGGAAACAAGAGAACATCCTTGCTGGGGACCTTAGCGCTTTGGTTGGCTGGGGATGGAGCTGCCCCACAGGCCCCTGGCGAAACTGCAGAAATAGCTCTTCCCAAGGCTAAAAGATAGCAGAAGAGTAAATGGGGGGTGGGGGGGAGAAGGGGAGGCCATGGAGCATTGCAGCAGTGGCAAGGAGAGAAGTAGATCTGTGTGGATTTAGGAGTAGAAACAAGGGACACAAGCATGAATGAGAAGAGGGATGGGGAGGGGTGCTGGGGGTGGGCAAGTGCAGCCAGCCTACAACTTCCACCTCACCTCCCATCTCACAGTGCAGGGGGAGGAAGGAGGTGTGATCTTGTCCTCTGGGAGCTAGGACTGGGCAGGAAGGTAACAAGCAAGGGCCTCACCTTCAGCAGCAAGAACAGAGCCAATTGCAGACAAATTCCGTGCTGAATGGGAAAGGAGGCTAAGGGAAACGCACCAGAAGGCCTGAAGTTTTCCAAAACAAAACAAAATGAAACAAACTGCAGAAAATCTTTAAGGATTAGGGAGACGCTAAGAAAGTCCGGGCTGATGATCAGAGTGCCAAACACCGTAGGAAGAGATCAACATTTCTTGCACAATCCTTAACTGCATGCATGTCAGCCAGCGCAAGGCCATCTTGAACTGGCAGCTATGCAATTCAAGAAGTTTATTTGAGGAAGGCAGCATTACTTAAGACAAAACAACTTCCTATTCTACTTTAGAAAAATACCTAGAGGACAGGGCTTAATGTAAAGAATATTGATAAAATACACACTGATATGTAGGTACTCCTGGTGAAAAGTAGAAGGAGGGTGTTGCTACTTTTGTGTTTTGAATCTCACTGCTGTGAGGGCAGCAGAGTGTCAGGACAGGCTGTAGCCCTAAACTCTCAGGACTTTAAAATTCCTATGCTACGTTATAAAATGATTCCTGTGACAGAATAGCTACTTGTATAAACTCTAAGTTCTGATAGTACCATTTTATTGGGGGAAACAGGTGTTTGTTTAAAGATCCAATTTTTTTAAAAAATTAAAGGAACAAAGATCAGTATATGTGTGGAAAATATGTATATACCTACACGAAGTTCCTAGAGATCACTGTGGTTATGTGTCCAAAAAGTTCCAGTAGAAGGCCCCAGAAAATGTTGGGCAGCACCAAGTCCAGAACAGAAATGAAAACAGAACATTTATTTCACTCAGATTAAAAAACAAGCAAGCAAACAAACAAGAAAGCAAAACTATGGTTCATCTACATATGGCAGATGGTACTGAGGCCATTCCGGTGACTGCCTCTAGAAAGAGAGATGATGGTCTCAGAAACTGCTCAGAAAAGACTAATGGAAAACTTTACAAGGGCCAGGTGTGGGGAAAGACCTTTTTAAAGCAGCGCCTTTCACCTTGCATAGGTAAAAGCTGAGAAATAACATGGTGTGAATCTATAAAAACCATAAACAGTAAGGATAGACTCAACCTGAGCCTGTTTATAAAATAAGGACGCAAGCGTGCCCTTTGAAACTTTTCTGAGATAAGTTTAGAATACATATTTTTATTTATTTTTTATTTTTGAGACAGGGTCTTGCTCTGTTGCCCAGGCTAGAGTACAGTGGTGTCATCATAGCTCACCCCAACCTCAAACTGCTGAGCTCAAATGATCCTCCTGCCTCAGCCTCCCAAGTAGCTGGCACTACAGGTGCACATCACCACGCCTGGCTAATTTTTGTAGAGATGGGGGTCTTGCTATGTTCCCCAGGCTGGTCTTGAACTCCTGGCCTCAAGTGATACTCCTGCCTCGGCCTCCCAAAGTGCTGGGATTACAGGTGTGAGCCACTGTGCTGGTCTAGAATGTATATATTTTAAAGGAATATTTTATGTAGCAAGCAAAAAAAATCTTTAAATGATTTGGACACACTTATGAATGATAGGCTACTAAGCAAAATTATGGTATTGAACTTTTAGGGATAATGTTAGTTAGAATAGCCATGGCCTCTACCAAAGGACTGCTGTTGGTGACAAAAACAGCATGTCAGACAGGTTAGCATCCAAGTGACAATACCTTTATTCCTATAAGATAAAATTCATACAAACATTATGGAAACTAAGTGGTGTAACTACTACTAATTTTGCAATTTATCACACAAGATAATAGGTGATGTATCATTCAGGCAACATTGTATTCAGCAAACAAGAATGACATTAACCACTTTCAGATTTAAACAAATGTTATGGAGAACAATTCTATGTATAAGCAGAAAGGTTTAAATATATATCCTACAACGGGCCGGGTGCCGTGGCTCATCCTGTAATCCCAACACTTTGGGAGGCCAAGGTGGGAGGGTTGCTTGAGGCCAGGAGTTCAAAACCAGCCTGGGCACCATAGCAAGACTCTGTCTCTACAAAAAACAGGAAAAATTAGCCAGGAGCAGTGGTGTGTGCTTGCAGTCCTAGGTACTCGGGAGACTAAGGCTGGAGGATTGCTTGAACCCAGGAGTTTGAGGCTGCAGTGAGCTATGATTGTGCCACTGCAGCCCAGCCTGGGTAGCAGAGTAAGACACTGTTTCTTAAAAAAAAAAAAAAATCCTATTATAGAAATCTTCCTATATAGATGAAGGAAGCCTTTTAAAGTTAAAGAAATTAAAAATATGCTTTTAAATTCTTAACCTAAATTTATAAATAATCAAAAGAATGAGTGAAGACATGTGACTGCTATATGATCTCAAATAGAAAAATCAGAATATCCATGATATTATAAAGTAAAGCCAGAATGAAAGAGTCAGAGATATTTACATCTAGCAATAGATAGCACCTAAGTAGAGGCACGAAATATTGTTAGCACTTAAATTCTTATAAATGTTGTTTGGGCTTTTTGAAAGTATCTTTGTGGTCATAAGTAGGTTTGATAGGATCCCAATGGTAAATTTTAATTTGCATTGTTTTTGTCAGAAATGGGGAAGATTGAAGCAAAAACTGGAATAGTTAAGGCTGTTTATAAAGTAAGAAATGATTCCTCTGTTGCTTTCGTGAAAGTCTCCAGGTACCAAAAACATACTTCCTCCTGAATGACCCAGGATTCCTGTCTTTTGCTCCTTAAAAATAAAAGGTCCAGAAGAGGAGCGCGGTCAGATTTTCATTTAGCAAAAACTTTGGGTTTACCAAACCTTACACTGGAAACAACCACCTCAAAAGTGAATTTTGAAAGAAGAAAGCTGCTTTTAAAAAAAGGCTTTCAAGCTATAAATGCTGAGTTTTTTGACCTGCTCTATAACATGTGCCACAGTAAGGTTAGACATCTTTAGGTCTGAGTCAGTAAATGAAAATGTGCCTGACCCATGTGTGTCTATTGGGTAAATCCTCAGGAGAATTGTGAAAGACGGTACCTGATCACTTGTTCTTCTGCAGCTCTCTCCTACCTCCCCCACCCTACCCCCCACAGGCATTCAGTGTCTATTTGCTGCTCTTTAAATGCTCAAAGCATAACCATAGCAATCAGATCTACCCAGATCTTCCCCCTCTTATAACACCTATCCTTCAGAACTGTGTATTCCTCTTTTCTTCCCTATATAAACCCCATATTAAATGAATCTTTAGGGAGCAGGTAAGAAAAGAAGCATATTCATACTAAAAGGTAAATAGTGATGCTTGGCAAGCCATCTCTTACAAAGGGTAGTTCAGTTTTAAACAGCTGCTTATTGGCCAAATAAATAAATTTTCTATTTTTTCCTCAAATAAGGGCACATTTTATTCTTTCCCACTGGGTTAGGTATGTATATGGCTTAGGAATAGCGACTGTATTTTAAGTAGAAAATGGTAGTTAGGACAGTATAAAGAACAGCTGTTGTTGAGTTTGAGGGGAAACTTTTAGTATGTTGGTGAAGGGGAAGAGGTGAGGGAAAGTTTGAACATGGAAGGTTTTAGTTCCTTGAGCTTCATTTTCTCTTCCTTATTTTTATGCTGATTGGGTCTCTTTTCCTCCCCTGTCAACAGACTGTTTCAGTACTTCTTGGCTTTATTTATTTATTTTGCTCCTGCTGACAAGCTGGAGGCTGAGTTATGTGGTCACTCTGAAAATGTTCCTTTGACTCTTGCCTCTGAACTTTCTAGCCAATGCAGAGAGTAAATAGGTACTGTGCTGTATGCAAATGTAGGCATATTTGTCCGTGTAGGCCAAAGGGGGAGAGGCATGTTGCAAAATGCCTTTAGAACAAAAACAAACTTTTTAGATGGAATATTTTATAGCCTCATGAAAATAAGCTAAAGTTTCAGAAAACAAAAAGTACAGAGGAATACTTATCTATAAAATAAATTGGGAAAAAAAAACCACACACAAAACAAAACATGACTAATACTTCAACAGTGAGTTCACCTCAAGCATCTCATGAATTTCACATGAGCCACCCACTTTTCTCTGTACCTCCGAAGATTACCACATCAGCAGCAATAATACTCTGTTGTTCAAGTGCTGGATTTCCATATCAACGTAGCCATGGCATTCCTGAATGTAGAATATTGTACTGCTTGCCTCGTTTGTGGTTTCTATAATAAGGTTAATTTTTGTTCCCTTACCCTCCTCACTTAATCTCATGCCACCCGCTACCTCTCTTCAATCAGTGGTTTGTTTTTTTCTTTGAATAGTTTTCCTCCTTTCCTTTCTTGGTCTCTGTGTCATGATTTGAACTATCTGCAAATTCACTGTACAAACCATGCTGCCTTTTAAAATCCTTATCACTCAGCCACAGACGATCAACTCTTTGAAAAGACAAGCTGGGGACAGAAAAGTAATGAATGGTCATTTCTGGGAGGACTCTGGGATATCTTCTTCCCCAAGTTTATGGTGTGCAGTAAGGTGGGTCAGAAGTTACTATGGGAGATTTCATGGCCCCCTTGGTCTCTGCCTTGGTAGGCCTTTTAAAAAATTATTGCTATTTCTAGATTGTATTGGAGATGGGTCTAGCAAAAATTTCCATGCCAGAATTGCATCAAATATTTTTCATTTCCAGTGGCAGTTTGGAAAGAGCTGGGCAATTTTTAAATTTTCAGACTCGTATGTGTCAAACTAAATGGAAAGTCAGCTGGAGCCTAACAAGCTATTTTAATGAGCTTCCTTTCTCTCTGATGTTCCCCAGGAGATATGAGCCCAAACAGACCCATGTGGCCCATGGAGTAACATGATCATCTTGGCTCTGTTTAGACACCTGTGCTTTTAGCCTAGCGGTAAGGGGAACAGGAGAAAGAGAGAGAGATGAATAGAGGGAGAGAGAGATGAGGGCATGGAGGGCATGAGAACTAGTAGGAGCGGGTGTGGACCATACTACTTAGGAAGTCACTACAAGAAACTCGATAGCAGCAGCAGAGGCTTGATGCAACATAGGCCAACAGTGCCTCTATGTGGGGTGTCTGAGAGTATATGAAATATGTTTGTGTGATGGGGAGGGAGGAGAAATATATGCATTTTTTAAAGGAATTGCATGCCTTGGAGGTTCCTTTTGAGAAGATGGTATAGGAAGACAAGATGGAGAACCATGGATACAGAGTGTGCCCAGGACCCTGAGAGCACATTCTTCTAAACTTCTCCCAAATGCTTTAAAAAAATCTGTTTGCTATGCTCACTCTTCTTTTATCCCCAATCAGTCTAATGCTTGGTTCTCCCTACTCACCATAAACACCCCTTTAATGTCAACTTATCAGCACATAGATATTAAACTCGGTCTGTATTATTTTTCACCAGATGCCCTGTTTAGTGAGTGATCTTAGTCTTATGTATGTGTGTATTTCCCCCTCCTGCATGATAAAGTCCTTGAGGATTTATACTGTACTTACAAAAGCTAATATACCCTCTTGTTCTCTCTTCATCTCTTTGTTACCAATTCTGGGTACTTCTCAGCAAATGTTTAACATATGACTGTACGATACTTATTCACAAGATTTTCTTCCCTTTACAAAGTCTCTTATGATGGGATTAGAATTCATTTTTATAAATTAAAATTTGTTTATTATTTAAAGCATTTCCATAATTTTTTAGAGTAGGTTTACGTATAGTTTTTTAATTTTTAAATTCCTATTTTGTGTAATATTTCAAACGTACAGAAAAAAACAATACAACATACATTCCGTACCTACCAACACCAGCCTTATATTTGCTTCACCTCTTTGAAAGTAAAAGGTAACTATACAGCTAACTACCCAAGACCTTTGACATACTATTCCTCTCCCTTGAGATAACCACTGTCCGGAAGCCAGTTGTGTATACTTCCTCTGTGTGTTTTCAGGTTCCACCACATGGTTCAAAAGGTCTTAGTCCTCCCTCCTGAGGGGCTGGCGATTGGGCCTGAGTGCTTCTCCCACACAGCCCAGCATGGCCATCCTGGTGCCTCCCAAAGGCGCAAGGACGGATGAATAAGCAGCATTGCAGAGGGCTGGGTGAATTTTTGTTGGTGGAGACACTATCTTTAAGGCAGCTGGGGATGCATGAAGAGAGAGGCAGGAAAGGAATTTCCACTCCTAAGAGGGCTTAGCAGTAACAAGGGCGTGGCTGGACCCAGGATGAGAAGGAGGCGCCCTGGGGTGGAAAGCAAGAGCTGCTCCAGCAGAGACTTTTGTCTCCTGATGGCCAGAGAGGACAGGGCTGGCATCTCTTGGCCGCCAGGAATGCAGTTTGGGGATTGCTAGTGCACCCCAGGCTGGGCTCCGACCATGTAACCCCTCCACCCCCTCCGCAGGTCAGACCCCTTCCCAGCTGCACCACCTGGCTGGGCATTTACATAGAGGAACTGACCTGCTTTAGTTCTCTGAAGCGATGTATAGATGGGACGGAGACCATTCAACTTTCCTGTTATTACTCCTCCTCAGTTTAGAGTTGCCACATAAAATAGAGGATGCCCAGTTACATTTGATTTTCAGATAAACAACGAATAATTTTTTTTAGTAAAAGTATGTCTGAAATATTGCATGGGACATACTTATACTAAAAAGGTATTTATTGTTTATCTGACATTCAAACGTAACTGGGTGACTTGTATACTTATTGCTAAATCTGGGAACTCTACCTCACTTGAATTTTGTAAGGGTTAGCAAAGCACTTCAGGAGTCTTTGAAAAAGTGTGAGCCAAAGGGCTGTTCAGGCATACCATTAACAAACACAATCTTTGTCAAGTTCTCAAAGACCTAAGGTAGGCTAAAATAATAACAACAACAAAGACAAGCTCACTGACTTTATTAAGTGAGGAGAACACGGGCACTCTTTTTTTAAATAACTTTATTGACATATAATTCACTCACTTACAGTGGTTTAGCCACAATTAAACCACAATTCAGTGGTTTTTAGTATATTGACTTATGCAACCATCACCCAAATCAATTCGAGATCATTTTCATCACCTCAGAAAGAAACCCAGTACCCATTAACAGTCATTCTCCATTCCAGGCCCCCTCCTTCCCTGCCATTCCTCAACCCTAGCCCTTGGCAACCACTAGAGGACTTTTTCTCTCTTCAGATGTGCCTGTTCTGGACATTTCATTATAAATAGAATCACACAATATATGGCCTTTTGTGTCTGGCTTCTTTCACTTAACACAAACGTTTTCAAGGTCCAAACACATTGTAGTGTGTATCTGTACTTCATTCTTTTTTAAAATTAATTCATTATTTTAGACAGGGTCTTGCTCTGTTGCCCAGGCTGGAGTGTAGTGGTGTGATCATAGCTCCCTGCAACCTCAAACTCCTGGGCTCAAGCGATCCTCCTGCCTCAGCAATCCAGGTAGTTGGGACTACAGGGGCACGCCACCATGCCGGCTAATTTTTGTTTTGGGTTTTTTTTTCTTGTAGAGACGGGGTCTAGCTCTTACTCAGGCTGGTCTCTAACTCCGGAGCTCAAGCGATCCTCCCGCCTGGGCCTCGCAGAGTGCTAGGATTACAGGTGTGAGCCACAGCGCCCGGCCTGTACTTCATTCTTTTTTATGGCTGAATAATATTTCTTTGTATGTATATTCCACAATTAGTTTATCCATTCATCCGCTGATGGACATTTGGGTTGTTTCCACTTTTTGACTATCAGGAATAATGTGCTAGGAGAAAACATTTGTGTACAAGTTTTTGTGTAGTCATACGTTAGCATTTATCTTGGGGATACACCTAGGCGTGGCCAATATTCTCAGGAGCCGCCAAATTGTTTCCCAAAGCAGATGCACCATTTTACATTCTCAGTTTCTGTTTCTTTAAATAAAGAACCTTTAGGGTTTCCCTAGCGTCCCAGAGGAGGACCTGCTCCCAGGGTACCACCTTCAGGGCTCCCGCCGCAGGGCCCCAAACTCCCTCCTGTCCCCGCCAGGCCGCGGGCACTCGGGCACCAGAACACCAGATCTGGCGTCCGCGGGGCCTCCCGCCGCCTCGCCTCCTCAGCGCCTTCGGGCAAAAGAAAACAGCCGCCCCCTCGCTGAGGCTGTGTGGACATTGTAGTTCTCTTTCCAGTCGGCTGCGCAGAGACTGCGACGAGGAAAACTACAACCCCCAGAATGCCGCGGTGCTATGGTGGCCGAAGAGGCCACCGCGTGCTGCGCTCCCGCCCACTCTCCGGTCTCGGCCGCTCGCCAGGGCGTCTGTAAACACACCCAGAGACTGTCATGGAGGGGGAGGAGGAGGCGGCGGCGGCGAACGGAGGCGATTGGGGCCGCCTCCAGGGTCCGCTCTGCCATTCCTGAACTGGTCCCTCGTCCCCGTGACTGTGGCATCAGGGACGCGAACTGTTAGGCGAGAGGAGGAGGCAGTCAGAACCATATCCCCTTCTTCCCCGGGGCGGGGGCCGGGCCGGGCCGGCTGAGCCGGGGGAGGGCCCGGGGAGGGAGTGCCTGGCCGGGCCAGCTAGTCTGCCGAGATGGATGACAGTAAGGTAAGTCTTGTGGTTTGCACGCGCAGCTGCCGCCGCCGCCTGCTTGTCGCTAAAAGCTAGTCTTGCCGCTGAGCCTCAGCTAAGTAGTCCATGCCAACACCCCAAAACACCTGCCTTAGACATCCCCGCGCCTCTCCAGTTCTTGCCTGATGGTAACCCAGCCAGGAATTCAAGGAACACCGGGGCTGCGTTTATCCAGGAAGGGCCCTCTTCTCTGGAAATTTTTCACTCCCAGGGCAACCCTGTTTGCCAGCTTTTCCAGGTAGTGCGAAGCCCAGTCCTTGACTTACCTATCAAGATAAGTGAAGAAACTACTGTGCTTTTTCTTTTTGCGCTCTTTTGCTCCCTGCCCGTCTGTCTCCAGTTTGAGGACCTTAATTAGTGCACCCAGGACCAGCCCTATTCCCCTAGACGATTCCCCTTTCTTCTCTCAGGCTCCCTCACTCAATGCCCCATTCATATAATCAGTTCACTCCCCCAACACCCGCCCCCCCAGCCATTTTCTTGTGGTTGGTTGGAACGCTCTGCTAAGCTCCTGTTGCTATTCCGCCCGAGGAATCTAACCTCCTCTAGAAAGCCTTCTGTAAGAAAAGTAGTGAATTTCTTCTTGTTAATCTATCTCAATATTCCATCACCATCTCACTTTCCCTATCCAAATCCCTTAGCTTTATGATTGTAATAGATAATGTTCATTATTGGTTAATTAATATAGGTTATATATAACCTTTCTGTCTTTATATCTACCCACATTAGTGTTGTTTAGTTTTATTTCGAGAAGATTGGGATGGTCAGGGATTCGCTTATTGATGTTTTAGGATGTTTAGGAATTGGACTTATAAGTTTTGCCGATTTTTAAAGTAAAAATCAGTTCTTCCCTGTTCTTTCCGGAGTCTTATTTTCCACAATCTCTGGCATACTCCTCATGATAGCTTTTTCCTTTGGGTGCTCTTTTTGCCTCTACTAATCAGTAAAACTTTGCTCCTGCAAAGTTTTTGTTTCACACATCCTCAGAGAGATTGAAAAAATTTCCACCTTCTCTGTGCTCCTTGTTTTATTCTTCATTGTCTTCTCTTCCTCTTCGTGCAGAAGGCTCTGAGAAAAGTGATAGAAGGGAAAGCCCCAGTGCAGTACTTTGGAATTGGGACTCACCTAGAAGAACAGATTGCTTGTGAAGTAGCAACTCCTTCCTAATAGGAAGTGGTATTTCCAAGACAGAAGGGCATTTCTGAAAATTCTCTGGAAAAATCAGAAAATAATTTTTCATAAAAGTCTTTGCTAGCTTGATCTTTCAATGTTAATTTTGAAATTAAATCTAAATACTGTATCTATTATCTTTCCCAGAAAATAATGTTATGGCTGTTTAAGGATGCTAGAAGAACATATTGTTCTTTATTTTCCTTCTTGAGATTCTCAAAGCATATTCCATCTAATTTTCAGTTTCCTTTGTAGACCTTTGAAACATTTGACAACTTCTGAAAGTCTTCAATAGTCTCAAATTAAGTTCAAGAAAAATACATATGATTTTGGGTTATTTTACTTACCTATAAGATCACATAGGAGTTATTTTTAAAACTAGCAGTCTGGTGCAGGAGGGGAAGTTGTTTTGCCTAAAAGAGTGAAGTTAAGTTTTGAGGGTAGGCCATCCATAACTTACTTCCAATAAGGTACACAGGCAAGCAAAATGAATTCACCTCTCATTCTTTATTAATTTGTTGTTTTTATGAGAGTATTTAAAAAATCAGCAGTTTTTAAACTCTTAATGATTATCAAAAAGAAGATTCATTTCCAATGTCTCTGGATGGATAGTGCCTCTGGAGTACATTACTTTCACTTTGAATGCATGCTGTAGTTGTGGGTGAGTAATATTTAAACGTCATATACGGCAAGAGTGGACTACTCCCTTCAACAGCCAGGTGATGTGACCCAGCCCTAAGTAAGGCTTTGGCAGCTCCCAGCCCTGCCTTCCTCTGTGCCCTAGTTGTTATAATCCGACGAAATTGTATTGTCCTCTTAGTGTGTACAGACATACACACAAATCACACTTTTCCCTCACATTATGTATAAGTCACAGAGTGTCTGGTTCCATTTTCTTCAGTATAAGGGGAGGTGAGGGTTGAGACTTGGAACTATGGTGGCTGTGCCAGTGAGAGCATAAAGGATGACAAACTGGCTGACAACAAGGCCTGGGAAACAGGAAGAGGACAACGTGGGCAGGAGCAGCAGTTACAGAAAGGTAGTGTTTGAATGAGCTGGTCAGGAAACAGATGATGATGGTGTGAGGGCCTCCCTTTATAAAGATTCCGTATTATGAGTTGTTTTCACCAGTAGCAATAAATGAGTTTGCCAAGGAGTTCTCCACACTGTCATCTAGCCTCCTGGAGTAAGAGCAGGACAGATTTGAATGGAGGTATAGCTTTGCTTCCCAAGCATCTCACAGTGCACCTACTACAGCATAAAGTACTAGTTAATAGTGATTAAACTGAATTGGAACAGGGTGATATTAAGGAGATTGCTCTGATGTACCTGGGCTTTATTAATCAATGTGTTCCAGTTGAACAAACCAGCCAGAGCATACACACAATAGCAAATGGGAAAAATAAAGCAAGACATAGATTGGGCATCTAAAAGTGGGGGCTTAGGAAAGTGCTAAGTAGCAGACCTCAAATACTGAGTAAATCTCCTGTTAGGCTAATTGGGAAGGTAAAAATCTTGGTTAAATTTTTTAACCTTTTGGAGCCTCCCTTTCCTTACCTGTTTATTTGTTGTTGTTGTTTTTTTTTTTTTTGGAGACAGTCTCACTGCAACCTCAAACTCCTGGGCTCAAGCAATCCTCCTGCCTCAGCCTCCTGAGTAGCTAGGACTACAGGTGCATACCATCACACCTGGCTAATTTTCCTATTTTTTGTAGAAATGGGGTCTCACTCTTGCTCAGGCTGGTCTCAAACTCCTGACCTCAAGTGATCCTCCCGCCTCAGCCTCCCAGAGTGCTAGGATTACAGGCGTGAGCACCTGGCCTCCTTATCTGTTAAATGTGGCCAATACCTTCTTTGCAGGCTTAGTGAGAATTAGAAGTGATGCATATAAAGCATCTAGCACAGAACCTAACACATAGTAGGCTCTCAAGAAATGTTATCATTATTATATTACCTAGCAGTGACTCCCATGGGCCTTAGCACAGTATAGTAGGTACCTCATATGCTCATTTTAGTAATTCTTAAGTGTATGCTGCTGTATAACATTTGCAGCCATGTTTATACCAGCACTACCCTTTGCTCTTGACTGTGCCTCAAATGAGACAGGGGGAGTGGGATGGGACACAAAATGAACTTAAGCTCTGTCCTTAGCTGTTAGATGGTGTGAAAAAGGTAGTCTTCTGACCCCACCTGCATGTCCACCACTAGGAAAAAGTGCTTGTTTTTATAAAAGCCTCTTCTCCTTGACCTGTTGTGTTCAATTACAAAGAAAATAGAAATGTGTTGTTTTCAGAGGCTTTGATCATAGAGGTTCTTCTTTTTAATTTTATGTTTGACTTATATGTCTATCGAATGAACACATGAATAAATTGAAATATCCCAAACCAGATGTGTTCCTGCAACAGACTTTAAACTGGCAAAAGACCACCATACTATATTGCCCAGCCTGACAGTTTAAGACATCAAGTTCCAGTTGAGGGACTGATGAGAAAGTGGACCAGCTACTGGCCACAATATGCTAATATGGGCTACTGTTTCCCTCCATACTTCCTTTCCACCTTGTCCTACACACGATTATCTAGAAATGAGGTTTCTTACACCTTCCTTACCCCTTACACCCTCCCTGTCCCCCGCCAAAGTCTTCTAACCATTTCTGAGTAGTGCTTGTTCTTAAAAAATTTTTAACTTGACCAAAAAAATCTCTTCGACATTCCCAGACCTATCCTTTGGCCCCTTAGCCATCCTCTGCTACAGTTGGAACGACCCTTCTGGGGCAGTGCCACACAGCCCAGACATTCTCTGCTTTTCTGTCCTCTTACTTCATCATCTCTTTCCTCAAGACCAACTCATCTACTAAACAAATCTCTAATAGTAGATATTAATGTATCTTCCTTTCCTGTCTAGATTACATGCACATTTTAACTTGGGAACCTCTATAGATAGTTTAAAAGCCAAGGAATAATTTAAATTTTAAATAATCTTGTTTAAAACCTAAACCTAAGTTTAAATAACCTTATTAAGAATGTTTTGCTCTCTAAAGCTTTCAGAAAAGTTCGTTACTTTATTTATTCATTAATTCATCAAACATCTGTTGGACACCTAATATGTCCCAAGTATTGTGCTAGGCAGTAGAGATACAAAGGTGATGAAGAGTTTGTAACTATTCTTGGGGAGTTCACATTTCGGTGGGTGAGGCAAACAAATAGAAAAGTGATTACAATATCATGAGGTAAAAAGTGAGGGCAATAGAGGCAAAGTGCTTTTGGGGCACTAAGAATGGGTGCCTAACTGTCAATGTCAGACATGGGTCACAGAGTAGGAATGAATCTTTAAAGAAGAATAAGAGTACCCCCCCCAAAACAGGAAAGATGGAATATCCTATACTAAAGCATATCACACAGTAAAATAAGTATTTTGGTACAGCTGGAGCAGGGATTGACAAACTTTCTGTAAAGGGCCAGATAGTAAATATTTTTGGACCATATGGTCTCTGTTGGAATTATTTGACTCTGCCATTGTATCACAAAAGCAGCCATAGGCAGAATGTAATGAATGGGCATGGCTGTGTTCCAGTAAAACTTTATTTGCAGAAACAGGTGGCAGGCTGTATTTGGCTTGCCAGCAGTGTGGTAACTTACCGACCCCTGAGCTACAGCATAAGGCACAAGTAGAGGTGTAGTCAGAGATAAAGGTGGAAAGATAATCAGGGGCCAGAGTACCATATGCCTGGTAAACTAGGCTAAGAAATTTGGGTCCGTATTTTTCAAAGTATGGAAGATACCTACTGAATCAGATCTCTGGGGATAAGGCCTGGGAATTTGAATTTTAACAGGCTCCCCAGTTAAGTGGCTCATTGGCTTATAGAAGTTCAAAAACCAAGGCCATAACTGTTGGGGAGCCATTGAAGGATTTTAAAGGAGAGGTGACAAAATCAAATTTATGTTTTTGAAGAAAAAATGCTAATGGCTATATGGAGAATGGATTAGGCTGAAGATGTAGGAACTGGGACAAGACTAGAGGCAGATGGTCCAATTGTGAAAGAACAAGGGTTTTGGCATAGCATATGACCTGAGTGCAAATCTCATTTCCACCCTTTTAAACTGTTAGGATTTTGGACAGATTATTTAATCTCTTCAGAATTTACTTTCTTCACATAGAGATTGGGTGTGTTAATAAGGACCTTATTGAGTTATTGTGAGAATTAAATGTGATACATATGTGAGCCCCTACCAAAAGAACTTGGTACCTTATGAGTTCTCAATAAATGCTGGTCCTTTCTGACTCCTTACCAGTGTGATTAGATTGTTCAGAAGAAAGGCCTGCACTGAAGACCACATTAGACACTATAAAATGTAGGTTGCAGTTGATGCAGCATGCATAAAATCCCTCAAGGATAAAGACTTTGGAGAGAAGAAAGAGCTAAAGAGACAGAGCTCCAGAAAACTCTCAAATGATCAGAAAAGACTGAAGAATAGGACTCAGCAAAATAAATTGAAAAAGAGGTCAGTGATGTAGGAGAACCAGAAGAAAGGGCTGTTATGCCATCTGTCTAAGGGTGGTGAGATTTTTAAAAGGGGACTTAGTCTACAATGTGAGATGCTACTAAAAAAGTCAAATAAAATAAGTAGTAGGCCCAGCGCAGTGGCTCGCACCTATAATCCTAGCACTCTGGGAGGCGGAGGCGGGTGGATTGCTTGAGCACAGGAGTTTGAGACGAGCCTGAGAAAGAGCGAGACCCCGTCTCTACAAAAAACAGAAAAATTAGCTGGGCGTGGTGGTGGGCGCCTGTAGTCCCAGCTATTCAGGAGGGTGAGGCAGGTGGATCGCTTGAGCCCAGGAGTTGGAGGTTGTAGTGAGCTGTGATGACACCGTTACATTCCAGCCGGGTGGCAAGAGTGAGACTCTGCTTTAAAAAAATTAATTAATGAATTAATTAAGTAGTGAAAAAGTATCCATCGGACTTGAAAAATAGGAGGTTGTCTACAAACCTAGCAAGAGCAGTTTCAATGGAGAAATGGGGCGGAAGCCAGAATGTATCGGTTGGGGAAGAGGTAGGTGTAGACCATCTTACTGAGTCAGTTTATAGCAGTTTCAGGATTGCTAAAATATGTGTAATACTATGTTTAGATGAAGTTATACTTAGCTCTAGCTTGAAATAATAATAAAAAATAAAAGATTAATAGCAGTTGTGGGGCTAGGGGAAGGTCTAGGGTTTGAGAGGAGAGGCAGGAGTCAACTCTCAGTTTAGATGCCTACTTGATCTTCTTTCCCCTTCTGTTGACTAGAAAAACTGGCAGGAAGGTTAGCAGCAGGAAAAGTGATTAGACTTTCTCGCTTTCTGAAGATCTGGTAAATAAGAGAAAAAGCCTAACCCCCCTAGCTATGAAGGAAGTTATGGGATCCTTAGCACTAATACTACTTTATTTTTTTTATTTTTTTATTATTTATTTATTTATTTATTTAAATTAAAGTGGCAAAGAGCATTGGCTAGGCACATTCATATCTCTAATTTTTCTTTCCTTCTTTCTTTCTTTCTTTTTTTTTTTTAAATAGAGATGGGGGTCTCACTATGTCGTCAGGCTGGTCTTGAACTCCTGGCCTCAAGCAATCCTACTGCCTCAGCCTCCCACAATGCTGGGATTCAAGGTGTGAGCTACCACACTTGGTTTTCTTATTTTTCTTTAATCAATGGGAAATAACTTTTCACTTTATGTTTTTAAGAGAACGGCAAAACAAGCCCTTTTGCTTTTTCCTGAGGCTGCTGGTACTACTTCGTGTAAATACAATAGTTCTCTTAGACTTAACAATTTGAAACTTTTATGAGTTGCCTTAAGAATTAGAGCATCAGGATGTAAATAAGTGCAAAAAGTATGGTGAAATAATAAGAGTTCTTAGTTGGTTTTTCAGATTTTATATCCCTATGAAGAAGCTTTTCAATTTTTTAACAACTATGTAAGTTGTTGTTGATGGTGGTAGTGCTATCAATTTAAATCACTTTCAAAATATTGCTAATTTTTCTTTTCATTTATTCATTAAATTATCAGTCTTTTTTTTTTTTTTGAGACATGGTCTCACTCTCTTGTCCTGGCTAGAGTGCAGTGGTGTCATCATAGCTGACTGCAACCTCAAACTCCTGGGTTCAAGGGCTCCTCCTGCCTCAGCCTCCTGAGTAGCTGGGACTACAGGCGCACACCACCACACCCGGATAATTTTTTTTTTTTTTTAAATTTTTTGTCTCACTATGTTGCTCAGGCTGGTCTCAAACTCCTGGCATCAAGTGATCCTCCTGCCTTGGCTTCCCAAAGTGCTAGGATTACAGGTGTGAGCTACCACGTCCGGCCAAATTATCACTTTTAATAAATGCTTCTTAAATGCCTGGCTCTGTGCTAGATACTGTGGGTGTTGCAAAAGAAGTAGAAAACAGCCTCTGTGCTTGAGAAGCTCACAGTACTCGGAGATAGAACTTAAATATGCAAAGACACTTAAAAAAACAATATAACGATTCAGTGTGATATCAACTCTGTGTTCCAGAAATTTGGAGAAGAAAAGTGATGGATGGGCAGAAGGTGGTTGTCAGCGAAAGCTTCTGAGCAAAAGGGCTAGAGCTGATCTTAACAAAAGAAAATATAGGATCTGCCTTTTTGGATGGGGGGGAGATAGAGGGAAAAACAGTTATAGAAATGGTGGGTAAGGGTAAAAATGCAGGGATGTGGTTCAGGCCAGAAATCTCTAAGGAGACTGGCATGACTTGATATGGAGGATGCCTCTTGGGAATAGTGAAAGAGAAGATTGGCTTGATGAGAGAGAGCGTGGGTGGAGTGGGCCAGATTGTGGCCCCTAAAAATGTCCGTGTCCTAATCCCTGGAACTTTGTGATGATCACCTTATATGGGAAAAAATTGAATATTACCTTAATATGGCAAAATATGTGATTAAGAATTTTGAGAGGAGGAATTTATCCTCAGTTATCTAGGTGGACCCTAAATCCAGTGACAAGTGTCCCCAAAGGAATGAGGCAGAAGGAGCTTTGACAGACAGATGAGGAGGCAGATTAGAGTGATGTGGCCACAAATCAAGAGTCAGGAATGCTAACAGCCACCAGAACCTGGAAAAGGCAAGGAATGGATTCTCCCCTAGGGCCTCAAAAGGGCGTGCAGCCTTGCCAGACTTCTGTCCTTCAGAACTGGAGGATAAATTTCTCTTGCTTTAAGCTTCCACATTTGTGGTAATTTGTTACAACAGCCCCGAGAAACTATTAATAATATACTGGATATGATGACTTAGCAGTGCTGAGCCAGGGGTCTTCTCTTGAGCTCGAGGGTGTCGTGGCCAAGGGCTGTTAAAGAAAATTTATTCTGTCTGTAATGATCAGATGTTACTTTTTTTTTTTACAGTGAAGAAAAACACACTAAAGTTATTTTCATAAGCTGAAAATGAAAAGAAAGGTTAATTTGGCAGCTCTTTGCAAGATGGATTGACTAGGGAAGTAGGGATGGAAAAGGAGAGATGGCGGAGACTTACTGGGAATCTCTTGTAATAATCTGTGAGTAGAGCCCTGACTAGTGTTGAAGTAGTAGGAATGGAGAGGAAGAGAGAAATAGAGATTTTATAAAGGAATACATTGGCATGACTTCAATAGGTGGGCCTGGAGAGTCACAATAGTAGAGGGAAACTTCAAGGAGGTGTAAAATGAAAAAGTTTGTTAGTTAACCTCCTCACCACCCTCCTTAATCAGGTGCCTAATGTCAAAGTGAGTTGGATTAAATGAATGACTATACAGCTTTAATACAGCAGTGCATTTAAAGCACTTGTCTGTTTTAGAACCTTTTCAGGGAATTATATGATCAAGTTAATGATCCTACCTGAGAATGTGGACAGGACGAGGCATGCTTGCTGTTATGAGTTGCTATGATACAAATCTGGGGACTTGGGTTTTAGTCCCTACTCTGACATTAAAAGTCTCTGGACGAAAATTTTGTCATCTATGAAATGAAGAGATCACATATGCATATCTGTGTGTGTATATACATGTGTATACACATCCCTTTGCCACCAGCATTCCTGTATATAATGATATCCTGCTCTCTGTAATGTTATTGTTTATTTCATGTCAGCTTCTTTCCACTAGTCTAAATGAATTAAGGGTAAGTATCCTATCGTCTTATATTTATATTCCAAGAGTTTTACAGTGTTTGGGACAAAGTGGGTATTTAATAAATGGTTGCTGAATAAAGGAATTAATTTTCCCTTCTAGGATAATAGTGCTTACCTCATCTGAGGTGGTATGAAATAACACGAGACAACATGTTGAGTGCCCAAGGCCTTGTTTGTAGTACACACCCTGAATTTAGCCCTGAATTTAAGTTTTTGTTCTGTTTGTTCCTAAAAAACTGGAAATAAAACGGTCTAAGAATCTTTGGAATAGGATTTAGTCTGGACACTGGAGGCTTCCTCATTTAGCCCCAGTTAACTCCTAAAGAGCATGCAACTACAATCATGTCTTTTCTGTCTGTGGAAGTTAAACCTGTTGACTGTGAAGCCTAGGCCGTTCATAATTTCCTCAGGCCTTTGCATACTGGTTTCTATTCTTCCACTGTAATGGTTAATTTTAGAATTATCGGCAACCCCCCTCTTGGCTAAGTCCAGTAGTTTAACTTAATTCTCAACCTTTTAAACTCACGAATTAGTACCCTTCTCCTCCCCTCCTTGTATTTCTCCTCATAACTTTCTGTGTCTTTGTGCTACTTTCATTGTTCCCTTTCTATTATTCTTTTTGCTTTTTAAAGTTTACTAGGCAACCGTATCTTTTTTAAAAATAACAGGTTTATTGAAAGATAATTCACATACCATAAAATTCACCCTTTTAAAGTGTACAATTCTGTGATTTTTACTATATTCACAGAGTTGAGCAATGATCATCATTAATTCTAGAATATTTTCATCACCCCAAAAAGACATTCTTATAACAAACTATGGTACATCATACAATGGAATATTATTCAGCAATAAAAAGAAACAAGCTAAAAAACCACAAAAAGACATGGAGGAGCCTTAAAAGCATATTACTAAGTGAAAGAAGCCATTCTGGAAAAGGCAAAATATGGAGATAGTAAAAAGACCAATGGTTGCCAGAGTTTCAGGAGAGGGAGGAATAGGGTATTTTTAGGGCAGTGAAACTATCCTGTGATACTGCAATGGTGGATAAATGGCATTATGCATTTGTCAAAGCCCACAGAACGTACACCAAGAGTGAACCCTCATGTAAACTGTAAACTTCAGTTATTAGTAATAAACCAATATTGGTTCATCAGTTGTAACAAATGTACCACACTAAGGCAAGATGTTAATAATAGGGGAACTGTGAGAGTGGAGACAGAAGGGATAATATGGTAACACTGTACTTTCTGCTTAATTTTCCTATAAACCTAAAACAGCTCTAAAAAATAAAGTCTGTTAACTTAAAAAAAAAAAAAGAAAGAAAGAAACCCTGGACCCATTAGCAGGCACTCCCCATTCTTTCTTTCCCCTTCTCAGCAATAAAAAACCACTAATCTAATTTTAGTTTCTATAGATTTGCCTATTCTAGACATTTCGTGTAAATGGAATCATGCAATGTGTAGCCTTTTGTGTTTGACTTCTTTTACGTAGCATGTTTTCAAGGTTCATCCATGTCATACCACATACCAGTCCTTCCTTCACTTTTAGCTGAATAATGTTCCATTGTATGGATATACCACATTTTGTTATATATTCATCAGTTGATGGACATTTGGGTTGTTTCTACTTTTTAGCTATCATGAATAATGGTACTGTGAACATTCATGTACAAGTTGTAGTATGGACATATATTTTCATTTCTTTTTGGAATATACTAGAAGTGGAATTGCTGGGTTATATGGTAACTTTATGTTTAACTTTTTGAGGAACTGCCAAACTTTTGCAAAGCAGCCATAACATTTTACATTCCCACCAGCAATGTTTGAGGGTTCCAATTTCTCCACATCTGCACCAACACCTGTTATTGGCTGTCTTTTTTATTATATAACCATCCTAGTGGGTGCAAAGTGGTATATCTTACGGTTTTGATTCACATTTCCCTAATGACTAATGGTGTTGGACATTTTAAAATTTGCTTATTAGCCATTTGATTTGTATATCTTCTTTGTAAAAATATCTACTCAAATCCTTTGCCCCCTTTTTAAATTGGGTTGTCATTTTATTGAGTTGTAAGAGTTCTTTATAAATTCTAGATACAAGTCCCTTATCATATATATGATTTACAAATATTTTCTCCCATTCTGTGGGTTGTCTTTTTACCTTAATTGTCCTTTTTTTTTTTTTTTTTAATAGAGACAAGGTCTCGCTTTGTTGCCAAGGCTGAAGCGTAGTGGCTATTCGTAGGCATAGCGCACTGTAGCCTCAAACTCCTGGCTTTAGGCGATCCTCCAGCCTCAGCCTCCCAAGTAGCTGGGACTACCAGCACGCACTGTCTCGCCCAGCTCCTTGATTGCCCTTGAAGCACAAAGTTTTTGATTTTGCTGAAGCCCTTTTTTTTTTTTCTGGTCACTTGTGCTTGTAGTGTCATTTGTCTAAGAAACTGTTGCCTAACCCAAGGTCACAAAGATTAAATCCTCTGTTTTCCTCTAAGTTTTAGCTCTTACATTTAGGCCTTTGTTCTATTTTTAGCTAATTTTTGTATATGGCGTGAAGTAGGGGTCCAACTTAATTCTTTGGCATGTGGATATCCAGCTCAGTACCCTTTATTAAAAAGACTATTCTTGGCCAGGCGTGGTGGCTCACACCTATAAGCCTAGCACTCTGGGAGGCCGAGGCAGGAGGATCACTTGAGCTCAGGAGTTTGAGACCAGCCTGAGCAAGAGTGAGACCCCGTCTCTACTAACATAGAAAAATTAGCCAGGTGTGGTGGCACATGCCTGTAGTCCCAGCTACTTGGGAGGCTGAGGCAGGAGGATCGCTTGAGCCCAGGAGTTTGAGGTTGCAGTGAACTATGATGACGCCACTGTACTTTACCGAGGGTGACAGAGAAAGACTGTCTCAAAAAAAAAAAAAAAAAACCAAAGACTATTCTTTTCCCTTTGAATTGTTTTGGCATCTTGTTGAAAATCAATTGACCATAAATGTAAGCATTTAATTCTGGATTCTTGTTTCTTTTCCATTGATCTGTATGTCTGTCCTTGTGCCAGTATTATACTGTCTTGATTACTGTAGCTTTCTAATAAGTTTTGACATCAGAGAGTGTGAGCCCTCCAACATTGTTTTTTTCAAGATTGTTTTGGTTATTCTGGGTCCCTTGTATTTCCATATGACTTTTAGGATTAGCTTGCCAATTTCTGCAAAAAGGTAGCTTGGATATTTTTTTTTGAGACAAGAGTGTCGGTCTCTCACCTGGGCTAGACTGCTGTGGCGTGAGCCTAGCTCACTGCAACCTCAAACTCCTGGGCTCAAGTAATCCTACTGCCTCAGCCTCCAGAGTAGCTGGGACTACAGGTGAGCACCACCACGCCCCGCTAATTTTTTTCTATTTTTAGTAGAGATGGGGTCTCACTCTTGCTTAGGCTGGTCTCAAACTCCTGACCTCAAGCGATCCTCCCACCTTGGCCTTCCCAGAGTGCTAGGATTACAGGCGTGAGCCACTGTGCAGTATAGCTTAGATTTTGACAGGAATTTTATTGAAAGTGTAGATAAGTTTGGGGAGTATTGCCTTCTTAGAAATATTAAGTCTTTCAACACATTAACATAGGATGTCTTTTCATTTATTAGATCTTCTTTAATTTCTTTCAGTGATGTTTTATGGTTTTCACTGCACACATCTTGCATATCTTATGGTAAATTTATTCTTTTTATGCTCTTGTAAGTGAAATTGTTTTCTTAATTTTCAGATTGTTCATTGATAGTGCTTAGAAACACAACTGATTTTTGTATATTGATCTTGTATCCTACAACCTTGCTCTACTCATTCATTAGCTCTACTAGTTTTTTGGTGGATTCTTTTGTATTTTCTATAGACAAGATCATGTCATCTTCAAATAGAGATCGTTTTACTGTCTCCTTTCCAATCTGAATGACTTCTCTTTCTTTTCCTTGCTAGTACAATGTTGAATAGAAGTGATGAGAGAAAACAAGATCCCGGTCTTGTTCCTGAGTGTTCAGTCTTCCACCATTAAGTATGATGTTTTTCATAGATGGCCTTTATCAGACTGAGGAAGTTCTCTTCTGTTCCTATATTCCTAGTTTGTTTTTGTTGAGTGTTTTTATCATGTTAGGGTGTTGGATTTTGTTAATTTTTTTTTTTATGTCTATTGCAATAAGCATACATTTTTTGTCCTCTTTTTTCTTTCTGTTGATATGGTGTATTATAGTAATTGATTTTTGGATTTTAAACCAACCTTTATTTCTGGGATAAGTCCCCCTTAGTCATGGTGTATAATCCTCTATATGTTGCTAGATTCAGTCTTCTATTATTTTATTGAGGATTTTTGCATTTATATTCACAAGACATGTTAGTCTCTAGTTTTCTTATGATATCTTTGTTTGGTTTTGGTGTCAAGCAAATGTTGGTCTCATAGAATGAGTTGGAATATGTCCTTATTCCATTTTTTGGAAGAGTTGGTGAAGGATTAATGTTAATTCATTAAATATTTAGTAGAATTTACCAGAAGTCACCTGAACCTGGGCTTTTCTTTGTGGGAAATTTTTTTTATTACTAGTTCAATTTATTTCCTATAGGTCTATTCAGATTTTCTGTTTCTTGTCTGTTTTGTTACTTTGCGTCTTTCTAGGAATTTGTCCATTTCATCTAGGTTGTCTAGTTTTTTGGCATGCAATTTTTATAGTATTTTCTTGTAACCCTTTTATTTTGTAAGATTGACAAGGATGTTTTCTCTGTTGGTCCTGATTGTAGTATTTTTGAGTTTTCTTTCTCTCTTGGACAGCCTAGCTAAAGGTTGGTGAATCTTGTTATCTTCTTGAAGAACCAACTTTTGGTTTTGTTGATTTTCTCTGTTGTGTTTCCATTCTCTATTTTATTTATTTCTGCTCTGCTATTTATTATTACATTCTGTCTGCTTGCTTTGTGTTTAATTTGTCCTTCTTTTGCTAGTTTCTTAAGGTGGAAGTCTAGGTTATTGATTTAAAATCTTTCTTCCTTTTAAATGTATGTGTGTACAGCTCCCTCTGAGCAATGCTTTAGTTGCATCCCGTAAGTTTTGGTATGCTATGTTCCTTTTCATTCATCTCAAAGTATTTTTCTAATTTCATTTGTAATCATTCATTGACCCATTGGTTATTTAGAAATGTTTTTTGTTTTTTATCTGTCATATTTATTAAATACTTATTACCGTGTACTAAGATAGAATTATATGACATAGTCCCAGGTGCTTACTTTCTATAAGTTATGACCTTTAGTTTTAGCTTGTCTCAAAAGAGAAAGTTTTTAAAACAGGTAGTTAACAGAAAAGTAGGACCCTTACTCTTACTTGTTTGTTATCAATAAACTTGAACATTTATGACATATAATGAAGATAGACTTAGTATTTCAGAGGCCCTACTGAAATCTAACATCTTTAATATCCTACCTTTGTGAAACAAGTTCTCTGTGGAGGGTAAGAAAAAGTCACTGGCTAACATGTTTCTTTTCTTAGTGGTAGTGGGTAGGCAGACAGGTCTTCTTTGTGTTTTCCTTAGGGCCTACTATCCCCAGCTTACAAATGTGTAATGAGACAGAAAAAGAGTTACAATGGATAGTTAGTAAAGAGGTATACTGTTTTAAAGCCAGCTATTTAAATTTTCATGTGGCTCTTTGTCAATAGAAATTAAATTAGAACAGGAAAAAGCTAGATGTTTGGGTTATTTTCATAGTTTTCTCTGGAGTTTGTATTGGTGCATGAAAATCAGTACTTTTATTTAGCCATGTGAATTGCTTCCTCACAGAAGAAGTACGAGGAGAGAGAGCAGGAGAACAATGTGGTTATCATTGAGTTTGTGAAAATTTTATGAATTGGTAAGAATTTTTTTAGCTCAGAAATATTTAAGGAATTTGTGGGGTTGGTTTTAGTTTTAGCTTCTGGTTCTTGTTTCCTAATTAACTTCCCCTATCTGTTCCTCAATTTTAACTTATAAAACATACAAAGTTCAGTTGTTAAGGCAACTAGTATACTAACCTACATTTGTATAATTCTTTTCTCTTTACAAAGTATTCTCATATACATTATTATACTTAAGAATTGCAATAATCCTGTGAGGTACTTGACTCTCTTGAAAACTTTTGGCATTAGCTGGTACCAAAAGCCAAAATTCAGCCTATTACTGAGGAAAAGTTAAGCTAGAGAAGCGGTGGTTATGTGGTTTTACATGTAATTTTACAGAAGATGACACAAAATACAGGAACTTTGGATTCATTTACTATGCCTTTCTAATAAAAAAATAAAATAGTTCCAATTTAAATATTTTGCTACCATGAAAACTGAACAAAGGGTTCTAGCTTTTGTTTGATATTTTTATGACTGTGCTAGGTTTGTTTCAAAAATCAATGAAATCCATGAAGTACACTGTGTTCTCTTGCTGGCTTCTCAAAGGCAGTCACTCCTGAATTAATTCAAAACAGGAATATATGAGGTATTGAATTATAGTATTATATGATTGATGACTCATTTTACTACATAAAGAATAGATGTCATTAGCCATTTATTTTAAGTATAGACATGAGTTTATGCTGTAATACGTTGCTGTTCAAAAACTGTAACAATAGCAAATACACTGTTTTAATGCAGGGTGATTTCAAAATATTTTATTAAAATTATGCAATTGATGAGATATAATATAAGCATAATTTAAAATTTAGCCCTTAGTGATATTTGGATCAACTAGATCATCCTGCAATTGCTACCAAATATTTGGCTCTGAAGAAAAGTTTCCTGAGATGTATATTGTTATATTGGAATAAAAGCAGGATGATGATGCAGAATAGAAATGCTTTAAAAGACCAGTTTTTGAAAAATTGAAACTAACTTGGGAGTTGTACTGAAGCAGTTAGCTTTTATTTAAGGTGGTTGTAGAAAGGACAGATTTTTTTTTTCCCTCCCAGAGCCTTGGCATAATCTGTCTCGTGTCAGAGCCACCCCACAAAATGCTAAATACAATTGTTAGCCATCATGATATGACACAGGGTTGGTAAATGTGGCTGATTTGCATTGGTTTCCTTTTCTTTTCTTTTTTTTTTTGTTTTTTTTTTGAGACAGAGTCTCTGTTGCCCTGGCTAGAGTGCAGTGACGTCATCATAGTTCACTGCAACTTCCAACTCCTGGGCGCAAGTGATCCTCCTGTCTCAGCCTCTGGAGTAGCTGGGACTATAGGTGGCACCATGGCGCCCAGCTAATTTTTCCTATTTTTAGTAGAGACAGGATCTCACTCTTGCTGAGGCTGGTCTTGAACTCCTGGCCACAAGTGATCCTCCCGCCTTGGCCTTCCAAAGTGCTAGGATCACAGCGAGAGCCTCTGTGCCTGGCCAAAGTTTGGTTTTCTTGACCTAACCATTTTACTTACTAAGATTTCATCTTTATAGGGTGAGTGTGATGCTAATAGTGATTTCAAATAAATCAGATATTTTATATCCAAATATTGACCCTTTGAGTTTTGCTATCCAGGAAGGCTTCTACATTTATTCCAGTGATTTGCCAGTGTTTGAGTTTTGTGTTTTCTTTTTCAGAATTGCCTTTAAAGCCTTAGTGATATCTCTGTCAGTCCATTGAAAGTGTAACATTTTTATTCTCTGAGGGTGATTTTCAGAAGGAGCTAGACATCATTCAGAACCTTGTCAGATAAAGAAAGTGGATAATCAGATTGTTTGGGAATTTGGAGAATAACGTATAGCTCTAAATAATGAGACATATTTTGTTATGGCTTGTGAAAACTGGCTCTAACAGTACTTTCCAAAAAAGTTTTCAACATTGGCCTCATTGGAATAAATGTGTCCCTTTTCAAAGTGATTGCATTAAAGAACATTTATTTGATGTAGAAGTTCAGGTTCATGTATTTAAAAATTTATCATCTTTACCTCATTGTTACATCTTGTATAAGAACTTGGGAAGGTTTCAAAGCTAAACAGTGAAGAAGATTAAATTACTTTGCCAGTCACCTAATAATTGTGCCTCGGCAGGTAAATGAATAACAGGGATATTGAGAGGATGTTTTATGATACCAGTGGGAGCAGGTAGAAATCTACTGAGACAGTTTAGGGTTATAATTATAGTTTCCAAAGGCAGGAGAAAATTATCCTGAAGATTTCAGGGACTTCCTATGTATTCGTTTAGGCTCAACAAATTTGAAGAGGGAATTTATAGCCAAATAGCTTTGGATACTTATTTATTTATTTTTGTGTGTATGTATATATATATATATACATACACACACATACACACAATTTTATACACATATTTTTTCTAATTGTAAATGTTTAAAAATCGTAAAAAATAGATGAGAAAAAGCTATTTATAATTACACCTATCAGAGAAATCCTCATTGACCTTGTTAACTTCCTTTCATCTATGTATTGTTTTATAATGAGATCATAATGAACTTACAATTTTGAATATTGATTTTTTTACTTTTTTATTGCAATTATTTTCTCAATGCAATAAAAAGTCTTCATAGACAAGATACTTAATGGTGATCTTTTAGTTTATTATTATCCATCTCCATATGATTTACAAAGTTTACTATTAAACTAAACCTTATTATTGAATATATAATAAAACTTACATTATTTCTTCTCTCATATTCATGGTTTCAAAAGTATCAGAAAAATATTATGAAGCAAAGACCCAGAAAGTATTTGACGGGATTATGCTTTCTTAGTTCCATAGGCTTCACCTATTTATTATTAGTACATGTTTTCTTTGCTAACATGCAGCCATAGCCACTTTTATATACACAGAACTAAGCAAAAGAAAAATTACTTCTTCCCTGTCTTACTGAAGGTGGTTGGAGGCAAAGTAAAGAAGCCCGGTAAGCGCGGTCGGAAGCCAGCCAAAATTGACTTGAAAGCAAAACTTGAGAGGAGCCGGCAGAGTGCAAGAGAATGCCGGGCCAGAAAAAAGCTAAGATATCAGTATTTGGAAGAGTTGGTATCCAGTCGAGAAAGAGCTATATGTGCCCTCAGAGAGGAACTGGAAATGGTAAGAAAATGTCAATAAATACATGAAAAAATCAAGCTCAATTTAGCAGTCAAAGAAACAATACATTAAAACATGAAGATACCAGTTTTCATCTATCCTGTTTGCAGACATTGTAAAGAATATTAATCTGTTAGCCAGAATGTGGGCAAATAGACATTTTCATGCATTGCTAGTGGGAGTGGCATGTACATGACTATTTCATTGAGGGATTATTTATGATAGAAGGAAATGGAAAATAATGCAGATGTGTAACAAGAGAGGATTGGTTAACTAAATTATACTATATTCATATATTGGATTGATTGCTTTGTAGCCAGTAAAAATCACAATGCACATATATATTTACTAATGTAGAAAGATATTCACAATATATTGCTAAGTGGAAAAAGCAACATAACAATATATACTATGCATAGCATACCATTTGTGTTTAAATGAATTTATTTTTTTATTCATTCATTCATTGATTCAGACTCGGGTACTAGCTATAGAAATGTAAAAGACAGTAGATGAAACAGAATTGAAACCCCGTTACTGTGAGCTCAGGGAGGAGGTGACAGGTAGGAGTAGAGAGAGATGGTACTACCATGATCATTACAAAACTGAGACAGGCTACCTCAGGTTTTTAGAAAGTAAGAGAATAAGGTTGGGAGGGACATGAATAGTGTATATATTGTCCACATATACACTATTCAGTAGATTTTTAAAAATATGTTGAATTCGACCTATGCTATGAATTATTTCTTACCTTCTGCAATGTAAGCCACTTGAGGGCAGAATCTTTGGTCTGCTTCGTCTTTGTATGCCCCCAAAGTCCCTAGTATACATTCTGGCAGATAGTGGATGTTTAATGATTGTTTATGAAAAAGAGAAAGGAAATTACTAAAATTTATTTTTTTATTTTGGGAGTACAAGTAATACTGTGACAATTATAAAAAAGAGAAGAATTCTAATTAGTGACACATTGTCAGGAGATGTTCTTTTAACCAGAGGGGCCTTTTAAATCTAAGCAACACTCCAGTACATCACAAGAAGATTCAGCAGCAGTTTTTCCACCCTCTTCTGAAAGATGCATACACATCCTAGCTTATAAATAGGTAATGCCATGGAGGGTGGGATTCCCAGCAGCCACCTTGACCTCTGGTCACAGGAGTTCTTATGTCTAGGATTTCTACCAGTGGTTTGTGAACTCTGACGAGTAAAATTTTACTTAAATACATTTTACACATTTCAGTACAAGCAGTGGTGTATGGCAATGGACCAAGGAAAAATCCCTTCTGAAATAAAGGCCCTACTCACCGGAGAAGAGCAGAGCAAATCTCAGCAGAACTCAAGCAGGCATACCAAGGCTGGGAAGACAGACGCTAATAGCAATTCCTGTGAGTACAATCCATGGGAGAATTCATATTTAAGGGAGTCTCTCAAGGTAGGGTTTCTACTACTCTCCTTAGTATGTCTTAAAATAAAATAAAATGTTGATGTCATTCGTAATACACTAATATGTGAAATGGCATTAGATTCTAAATATTGAAATGCATTTTAAATGGAGTCTATAAAGAGCAACGGATAAATTTATGGAAATTTTTTTATTAAGTAGACTTAGTCCATAAATGGGAGTGGCACTAATCTAGTTTTTGTTAATAATACTGCCATTTATTTGCATTTTGATTTATAGTTTACAAAGTACTTTCATTCATATTTATCTTAAATATTTCCTCCAGTAATTTTGTTAAGGAATTATATTTCTTACTTTATAGATGAAGAAAGAGCAGAGGGTCTGGGTAAGGTGCCCAGGGTCACATAGCTGTAATGGTAGAACTTGTCCTCACCTAGCCTAGGCTCTCTCTAGCCCATACTATAAGGATTTTTAAAATTGAGGTGAAATTCACATAACACAAAATTAACCATTTTAAAGTAAAGTAAAGTTCGGAGGAATTTAGTGCATTCACAGTGTTGTACAACCACCACCTCTATCTAGTTACAAAACATTTAATCACCCCAAAAGAAAACCCTGAACCCATTAAGCAGGAACCACGAATCTGCTTCTCTCTATGGATTTACCTATTGTGGATAGTTCATATAAACAGAATTTATAAAGGATGTGACCTTTTGTGTCTGGCTTCTTTTACTTAGCATGAGGTTCATCCACACTGTAGCATGTGTCTGTACTATGTTCCTTTTTATGGCCAAATAATATTTCTGTGTATATGTTTGCCACAGTTTCTTCACTCATCCATTGATATACATTTGTTTCTACCTTTTGGCTATTGTGAATAGTAATGTTATGAATGTGTGTATACAGTTTTTGTTTGCATACCTATTTTTAATTCTTTTGGATATATACTTAGGAGCCAAATTGCTGGGTCATATGGTAATTCTATGTTTAACTTTTTGAGGAACTGCCAAACTGTTTTCCACAGTGGCTGAAACATTTTACATTCCTACCACCAATGTATGACTCTTACAATTTTTTCACATCTTACCAACACTTATTTTCCATTTTTTTAAAGCTACAGCCATCCCTGGTGGGTGTGAAGTGGTATCTCATTGTGGTTTTGATTTGCATTGCCCTAATAACTAATAATGTTGGGCATCTTTCCATGTGCTTCTCCGCCATTCATATATCTTCTTTGGAGAAATGTCTAAGTCCCTTGCCCATGTTTTAATTAGGTTGTTTTTCATTTTGTTGTAGAGTTGTAAGAGCTCTTTATTTATTCTGGATACTAGAACCTTATCAGATACATGATTTGCAGATATTTTCTCCCATTCTCTAGGCTGTCTTTTTGCTTTCTTGATAGTGTCCTTTGATGCACAAAAGATTTTAATTTTGATCAAGTCCAATTTATCTGTTTTTTTCTTTTGTTACTCATGCTTTTTGGTATTATATCTAAGACTCCATTGCCAAATCCAAGATCATGAAGATTTACCACTATGTTTTCTTCTAAGAATTTTAGGGTTTCAGCTCTTTTATTTGGGTTGTTGACCCACTTTGAGTTAATTTTTCTACATGGTGTGAGGTAGGATCCATGTGTTCCATGTGGGTATCCAGTTGTCCCAACACAATTTTTTGAAGAAACTGGAAAGATTTTACAATGAAGATGTCATGTGTTGATTTCTTCATTGGTGTGATTAGTCTGGAAGCACTTGAAATAGTTATAAGGAAATGTTATAAATTATCTTTTAGAAATTTTTTATAAAATTGAAGAAATTGCCTTTTTGATAACTTTTCCTAGATGAGGTCGTATTTACCTTAACCTAAGTTAATGAGAAAAACCAAATCAGCTCTTTTTTCTTTCAGATTATATGTTTAAAAAGTAGCCCTCCTGTAGATACTAAACTAAAAAAAAAAAAAATCATGCATTTAAAAACAGATTAACCAAACTTCATTGACTTTAAAAACATTCTTACAGGTGAGGTGGCTCACACCTGTAATCCTAGCACCCTGGGAGGCTGAGACGGGAGGATTGCTTAAGGTCAGGAGTTCAAGACCAACCTCAGCAAGAGCGAGATTCCATCTCTACTAAAAATAGAAAAAATTAGCCAGGCGTGGTGGTGCATGCCTGTAGTACCAGTTACTACGGAGGCTGAGGCAGGAGGATGGCTTGAGCCCAGGAGTTTGAGGTTGCAGTGAGCTGTAATGACGCCACTGTACTCTACCCAGGGCAATGGAGCAAGACTCTGTCTCAAAAAAAAAAAAAAAAAATTCTTACATTAGTAACTTTATTTTTCAGGGTGAAGATCATATAAAATGATGTATCAGTGATTGAAGCCAATATTCTGATTCCCATGGAGGATGGATGGGCAAGAGTGTACTTCTTGGCTCCGTTTACTACCTACTGCTCAGTAGTCATCTCTGTAAATCTGCAATTTCTACCAAAATGTTTGATCGTAGGTCTCAAAGGATCTTGCTTAACTCTCAACACTTACAAAATTTATAAACATTCAGGCTTGTGTTGGTTGGTATTGCCACCCATGACATTGAACATGTGATGCTTGAAAACACGAGTAGATAAAAATGGGTGAAGATTATATTTTTGCACCTTAGCTCCATGTTGCTTTATTGGTTTATTTATATTCTTTCCATGTAATTCATGTAATTATATGTGTAAGTATGTTTAGGTGTCACCTCCTTTCCTGTTTTTGATTGCCCTACAAAGAGAAACCAAATGAGCTGATTACTGACTGTAAGTTCTCAGCCTTTATGGACCTAATCTTATATCTTTATATTTACTTGAGCAATGTTTATTTTCTGCATGAACCATGATTTCTCCTGTGAGCCATTCCAGCATAAGCTGTGAATATGTATTAACAAATATATACATTTCTATTTTTATAATCCTTAATGATATGCCTGTTTTAAATAATATACATGTTAACAAAATCTATCAGGAAAACCCTCAAGACAGCCTCTATTTAAAACCTTTTTTGCTGTCTTCAACTATATTTATAAAAGTTTGCTAGGG
Source organism: Daubentonia madagascariensis (assembly GCA_023783475.1). Lineage (NCBI taxonomy): Eukaryota > Metazoa > Chordata > Mammalia > Primates > Daubentoniidae > Daubentonia > Daubentonia madagascariensis. The sequence goes on from JAKFHU010001244.1 coordinate 1,183,164, forward strand.
CCAAACCCATACTTGGAGAATAATTTGTCAAATTCTATTTTTAAGTGAGAGGTAACCTTTCAGGCATTTCAGCAGCATACATTAGCTTGACAACCTAGAGTATGTCTGTATGTATTTATGTGTTTCTATTGTATGTCTATATATGTATGTGGGGAGGATAGGAGTGAATGTTCACACACATTTTCCTGTGTACTCAAGTAAATCGGAGAATTTTTCTGAAGAAAATAGGATGAAAATAGGTGCTGAGATTGAGTTTCTGCCTTGAGATCTGAAACAGAACAAGGGACAAATTGCTGGTAGATCTAACCAGAACACTTAGTTTCTTCTCTGACATGAATTTCCTTATGAATGTGTCTGAGCCAGAAAGAAACACACTGTGGGCACGCATGTGGTTCAGCCCTGGCTATGCCTCCACTGTGGAGTTAAGCACTGAAGCTGGAGTTATGCACAGCACCACAGCTAGTGGGCCTGGTCGGAGGTGCAGAAGGGCAGAGTAGCTCTTTCCAGTTACCTTCACAGCTACATTTACTTTCTTCCTGACCCCCAAATGGAGTGATGGTTGCAGAAGCAAGGTCATAATATGATACACTCAGATAGACCTAAGAAGCTTTTGATTTCCCCAGTGAGACACTTTATCACTCTCTTTTCTCTTTGCCATGGTTAAAACAGGAGTTGTGTTTTCTATTGCTGCTAAATTATAATTATTCTTCACTCTAATGAAGCAAAATTTGGCTTCCAAACAAAATATGTTTTGTTATAAACTGGCAGTTTAAAAGGAGGCACCAGAATCTAGATTGTCTTTGAGGTAGAGCATGAGATGGACCACATAGTTGAAGATTACAAGGTACTTTTCCCCCTTCTCTCAGGCTGTGCATTTGAATAAAATGCCTCCCCTTAGCCTGAGTTCCTAAAGACCTCTTGGGCATAGGTTGCAATCTCTAATTTACTCCAATCTAGTTGTGTGTGACTACTGATAAACCACTAGCCCAGCTTGTTGGGTCTCTCTGTGTTTTGGAAGATTGGGGGTTTAAGAGTATTTAATGTCTTTTTAAGGTCATAAATAGAAGTAGATTAAGGATTGTTGATATTCAGGCCTTCAAAATTTAAGTGTTTTAAATATAGTGTTCAGATTGTAATTGGGTATGTTTTTGCCATCTGGTCTACTCAATTGTATATTTTTATTTTGCAAAACAACCCAAGACTTACTTTATGTTGCTTTGTTCAGTACCTTTTGAATTCTCCAGAAGAGTTGTTTTCAAAGTAAACATTCCAAAATGAATGTGGCTCTTCAATGGAATGTCTCTATTGTGCTTGAAGTATTTCTTCTCTGGTTGTAATTCTAAATTACAGGGTCATTTGAGCTTCCTCCCCTCCCCCCTAGTATCTTTACAAGAGCAGTGACTTTGTCCTCAGGTAGAGGATGTGTAATTTGGGGTGAAGGTAAATTACAATTCATTTGAGTTTATTCCTAAACCTATTTATTTGGTATTTTGGAGTAGATCAAACCAAGGGAAAATTTCATGGTCTTAAAAAAGAATGTTTTGGTTGCTTCGGGTATTGTGCTGGCTGCACACTTTGGCCACTTTGAAGCATGTTAATAAATGTCACTGATTAAAACAGCTGGAGCATTTCTTTCCCCATTCCAGTTAAGGAGCAGCACACTGAAATCCTGGCATCTCTCACTCACCTGTGATGACAAGAAGGCTGAGAGAAATCAGGGAGTTCAGGAGATGGTGCTGTTCTCCTTACTCTCGGAGTAAACAGAGTAATGTTTTCTTTTTCTTTTTTTCCCCCAAGAAAGATAAGGGGAAAAATATATTTGTATTTAGATCAGTGATAGTCTGTCATTATTTTAGCTGTATATTAGAGCAACTGAATATAATATGGAATAAGTTTGACCAGGTCAACTTTTAGGATATAGTTGAAGTTCTTTAAAAAATTTTTCTATTTTATCTAAAATCTATTATATCTAAATCAGAACTGTCTTACTACAGCAAATTCATATCACTGTTTACTAGCTAATTGACAGTAGTTATCAGCATCACTATTTAGCATTTTATCATCTTTGAATTATGATAACTTTGATTTGGCTAATTACAGAACGTATAGGTTTAAAGTGGACTTGCCTTTAGTTAAAGGCAAAGAAGATTTGAAAACATACATGCTATATTTCACAAGAAATCAGTTGCTTATTATCAATCACATATTTAGTTTTTAAAAGGAGGACGATTACTATTAAACCACATGGTATTTTGGGAGCATTGAAGGAATTTTTCTTTCTCTGAAGAGCACTGTATGATGATATTTTTATGGAAAATAAAATAAAATATCTTCAGAGACATCTCCAATTGTCTGTTTCACAATACTATTAAATATGTCTGTATAAGTATAGAGTTGTAAAAGAGTGTGGGATTTAGGCAGAAGAACTGGTCTTGGGTCCATTTTCTGAGTCACCGTGAATTATTTAATCTCTCAACCCGCTTCCTCATCTGTGAAAAGAGAGGAGGAGGATAACTTTCACAGAGTAATTGGCAGGCTACATAGAAGTTATAAAAAACTGCTTGTTAGATAGTAAAGAATTACATTAAATTTAAATTTTCACATTATGCCTTGTTTGACTATTAGGATTTAAATCACTAAGGATATATATATTTATTTAATTAAATATATAATATATTATATATATAAGATATATAATATAGTTTATATAATTAAATAATATAATTTATTTAATTAAATATATTTATTTAATGGGCTGGAATCTAAATATGTAGTGTTGTAGGTATCACATCTCCCAAGTCTTTTTAGCCATGTCATTATGTCTATCCTTGGAATGGTATAGTTGGAGGCTCTTTTTAGCAATAATGGTCTTCTATTAATTAGGCTAATTTTAAGAACAATTAGTGTTCCAACTGGCAATATCAGCCTATAATTATCTGCATAGGGCAGGCTTATAGGTAACTTGGGTTTTTTTTCCCTATTCCATCCATTTTACTTAACTACAGGGTGGTTATGACTCAGAGCCAGGACTGCCATGTAAGGCTGTGCTGATTGTGCACTGTACAGAGGCTTCCAGTTAAGGAGGCGAATGAGCTTAAAATCTAGTTCACATACCCATCAACAAGCTATGAGTGGAAGAAGGGGTACCTGCCATGTGCATACCAAGGGGTACATATGGCACGTATCTGCCCAGCAGAGGTATTTTTTCCTAATTTTCTCAAAATTTCTCCACCAGGGGGTGCCTTTTTTGAAATGTGCAAAACAATGGTGTGTTGTAGCTGGCTTTTGCTAGCTCCCCAGAGAAGAGCCAATTTATTCCTAACTCCACGTTCAGTGACAACAGGTTGGTAGCTTTTGATTAGCAATGGTGGGGGTATTTACACCATAGAAATCAGTACATGCTACAAATCGTGGATCCCCCCCACCCCAGGAGTCAGTTTCTCATGCACCACTGAAAAAGGCCCAGTGTAAGCTAGCATAGCCCTGACCAGGGCAGGCACATTTGAGGCCCCAAAAGTATGTGACTAAAGGACACATAGGGCTGGAAGAACTCTTTTTATGAGGCTGTAGGCAGTTTGGAGATGTCTATATCAAATTCAGATTGGTTCACAGACAATTGTGACTCAGAAACCATTACGAGTCACAGAGAATTACCAAGTCTGACTCTAGAAAAGACTAGGAGGTGAATCTGCTGAAGTTTTAAAGCAAGCCCTGAGGTCAAGAAGTAGACAACTAATTCATCTATTGTGTTGTGATACTGCCCCAAACACTCCTGGACTGGGGAGGGCCGGATGGGACAGTGAGCTCTGGGGTATAAACCACTTTGACTCTGTAGTAAGATAAACATTTGGGCAGGAAAATTTCCCTGTGATCCAACAAAACCCAATCCAATCTTGGCCATGCCTCAGCACTGCCTTTCCGAGAAGGAAAGCAATGCCTGGCAAGCACTTTATAAACCCAAGCCACACACGGAATCAAGTCAGCAGGCTGGACACAACAACTCCTGCGCATAGGCTATGTAGGCTCAAATAGCCCAGACCCAAATGGGCCAAAAGGCCATCCTAAGCCCATACTGAGTTTTGGATCTTACCACTTCAATGGAACAAAGACAGTGCCTGTAAGCATCACAAGAAAAGAAGGTACAAGATTTATGGCCATAAATAAGTAAAAAACTAATTTATGGCAATAAATGACTCCTAAACCTGCCCCTTCTCAGGCCAGGACAGGCCTTACCTGCCACATAGGATGACAAGAGTATTGGAAAAGTAAGGAGGGGCTGGGCAGGCACAGTGGCTCACACCTGTAATCTGAGCACTCTGGGAGGCCGAGGTGGGAGGCCAAGGTGAGAGGATGGCTTGAGCCCAGGAGTTGGAGGTTGCAGTGAGCTGTGATCACGGCACTGCACTGTAGCCAGGGCAACAGAGTGAAACCCTGTCTCAGAAAAGAAAAAAAAAAAAAAAGTAAGGAGGAAAGAAAAGAAAACGAAACAAAAATGATAGCCGGGCCCTTTCCCAGGAGGAAGGGAGTTCACATAGGAGCCAGAACAGATGAAAGCTAGCAACGCCTCCTCCTCCCTCGTTGCAGTGGCCCCACCTTTTTACCACTCCAGACCAAGAAAGAAAAACCCATGTGCCTGTGAATCTTTTCAACAAGGCAGAGGAAGAACTCTACCTAACAATAGCCAGTAAAGTGTCTTTAAAGCTGAATTGTAGTAGCATCACTCTTCCTGGAGTGGGGCAGAGTGGAGGGCCCAGGAGCAGTGGGGAGAAGGGAGTCTTGAGTGCAAATCAGAGGGACACAAATTCGTATGAGAAACGTACCACAACAAGTCAGGGTTCAGGAGATGATGACTCATTTAGATGATAAAGGGGCACCCAGCTAGACATATTTGAAGTATGAAATAGAGGAAGAGTGTTCCAAATTCAAAGGACTCACCATGGGGTTCCTTTAAATTATCACTGTTTGGTGAAATTAATATTTTACTGATCATTAAGCACATCATTATGTACCTAAGGGTGACACAAAAACATCACCTGAAATGTACTAATCCATTTGTTATCAGGTAAAGTGAAAATAGAGTATCTCTACAAGTGTAGTATGTGCCAATGGCTTTTTGAGTAAGCATGGCTTTTTAGGAACACTTTTTTGAGTAGAAAAGGTAACCACTTGTGTACTGGCATATGTTTAATAACTGACTCTTGGTTAGGGAAGGCCTGGTTTGTAGTATTTGCCAATTTCTGGGGTGGAAATATTCCCATAATGGTTGATTCCAAGCTACTGTGCTATCAACCAGCTCCCAAATTTTTTGAAAATTTAGGATTGGTTCTTATCTAAGCATGTTTGAACTAACCTCACACCATTAGATAACCTATATGGTATGAGGATGGGTTATCAGGTAGGAAGCTTTTAGCTGCAAGTAAAGAATACCCAACTAAAATTGACACAAACAATAAAGACATGTATTATCTCACATAATGATTCTGAAGGCTACAGTGGCCCAACAATGCCACTAAGGACCCAGAATCTTTTCTTCTGCCCTACCATCCTTGGCAGGTTGGCTTTCACCCTCAGGCTATCCTCTCAGGGTTATAAGATGACTGCCACAGCTCTCTCTCAACACGATCTAAGAAGAAAAAGTAGTTTTTCCTTGCATACTTCATTTTACCAGGGAGAAAAACCTTTCCCTGAAGCCCCCTCAACAGACTCTTTACACCTCACAGGCCAGAACTCTGGTCTATATGTATATCACTAAGCCAATCACTGGTAAGAGGGAATGGAATTACCATGATTGGCTCAGACTAAACATGGTTTATTTAGGACTCTGGAGGGACCCACTTTCCTTGCCATCATTGCTGCTCCACACCTGGACAAAATCAGTGTTCTGTTAGCAAGGAAAGAAGCGGGGATGGCTGTTAGGAAGTCAACCATCAATGTCTACCATAACAGATGAGTGCAGTTAACCATCTAAGGAATAAACCAGAGATCATCAGTAAACAAATGACTGGGCTTTGGGAGACCCTAAATTCCAATCAAGATAACTCTGGTAAAATCTCAAGAAAGCAAACCTAATGTGATATAATTTATTAAGCATAAACCAATTATGCCCTCTTTGGAGAGTATATGACTAGATGGAGGATGATCAAAGTATAGAAAATGGAAGTCCAAAGAGTCAGAAGGTGGCAGATTTTATTGAGCATTCTTCAGAAAGAGAATGTGAATATGGTGTACCAAAGTCTAGCTGTCAGAGAGGTAAATGCAAATATTGGGGTGGTTTGTTAGGTCCTTCCATGGCCTGTATGAAATATATTTCAAAATACTTCAGTACTATAGAGGCTGATTCTAAAGTTCATATGGAAACATAAACTTGCAATAGTAGCCAGACAAATTCTGTAAAAGAAAAATAATGAAGAAATAACTCTACCAGATATTAAACCACTATAAAACTAGTAATTAAAGGAGTTAGGTACTAGAATATGAATAGATGGAACAATGAAGCAAAGTCCACAAATTGTTGTTAATACTCTCATAAATTTAATACATGATTAAAGTTGCATTTTAAATCAATGGAGAAAAGATATATTATAAAAACTGGTGTCGGCACAACTGCCTACCCTTATGGAAAAAATCAAATCTGTCTCCCATATTAAATAAAATACTTCTTTCCTTTGACAAAATAAATTCTAGATGACCAAAGATAACTATAAAAAAACATTCTATAAAAAAACTATAAAAATACTAAAAGAAAACATCAGAAGTAAAAAAAAAAAATCAAAGTGGGGAGGACTTTTTAGGCAAGACCCACAAGACTGATAAATCTGACTACACAAAAGTAACAGTGTCTGTTTGAAAAAATACCATAACAAAGCTTTAAAAGACAAATGATAAAATAGAATATCTGCTTTACAAAGACAAAGAGCTACTGTTAGAGCATTGTGTTTTTCAGGTGAAAGTGACTGATTTAGGGAGGTAACCATGACCCAAGTCAGGCCAATCAGAATCTAAGAAACTCAATTCTGCAATTTTTGTGAGTTTTTGTGGGAAGTGAATTTGCTCTTTCCTGCTGGACTTGGCATCTGAAGAGCTGTAGGGGCTAGAGTGGCTACTCCCATTTGCTCCCATTAAAGCTATGCTACTGCAAAGCAGAGCACAGAGGGAGAGCTGACTCTCTTATCGCATTGTTTGAGGCTCGAATCCTGTTGTGCCTGAAGCTCTGCTCCCACAATTCTTAGTTATGAGAACCAGTTTTTTTGCTTAAGCCAATTTGGGTCTGTCACTTAAGATCAAAGTGACCTAATTGATGTATAATTCACTACTAAAATAGGCAAAGGACATGAAAAAGAATTGCTTTTAAATAGAAAATAAGTTACTCAACTTCCCTCATAAAGAAATGTACATTGAAACAATGACATACTTTATATCTATCTGATGGGTGAAGATCAAGTCAATAAAGGTTCAACTGGTAGGACTGGGGGAAACAATTATGCTCATAAGCTATTGGTGGGAGTATGAATCCAGCTGTCATGCTGGAGGGTAATTTGAATCACATCTATCAAAATACAAATACACTTTTACCCAGCAACACCACTTTTACAGATTTAGCCATCAGGTATGCTAGTTCTTGTGTTTAGAGATACACGAATAGGATGTTTCCTGCAGCACTGTCTCTAAGAGCAAAAGACTGGAAACAAATGGGCACTAATAAGGGGATGGTTAAATAAATTATGGTACATCCTTACAATGGAATACTATGCAGTCACTAAAAAGAATATCCTAATATGGAGTGAACCTTAAGATATAGCAAGTGAAAAAAGCAAAGTATGAAATAGTTTGTATATGTTCTTAAGTGTATTTTTAAGGGATGTGGTACATATATTCATATGCTTGCTTTTATGTGCATAGACTATTTCTGGATTTATATTTTGTAAAAACTGAATAACCTTTACCTCTGGAGAGGGGTAGTGGGAGACAAGTAGTTTAGGGTAAGAGAGAGATCTACCTTTTACCACCTGTCATTTTTTTGGGAAGACAGACAGCTTCTACATGGCCCCATGATCCTGGCCTCCTGGTATTCACACCCTTGTGTAGTTCCACCCCTTGAGTATGGGCATGAGCTGTAACTTGCTTCTGACCAATAGAAAAGGTAATGAGATGTCACTTCTCTGATTCAGTTACATAAGATGGGTGACTTCTGTCTTGCTAGCAGACTCTCTCTTTGATGGCTTTATGAAGCAAGCTGCCATACTGGAGAGGCCCATGTGCGAGGCGCTGAGGGTGGCCTCCAGCCAACAACCAGCAAGGAACAGAGACCCTCAGTCCAACAGCCGTTGATGATTTGAATTCTGATAACAACCACATGAGATTGAAAGCAGATCCTACCTCAGTTGAGCCTTCAAATGAGACGCAGGCCTGGATGATAGCTTGATTGCAGCCTTGTGAATTAGAGGATGCAGTTAAGCTGTGTCCAGATCCCTGACCTGCTGAAACTATGAGATAATGAATGTATGTTGTTTTAAGCTGCCACATTTTGGAATAATTTGTTATGCAACAGTAGATAACTAACACTGTTGTTTTAGTTTTTCCTTAAATTTATATTTCATATTCAATTTAAAAAATAAATTGGTTTAATATATTTTCCAAAATGACAAGAACAAAAACAATAATGACCTACCTTCCTTTTCTTCAGACCCCATATTCACCAAGAAACTTCCAGATTATATTTCCAGGTTCCCAATTATCCCAAAACTGGTATGTGCCCTGAATAAGTCATCTAAGCATTCTGATCATCAGAAAGGAATATACCCCGTTGTAAATCAATGCATTGGTCCTCTGGTTAATATACTTGAGTCTCCTATCAGGATAATTAGGGACAGGAGAGTCAACCTTGGTATAGCAGATCAACTCTGGGACAGGTGAGGCCAGTTTGGGATAATCCCACTAAGATCATCAGCATCCTGAGGCCTGGTGATGAATGCCTTCCATCCATCCTGCTGGCAACCTCAGTTGGCAGGGGGCAGGGCCTCTCTTTCACCAGCCACAAGCTGTAACAGCTTATATAAACCAAAAAAACTGAAACAGGTGCTATTACAGAGCTCTAACTAGTCTGGTAAGTTCAACTGAGTTTTAATGTGTGGCCTTTTTTAGTTATATATTTCTTTAGAGCACAAAACTAATAATCTTCTTAAATATAAGTATTATTTTTCCCTGTTGTCCCCCAAACAGTATGCTCATCCTTCTTTTCTTTAAAAAAAAAAAAACCATTCTGCTAGTTTCAAATTTTTTTAATTTTAATATTTTTTCCTTCTGCAGACACTATGGTGACTTAAATATCAAATTTTTAATCAAAATAAACTTAAAAGTTCCTTACAATATTTGTGTTCATAAGTTTAAGCCTTTGTTTGGCTTTCTTGTTGTGTTTCTTTCCCCTTCCACTCCAATTACCAAATAGCTGTTTTCAACACCTAACTTTGGTTTCACTTGATTTCATTTAGCTTTCTAGTTATAGCATAATTCACTTATGGTTTAACTGAACATATACAACTGTTATGTGTTTTTAGCTACAATGGTAGTCTTCAATTAACTATGGCCAAGAGCGAATTAAGTCATATTTCACTGGTTTTTCATATTCTACTACAATGAATAGTTGAATTATCAATTAAAATGGATTTTTTCCCATCAGTACTCTCTATTGTATAAGTGAAAATCCCAACAGAAGACTGCTGACAAAAGTCTACATTCTCAAGTATTTTGTGTACCCTGATTGTAGGCCATTCCTTCTCAAGAAATTTTGAGGGAGAAAAGAAAAATTCCTTTGCAGTAAGTAGTGACTAGAAGTAGCTCTACCACCTGCCTCCCTTCCATTTAAGTTCCTGCTTCCAATTTTTTCTTCATTCCGACTTGAGTCTTCAAAATCTTAGCAGAACAAAAAAAGAAGGAAAGCAATGCTATAATTTGAGGATGACATTAAAACCCTGCTTCTCTCAGAAATAAATCCACCCATTTACACCCATTTGATTTTCGACAAAGTTGCTAAGAACATACATTGGGAAAAGGGCAGTCTTCAATAAATGGTGCTGGGAAAACTGGATATCCATATGCAGAAGAATGAAACTAGACCTCTATCTCTTGTCATATACAAAAATCAACACAAAATGGATTAAAGACCTAAATGTAAGACCAAAAACTATGAAACTACTAGAAGAAAACATAGGGGAAATGATTCATTACATTGGTCTGGGCAAGGATTTTTTGGATAAGACCTCAAAAGTACAGGCAACAAAAGCAAAAATAGACAATTGGGATTACATCAAACTAAAAAGTTATCTACACAGCAAGGGAAACAATCAATGAAGTGAAGAGACAATCTACAGAATGGAAGATAATATTTGCAAACTACACTTCTAACAAGGAGTTAACATACAAAATATATAAGAAACCCAAACAACTCAATAGCATAAAAACAAATAAGCTGATCAAAACTGGGCAAAAGACCTGAGTAGACATTTCTCAAAAAAAGATATACAAATAGCCAACAGGTTGATGAAAAATGCTCAACATCACTAATCATCTAGGAAATGCAAATCAAACCCACAATGAGATATGACCTCACCTAAGTTCCAATGGCTACTATCAAAAAGGCAGAAAATAAGTGTTGACAAGGATGTGGAGAAAAGGGGAACCCTTTGTTTGTGGGAATGTAAATTAGTATAGCCATTATGGAAAGCAGTATGAAAGTTCCTCAAAAAACTAAAAATAGAACTATCATATGATCCAGAAATTCCACTACTGGGTATATTACCCAAGAAAAGGAAATCAGTATGTTAAAGAGATATTCGCAATCCCATGTTTATTGCAGCACTATTCACAATAGCCAAGATATGTAATCAACCTAAGTGTCTATCAACGGTCAGGAATGGATAAAGAAACTGTGGTATATAAATATACAATGGAATACTATTCAGCCATAAAAAAGAATGAAATCCTGCTGTTTGCAACAACACGGATGAACCTGGAGGACATTCTGTTAAGTGAAATAAGCCAGGCAGAGAAAGACAAATACCAATGATCTCACTCATATGTGGAATCTAAAAAAGTTGATTTCATAGAAATAGAGAGTAGAATGGTGGTTACTAGAGGATGGGGTACTTAGTGGGGAGAAGGAGTCAGGAGATGGTGGTCAAAGGATACATAATTACAGTCAGACAGGAGGTGACTATAGTTAAGGATGATATATTGTATTCTTAAAAAATGTAAAGGGAGTGGATGTTAATATGCTCTCACCACGAAAAGGGTAACTATGTGAGGTAATGCATTTGTCAATTAGCTAGAGTTAACCATTCCACAATGTATATATACTTCAAAACATCAGGTTGTACACAGTAAAAATATACAATGATACCTGTCAATTAAAAGAACTATTTCTACTAGAGTTAGCACATGTCAATATGGTGCTAAGCAACCCAAAAGATGCAAAAATTCATTGGGTTAGCAATGACCAAATTAAAATAATGATAATAGCCCTTTATTGAGGGCTTACCATGTATCTGGCAATGTACTGAATGATTTACATAGATTTGGCTCATTTTATTACTACAATAATCCTATAAGATGGTGTGATGATGTGGTCTTAAGTGTCAACTTGGCTAGGCTATAGTACCCAATTAATCAAATGCTAATCTAGGTGTTGCTGTGAAGGTATTTTGTAGATGTGGTTAACATCTGTAATCATTTGACTTTAAGTAAAGAAGATTAGCCTTGATAATGTGGGTGGGCCTTATCCAATTAGTTGAAGGCCTTAAGAGAAAAACTCAGGTTTCCCGGAGAAGAAATTTCGCCTCAAGGCTGCAGCATCAAATCTTGCCTGCTGGCTTGCCCCTATAATCGCATGAGCCAATTCCTTAAAGTAAATTCCTATCTATCTATCATCTCTTTATGTTTCCTATTGGTTGTTTCTCTGGAGAACCCTAAAATAGGTGGGTACTATTATTTTCCTCATTTTAAAAATGGAGAAGCTGGGGTCTAAGAATAATTTGCTGGCTTAAATAGCTGGCAAGCAGAACCTGGACTTGGACACAGAAAGTTTGACTCCAGAGCCCTGCAAAGTAACCATCATATTATTCTGTGACTAAGGAAAACTGTGCTGGCTGGATATATCATTGGAGCTTTATCTATAATTTTTTTCTAATTTTTAAAGGGTCATTGAAATGCAGTGCATCTGCCTAGAGAATCAGATAGCCCAGAAGTTAACTGACTCATGACTGATAAATCCATTCTTCTTTAGTTATCATGCTGCCATTTCTTCTTTAGTTATCATGCTGCTATACTCCCCACCATGCAACTCCTCACATCTCCTACTTTTTTTGTTGTCCAGGTATCGCTATGGTCTAATTGTTCTTCCTGAGTGAGCTAGTAGGACTAGGGTCCTACTAGCAGAATATACAGTAGTCTTTTTAAAGAGACTATTCTTTGGAAGATACAGCAGGGAAGCAGAATGATCACATTTATAAAGTTCCCCTAAAGGAGTTTTAATCTCATCTAGCTGTTGTGGGCAAACAACTGGAACTACCCTATTGAGTGTCTGCCTGCTGGAGACCAGATTATGTTCTCAAACCTCCAGACCTGCATCATAATCCTGAAGCCAGATATGCATGCACTAATCACTGCAGATGCCAGCATTTGTTGGGCATCATTCTTCCGCAGAACTAAAATCACACATTTTTCAAATTATAGATGAATTCAAATTGTATAACCCTACTTGTATAACTAAATTAGGGTTGATGGACAGTCAATAAAGCAATACTTTTTTTGTTGTTTTTTGTTTCCTTTTTAGAGACAGGTTTTCACTATGTTGCCCAGGTGGGCCTCGAACTTCCAGGCTCGAGGGATGTTCCTGCCTCAGCCTCCTGAGTAGCTGGGACTACATGCATGTGCCGCCACACCCGGCTAAAGCAATATTTTTAAAGAGGCTTCTGAGAAAGAATACATAGTGTGTTCAGCTGTGCAAAAAGTTCGGGATGGCCCAGATTATAGGGGTTCAAAAAATTAAAGAGGATCTGAGAGAGATGAGATGGGTCTAAAATGAATTCAACCTAAAATAAACTTAACTGTCTACTTAAGAGCAGTATATGAACACTTAGTTGTAGGGAAGCTCTAGATTACGCTATGAAAAAGTCCATGAATTCTCTGAGTCAGCGATGAAGGGAGCAGAAAGAGAGAGAGGCCCGGGAAGTGTGGGTGGCACGGCTGCCAGTTTGGTGGTCTGATGGGGTTTTTTGAAAATGATCACATTTATAAAATGGGTTTAAAACAATATTTTGACTAGTGATTTCACGTCTGAAAAAGGTATTAATTATTTTGGAATTATGAGACAAGGACTTCTCTGCATTTGCCAATGTGACAGGCATCGCGAAGAGGTGGTGGGCTCTGCCTCCTGGCCACAGTGCCACCAAGCGGTCATTCTCCAAAACTGTTAGAGAAAGTCGCTTTGTTTCCACTATTTTCTAATTACGGCACTCTTTACCACCTTTCCAGATGAATTAGCAGGTTAAATGAACAGTGTATTCATTTCATATTCCTCTGCACACAGTGAGGATTTTTTTAATCCAATAAATGAATCATACCACAGCAAGCAGAATGGCAAAGTTGAAAGAATGTTGAATTTTAGTTTATCCCCAGTTTCACCTCTCTTGGTCTTAATTTCCTCCTCTAATCAGTGAGGGGCTTGGGCTAAGTCTCCCGACGTCCCTTCTGCTCTAAAAATCTCTAATTCTTTGCTTCTTTTACATATGGTTCTTACAGAGAAGCATAACCTTGAAGCAGATCCTGGTCAAGTAGCTCCAGCTTAACTTGGTTATATTGCTTCAAAGTGAGTTTGAGCAAGTGGCAGCAAGGATGGGGGGATATTGTGCCCACTGTGCCCACCAGGAGAGGCAGAATCGCCAATCTGATCTGGCAAATGACTCTGCTTCCCACGTTTGGTGGAGGTGGACCTGGATAAAATCGTCCTTCCTGAGCGAGAAGTCTGGCCCAGGGAATCAGCTTCGGGCATCCGGAATAAACCCATGACGGAAGGCTCACACAGAAGCAGATCTGGGCAGGATGTGCTTACTGACTCAGCAGTAGGCTAGGGGGACTAATGCTTTCACTGAAGATTAGAAGAAAGGGAGAAATCCAAATCCTACCTTAAAGGATGCATCCCTGCCCCTTCCCCTGACAGTTTATGGGAACCTGGAGCCAGGTAGAATTGCCTCTACTCTGAATCCTGCTCCCCACTGTCACCTTCCTTGGACTCCTGTTTGGAGGTTACATGAATCCAGATCTGTGATGCACCTCGCCGTGTGCCTGGTAAGGAGGGTGGAGTAAATTTCTTATTCTTTCCAATAGCTTATCTCCCTGTGGCTTAATTCTAGTTCTTGCCAAGTAAATGCGAGGTGTGACAAAGGCTGTTCTTGTGTTGCTGGGACTTAAGCAAATCTTCATCACTCTGCGCATTACATCCAGTTTCTTCCAACTTCAGGATCCAGTGAGACACCAGGAATCCTAAATATTAAACTAAACTAAACAAAAATATAGTGAATTACCAACACCCTGAGAGAACATAGCTGAATTAACATAGGTCATAAGACTCTGGAGCTCTCTTGATTGTGATTTGATTAACACTCTTGTCATTATTTGGAGGAATAAAAAAGAGACTTTCTATAACAAGAGCTTGTATGAGGTTGTCTCACTGAATTTCCACCTCCTGGGGTAAACTCACAGAACATTAAAGACAGAAGGGAGCTTAGAAATCACCTACTGTTGGCTAGTCTGAAGGTAGAGAGTGATCTCAATTGATTGTTCACAGCTACAAATGGAAATGGAGCTCCTTGTTCGACTCTTTGCCCCCTTCTCACTACTGCACTTGACTAGTCTTAAAAAAAAAAAAAGAAATCACCTAGTATAACGTTTGGTTTAAACTGAGACCTAGAAATATATAAAAATAAAGCTGAAACTAATTTAACTTTTTACAATCTAACTCTAAAAAATAATATTCCACTTAAAAAGACAAAAAAATAAATTACAGGTGCTTTTTGTATTTTTTAAAAAGTCTGAACCATAAAAGTCCAGGGCCAATTGAGAGAATTATCTGGAATTCTGAAGAATGTGAGGTGGTGGAGAAAAAGGGAGAAGGGAAGCTGTGAGATATTCTTTTTATGTTTGGAATTTTTTGATTGAAGGAAGCATCTCAACTTAAAAACACCAGCTCTGTAAATGATTTATAGATTAACTACTTTGTTGTTATTCTTTGCCCCAAATATCAAACCCAATCTTGTCTTGTTTCCCTGTGTCTGTGAGGTGGGAAGGTACAGGCTTCCTTCTATATCTCAAACATTCAGCACCACATGTCCAAGAACCTTCCCCCCAAGGACAAGGTGAGGACCAGTTCATTAAATTTCATCTAGACTCTTTTTAAGAATGGCCAGATTCTCTTAGACCTTAGACTTCCACCAAGGCAGTGGTCAGGAAGCCCACTGAGGCCTGGATGGGTCTGGCCACTCGTATTCTCTAGGGAGACATCTGAAATGTCAAGGAAAGAGCAACAGACTTGCAGTTAGAGGACCTGAGTTTGAATACCAGCTCTGTCACATTCAAACTTGGGCAAGTCACATAACTTTTGAGTTCTAGTTTCCTCATCTATAAACAAAACAGAGGTAATAATAAATATATTACAGAATTGTGGAAAGGATAAAATGAGATAATGCATGTAAAATTGCTGAACAACTGGAGTTGTTATTTGCAGCTCTTGTTAACTAGGGCATAAAAATGCACACCAGTCTTGTCTGTAAGCCCTTTATTGTTTAAATAAAAATATATTTTAAATGTGCTGGCTGGTCCTAGATTTGAAATAATAAGAGACCTGAAGACTAGAGAAAAACATCCCTAGTTATCACAGGCAAAGAAGAGTTTGATCTTGGCCAGGGTGTGGTGCTGTGACCTGGAGAGATGTGGGGGAGGAGGCTCTGGCTGGAGCAATGGCCTTATGTCTGAGTTTCTAGGAGCCCTTGCTGTCCTGGTCTGTAGGGGTGGGGCTGGGCAGTTGAAGGTCTCTGCCTGAATTGCAGAGCTCAAAGAAGTGCCATCTGACGTTTCTCCTGCTTGCATTTTCTGGGCATGCCTACAAAGGACAACTGCTCATTTACTTGTATATAATCCAAAAAAGGGAGGTAACTGACCTAGACACAGCCTAGATGGGACACAGATGTGAGGAAAACATTGTGTTGACTTCAAAATGTTCAAGGCCTCATCAGCTGCTTAGATTAAGGAAAGATGAAAACGAGAGAAAAAGAGAGAAATCAGGCAACTCTGTAAGCTTTCTTTTCCTAAGAATCCTGATTAAAGTCCAATCACAGAAGACTTCCCAGAAAGTTCCAATATATTCCAATAAATGGAGAGCTTTCCATAATAGATCTGGCCAGTAGTTACTTGGAAGAAGGTAATGTGGAAAATATACAGTATTAACCCTTTCTAAAATGTTGCTTAGTGGGAAATACCAGTCTCTCAAATGGGTAACCCAGGGATTTCATCTGGAACAAAAGCCCATAGATATAAAAATTCAGTAGGGAGGAGAAAAAGGAAATAAAACTAGGTTGAATCACTAATCAAAGACTGTGTATATGGTTTATGCTTTTTAGACCTAATGGTAAATAAGAAGTAGGAAAGCATTTTCTTTTTTATGCCTGTAACCAAGATACTAAACAAGACTGTTGACTATAGTTCAAAGTGAACAATTTTCCTAAAATAAAACACTAACAAAACTAGAATGAAAAACTAGAATAAAATCCACAAAAACTATAATCAATAAATGAATACATTTTACAAAATAAAACATTTCCCTCAGAAAGTTGAGTGAAAAAATATGTAAATAGCTTCTGTTTTTATAGCTAAAGCTTTTAATCTCTGGCACATAACAACTGAAAGAATTCTGAGAAATTAGACAAAAGTATTTGGTGGATTTGAGTTAATGGGCCAAGCAAGCTTTTTTTCCTTGGCTTCTCTGTCAAATGAATCATAGATTGAGTCTTTGGTTATAGTTTTGGCCATGGGAGGGATTTCTGAAATGCCAACATAGTTTTTTTTGGCCATCCTTGAACTGGTTGTGATAGTATAGGCATTGCTTCGGTAACATTTCATTGAGGACATGCAAAAAGTCTCTTTCATCCCTCTCCTAAAATTGGCATTATAAATTGAATACAGAGTAGGTTTAGAAGCTGAAGAACTAAAGGATATCCATGTGATAGCAGTGAAAACAAGGGAACTTTTCTTATATTCTTGTTCATGGGGGTGCCACAGCTGAGCTACATGAAAAGGCAGCCAGGAGAGCAAGAACAATAGATTTAAAATGAGGAACATCTTGATAGTTTTCACTTTTGTCCTTGGGACTATGTTCATTGTCCTCCTCACTGTTCGGCCATCAGTGCCTATTCTCCAAATATATTTTATGACCTTTTGGTAAAATAAGATTATGAGGACAGATGGAATCACAAAGCCCACCAAGAAGTGGATGATGGTATAGGCAGTTCCTTTCCAAGAGGAAGGGAGGAAATAGTTACAATGACTGTCCCAGTTGGAGCCATAGAAAAAGAACATAGGGGTCACAAAGGCTGCATTAAAGATCCACGATGCTGCAATCATTTTCTTTGCTTTTTCTCTGGACACCTTGAAGCTCAGAGGATAGACAATGGTGTAGAACCGGTCTATGCAGATGGAGAGAAGAACATAGATCTGGACACCTGGAGTGAGATATTGAAAATATCGCACAACCTTGCACATCACACTACCAAGTGTCCACCTTCCAGTGGTGAACTGGAGGAGGACGAAAGGCATGCTGGCAATGCTGATGAGAAGATCAGCACATGCCATGGAGACCACAAAGTAGTTGGTAGTGGACTGAGTCCTCCTACTCCTATGGATCACCAAACAAACCAGGGAGTTGCCAAAGATAGAAAACAACCACAGAGTCCCAAAGAAAATGCTTGCTGTGGCCACTTCCCCAGGTTTCAGTCCATACTGAAGGTCTGTTCGGTTGCTCATCCAACTGTGCTCCTCATATAATTCCATCACGTCACGGCTTGGCAGAGGTGTGGCTGTTTCAGTGCAGCTGTGGTTTTGGAGGGGCACCAGAAGTGTAGGAATAACCAAAGGTGGCTTGCTGTTATCCATTCTGTGAGCAAAAACCATATTCACTTTTTTTCTCTTAGTTCTGGATGGGAAAAGAAGAATGAGGCCTCCTGTTAAAATGGTGTCATATAGATTGATCACTAAGGCTAACAATCTTACTTGACACTTAGATCGGTTGTCATTTGCCAATGAGTAGGACTTGTGCATTGGCAGGAAAACATAACTACTCTCCAGAAAAAGTTCTGGCCCCATTTCTTTTTCGTGATAACAGCTGTCTCAGCTGATCCCAGCTTAGGCTCTCTTTGGCCTCACCCTCTCTTGACCCTTAGTCAAATGTGGTAGAACTCATACCAAGCCCCACTCCTACACACAGCCTTATGCCCTTTCCTCACTGAGGATCACAGAGGGTTAGGGAGCTCAAATCTGGCTCATGGTAAGGGTGTTACCACCTACTGAAGAGCTGTTGGAATTCTCGGCAAATATGTGAGAAGTTCCTAAATGTCCTAACACCAAAAATAATGAAGCTGCAAGAGAGGAAAATTTGGGCAGATGGAAACACACAGATCTTGGCTATGAAAATACCTAACAGGAGTCTGTGAATACACTGGCTGATTACCGGGAAGGACCCTGTCCTTACTTATTGCAGATTTTCCATTCCAGAAGCATTATGGTAACACATGGAACAATCAACACTGCTACATGAGCCAGAAGTAGCTCCTAATTTAATGACATCTGAAAATAGCTTGCTTTTTCCAAAGAATGATACAGTTCATGTACTAACAGCTTGCCACCTATCAATGACATTTATTTTGATGCTATTCTCTTATGGTTTCATAAAACAACATATTGACTGAAGAACATACAAGATGTCCTCTAAGCAATATAACTAGGTTACTAGGACCTTATGGCAGTCAGATGATTAAACAACAAAATGTAACTTATCATTACTAAGCAACTTTTAAAAAGCTTATGACCATTAGATATAAAAGAATATTATAAAGTTTAGACTTTATTTGGTATGTATGTATTATTCAGTGAGAAAAAAGTTACACTTTTTAATAGGTAAAAATATTGTATAATTATAGGTCATTCAATTAAATTTGAGGTGATTTTGGTCACAGATTATAAAGGTTTAACTTGGTTGAATCCATTAAACAGAAAGAGGAATCATAGCAATTGAATCCATAATAACCATACCAATTATGGTTATTAAGGTAAGAAATAAGGATAAAAATGAATATTTTCAAAATTTTGCCTACTAAAAGTAGAAAGCCCAAGTAGGGGTACAGCCACCATATTGCTGAGGTTCCATGTGGCCTGTGGCACAAGCGGATGTTGCCACAGCAACAGGCTCTAGGAAGGACAAGTTTCCCTCTTGGTGAGCTCCTGTGACTGCACCTCACAAAGAAACATTTCTGCAGAGGCAGTATTAAAGTGCACAGTTTTTTTTTTTTTTTGGAGACAGGGTCTCACTCTGTTGCCCAGGCTAGAGTGCAGCGGTGTCATCATAGCTCACTGCAAACTCCTGGGCTCAAGTGATACTCCTGCCTCAGCCTCCCAACTAGCTAGGACTACAGGCATGTGCCACCACACCCAGCTTATCTTTCTATTTTTTGTAGAGATGGGGCCTCACCATGTTGCTCAGGCTGGTCTAGAACACCGGTCCTCAAGCAATCCTCCCGCCTTGGCCTCCCAAAGTGCTAGGATTACAGGTGTCAGCCACTGTGCCTGGCCTAAAGAATAGTTCTTAATGAAAGAACAGTTCTTAATGACCCATTTTTTCCTTGAAGGATTTTTGCACTAATTTATGATAGGGAGAGGAGTGTTAATATATATTGTCTTCATTAAGAAACCATCTTTCAACAGAAGTCTAGCACTCAGGGCAATGTACTGAATGCCAGTTCCATATTACCTTCAGGCCTTTTTTTTTTAGTCTATGAGGTAGCACTAGTTAAGCTCTCAAAGGGAAATGTAAGATAATTGAACAGTTTGTCTACTAAAAGACCTTAAAGCATGCTGGCCAAATAATACCCAATGGTAAAAACAGCAACCATACTTTCCATATTAAAAAAATCAGGATATACACTCTGAAAACAGGTCATAAGATCTAAAATTAGCACTGTCCTAGAAAATCTGGAATGTATTACCCTCATACTTACAAAATTGCAATAATCTTTTCACCTTCATATGGGTAAAATCTACAAAAGTTTTTTAAAAAATTATTAGTTTTATTTTAAATTTCAAAATTAGTTATTTTATATGCTTGAGACATAAAATTTAAATCATGACTATAAATACAGAGATGAACATAGGTACCTCGACAAAATCCTGAAACATATTTTTAAAATAAAATTTCCTATTTTTACAACATAGTGAAAAACTAAGTTCATTAAAAAAGTACATAGGAAAATATAATAGTTACTGATTTGAGTGTTCTCTTCTCAAATATATGGAATTGAAGGTAGGTTACTTAAGTGTTTATGTCACTTTAAAAATTCATATACAATGTAGCAAACATATTTATATTAACTATAGCATTTTCTTTCAGTTAATAGTTTATACACTGTAATAGAAGCTCCGTGAAGGGTCATCACTTAAGAAACTTTCCAGTTAGAATCACGATCAAATTTTGAACACTTGGTGAAAGGAACACGAAAATGCCAGGTCCTGGCACAATGAATAGATATAAATAACCCAGAAGGTGGTATATGTCACATACAGATGAACTTAATTAAGCACCACAGTAACCTCTTGAGCAAGTGGTACCACACTCTTATCAAAGAAAAGTGTTTACTGTTGAGGGCACTGAGTCCCTGGAGTTGATTTGGAAGAGATGTATAGAATTGGGTATGATTTCTTACAAGTTTCCTTTTCCAATTTACTTGCAATTTCTTTCCCTTCTTTAACTTCTGTTTGAAGCTTTGATTCAGCAACTAACCTGGGAGAGTTGGGGGTGTTTCCACTTCTTTTACTTAAGGCTTTAGAGTCAGCCGAAACTCCTGAGTTTCACACATTTCTTTTTCTTCTTTAGCTGCATACCCATGGGGCAGATTTTTGTGAGAGACTGACTAGTGGGTGGTGTGTTTATAGAAATCAGCTTTTCTAACTGCAAGTTGTTATTTTCTAAATTGTTAGGACAGGACTGTGTCTCCTCTTTTTTTTTTTTTTTTTGGCAAGATTAAAACTTTCAGATGTGTCTCCTCTTTCTGAAGTGGTAGTCTATAAACTTCTCCGATAGCACTGTTGTTGGCACATACATCTTTAGAGGTGGTTATATCCACAGGCAGCACCTCTAACCTTTTTTTGAGTACAGGTATTTCAATTGTCTCTACAGGTTCATACTTCAGTTTTAATTCATCGAGTTTAGCTCTCAGTTTCATATTTTCACTTTCTGAAAGCTGGAGGTATCTTTCATTTGCAAAAAGTTTTTGTTCAATATCCAGAGACTGTTGGCTCTCAAATAATGCTTTCATTTGCTATATGGACAATTCACCTTTAGTGCTTTCATTTTCTTTAAGTTATCAAGTTTTATCTGAAGTAAATCTGTATAATAGGTGTTATCTTCCAGAGCACTAGAGCTGGCTGAAGGCTTAGATTCCATATTTTCACATAAATTGTAAAATTTGTCCAGATTTCTAATTTCACCTAAAAGATATTTTATTTCATCACTCTTCTGCTCCAACATGCCAAGCAACCGTTCTTGCTGCTCAAATTCAGTTTGAGACCCTCTCTATTTGTAGCAAAGTGGTGATTTGTAATTTCATTCTTTGCATCTGTTCTCTATTAAGTACATTTTGCTTCCTTAGTGACTGATACTTGACTTTCATACTGACAAACTGACGTCCCATTGCAGCCCTTCAATCTTCCATCTCTGCAAACAAAGAGTTGCCTTTACTATTGGTATCCAAGACTTGCTGGAGTGCCTGGTCCAACGGCACCTGAAGATCTTGATTTGCTTCACGAGCTTTCTCTAGGGCATTATAGTAAGAAACTGCTTCTTTTTCTTGCTCCTCTTTTTCTTCTTTGAGCCGGTCTATCTGGCGCATTAAGTTAGTAATCAGAAGTTCTAGCTGTTCTCGTCTGTACTGTACCACTTCTTTGAGGGTGGTCTTCATACTTTCCATTTCTGTCAGCTCAATTTGAAGAGCCAGCGTCTCTGAAGACGTGCTTTCGTGTAGATGCTCAGGCATCATCCGCAGTTCCTCTGATTTACAAGAGAGGAGTTCCTTGTGGTGATCTACTTGGTGCTTCAGCTGGTTTTCACTAAGCTTAGCTTCATCTAATTCCACTTTTTTCTATCTTATTTTTTAGTTCATTCACTTCCTGTCCATGGTTTCTGCTTAGTTGTTGTTCTAATTTCTCCAGGTGTATTTTTTGTTGTTGTTTAACAGCTTCACATTCACAGCTCAAACTTTCCAACATTCCATTCTTGACTTCAACTTCTCTCTGAAGAGTATATTTTTCTTGTTCATAATTCTCAGTCATGATTTCATTACGACATTTATCCAATTGATCTGCAATTCATTTTGGCTCTCCACTAGTTGCAAACTGTGCAGCTTTTAGTCGCTCTTCTTCAACCTTTTTGAGCTTGCATCGAAGACTTGTAATTATATCTCCTCCATGTTTTTCCCTGTTTTTAGCCTACTCTCTCCACACCCGGTCCCCTGCTGCTGCAGCTGGCGACTAGTGACTTCAGAGCGTCCAGGTTAGCGGACACTAGACGCGGGCTCCTCCTGCCAGCCCGCTCTCGGGTAAGCGCCAGCGCTTTTTGAATGCAGTTCCCGCGAGAACTCCCACCTCTCACGAGATGTTCCGCCCAAAATCTCTAAGTTTTTTTAAAAAGCAATTTTTTTTTTTTAAGATTTAAAATTTAAAAATAAAACGGACAAGCGATTTTCCCAGACAGAAAGCTGCTCTAAACTTTTTTGGGGTGCCTGTGGCCTAAATATTAATAAAACAAGAGTCAGTGGCACAGGCACTTTTCCTTAGTTAATACACATACTTTAAAACTTGTAAACTTCCATCTGCAAATGAAAACTCAAGCTCACTGATACAAGTAAAGCCCTGCGAGCCCTCCTTCCATCGTTTTGTCCAGCCGCCTCACACCCATGGCTGTGTCTGCCGATTTCTCCAGCCCCACCACTTCGAAGCAGAGGATCTGATGCTCAGACACAGGACGAGGGAGCCCTAAGAAGGAAGACCTGTGTAGGTCTCACCAGATGTCAGCATGACTTTTCTCACTCTACCTTAAATTGCTGCAGCTATTTATCCATTCAATAAACCAAGAAACTGTGCTAGGTACTAGGGAAAAAAAAGATAAGTAAGGCCCATAAAATAAGCAGCCTGCCATATTATAACTAAATTTGACAATAATTAGAATTAACCACTAAAAATAGGCATATACACAAGGAGCTAAGTAACAGAAAAAAATAGGGACCCAATTTTGCCTGGGGTAGGAAGAAGGAAAGGAAAGTCTTCATAAAGAAGGTGAAGTTTGAGCTGGGAGCTTGGAGAATGAATAGGACTTCTTCAGGAAGACAAACGAGTTAAAAAAAAAAACAAAAAACCCAACCATTCCAGGGTAGAGAGATAGCACGTGGAATGAATTTTGGGGTCGTCTTTCTGGGTTGACATTTTTTTGGACCTTTTTTCCCTCAGACATAGTTTCCTTCAGACCATACCTCCCAAAGTATATAGTTTCTAAATGCCCTACAATCAAACCGACCTAGATTTTTCCCATGGTTACAATGAGAAGTTATATTTTCTGCATTCATGGGCTGAAATGTGGTCAGACAGTGCATAAGAACATCAGCATATCCAGAATGGTTGTGGGACCCTTGTTCATACAGCATTTTGTTAGTCCCTTACTACAGCATTTTCCAAGTTTGTTTTGCTCTAGTTTAGCAATACAGTACTTTGGAATCTCCCAGGGAGCTTTAAAAAGTACTGATGCCTGGATCCCACCTTGAGAGATTGTAACTTAATTGGTCTGGAGTGCAGCCTGGGCATAGGGAGGTGTCAAAGTTCCCCAGGTGATCCCAATGTGCAGCCAAGATTAAGAATCACTGCTTTAAGAGTTACTTCCATGTTTGTCTTCCCCACTAAACTATGGGCTGGGGAGGGGGGGTGTTATTCTTTTTCTCCGTGCTCCACAACTTCCACTGAAGTTCTTTACATTAATAATTACTTATTAAGTATTTGCTAAATTGGATCCATAAGGATAGAGAACTGAAATAAATGACTCCTACTCTATGTGGCTCTGCTAGGAAGATTAAATGCAGAGATAGAAAACCACTGTGTAGTCTCAGGGAGCTGAAACACTGGTGACCATTGTGACCAGTGAATACACGACTCTTGATAAGGGCAGGGCAGTTAAAACTGATCTCACCCAGGTCAACACTGCATAAAATAGAAGTGTCATCTAAGGGAGAGTGAAGGTAGGTTAGGTGTCCTCAGACTCTTGCAATCTCCCCGCAGAAAAAAAGTCTGCCATATTACAACTAAATTCTAGGGTCCCAAAGTAAAACTTCAGAAAGGCCTCCCTTGCTGCACTAAGTTGGAAATAAATATATCTTCAAGGGAGTGTTTGTGAAATACAAGGGCTGCTTAATTAGTAATTCTGTCCAGAGCCATCCATATGTGGTAATTTTAGGAGTGACAAGACTACCTTTTTCCTGCTCCACCTATCTCTTCCCAGCCAGTTCTGAGACTGTCATGTGACATGCTCCACTGGGTTGAGGCATTGAAGGCCCTTATTTATATCTCTACCTATATATGATCTAAAAGAGGAATCATTCATTTATCAAGCTATCTACTTCCCATCTATCCAGGCTCTAAGACATGTGTTTTAATATATGGGTGGGGAAATTGGTGGCTGGGCTGACATGGTATAGAACCGGGGACTGGGCTAGGCACTGTGGCTCACACCTGTAATCCCAGTACTTTGGGAGGCTGAGGTGGGAGGATCGCTTGAGCCCAGGGGTTTGAGAACAGCCTGGGCAATAGCTGGGCATGGTGGCATGTACCTGTAGTCCCAGCTACCCAGGAGGCTAAGGCAGGAGGATCGCTTGAGCCCAGGAGTTTGAGGTTGCAGTGAGCTATGATGATGCCACTGCACTCTAGCCCTGGCAACAGAGTGAGACCTTGTCTCAAAAAAAAAAAAGAACTGGGGACTGGGTGGGCCTCTGTAATGATGGGATCCTGGGAAGCCTGGGAGGGGAACATGCCTTGTCACTTTGAATTGTAATTTTTATTTTGCATGTTTGTCTCCCCCATTAGGTGATGAGTTCCTTGAGTACAGGGACTTTGTCTTTATCTCTATATCCCTGGGGCATATGGATATGAATAAAGGTTTATTGAACATATAAATAGATATGTTAATAAAATCAATCCAATACTTGAAAATAAGGCAAAAGAGTACAACATATCTTCATATCTTTATCATGTCATGCTGGGACTTTTATTTTTTTTAAGAGCTAGAAGTCTTGATTTCCCTCGATATTGACCTTTAACATCCAAGTAAGTCCCCTTATTTTGCTGGGACATTCTTAAATGGGCCTCATCGAGGATTAATTCTCTAGGAGAATGTACCTGTGCTTGATTTTGAAATTTACTATTCGACTAAAGCCCAGACACTGTGAAGTTATATGTTAACTTGTAGATTTCTTTCTAGCAGAAAAAATAACTCCAAAGGTTATGGACTTATTGCCCTGTGGGACGTGAGCCAATTTTGTGTCTACCTAGCAATCTTATGCTGACATTCTTTTTTTTTTTTGAGACAGGGTCTTCTTATGTTGTCCAGGTTGCCCAGGCTGGTCTTGAACTCCTGAGCTCAAGAGATCCTCTTGTCTCAGCCTTCCAAGTAGCTGGGCTTTCAGGCATGCACCCCCACATCAGACTCGCTTTTTTTAATGCCTATAAATACACATTCTTCAAATGCTCTTGGAACCAGCTTTATTATCTCATTGGTTCCTTCAGTAATATGTTAATAAATCTTTGACATATGTTCATTCAACATTTGAGAGTTATGATTTTAACTTTTTGAAAATCATACTTTGATGGATGACTGGATGAATGAATGAATTGATGGATGAATGGATAATGTAGCTACTGAGAGGGAGGAGAAGACCACAAAGAGGAATAGAGGGGTGCAGATGACAAGCTTCATTTACTTCACAGTTCTGCCAAAGGTCATTCCTGGCTAAGCATATCAACTGCTGGTTAGGTTTCTTCTAGACTCAAAACACCCTAACAACTAATTTTTTTTCCTTCTGAGACTATAAAGATTCACAAACATTCTCACAATGTAGCAAGACCATTATTATTTCTGAGATTTGTTCAAAAATTTAATGTCAAACTAGAATTTTTATAATGATAAATTTTTATATAATTTGGTTAAAAAAAACCAATAGAAACATTTTCTGTAGAATGGGAAGTATCTGCTGGACCTATGCAGATACGTAAGGCTGTTTACTAATGAGCAGTAAGATTAATTACAAAGATGACAGTAGTTATAACATTAATACTACCAAGAGTTAATACTTATTTTTGTGCTTACTATGTGTCAGGTACTTCATATGTGTAGCCTTCAAAGTAGGTAATATTATTAGCCCTGTTTTACAAATGAAAAAAAAACTGACATTCCTCCCCAAGATCATATAGTTGGAAAGTGGTCACTCCAAAGCCCTTGTTCTTAACTACCATCAGGGCTTCATGCCCAGAGACTACAAAGGGCTGAATCTGAACTCAGAGGGTCAAATTGGCTGTACATGGGCAGGTCTTTCTTGTCTCTTCCTTCAAACATAGGAATGTAAAGTTATTCTCCACAGTCTCTTGACTACCCACAGATACATCTGTTTAATATACTAGCTCAGAAATATGTGACATAGTGAACATTTAAAAAAAAAAAGATCACTCCTTCTATGATGGCTACGTAACAATGAAAGGTTTAAGCGAAAATCTTTGCCACCATGGTATTTTCTAAATTTAAACAATTAACGTTTAAAAAGATAATTTCCTACTTGGGGTAATGCTATCGGTCAAACTTTTTCCTCACGTCAACTCAAACTGAAGTCTAGAGTTCTACTTTCATTCTGTGTTTAAAAGGCAATGTTAATTATTTGTCATTTTGAATTTCCAATACTCTCACTTTCTTTATTGTGAAGAAAGGCTATTTCTCCAGACGACTTTTGATGCTAAGCTTCCATGCATCATAGGAGTGATCTTTTTTTTTTAAATGTTCACTGGCTCTGTAGGAAAAAAAAACCAAACAGAACTTGATTTGTGATGTTTGTTAATTTCTGTGGTGTGAATGTTTTTACCATGGCTGAATCATGATATCAACATGATGTCATTGAACCTGGAGTTGGTAAGAAATGTGTACAGTTGGCTCTGGGGTGCCCATGCAAGCCAATCCTAGCCCACCACTGTTAAAGGCATTTCTCATTTTCATATATAGGCAAATAAAGGCTACCTACAGAGCCAGTTATTAAACATTTACCAGCACACCACTTCTTCTAGGGCAGTGTTTACAGGGTAACCTATCCCAAAGTCCTGAACTTACAAATAGCTCAAGAGGCCACACAGGCTCTTCAGAAGCTTCTTGAGTGGCTATCTTGCTGTCTGGCCCTGAGATAAGGGTCTGGTGTGAACACTAAGCTGAGTGCTTTATTGAACTACATAAAGCCCAGGCAGCCAATAGCATGACTGTGGTGGGGAAACAGGAAAACCAGAGAGGGTAAGACATGTTCTTACAATGTGCCACTCAGAGTTGCCAGATAAAATACAGGATACCCAATTAAGTGTGAATTTCAGATAAATAACAAAAAATTTTTTAGTGTAAGTATGTCCCATGCAATATTTAACTGGTGTCCTGTATTTTTACTTGCTAAATCTAGCAAAACTATACCCAGAACATAATTTACTGCTAAAAAATATGTATTTTTCATCACACAATATAGGCATACTGCAAAGTGGTTACCTATGCAGGCTTTTCAGTCAGTATTCGTACAAATCCTACTCCTGTCACTAACTATTTGCGTGACCTTGGTCAAGTTATCTAACCCTCTTGAGCTTCAGTTTTCTTATCTGTAAAATGAGGATAATCAGTTCCTATCTCATTTGATTATTATCAGAATTAAATGAGAGAATATGTACAGGAGTTAAATCCTGTAATACACGTACACCTGCCTGGTATGAGGAAAATAATAAGTGTTATCCTTATATAGTTCTATAAAACACCTAGCTCTGTGTCTGACACATAGAAAGTGCTCCAAAAATTAGTGCACTCACTACTGTCAGCTCGTAAGAGTCTTTTAAACCACATGACAAGCAAATTTTAGTAACCATATCACACATCACATGCTATAATGATAGTACTAACGTTACTCACATAATTTAGGGACCTAATCACCATTTACAATAATGTTTTTAAGGGGAAAATCACTGAGGCCCAAATAAATAAATACAACCTTTCTCCAAGTTGGAGATTATTTTATGTGACATGTTAGCCAGATCAAACTTTTTTCTACACTCTACACCAAAATATGTAATATATCTGGATTGAATATGTCTTTTTCAAAAGCATACAGAATCCATTCTGCTTAGATAATTTCCATTAGATAATTTTGAATAATTACAAAGGAACCTTACACTACCAGGGAAAACAGAGCTTCTCTCCACCACCTGAGAACTCCTGGTGTCACAGGCTTACAAACCCTGGAATTTTCTCTAGTGGTCTTTTTCCTTTCCTTCTCTTATATGTTAAGTATTCCTCCATAATATTTCCAACTTTGTGTATTTCTATCTGTTTCCCAACTAGGATCAAGCAGTTTCTTGAGATCAGACTGGGCACATTTTCTTTTTGTTTGGATATTGGTTATATTTTCAGGAGCAACATTATTTTTTTGAACACAGAAGGGTTTTCAAAACAGCCTCTTCTAACGTCACAAAATAGCCCATAACAACCAATGAACATTCCACGTTGAGAAATTCTGGATATCTAGATTTAAGGAACTAATACTCTTCTATCACCTTTGCCTGTTTCTTTGTCCTTCACATGAACTCTAAAATATCAGAAATAAACAGGGTCAGCATCCTTGGCATGATTTCAGGAAGCCAGGAAGGCATCTATTCCTCTAATCTCTCACAATTATAGCATCATTCTTTTAAAGTCAAGGTCCCTATTAAAATGTAAATGTTTCTTAAAGAACAAACATTTTTACATTTTATCAGTAGTGATCTGAGATGCATTCTATCTCTGAAATCTATTATTTTATTGAAAATGAAAACATAAGAGATGCCAAATGCAAAAGCTAAGAGGACAGTAAGTATCTGAGAGAATAGAGATGGGGTGTCATGGGAAGGGGTGGGTGAAGGGTAAAAGGCTCAAGTTGAAGAAGATAAACTTCACCTCCTTGACAGTTTCATGCAGGAATGGATAGCCCCTGGGATGAATACACTACCCAGACGAATATAATGGAAAACAGCCTGAGCCTTACCCCACATAAAGGTTTACATTACCCATGGGCTGCAGCCCTCCTGTAATTCTTTGCAAACCACCTTGCAAGAGAAAATGTCAGGTTACACTGGAACCTCTTTGAGGGTGACCATTCCCAAGGATGTACAAAGAACACGATCTAATATTTCTCACCCCAACTGCCACTTAGTAGAATTCTCTGTAGACAGGATGCAGCTCCAGGTTGAATGATATTGAACTTCCCTATCTCCTTGCTACTCATACAAAGTCTGTAAAGTAAGATAAAATGGAAAAGTAAAAGAAATAAACAGAAAGAGATTTCACTCTAACAAATGACCATTTTGTTCTGATGGTATATGCAAAATAGTCTTCAATCATACATTTATCCAATTTTTTAAAAATCACTTAGTGTGAGCCAGGGTTGTGCTAACTGCTGGGGACACTGATGTTAACTAGACAAAGTCCCTGCTTTTATGGAGCTTACCTGTAGTAGAAGAAACAAATAATAAACAGCTAAGCAAATAAATATGTAAAAAATTCAGAAATGATTAGTGCTATGGAGAAAAATAAGACAAAGTGAGGGAACAAGAATTGAAGGGAAATGGGGTGGCAGATGGTTGGTTGGTTGCCTAGTGGCCATTCCCAACTCCCTCCTTGCCTGCCTCTCACTCAAGAAGCTAAAAAGGCACGATAGTAACTTCCCCACCACCCCTTACAGCTAGGTGTGGTCACATCAACATCATCTTCTTTCAAGAGAAAGTCTCCTTGCAGGGTGTTGGGAGGTTCTTGGAAAAATGTTTCTTCCTGGATAAAAGAGGTGTGTGGGGAGTGATCTCAGGGGCTTGGCTGCCCTTCTGCTTCCTGCTTCTGTAAACTGTCATATGAAGGTGTCAGGGCACTGGGTGGTATCTTATGAAGTCAGGGAAGTCCTGACGCTCACAGAGAGATACCACAGTGCCCTGATATTGTGGTACAGCTAGAACACTCACCTCCAGACTTACTATATAAGCAATCAATGTCTTTATGACTTAAGCCACTTTGAGTTTTGTTACTTGCGTCTGAAACCATCCTGACTTATACGGGGTCTTATTTTAGATGGAGTGGTCAAACGGTTCTATGAAGAGGTGATATTGCAGCTGAAACCCCAATGACAGGAAGCCAGCCATAGCATTCTAGGCAAAAGGACTAATAAGGGCAAAGGCCCTGGTGCAGGAATGAGCTTGTTATGTGGCTGGAGCATATAAATGGGGGAGAAATTGGTAACTGATATAACCAGAAAGGCAGGCAGGGGCCAGATCACACAGGGCATTGTAGGGCATGGATTTTATTCTACTAAAGTAAAATTCATTGCAGGTTTTAAGCAAAGGAGTGAAATGAATATGACTTGATTTATGTTTTAAAAATACAACTTTAGTTGCTGTGTAGGTGGCTGAGAGTACTACTGTAAGTGATGATGGTTGTAGCAGTATAGGTGGAAAAAAGTAGATGGATATTGACAATATTTTGGAGACAGAGCCAACAAAGGTAGTTGATGTGTGATGGGGTTAGGGGATGGGGATTTCTCCTAGGTTTGAGAGCAGGGGAGAAAATGTTTGGGGAGCTGGAAATCAATAACCCTATTTTAGACAAGTTAAATTCCCATTAGATATCCAAGCAGAGATATCAGTTGGCCATTGACTATGTAAGTTTGAAGAAAAGTCTTCAAAGTCAGATCCTTTGCCCATTTTCATCAATTCATTCATCATTCCATAAATATACATTAAGATCATGCTATGTGCCAGAATGTACTATGCTAAGAATTAGATATACAGTGGCAAACAAAACTGTGTCCCTACCCTCATGAAGATTTGTCTAATTAGTTGTGAAGGGGGTGGAAAGAAGAGTAATAAATAAGAACAAATAAATACAGTAAGTTGTAATATGTTCCATGAAAGAAAGAGCAGGCTGTTATGAGAGCATGGTGGGAGGCCCCTCCCCTGGGCTGGGGGGTCAGGGAGGCAACAGAAGCGGTGGAAGCAGGGCAAAGAAGAGTGGTTCCTCTACGGCAGACTCTCTAGGGCTCCTGCTCCTGACAGATGACCACAGAATCTGGCCACCATGCTGCCTTGGAACCCCAGCCACCTTCCAGATCTTGATCAACATTTCCTTGCAGCCTGGCTGCAATAGACTGTCACAAGAACAGTGAAGAAGACCCCCAAAGCAATCACAGCAGCAACAAAAATAAATACATGGGACCTGATCAAATTGAAAAGCTTCTGCACAGCCAAGGAAACTATCACTAGAGTGAACAGACAACCTACAGAATGGGAGAAAATATTTGCATGCTACACCTCTGATAAAGGGCTGATAACCAGAATCTATACAGAACTTAGGAAAATCAACAAGAAAAAATCAAACAACCCTATTAAAAAATGGGCAAAGGACATGAACAAAAATTTTTCCAAAGAAGACAGAATGATGGCCAGCAAACATATAAAAAAGTGCTCAACTTCTCTAATCATCAGGGAAATGCAAATCAAAACCACAATGAGATATCACTTAACTCCAGTGAGATTGGCTCATATCAAAAAATCCCCAAATAACAAATGTTGGCGGGGATGTGGACAGATAGGAACACTCATACACTGCTGGTGGGACTGCAAATTAGTACAACCTCTATGGAAAAGAATATGGAGATACCTCAAAGAATTAAAAGTAGAATTACCATTTGACCCAGCAATCCCACTACTGGGTATTTATCCAAAAGAAAAAAAGACATTTTATAATAAAGACATCTGCTCTCGAATGTTCATAGCAGCACAATTCACAATTGCAAAGTTGTGGAAACAACCCAGGTGCCCATCAATACACGAGTGGATCAATAAAATGTGGTATATGTATACCATGGAGTATTACTCAGCAATAAGGAACAACAGTGAATTAACACATCTGGTATTATCCTGGTTGGAGCTAGAACCCATTCTTCGAAGCGAAGTGTCACAGGATTGGAAAAACAAGCACCACTGGTACTCACCATCAAACTGGTACTAACTGATGAACACTTACATCACACAGGGCAATAACATTCATCTGAGGGCGGGCGGGCGGGAGGGGGGTGGAAGGGATGGGAAAAACTCTCACTGAATGGATGCGGGGAGCACAGTTTGGGAGATGACCACGATTGTGGCTCTGACACGGGCAGAACAGGGGCAATGTGTATGGCCAAAGTGTTGTACCCCCATGATATTCTGAAATTAAAAAAATAAATTAAAAAAAAAAAAAAGAAGAAAAAAAAAAAAAAAGAAGAAATTTGCACCTTACCAAACTCAATTCATTACAGCAAACATTTTTTGAATACCTGCTGTGTGCTCACTGAGTTAGAGGCAACCAGTTGTTTTGGAGGTAGATGTTTGGTTTCATTTCCAAGCTCTGGTTTCAGTACCAACATCTCTAGTAGAGCGACTTAAATATGATAGAGGTGAGGAGGCAAAGACTAGACTCATTACAATCAAAGCAAAGAGCTGTCAGGTAGATGCAATTTGCAGC
Organism: Daubentonia madagascariensis; assembly: GCA_023783475.1. NCBI lineage: Eukaryota > Metazoa > Chordata > Mammalia > Primates > Daubentoniidae > Daubentonia > Daubentonia madagascariensis. The sequence continues at coordinate 1,216,318 of JAKFHU010001244.1, forward strand.
TATATGAAAAGAAGGTGAAGGATTTGTTAAGAGGAGAGTATAAGCACGAAACAGGAAGTTACTAAGAACTCTGTTTCTCAAGAGCATTTGCCTTCTGTCTCACATCATATTCACATCAACACTCTGGGTAAATTTTGATCTGCACCACTGTCTTCAGTCAGGGTTTTCCAGAAAGCTACCTTCAAGTTCATGAAGCAGAAGTTATTAATAAATTTAATATTGCATTAACATGTATTTTTCATGGACAACTTATGCAACTATTTGCAATCAGATGTCACTGAAGATACGGTTGAACATGTACTTACATATATTTCACATGGGTAATATATATTTTAGTGCCATCCATTTTTAGACGTTTTATAAGTTAATATGTTACTGTTATCATTTCTCAGTGCTTCTTATTTTAATCCTCTCTGTATATCAGCAATGGTTGACCCAATCACCTATACCAGCAATTTTCAACCTTTCTTCTTCAGAGACACATGTGACAAATGTGTTCATGTGTGATACACCCCCATGGATATATCCAGAATTATGTGCAACCCTAGGATCTCGACCTATAACTGCAACCCTTTAATGTTCCACCTAAGAAAATATGTTGAAAAGAAAATTGTTATGTAGATATCCTTATTCTAATCAATTTTTTTTTTTTTGAGACAGAGTCTCGCTCTGCTGCCCAGGGTAGAGTGCAGTGGCGTCATCAAAGCTCACTGAAACCTCCAACTCCTGAGCTCAAGTGATTCTCCTGCCTCAGCCTCCTGAGTAGCTGGGACTACAGGCTTGTGCCACAATATCCAGCTAATTCTTCTATTTTTAGTAGAGATGGTCTCACTCTTGCTCAGGCTGGTCTCGAACTCCTACACTCAAGTGATCCTCCTGCCTCGGCCTCCCAGAGTGCTAGGATTATAGGCATGAGCCACCGCACCCAGCTTATTCAAATTAATTTTTAAAAATAAACCATTGCAAACTTTGGTACTTTATTTATTAGCAAGCAATTATTTGCAATAGACACCCTCTGTTTGGGACAAAGCAATATATTCTGACACCTTGGTTGATAAGCACTGCCCTGATATACCACCAGTGTACACCTGAAATCTGAATTCTTGAAGGCTAAGGTGCTTGGCACAGAGAGCCAGGGAAGGATAATAAGAGAGAGAAACCCAGTTATTCTCCCTATTGGGCCACTGTGGGATGCTATAAACCAGCTCTCTGTTATAAGAGTCTACTAATGAGCATTTTTCTGGAGGTAACTAATCTCCTACCCATGATCCATAAAGCCATTGACAAGGTTTCATAGCCTGCACCCAAATTTGAAGATTTGCTTTCCTCTTTAGATGTAGAAGAAAATAATTTTATGTGCATTTTAAACGTGAAGAGTCTCTAGTATAGTGGTTGAGAGCACAGGCTCTAGACCAGTGGTTCTCAATTGGAGATAATTCGGCCTCCTAGGGAACATTTGGCAAATGTCTGGAGACACTTTTGGCTGTCACAACTGGGGGGAGGAAGGTGTTATTGTCATCTGGTAGGTAGAGGCCAGGGATTGTGCTAAACATTTTAGAATAAACAGGACAGACCCCCAACAACAAAGAACTATCTGGCCCAAGATGCCAATAGTGCTGAGGTTGACAAAGCCTGCTCTCGAGTCAGCCTGCCTGGGTTTCAAATCACTTATCTGTGCAGCTGTTGGCAAGTTACTTTACATCTTTGTGCTTATTGAGTATCTTCACCAATAAAATTAGGATAATAACAGTACTCATCTTATTGATTTGTTGTGAGAATAAAATAAATTATACAAGAAAAGAGCTAAGAACATTGTCTGGAACACAGCAAATGCTCAATAAATGTTTGTTTTTGTTATTATATGCACTGAAAAAAGTCTGAAAGGAAATACACCAAAATTTCAACAGTGGTTGTTTCTAGGTGGCAAGATCATGGTGAATTTAATTTTCATTACATTTTTATACCACTTTACATTTTCCAAATGTCCTAGAACAATATTTGTATTAATCTAATACCCAAAACGTATATTTTAAAAGAATGCAGAGAAAAGAACTTTGCTTGTGATATAGTGGAAAGAGCACAGAATTAGAAAAACCTGGATTCAGATCTTGGCTCTACTTGCTGTGTGTGACTTCAAGCAGGTTAGTTAACCTCTTTTAGCTTCAAAATTCCTCATTCAAAATTGGGGTTAAAAATGCATATAATAACATCCTTCATATACATTTTCATCTTTATACTTGTATTTGTCATGATTCTTATTTTGAAAATTATTTTTGAAAAAAAATGCATATCATAGAGTTGCTATGAAGATTAAACAAAACAGAGGTCCAGCGCCTAGGAGTTTGCTGAGTGAAAGGCTCCAGCTTAGCCAGGGTAAAATGATTCTACGAACAGGGAAATATATTCATGATGGCAACTCCCCTTTTGCTTTTTAAACTATCCTCTCAGAGAGGACAACTCCCAAGTCATTTCATTTTTTGCCCTGGCTCATAGAGAAGAAACTGCACCCACACTCTGGTCCTTCTCTCTATTCCCTCGCCTCCCTACATACATACCCTAGTAAGGGATATGATAATAATTCTGGCAGGGCCTGACTCATTTGGCAGGGTTTATTAGTGGGCAAGTTACTGTGTCTGAAAGGCAGGACCCAGGGATCACTTTCTCATATCCTTCACCCATGCTCACTATCTCTCTTCTTATTTCCTTTCACGCCTCCAAGTTGAAAGCACACTTGGAAATCCTCTCCTCAAGCCTCTCCACCTTCTCTCCCTCTGTTCTATTTTCTCCCATTCAGTTGGTTGAGTAAGTTGCCCCTTTAAGCTCCAGAGGGATGGGTAGGAAGCCCAGCTAGGCCTCCAGATCCATGCCTCATGTGTGTGCTAGCCCTGTTTATCCACGAAGTCCTGTGTGCGTGTTGTGGGTATGCAGGACTTGCCCAGCTGGTCTGTGCTTCGAGCAGGGCTGCTGTTTCTTCTGTGCAGCTCACTCAGCAGGTAATACTGGAAGTAGGGAGGATAAGTTGACAGGATTCAGGGACCCCTACCTTATCTACAACCCCCAATCTTCCTCTCCTTAACAATTTTATTAGATGGAAAAATAACAGAGTAAGTTATGTTTGTATACATTATCAGGAGGGTGATTATTTTAAGCCACATGAGCCTGCTAACTTGAATTTAAACCCTAATCAAGCTTTTAAAATGCCCTGAGACAATCTTGCATTCAGGTCCTAACTGACATTGTTTGGGAAAGGCAGTCTTGTCCCTAACACACACTGACACTCAAGACACCTGGGAGGAGTCCTACTGTCCTGTGAGCTTTCTGTGCAGAGTTCAGGGACTGGGAGCCAGACTGAATGAGGAAAGGACTACCTGGGCAGGAGCCAACCTCCTCAAGACATCCACTCTCAACCCAAGGCAAACTGCTTCTACATTGGGAGATGGAGCCAGGCACAACATCAGAGGACAATGAGACTGTTAGGGGTGCCTCCATCTAGACACAAATAAAAATATCAGGAGAACTTCATTCTAAATGTAAATAAAAATGTCAGGGGGATTGGTGACCCCTAGGAAAGAATGTATGGATACTTCCTGAACTCTAATTTGCTGCTGCTCCAGGGCCAGCCTGACTATATAAACTTTAGGCATAATTTTGACTGTTGCCAAGTTTTCTCTTACTACACATTTGCCTCTTCACCATCCTTCCCATAAACACCTACAAAACAAAATAGGCATGGGCCCCCAAACTGGCACCAGCAGAATGCTGTCAGAGTCTTCTGTCTTCCCAGTCTTCATTCACAGTGTGTATTGAGAGCCTACCACAAACCAGGCATGGTGCTAAGTGCTAGAAACTCAAAGATAGAAGTATACCGTCCCTTCTCTCAAGAAGCTCATTTCAAGTAACTATAGTAGCATAAAAGTGTTACTTGACCCAGGAAAATGTAGATTTCAGAAAGGATCAAAGGCTTAAGCTAAAAGATAAAAGTTCAATATCGTAGGGGACACAATTACTCTTCAAAGTACTGTGCAATGAAACCCTGAAGAGAAACACCTCACTTAGTAAAGAATTTCACAAATTTGAGATTCCTGTCCCTTTTCTTCCTCTTTATATCTTAGACCTAGTAACTTCTATTAGCTTTCTCACAACTTATAGGAATCAAATCAGTCATCTTTTATTATTAAGGGCCAGAAGGAAATCTACACAGATCAAAGGGAGGAAATCTTTGTATCTCATAAATTTCTAGCAGTTAAAAAAATTACTAACAAATTTCCTCTTTTACTCTTAAAAACCTAAAATAATTTGCAATGAGAAATCTATTCCTTTAAAGTATGATGATATTATTTTAAAACAATAAATCCAGTCAGTTTGATATCATAGTTTATATGTATAATTTTAGAAGTTTTTAATCTATTTATTTTATTTTGAGAACCAGGTAAGTGCTTTTAAAGACAATATGCTTAGGCTGGTTGTGTTGATAAATTCTGAGGATGGAAGAATGTTTCTAGGTTCAATTTAAAAAAAATCAACCATGATGTAATTCTAGATTTCTTTTTTTCCTTTAGACATCTTTTGGTCACCATAGTAACATAATGTTTTACTACCAGATATCTATATAGCACAAGGGAAAAAGAACAGGTACTTACTGGGTTATCCGGGGGTAGAGAATGTGACTATTGGGATAATTCAAGATTAAATATAGATTTCACTGGGGCTCTGTTTTAGCCAGGCAAGTTGATTCAATGTTCTAGTAGTGTCAGCTGAACAAAATTTGTAGCCAAATCAACTGTTGACATCATTTGAATATGAGCAGGTAAGTAGCATAGCTCAGTGGTTAAAAGCATGGGCTTTAGGGTCAAGCTTCTTGGGTCCAAATTCTAACTCTACTATTTGCTAGCTGTGTGACCTTGGGAAACTTCCCTAACTTCTCTGTGCCTCAGTTTCTTCATCTCTAAAATATAGGTAATGATACCTCCCTCAAAAGATTCTTGTAAGGATTAAATGACCATCTGTGTTTAGAATGGTGCCTTGCACATAGCAAGAACTTTATAAATATTTGTTAAATGAAGACAAAATAAAATTTATACTTGCTAGCTCCTCTCTTTGTACTGGAAATAGTCAAAGACACCAAGATTTGAGTTCATGGCAGTTTTTTTTTTTTTTTGAGGCAGGGTCTCACTCTGTTGCCTGGGCTAGAGTGCAGTGGTGTCATCATAGCTCACTGCAGCCTCCAACTCCTAGGCTCAAGTGATCCTCCTGCCTCAGCTTCTGAGTAGCTGGGACTACAGGGACATGCCACCACACCTGGCTAATTTTTTCTTTTTTGTAGAGACAGGGTCTTGCTATTGCCCAGGCTGGTTTTGAACCCCTGGGCTCAAACTATCCTCTTGCCTCGGCTTCCCAAAGCACTAGGATTACAGGCATGAGCCACCACACCCAGCCATGGCAGATTATTTTAGCCTCTAACTTTGGTAGATTCCTTTGAGAACTTTCCCAGGGCCTTCTTGGTAGCAATTCAATAAGATGTGAAATTCTGTGGCAGTCTACTGTCCTAAGCCATAGCTAGGAGCAATCACAAAAACTCTTGGTACCAGGAACATCAGAAGGAAGATGATCATATAGCTCAAAGGAACAGCACGCCTGCCCACTCAGGCTCCCTAAGCCACTGCCAATAACCTCTGGGAATATCGGCATAGAATAAGCAGCTGAAAAGGCGTGAAACAGGATTTTATTGCAGTGACAATGAAATCTAGTTGGTTTCAGTAAATTTTTTTCCTCCTTCCAGGATTCAAGGAAAAAAAGATCATTTTCATCAATAAGTGCTTTGTTTTATTATCACTACATAAAATTTCTATAATTTTTCAACAGGCATGTACTCTGGTGAATTATTCATTTTACAAAATTACCTAGGCATCTTTTCTGGACCTGTAACAAATCTAAACCTCTAACCAGCATCTAAGCCAGGACAAAATCTCCAAACTGCCTAGAAAAAAAGAAGGGATTATGTCCTCTGAGCCAAATTTCAGTTGCGATACCGCAGGATCTCAATCACATACCTTCATCCAGACTTGATTTCAGAGATGGTCTCCTGAGGTCTTCTTGATCAGGAATAGCCCTTGCATAGGAGTTTGGAGAATGCCATAAACCACCAGGAAAGCTTGGGAACACATTCATATCTGTCCTCTGCCTTCCCCTTGGCTCACAGCCTGCTTCCTGTTAGGGAGACAAGATGACGCTGTGCAGGGTAGATTGTTAAACCATCTTCCCGCCCCCAGCCCCACTCTCTTGGTGCCCCTCCCTTATCCTTTCCAAGGCTCCGGAATGTGTCACATGGGAAATGGATCATGTGGCTCAAGGGGAGAATGTGGCCATCTTCTCTCTCCCTTCCCCCATTTTTCCTTTCAGGAGCAAAGCAGCAGAAATCTCTGGCCTGATTGGCTCCGACCAAAAATCTCCATATGAAAAGGGGAAGATTCAACCACCCAAACCTCCAGCCTTCTTCACTTTCTTTTTTGTTTTTCGTCTAAAGATTTTATCCTGAGCATTCAGACTTGCTGGAAGTGAAATGATGTATGGAAGGGAAATGATGCTTTCTCCCCAACCTCCCTCTTTCTTACCATCAGTACCCTGACCTGGCAAGGTGTTCCTTAACCTCCCTGTGGAGCCCCCTTTAGCACATCTGCAACAATTGAGTGTTCAGCACCACGGACAGCATTACACCCTCTTCAGGGCTTGTTAAAAGCCATTTGTCTATTTCACTCTCGGGTAAATAAAAATATTTTAAAAATATTTTCCTGAGGACCTTTGCCTAAATATAAATTTATATTTAGGGCTCTTACTTCCCCTACTATCAACTTACTGTTACCTTATAAACACAAACATAATTTTTATATTTCATTAAACCCAAAAGACCATTCCATACCTACCTCCCTGTTCCCATACCATCACCCATCCTCACCCTTTAAATATATTCTATGGGTTTTTTTCAGAAGGGGGCAGATCTTCATAACATAGTTCACTATATGCCCATATATCTACGCTCATGGGCAAAACCACGGAAACACAGGAATTCTTTGGTGTACAGGTCTAGATGTCTTTAGTCCCATCCCCAGGACTGAGGCAGGGCTAAATTAGAGAGGCAGGGAGGGAGCCTGGTTGGAGCTGTTTCGTGCGGAGTCTATCCTGCTTTGCTGACGTCCTGGTTGCCATGGTGCTAGGTAACTGCTAAAGGGGATGATTTCTTTCAAAACCCGTCACCATGGGACCCTGCTGACTAAAGAAAGGAAGAGGGGAAAGGACTGAATTGCTGAGGGCTTTCAATTAGCATTCTCAGAGCCAAAGTGGATTGTTGCTGATCCTAAATCTTGAAAGGATTCTAAGAATTAGCATGGACACTGTGATGGTAACTCCCCCCATCCTTCTCTGCTCCTTTCCTGAAAAATCTAGTTAGGTGCAACTGAATGAAAATACTAGCTTCACAGAATGACCATGGAGTGCCATCACAGAGTGGTGGGAAGAACAAAAGAATGTATTTCTCTTCAGGTTGGGACTTCCTACTTTTGGAAGCAATCATCTAAATCCTAACAGCCTTAACTGAGAGAGCCCTTAGAACCACACCATTAACAGTGAATTGTGAATGCTTTACAATTTTATGAGAGAAAAGATAAATATTTTTGAATGTGAATTGCTAAATTATTTTATTTTATTATTATTATTATTGTTTTGTGGAGACAGAGTCTCCCTCTGTTGCCAAGGCTAGAGTGCAGTGGTGTCATCATAGCTCACTGCAACCTCTAACTCCTGGGCTCAAATGATCCTCCTGCCTCACTCAGCCTCCTAAGTAGCAGGGACTACAGGTGCAGGCCACCACGGCCGGGCCGGCTAATTTTTTTTTTTTTTTTGTAGAGATAAAGTCTCCCTATCTTGCTCAGGCTGGTCTCAAACTCCTGGTCTCAAGTGATCCTCCCACCTCAGCTTCCTAAAGTGCTAGGATTACAGGTATGCGCCACCGCACCCGGCCTAAATTATTTAAAATAAATATAAGTTTGATTAATGCTTGGATAGCATTTGGATTGCCCCAAATCAAGAATCTAACTCATTAACTGCCATGTGAATTGTATTTAACTCAGGCTACTTTTGAGCCTGGGCCTTGTGAAGCAAAACCCTGCAGTTAGTTCATGAAAATCTTACTTGTTGATGTTCTTATTGTTACAATTAATACTGACAATTTAATTGCATATAACTCACGCACAGAAAACAATAAAAAATAACAAATTTTTCATTGAATTAGAAAGGATTGTTTTGTTTTTGAAGTTTTTATTCTATTTTCATAATACAACACCATGGCCCCAAGGAAAAAATTTTTTTCTAGTGTGGCAGTCAATGTGTTAAACTAGCTATACATTTGTCTCATAAGACTGGCACATAACTGGTTCTAACTCAGAATCCTAACCAAGGCAATTCCAAATATTTACATTTTGGGGGAGAAATGCTGACTTGCAAAGTGCAGAAATACAAATTTTGTAAGGAAAAAGGTGACATGGGAAGCTGGAGTATAATTTCAAGAAACTGAAGCTCCCTCTTGGATCAATATCCACGGCTTAAGATGTATTTCCTACTTTTATTTTAGGAAAAGAGTCAGGTTCTAGATTTCCTATATAAGACTAGGAGAAATTCAACTCAATTGTAACACTTGCCACTTTCAGGAAAGTCATTTATCAAGAATGCCGGATATGTTTGAAGAACACATTCACATTGTTAAGAGTCAGCAAGCTGGTGACTTGGATATCATCTCCTCTCTTGGTCAATAATAACAAGAACAACTAATATTTAACTTGTGCCAAGTATTTACATACATGATGTCATTTAATCCTCCTATCAACCCAATGAAATGAGTACTATTCACAACATTCTGTTTTACAGATGAGGAAACTGAAGCCCAGGGATGATAATGTGCCCGAAGCAGTACCGATAGTGTGGGAGCTAGGATCGGGAACCATGTAATCTGACTCCAGAGCAGGCATAGTGTACTACACTATTCTGTATCATGAATAATGAACTAGACTAAAATAACTGGTCAATTTAATGTGTGATTTACTACTATGGCCCTTTGACAGAAGAAATCACAAAGACTGCTTATAATTATTTGAGAGGGAAAAAATGACCAAACTATTCATTCCTTTTAAGATGACTGCATGTATACATTATGGCTAAATGATAAAATATGAAAAATAATTTTACAAGGAGTCATAATCCAAAATATTATTAAGGATGGTTATATAACATGTTATATAATACATTAATTCTGTTTAAAATATATTAAATTTGTAATCACCAAACTTATTCCTGACTACTGGAAGAGGATAAAGAGACAGTTGTCTTTCATCCAAACCCATAAAATCTTATAATACTTGTGTTATTGGGGTAATATTTTGAAAATGATTAATGTGATTTTTTCTCTTCTGCCTAAGGAATCCATTTGCCCTGGGGATAGGGAGTATAGCACTACTTAGAAAAGGAATGGAGGCCAGGCACAGTAGCTCATCCTAGCACTTTGGGAGGCTGAGACAGGAGGATGGCTTGAGCCCAGGAGTTTGAGACCAGCCTGGGCAACACAGCAAGACTTCATTTCTAAAAATTTTTTAAAAAATCAGCTGGGTGTGGTAGCACTTGCCTGTGCTCCTAGCTACTTGGGAGGCTGAGGCAGGTGGAATGCTTGAGCCCAGGAGTTCAAAGCTATAATGAGGTATGATCACACCACTGTACTCCAGCCTGGGCAACAAAATGAGGCCTCATCTCAAGAAAAAAAAAAAGAAAAAGAAAAGGAATGGAAAAAAAAGAAGGAATTAATATTCAGCTTCTGAAATTCAAAATAGGACCAAGACGATACACTTGAAATCCAGGCTATTGTTTTGAAAACCATTCTCTAAATTCCTTTATTTCTGCCTTTAGCTTGTCATCAACCAAACCTGGAGGACTTTGCTCAGTGTTCTGTACTGTACAGCTTCGTCTTCATGCAAAAACTTTCCAAGGGGTTCTAAAACATACAGACAGTTTTATGGGAACTAATTTCTAGATCCTCTACTTCCACAAGTATGTTTTATGAAACTGCTTTTCCTGAGAACTGGTGCAGTCAAGATGTCATGGATGTCATGCTGGTTCTTTGTTCCCACCTAGTTTTTCTTCCATTTTACTATAGATTGGCAAACCTCTCCCCAAACTTTACCTCAAATTCTTTAATGGCACATTACCTAAATTAAAAAACCTTCTGGCAACCAAACAAAGCAATAACTGGAAATATTGGAGTTAATACTGAGAAAGTAAATGGCTCCAATAATTGGGTAACAAATCCTTTTAAACATCAGGAGCTTTCTAATTGCTTTAAACAAAATTGAAAGCAAACCACTATCCAATTGTCCACTGAGAAATTCATTAAAATAGTTTTCTTAAAAGAAAGCTCTTCTTTACAGAAGAATGCCAGTTAATAAATGCAGAATATTATAGTTAGAACAACATTTTTGCAACCCTCAATGAAATAACTGATTCAAGCAAAGATCACAATGGATATTCAAGCCATCAGCTGAAAGTTGTTTGAAAAAAGGTTGTTTGTAGATTACTCATAAACTGCAAAGGGAAATGTGTCCTTTTCCAACGGAGAGACTGGGAGGAGGGGTCACCATCTTAAACCAAGTGACCAACCTTAGCATCATTAATAGTTGGACAACTTGAAATTGTGTGTCTAACATGAAGCAATGTCACCTACTCAACTTCACTCACTGATGAAGTATTCTTTCCAAAAATGTTTAACTGAATCTAATCAAATCTTTACACATAATGTTTGGTTTTTAAAAATAAAAAAAGCAGGGGTTAGAGAAACAAGTTATAAGACATCATGTGGAAATAATCAGCCAAATCAAGAATGTAGACTATTCTGCAAGAGGAACAGCTTGGACTCATCAAAAAGTCAATGTCATGAAATAAAAAGGCTGCCTACCACAATGAGTTACCTCTATGTTGACAGCAGCACTCAGGGCAAGGGATCTCTGCCTTTATTCCCCTTTTGAGACCACTACCCAAGTCCCTCATACCTCATTCCTTGCATTTTCTATGGCTGTTCAGGCCAATGGCAAGTCTACAATAGCATGGTTAGACAGAGATAGGGCAATCAATTATCCCAAGCCTGTCCTGTTCCCTTGCAGCATGGATGCTGAACTAACAGCCAGTGGGCCTGCCACAACCAAGGCAAGGTGACTCCATAGCAGGGGTCAAGGGGAAGCTGAGTCTGCAAGGGGAGGTGGCCAATACTCCCTGGGAGATTTGCCTGAAGCCAAAGATGGGCCATGAGTTCACCAGCTGCAGGCTTCAGCATCATAGGACAGCATGTTCCCCAGTGATCATGCAGACAAAGGGTATCTTGCTGGACATCTGAAGGCACCAGTCAGTGCACACTCTAGGTCCAGACTGAAACCAGGAGGTACCATCTTTCTCAGCAATGCCACGAGGATGTGTATGTTACCTTCCGACCTCCTACAAATGGATGTCATCTTCAGAGAAGATGATAGGACCTCCTTGGGAGGTATGAAAGATGAAACATTTTTATCCACAGGAGACTTATACTATCTAAAGGAACTAAATGAAATTGAACTACATTTGAAACTGGATTAGACACTTTGGGGTTTTTTTCTGTAATCTAACAGGTTGTGGTAGTTTTAAAGTATGTCCACAAATTCTTTGATATGCCTCCCTTCAAATGGTGAAACTTAATCCACCTCCCCTTGAATGTGGGCCAGACTTAATTACTTTTTTCCAATAAAAAGAATGTGCCAGAAGTGATTCTATATAACCTCTGAGGCAAGATCATAATAAGGACAGTTTATACCTGGCTCTCACCATCTTGGATTGCTTATTCTGGGGTAAGCCAGCCACCATGTCATAAGGTCACTCAAACTGCCTGTGAACAGGCCCACACGTAGAAAGCTGAGGCTTCTCACCAACCAGCACCAACTAGCCAGCGATGTGTGTGAGCTGCCTTGGGAGCAGATCCTCCTGCCCAAGTCCAGCGATTGTAGCCCCAGCCAACATCTCGACTACAGCTTTGTGAGAGACCCCAGGACAGATGGCTCAGCTAAGCTGCTCCCAAATTCCTGATCCACAGAACTATGATATAATGTTTATTTTTTTTTAAATTTTTTTTGTTTTGTTTTATAAGCTCTGTTGGGCTTGATATTATTGTTTTAAGACACTAAATTGTGGAGGGCATTGTTTTTTGTTTTGTTTTGTTTGAGATAGGGTCTCACTCTGTCACCTGGGCTAAAGTGCAGTAGTAGCATCATAGCTCACTGAAACCTCCAACTTCTGGGCTCAAGCTATCCTCCTGCCTCAGCCTCTCGAGTAGCTGGGACTATAGGCACACAACATCACACTCAGCTAATTTTTTAATTTTTTGTAGAGACGGGGTCTCGTTATGTTGCTCAGGCTGGTCTCAAATTCCTGGGCTCAAGCAATCCTCCCACCTCGGCCTCCCAAAGTGCTGGGGTTACAGACATGAGCCACCATGCCCAGCCCTAATTGTGGGATATTGTGTTATGTAATAATAGATAACTAATATACAGGTGAAAACTCCAGACAAAATAAGGGACCTACATTTTCATGAGACATCTGAACTGTAGTAAGTTAAATAAGTGTCCTTGCTACACATGTGTATGTCTCTGATGTGGAAGATATGTGGTTTTATTAGGACAAGAACATTAAGAAGGGGAAAACACAATTAGGTACATAACATTGTTGTCTAAAGAAAAAAAGAAAGCCACTTAAGTGAATATGGGTTTATTATAAGGACTCAGAGAAAAATGCAGGGAACTTAAGAACAAAAAGTGGTAGCCAGACCTCAGATGGGACTGGAACAGGCCAAGAAAGCCATTGACTCCATCTCTTTCTGAGGCCATATAGCCTACTATCTCCAGCTGTCTCTCCTCATTAGCTGCATTCGCCAGCTTCTCTGTGAAATCAGCTAGTTTTGTTTGTCCCCCATTGTATTACTGGCCCCCAAATGGCTGACCCCAAATGGCAGCTTTGGATCTAAAGTTTACACATCCTTACAAAATCGATACTCCTGTCACAGTGACCCATCTCTCAATGTTCTGATCTCTTTGACCCAGCCTAGGTCAGTTATAGAGCCAACCAGCTGCGGGCACTGGGATAGAAAAAGAGTTCCCCTACCACCTTCTCAGCACTCTCTAAAAAGGGGCTGTTGGCAAATTTTATAAAAGGCAAGGGTGAGGAGAGGGAGGAAGGATTGATGGATGAAATGACTAGCAACTTAATGTATCTGTTTTAAAACTTCCATTAACTCCCCAGGTGAGCCTGCCAACAGCACAGTCTAAACTCCTCACCACCTATGACCTACATTTTAGTCACCCACTAAACACACCTGCCCTTCACACCGTGTGTAGTGTTCCCATACATACACTATGCTGTTTCATGCCTCTAGGCTTAGACTTGACACACAGCTTCTCAGCCTTGTTCACCTTGTGAACATCTACTTCTCTCTCAAACCCTGCTCGGTTTTATCTTATCTATAGTTCTATGTCTCTCCCACTCCCCACCCTTCCCAAATAAGTTACTCACATCATCCTTTTTACTATAGTACTTTAATTTTCACACATATTACTTCTAGGACTGCATATATCATATTGCATTATGTTCATAGATTCTTGTAGGGAGGAATGTCATTCAATTTGTCTTTATACCTCTAGGATCTAAAAAAACAAAGTAAGTACTCAACAATAGTGTTCCAGTACATTGAACAAGCATGACTTTTGGGATTAACTCAAACAACTTTTTTTATTTTCCACTGTTCCTTTGAAAATACCGTGTAGGCGTTGGTTCTTGTCCTATCCCTGAATTAAAATGTGAGTGGTACCATTACTTTTTCTGGTTACTTTAAGAGATGTTAATAATTAAAATATCCAGTCCTGCACAATAGTCAAAATTTGGCACCTGACTTAAAGTTTAGGCTTTTCTCCCTCTTCCCAGTTTGTGCCTGCTGTAGATAGGGAAGCCCACATTTAGGAAAAGAGTGTGGCCACTCCCTCTTTCCCTCACTTGTTTGTCTAACCCTCAGATCATGCCCCCCCCCAGTTTCTAACCCCTTCAGGGTTAGAGAGTAGGATGAGCAAGAGTCTTACTTTCTTGATACTATTATGAGTTGCCATCACTTTCTCTGAACCTCACAGGTATTAAAAGCTGACTTCTTATCTCATGGGCACTTTTGTGGGTTTTGGGGGACAAATTTCTGTATCTGTGAATTTCTCAACTGCAGTTCCTTTAACCAGCTGGCCGCTTACCCTGACTTCAGAAAGATGAAGCCCATTCATCTCTTTGGGTGGTCATTTTGGTCAGGTCCAGAGATGACCCTCTGCTAACTCTCTTTCTCTCTTTTCCCTGAGTTTGCAGGAAACATGCATACCTTCTTTGCCCTGACAAATTTCAGGACTATAAACCCATCCTAACAAAGTAGCAACCTCTCTTTCAGCCTATAAGATTGTTCAGGTGAAAGACAGACATTAGTGCATTGTGTCCCCCTAAACTCTGGGAAGCTTTTCAAGTGGTCTCATTGAAGGCCCCTTTCCCTAGTCTTTGGGTAAAGGGCTTAAACACTTCTTTTCCTCCTTAGTGATAAAGTCCTCACAGCACTCCAATAACTCCATTCAAATATCCTCTTCAAAGTCCCTTTCCCAGTCTTCACTCTTGACTGTTTTAGGCCCTTGATATGGGTGACAGTTTAAGAGTAGTATAATCAGTTTTCACCCTTCTACATTTTGTACAAATCCCACAGCAACCTGTCTCTACTATCTTGTCTTAGGGTGTTAGGCAGCACTCCTATTTTAACGTACTTTTATAAGAGTTTATCTAAACTGTTACCACTTTCAGTTTTTCTATTTCTAACTTTCAACCTGCTTTTCTCCTCATCCCGAGTCTCCCATCCTCCTACCCCATTCTACTCCTCACTTCTGCATAATCTGCTCTTCACCCACTTCATAACCTCTAGTTACTTGATCCCTGCATAGTCTCTGAATCCCTTGTCTCCTTATTTAGCCAACAATGTTTAGCCATTTTACCAACACTCTTGCTAGAGACAAGAGCAAACTAATGTCTTTGTCTTTTCCCCGTACCCTCTTTAGTAATCCCCAGTCTTGGTAGCCCCTGACAACCTCTTTCTCTGTTTCAGTCCTCGGACTTCTGAATATTGATTGAGAAATTCACAAAAGTATACTGATTGGATTTAGCACAGATTGATATTTTCTAGTCTCAGTTGGGCCAGCTCTGGCTTAGGCAAGTCTTTGCTCAGTTCTTATGATTATCTACCACATCCCCAGGATGACATTCCATTTAGTATTCCAGGAGGTTGCAACTGTAATAATGGCAGATACATTTTTGGAAGATACACTGTATCATCAAGCTTCCTAGCACCTGACCCAAAATACTTTTCATAGAGTAAAAAATACATTGCATACAAAAGAAAAGCCCGCTTGTGTCCAAGGAAGGTAGTCTCATTACTGAACTATACCAAATATATGAAGTTTTATTTCTAATATCCCAAAAAGAGCAGAAAGATGGACTGGACCCCCTTATATGTAGGACCAGAACCCTGTATTGGTACAATATGTAACTTTTTGAACAAGGTTCCAACAGGCATTTGACATCCACAAAGCAGAAAAGACCTAACTACAGTTTTGGGTTTTTGGTTTTTTTTTTCCAGCTGGGCCTAAGCTCTTTTCTGCTTTGCTTCCTATGCAAAAGTACTGGTGGTCTCCAGCAAGAACCTAAAGCATTACTTGTATTTGGCTCCAGTCCTGGCTCATTCTAACTCATAAAAACCACTGAAGACAGAGACCAGTCTGTCCAGTGTGCCTTCCTGTCCCAGGAGGACTCTGTTTCTCACTCATGTGTGCCTGCTTCTCAAGAAAAGGGACCCAATTAAAGACAGGTAACCCTATGTGGCAAAAGATATTCCTGACCACCACCACTATATTTGGGTCTTGGTATACAGCGAATGAAGTAGTATGGTGGTTTCAACTTCTGAATTACTTATATCCCTAGAAACTAGAGTTGTCCTACTAGAAAGTACCTTGTCTCTTAGCAGCTGAAATTCCTGACCTAGACATGACACTTCTATTCCATCCAAGTGATTCTTTATTCACTGAAAGGCTACAAAGGCAAGCTCGAACCTCACCTTCCTCATTTGTCAATACCAACAAAACCACATATGTGGTCAGAGCAGCCACATGAACCCTGATAGGCTTTGGGAAGAGGCTTCATTATCAGTGGCTGGTGGCACATACATTCCCACTGGCACCCCCTCATTGGAAAAGAACACCCACATGCACACATTTCAATTGTGCCTTGATACCCTCCCCAACCAACAGAGCAGAGCAGACTGTAAAAGTTCACCCCAACCTACTACTGCCATCAGCCCTGCCGATGGCTCGATTCACATGTGGTAAAGCGATAAAGACATCATCATCTGTGTTGCCTATGCTAGATCAAAGCACCAGCTTGGGAAGCTCAAAGTCTTCCATCTCTACAGCAAATACTGTATATTCCTGACACCTGTATTAATGACTTCATCACTGACCTTTCTAAATCAGTATGCTAACCCCATTCTTTTCACCATGGCCTCCCTCTGAATATGGCTCACTATGCCCTACTCATCTGCCCATCTCAAGCTCTGGCCTTTATTCCTCTAGAAATTTTTCTAATATATAACCATCCAGATCAGGAGATCTTAAGCCACAGGTTTATTTTCCTCTTCTAGAGGGAACTCTTAAAGCAGTGGCTCTCAACCTTTGTTGCAAAATGGAGAACTTTAAAAAAAACTGAAGTCTGGACTCTACTTCTAGACATTCCGATTTAATTGGTCTAGGGTGAAACGTGGGCATTAGGATTTTTTAAAGCTCCACAGGTGATTCTAAGGTGCAAGAAAGATAGATAACCTGTCTTAAGGCTCTCTAAAAACAGACGGACCCATGCTCCATACAGCATCCACAATTCAATGGGTAGGTGGCATGTACTAAATATTATACCCCAATTTCTATGCTAGGAACTCATGTAGTCTTCTCAATAGTACCGCATTTTGTCATTACAATAATCCTATGAGATAGGCACTGTTATCCTTATTTTACAAATAAGGAAACCAAGGCTCAGAGAGGTCACACGAAATGACTGGCAGACCCTAAAATCAAATCCCAGGTCTGATTCCCAATTCTACACTTTCTACGACATACTGAGATGTCATGCCTCTTAGAGCTAGATGATCCCACTCCCTAAAACAAGATACCCAGGCTTCATCCCAGAAATCCTATTTTATTGCATCTATGGATTTTTCCTGTAGCATTTTCCTGTGAACTCCACACATATAGCCTAGCTGCCAGGATATACTTTAGGCTGCCAAAATGAAATGAAGTGCTCCAGGGAGAACTTCTTGGTTGGGGACTACCATGTCTAGCTCTTTACTGAAGTACTTCCATTCTATATATTCATTCATACCTGGATCCTTCTCCATCACTGCTAGCTTCAATCCTGTGGCTTTCTATATTTATTCTTACAGATGAAGCTACATTGCTTACCTATCAACCATTCCTTTGTTAGGTGTAGTAAAATTATGTACTCCATCAGCATTCTTCTGCCTTGTACTACTGACAGGACACAAAGAATCAAAATATACTGGCTATGCTGCATAGAATTGCTGCCAAAATCAAGATGGACTCTAATACCTAGTGAACTGGGAAGCTAGAAGCTCGAAGTATGTGCTTTTGCAATGTGCCAGTGACACATCTGAGTAATTTGGTAGCTAAATTCCACCATTTCACTCCATGAAATCCACATTTCATTCTGGCTAAAGGAGGGGGGTTGGTGGAAGGTGGTAAGGGCCAGGGGACTCCACTGGAAGGAAGAAGACACTTCAGGTGTTGGGTGGTACCTTTAGGATGTTGCAGGGCTAAATCCAATGCTTGTGCAGGTGTCCCGTGGATCCTGAGAGACAAAGGGTCAGATTAGTCAGATCCCTCACGACAGTTCCCAAATTCCTGACTCCTGTTACCTTGACTGTTCTTCCCAATCCCAACCTGAGCCCTTGCTCAGGACTATGGCTTTTAGAATCTTCATTGTTCTGCTCCCTTAGGGACTTGCATATTTCCACCTCACATACATCATGGATTAAACGTGTGGCGTTTCTGCCTTTCTGTTTACAAACAAGCGTAGGTTCACACTATTTTAAGAAAATTTTTCTCTACTGTCAACAGTCCTGATTTTCTAGTCTCACCTCTCAGATACGCTGTGTGGTTACTGCCTTCATTACACCCACATCCTCTCTGGGTCACCAGCCTCCCCCAAAAAAACAAACCAAATCCTTGGGCCCCTCAGATTTATGCGGCTCCCAGAGGTATCTTCCCAAACACATCAAACTCATCACCTCTATTTTAAAACCTTGATCGGCTCTCCCGCTCCCACTCCTTTACTACTTGATTCGCTGAAGCCTCCTCTCACACGGAGTTCTCGGCCAAAATAAAAACGGAAAGGGAAGACCATACAAGCTTGTGGAGTTTTAACTGCAAAACCTCGAAGAATGTGGTGTTGTGTACTTCAATCCACTGGGTCAATGTGACGGACATTTCCCATTACCCCGCAGAAAGTTTCGAAATTTTCGCGCGCTAAAACGATTAGCCAGACGCATGCGCAAACGCCACTGGGGAGGGGCGCTTCTCCACGAGCAGGCAGATCTCGCGTTGTTTGGAGAAGGCCGGCGAGTACGGACGGCTCCTGTGGCGTTGTGATCCCTGTTCCCCCCCTTTTTTTTGCCGCCCCAATGGATTAGTACTGCAGTCAAATAAAAAAAGGTCAAGACTCCGCGGCGAGAACGAATTAGACTAATATAACTAGCCGACAGGCTAGCGACAGTTCTCGGGAGCTAAGGAATTATACGAAGGATTTCTCTGCAAGGCCCCGGAGGCCACACAACTAGTTCTTCAGAAACAAAAGCGAAAAAAAACAAAATGGAAGGAAAAACAGGAAAAGCCAACCAGTTTACCACCTTAGGACCCATGCTTTGTTTTGCTGTTCCCCTTTTCGCTACACGAAAAATCCCATTGGCTCCTCCCAGTTTAACCTCCTGCTCCTCTGCGCCTGCGCAGCGCTCTGTTCGCTGTAGCTTCTCGCAGTCCGGGGCGCTTTGGTTTGCTGTCCTGCGGGTATTCATCATGAAATTCGTCTAGGAACGCCGAGCAGAGGTTTAAAACTGGGCAGTTTAAGTGCATACTTGAAACCAGTGAAAATAAGAACGGTAGTGAAAACTCTGGACACTCAGAAATCGGTGCCCTGTCAGAGCTGTCATGGAAGATGTTTATAAGGGACGTAAGGAAGCGATAGCACCGCTCTAACCGTAACTGAGTGGTGAGCAGCAAAGTAAACCATAGGTAGTATTTTACGCGCCTATTTGAAACATGGACCCTGTTATCGTGAAAATGCAAATAAGCCTAAACCTAAGGTTGTCTTGCCTCGAGCAAACCTCGAGCAACACCTGCACGATTAAGACTGACTCCCGAAGCAAAGTCAAAAAGGCAGCCATGCAAATTTTGAAACTAAAAAGAGAGAGGACTCTAGAAGCATTTGCCAGAAAAAGCACAACAAACCAACAAGCAAATTTTTCAAATGGTTTGAAGATCCCTTCAAGGTCAGTGTCAGGTGGCTTGGAAGACAGTGATACTTATAAAATGAAAAATGATCCAGGTATGACTGGATCCCTTTGAAAACAAAAAGAGGCAGGCAAACTGATTTTTAAGAAGTATCTTTATGGAAGGATTTCCAATGATACATTTTAATATGCTCAAGAAACATCCTTAAATAACTGGTGGATTCAGCTAAGCCTGGGTCTTTATTTTAGAGTTGGATAAAAGCATAGATGTGAACAATTTGGCAATTTTATTGGACTCTGTTATGTTCTGAAAGGTGATTTTAGAGACTTCAATTTGTAACAAGAAATTTTCTACAAAGAAGGTGAGATTTTTAGGTAACATAAAATTAAGTAGAGAAAATGTATGGACATGTGAGCAGGTGGGGCTAAATTTTGAACGCTCTGCGTGTTTCCAGCATCGGTCACAGGAAAGCCTTCATCTCAAAGGTAGCCCCTGGATTTTCTTACTGTGTTCAATATGATAGTAAAATTTAGGAAATACAGCAGTTTGAATACTTATCTTTTTACACAAATCTGTACCAAAGTGGGAAATGACTTTAAAATCCTACTCCATTATCTGAAGGTACACTGACTTGGTTGAGGTAAGATGATAACCAGTTTTGAAGCCAGTATTGAACCAACATTTGCTTCATGAAGGAAAAGAAATGCAGGTAAGTTGAATGGATATCTTGTTCACCTTCATGATTAAGACTGACTCAGAAAGACAGCCAGCATACTCTGTCAAGGCAAACAACTAGTGTAAAACAAATTGAATACTTTTATGGCACATGATGAGATGGCTCTAATGAAAATTGAGTATGGGAAGGAGTTGAAGAGTTGATAAAGAACTGTGACTCCTTCCTGATTAATTTACATGTGATAAAAATAGCGTAAGACTGATAGGTGGTCAAAGAAAACATCTTTCTTCACTGAAAAAATCCTTTGATGAGTAAAAGAAACTGGTGGACTGGTTACCCATTTAGTCTGTCATATGACTCAGAAAATATACTTACCAAAATTTCCACATTCAGTAGCTAAAAGAGTTAACCATGCCATTTCTTTAGCCAGCATTCTGTGATTACCCTGACATTATAAAGTAGTAAAAAGGCTGGGCGTGGTGGCTCACACCAACCCTAGCATTTTGGGAGGCTGAGGCAGGAGAATCGCTTGAGCCCAGGAGTTGGAGGTTTCAGTGAGCTATGATGACGCCACTGTACTCTAGCCCAGGAAACAGAGCAAGACACTGTCTCAAAAAAAAAAAAAAAAAGTAGTGAGAAAACTGCTGTTATTTGTATCCATATATTTATGTAAATCTGGGTTCTGAATTATTGTGACCCCAAGACAAATAATAGAAACTGCTGAACAATGAATCTGATATGCATTCCCTATTACCCAAACTTGGTTGAATTGACACAATATAAACTTACTTATTTACTGAGTGATAGAAAGGACATTTTTTTTCCTGATAGATAACTTAAAGCATTTTTTTAAAAAATTTAAACACACATATTAAGGCCAAATTGCAGTGTTTACATATGAATTCTTAACAATAAACAAGGGACTTCAAAGAAATTTTGCTGTTACTTCTAGGTTTGCACTCTAGTATTGGGGATAATTAGGTATTCTTGTCATATCTAAAGAAAGAATGTTTCAATCAGAGGGAAGAGAATCTTCGGCAAGGGGGAAAATGGGGGAGAGAAGGGCAAACTTTTGTGACTATTCAAGCAATGCCCATCGAGGACATCTTTGCTGATGCACTCTTCCTTCTGCTAGGGAAATCTGCCCCTTCCTCTCTTTACCTCCATATTTGCATGGCTGGCTTCTTCATTTCATTTACATCTCTGATAAGGAAAGATACTTTTCTGTTATCTTCAGTATTTTAAAGAGTCTTTTATCATGGTCACAAAATGGCTGCCATAACTCCAAACATGTTCTCATATAAAATGTTCCAAACAGAAAGGAAGGGGTATGAGTTAAAAAAAAAAAAAAAAGGGATTTCTCTTTGAGGCCTCTCTCTTCATATAAGGGCAAAAATCTTTCCCATATGACTTAACAGACTTCCCCTTACTTCTCATTGCCCAGAACTATATCCAATGACTACCCCTAGCTGCAAAGGAAGCTAGGAAAGTATGCACAGGGAAAACAAGCATGTTCTTTAAAATGGTGCACTAAAAATAACAAGGACTTATGGGAAATACAGGGTTGGGAGCAGACCACTCAAAACCTATGCAACTTTGTTAGTTGAGGGCCATAAAAATTATTATGCTAATAAAAAATACTAATACAATTAAATCTCCACTGGCATTCGTACTCAGTATCATAGTCATCCTTTAAGGCTGTGATATCCAACAGGGTAGCAACTAGCCATATGTGGCTATTGAGCACTTAGATGTGCTAATCCAAATTGAGATGTGCTGTAAGTATAAAATGTAAACCAGATTTCAAGAACTTAGTATGTAAAAAAAAAGAATGTAAAAATCTTGATATTGATTATATGTTGAAATATCATTTCAACATTTTTTACTTTTACTTTTAAAAAATGGAGCCACTAGAAAACCTGAATTACGTATGTGTCTCATATTTCCATCGGACAGTGCTGCTTTAGAACCTTTAATCCTGGGGCATGTGCTTCTTCCCTGGACATATATGCCCCTCAGGGCATTAGTTCCAGTTAACAGCAGTTTCATAAAAATTAAAAACCTGATCCAGGATTTTGCCTTCTTTATCAATCAGTTTTCCCACCACAGGAGAAAATGATTTCACACCTTCATTCACACTTTGCAGCTTTACCACAAAACTTAATGTTGTGAAAAGCTCAGAGGTTCTTGAAGCCACCAAATAAACCTCTATTTGCACTAAAGGAAGGCATTCCTGCAGTTTTCTGCCTTTTTCTTAAGATCTTTATATATTGCTAAGGTTTTCTATTTAATTGTGAAAAGACTTGCCCCTGATTGCTTCAAAATGTTAGCGTGCTGGGAAAAATAATGAAGCAATGTAATTTTTGAATTATATTGACATTATTTCCTCATTTACCAATCGCCTATGAGCTAATAATGACTATGTCTGGCATATAAAGCTTTGATTGTGGGAGAGAGGACTGCCAGTAGAAAAAAGGGAGAGAGAATTCCAATGCTATATTTTCGAAGAGTTGGTATACAATTATGGGCTATCTTAGCGTCAGTGAACAGCAACAGGGGAATGAGATGACCCTTCTAGTCATCAAGTTAACATTTAGTAAATTGCTTCATTTGATTTACTCGGTTACTTCCTTCTCCTAGCTAAAATCCATGGAGATCTTAAGACCTATTTCAAAGCCACCTCTTTAGTAAAGTTTTCCCTGATCTCCCCTCTAGAACCTTCATAGCATTTTGCTTGTACCGTCTTTTTATAGTACACATATTTGGCCTTGTTTTTATGTTATTGTCTAATTTTTATATATAAGAATAATATTTAAAATTTTGATATTTAGAATAAAGCCCCCCCATTGAAAGCAGTGATTGTATTTTATTGACTTTTCAAAATTCCTCTGGTGACTAGCCTTATAGTTCATACAAATTGGGCACATTTGAATATTTGTTAGTTTACAAGTAAATGTTTGAGATGATAGATATGCTAATTACTCTGATCTGACCCCTACCTTATATGTATCGTAATATCACTATGTACCCCATAAATACGTACAATTATTATGTATCAATTAAAAATCTTTTAATAAATAAATATTTGTTGAATTTAATTGTGCTGTATCCTAAAATGATAACAGAATATAGAATATTAATAGAATAATAGAATATAAATAATAGACTAGAATGAATAATAGAATATTTCTAAAAATTAATAGAATAATAGGATATTTAGATAGAATATTTCTAAAATTTAAAATATGAGTTAGTATTGGACTCACATCTCTAGTGCTTAAAAAAAGTACAACAGAACTCTCTGTATAGAGTATTAGAAAGTCAGACTAAACATGCTAATAAGTACTGGTGGGTTTTTTAAAAGTTATTTTAAGTGATTATAACTAAATCCACAGTAAACATAGACCTGTGATAAATCTGGATCCATATAGTGGTGACTCATATTTTAAAATACTCTGTTTTTCTGGATCTTCTTTCTCCCTTTGGTCAGTGCCTTCTCCCTTTCCTCCTGTATTTTAATTTTATGTTTTCTTTACTTCTCTGTCTTGATAATCACTCAAAACAAGAAATCAGTAAGAGATGTCTAACTTTTAAGACTAAAACCACATTTAAAATCCTGAGAAGCCAGCATTCCTGTTAAATAATGGCCATGATGAACTTAGTAATTATTAACCCTTGCCATCTAATTACACCATTCGACATCCCAGTGACCAAAGCACTAAAGAATGATGATTTAATTCTGTTCTCATCTTTTCACTTGGATATACAGTATACTGACATGAATCTCATCATGAATGATAAGCTGGACTTGGATAGAAAGGCTCTATTAGAATGACTTAGGTGCAAAAAAGAATCTACCATTTGGGCAATCAGTATACAGTTTCCCTACATTTTCTGTAATTTGTTTCCATTTTTTATATGATGTTCCTATGCCTCTCCCACTGAACTGGGAGCTCCTCAAATACAGAGACTTTGTCTTATGTGTCTCTGTTGCTCCTTTGTCTCTATGACTCCAGCACTCAGCATAATGCGTGACACATTGTAGATAATCAAGAGATACATATTTAGTGAATGAAGTATACCTTGGATCAAACTATCACATGTTCCATGTGAGCTCGGTTAGGGTTAGATGTGCACTTATACTGGACATGGAGAGTATCTATTACCTAATTTGAACTTGCCTCTGACTACGTCTGTGGGGTGGTGGTTGGGTAATGTCTCTTGGTTATAAGACAGTCTCACTTGTTGCCATAAGTAATGTGTGGAGTATGCACGCATATGTGTTTATGTGTGTGAAAGGAATCTTAGCCATACTGCCAAGTCCTTAGAACATGAAAAGCCAAACTATGGGGCCTTGAAAGGGTCACATGCAAACAGGAGTCAAAGATTCATTTGGAACCTTGGGCATTCTAGACACCTTTGCCACATCACTCCAGCATGTAGTGACTCTGCTGGTCTCTACATGTCTTCATTCTCCATCTGTCTGTTCTCTTCTCACCATGATTCTCTGGTTCTTACTGTGCTTCCCAGTTCTAATTCTTGAGTGAGAGTGTAAGATTGGCTTAGCTAATAACCATCTTCCTTCTTTTAGGTAGACCTGTGTGTACCAGGGCCCATTATAAACCATAGCTCTTGGTCAGGAACCCATGCCATGGCCTGGAGGTGGGGCACTTTCTCTTGGAAGGGGCTGTAGACTTGATAGGTTCCCTGACTGCCATGTCTAGGACCCCTAGTAGAATGCACTGGGAGTGATCTTTGGGATCTTCACTGGAACCACGTGTACTGGCCAGTAAGATCTACTAGGTGCTAACTACCTACTTTGCATTTGTTTTGTTTATAGCATTGCATTGGCCTCATTGGAGGATGTAAAAAAGATTAAAGACTATAGATTTGTAGCTTAAGTCAAGGTGAATGTATCATAGAGGCAGTGTGTGTGTTTGTGGCGGGGGGAGCTTTCTGAAAGAGCTAGGTTTAGTAGAAAAAGATTAGGTTTAGGTTGTTTTCTTGACTTTGCAACTAATGCTGTGTGACCATAGAGAAGTCACCTTTCATCTTTAGTTCTACTTCACTTGTTAAAGGGTTAAATACTTACCGTGACTGCATAGACAATTGTTAAAACACTATCATAAAATAAATGTTAAATTCAGATTCTTATGTGGGTAATGTATGAAAATGATCTGAAAATGTTTAATAGGTAGAATCTATGCACATTTAGAGTTCAGTTAAATTTGGTGGGGATTAAAACTCTTGTTTATGTTTTTAGAAAAGTAGATTATAAATACAATTGCGATTTGGAATATTTGCACGATTAGCGCTGACGGTTCTGGCCCTGTGCTGCCCTCCTGTGCTGTTTAACAGCACGACAGGTCAAATACATTCCTGCTTCGCTAATATTTGGAGTTGGGAGAGGGTAGTCTATCTCATTACTAACCCTCTTCTGTCCTCATGTGGCCACAGAGGGCCTAACTATTTTGGATATTTCTGTTTCTTCAGTAAAGGAAGTGAAAAAAAACTACTCTGAAACATTCTAGGCCAGAAAATCTAATCCTGAGTTAAGGAAAAAGTCAACAAATTGCAAATTACATTTGACATTGGAGATATAATAGATCCACTGATATAGGAAGATCCTAAGCAAATTATTGAGGTTTGGAGAAAAACACCATCATCACAGCACTGGGAAAAGCTTTTTGTCAGGAATAAATAGAAATGCAACTTACTGTCCTTTTAATATGCTGAGAATTTATAATAAAGCCTTACACTGTTTGTTTGGTAAATAAGATAGTCTATTATGGTGGGAACAGAAGATGCTGTTCTACAGTGATTTTCTAAGCAGAACATTAGCCAGTTGAAATGTGAGACTCACAAGCAAAGCTAATTCTTCGTTAAGTCTCCTAGCACATTCTCCAAAAGTGGTTACTTTCAAAGAGGTTTAAGGGCATTTGTTGGCATTACAATTTTTTATGAAAGTTAAGCAAAGATATTGAGGGAAGCAGTGTAAAACCAGACAATGAGACATGGAGAAGGCAGTCAACATACAGCACCTTTTTAATGTACTTGCTCCCCCATCAGCCAGACCTCACCGGGGCCCAGCCTGGCCTGCTTCCAGACTGGTTTCCTAATCAGAACCCAGCTACTCTCTGCACAGGGGTGTGTGTGTCCATATTTTATGCATGTGAGTATATAGCATGCATATACATGACTTTCGCTTTTTTTAATTCCACCCGAGTCAAGTTTTCACATCTTCCACTTTACCAAACTACTCTTCTCAAGTCACCAATGACCTTGATGGTCAAATGCAGTGGTCAGTGTTCAGTCCTCATCTTCCTTGACCTATCAGCAGTATTTCGATCATTTGATCATGCTCTCCTCCTTGGAACACTTTCTTTACTTGGGGCCTGGGTCACCTCTCTCTCAGCTCCTTCCCAGTCTCCCTTAGCTTGTAGTTGTAGGGCTCTAAGACTCACTGCTTAGGCCTCTTCTCTATCTCAGCCCACTCCCATGGTGATCTTACCTAATCCCATATCTTTAATATCATTTAAATGCTGAACATTTCCAAATTTGTATCTCCAGCACAGACCTCTCTCCCTTGAATCCCAGACTCACATATCCAGCTGCTTATGCAATATCTCCATTTGGCTGTGCATGGACATCTCAAACTTAACATGTTCCAAGCAAAATTTGCTCATCCCTCAGTCAACCCCATCTCAGCAAATGGCCACACCTTTCTTTAGTTGCTTAGGCCAAGAAGCCTGGGAGTCATGATGGACTTCTCTCTCTCACACACAGACCATTTCCAAACCTTCAGCAAATCCCATTGGCTGTATCTTCAAAAACACATCTATCAACTCTACCCTTCTTTTCAGGTACTTTTTACCACCCTGGTTTGAGGACCATGACCTCTTGTCTGGATTACTGCAATAGTCTGCTAACGGGTCTCCCGACTTCTCTCTTGCCTCTTTGAAGTACTTCCCACTCAGCAGTCAAAATGATTAAAGTTAGCCAAAGTCAGATCAAAACCCTCTGCTCAAAGAAGACTTACCTCAATTGGAATAAAATCCAGTCTTTACCATAGCTCATAAAATTTACATGATCTGGATCCCTACTTCCTGTCTGATTTTATCTCCTACCTCCCAGCCTCCCCTTACTGTGTTTCCAGCTTACTAGTCCCTTCGTTGTCCCTCAACCATCCCAGGTACATTCCTACCTCCAAGCCTTTGGATTTGCTATATCCTCTGCCTGGAAAACAGAAAATTATGTGGTCCATGCCCTCATTTCATTCAGGTCTCTACTCAAATGTCACTTCAGTGAAAAGTCCTTCCCTGTTAATATAGCATCTTCCTTCATTACTCTCTATACCCTTAACTAGTTTGTCTGTTTAGTACTTATAACAACATGACATATTATGCTTATTTATTTGTATATTGTCTGTCTTCCACACTTGAGTGTAAATTCCATTCTATGACAACAGGGACTTCCATTCCATGACAACAGGGACTGTGACTATCTTTGTTCTCTGCTGTATCCTCAGAGAGTCTGGCATCTGGTAAGGGCTTGTTAAAAATTTAATGAAGAAATGAACAAATATTAATGTGGATGATTATTCAGAGAGCTGGTTGGGAACAGCAAGTGGGCAGTTTCCAGGTTTTTTTAGGTGTAAATTTGTATAAACTGAAGGCCAAGATCAGAATTAGGGGAGATTTTCTCCTTCATGTCTTCTCAATGTAAAGAACAGAATGTAGTTGAAAATGGTAGACAGGTGGCAAATACGTTTATTGTTCCAAATTTCATATTTTAGTTGCAGAAGTTGTCCACTTATGTTCAGTCATGGAAATGAAATCGTGTATATGATCATGAATGTGGGTTTTGCAATTTTTTCCTGTTATTATGATACTGGCAATGCTGGTAAACTTGCATTTGTTTACTACATTTTACTTGAAAATGAAAATTTTTTTAAGTAAAAGTATCTGATGCATTTTTTTCTTTAAATTCTGACCCCACCAGATTAGTTAAAAACCCTTCTTGAATCTAATTTTTTTCAAAGATGACATTTTTCTCTTTCCAGGGATTTGAATCCGTTTTCCCCAGAACCTTCTTTTTGTAAATAGTGCATTGTAAGTAATTTAAACCAATGAAACCTCAGTGATACAATTTGCAAACCCACTAAGTCATTGCAACTTCTGCAATGAATGGTGGACTCAGCTTCTGAAGAATGGGCACACTAGTCCTTGTGCCTTCTCTACTCTCTTTTGAGGCTTTTGAACACTCAGTTCTGTGTCTCAGGGCTTCATCTCCAAAAGAGGATAATAGGGCTGGGTGCGGTGGCTCAAGCCCGTAATCCCAGCACTTTGGGAGGCTGAGGAGGGAAGATTGCTTGAGCTCAGGATTTCAAGGCCAGCCTGGGCAACACAGTGAGACCCCCCTCTGTGCATTAAAAAAAAAAATTAGCCAAGCTCGGTGGCGTGTACCTGTAGTCCTAGCTAGTTGGGAGGCTGAGACAGGATTGCTTGAGCCCAGGAGCTCGAGGTTGCAGTGAGCTATGATCACATCACTACACTCTAGCCTGGGCAACAGAGCATGATGCTTATCTCTTAAAAAAAAAAAGAGAGAGAGCATATAATAGCATTTGCCTCACGACGGTGGTCTTATGAGGATCAAATGTGATGATGGCAGGAAAGCTGCTTTCAAATTTCAAATATGTAAAGTATTGTGTTAATCAGCGATGACTTGGGTTCAACTAGCAGAAACCGGTAACAAACTAGCTGGGAGTGAAAGAGAGAAAATTGCTTTATAAACACAGGTCTGTCCCATAGAACTTATGTGCAGGGAGTAGGACCTCATGAGCTGCAGTATTCCAAAGCTGAGGAGTCTTTGGTTGCTAAGGGTTATCTGTCTTCCTAAAACCACGTGTTCTCTTTTCTCTGCCCTTCTTTGCACGTCCTTTTCTTTATTAGACTCTCTGCAGACAGACTTTATGTGCATCTCCATTAAATACGGGCTGAAGGTGGTGTTCTTAAAAGGGCCCTTTCAATCCCAAGTCTACGTTACCTTATTAGTCTCTAACTTACAACTTACTAATTGAAGTTTCTGAGACCTAATTCCAAATTTCCAGGAGAAAGAATTTGGTTGGCCAATTTTAGTCAGATAGCCACCTCCTCTCCCCTCGTCTGATCAACTTCAGGAGGGCAATGGGAACAGAGTCCCATAATCTGCTATCCCTCAGCAGAAGCTAAGGAGCAGATTCTGAGAAGGGAGCGTGGGACAGTAAAGAAACTATGAAGTGTTGCACACTTCAAGTGTGACGGGAAAGAATAGAGAATTCCACATGCATCCTTATTCCCATACCCTTGTAATCTTTAATCAACTCAGGATCTGACCTGGCCATGTGATTAACAACACATTTGTAAATATGGATGGGTCTCAGAGAGCCCCACCAACCATGGCATCCCTTCACATTTTGTGTCAAATTCATGTCTCCAGTATTGTTTCTATTGCCCTTTTAAGGGACATGCCCTTTCATGCTTTCTTTTCCCTGGGGATCCTATTAATTTCAATGCACATACTAACTGTAATAAACCAAATTCTTAACCTTCCCTCTTTCATATCTCCCAATTTTTTTCCTCTGTATTAGTTAGCAGTGACTGTAAAATGCTCTAACAAAGGGACCCAAAATGTAATGGTTCAACAAAATGAAAGTTTATTTTTTCTCTCAAGTCATCATCCAGGTTGATGGTGGCATCTTCATGGTGTGGCTTCCAAGGTTGCACTAGTATTCACCTTTCCAGCCCATGGGATGGGGGAAACAGGGTAGCAGAATTGAGGGGTCATGTGGCAGTTTTTGTGCATCAGACACATACCACTTTTGCTTACATTATATTGGAAAGTACTTCATCACAAGGCCACACCTAACTGCAGAAGAGACTGGGGAATTTCATGTAGCTGGGCAGCTGTATGCCCAGTTATAATTCTGATACTAAGGAAGAAGGCAAGAATGGATTTTGATGGATTGCAGGCAGTCTCTGCTATATTCTCCCTCTCTGTTACCTCTCTTAGTTAATGGCATTATTCTCTCAAATATCCAAGCTTGAGTCCCTAAATTGATCTTCCATTTCTTTGTCTCTCCCAATCCCCTTATCTGTTCCACCTACCTGAGCAATTCTGCATTTGTTCCTTGCTTTCCATTCCCTCCTTCACAGCACTACTTGAGGCCATTGTATCTGTCTGTTGCTTAAGCAACTGCAGTAGCCTCCAATACTACCTCCCTGTGTCAGCCTCTCCAGGCTTATCACACCCATCCTTTACTCTGCTGCTAGATGCCACTTCCTAACACAAAGATCTGCTTGTCCAAAACAGCTTGGGCCCCTTAACAGTTACCTCTCCACTCACAGTCAAGGCTGGAAGCACCATGTAGAAAGCAGCTGCATTGCCAGGCATGGTGGCTCATGCCTGTAATCCTAGCACTTTGGAAGGCCAAGGCCAGAGGATTGCTTGAGGCCAGGAATTCAAGACCAGCCTGGGCAACATAGGGAGACCCTATCTCTACAAAAATAAAGAAAAATTAGCTGGGTGTGGTGGTGTGCACCTGTAGTCCTAGCTGCTTGGGAGGCTGAGCCAGGAGGATTGCTTGAGCCCAGGAGTTTGAGGCTGCAGTGAGCTATGATCGCACCACTGAACTCCAGCCTGGGAAACAGAGCAAGACTCTGTCTCAAGAAAACAAAAACAAAAAAACCCCCTGCGGCTCAGGACATTATGCAGACTGCCTACTACTCTCCATGCCAACCCCTCTCATCCTGGGCTCCTGGTCCTCTTGCCTCACACCTGTACTCTGCCAATCTCCCAGGTCCCTTTGGATTAACACCACACTGGGACTGTCTGCCCAGCTTTTCATTTAGCCCTGTCCCTAGACACTGTCTCTCAGATCACCCTCAGCCCCACCTTCAGCAGGTCACCCCATCTCACAAATCCAAGCTCCAGAACTTGAACGCAGGCCCGCAAGTTTGGACAGTGATCCTGTCATTCTCTTCACCAGAAGCCCCAGGGGTTCCCACTGCTTACTAACGCAGATATTTTTAACATGCCATCCATGGCCTACCACTCACTGACCCCACCTTCCCCGTTACCCCTACCACTACCACTACCACTAGATCCTTAGGATCGTCTTGACTTTTTTCTTATTCTTCCAGATCTGACTCATATATCACTTCCTCCATGTAGCCTTCCTCTTTCTCCCTCCTTTGTACTTCATAGCATCATTTCTTCCACATATTGCTTTCTACCTCTAGTGTTTATGCACATGGTGAATACTCCCTGCAGGCAAGGATTGTGACTTAGTCATCTCTTCTCCCCACACTGCTGAGAATAATGCCCTGGACAATATCTTATACGTGGTAAGATCTTAGCATCCCACTGCGTAAAACTTCCTAATGCCCCGATGGCTTCTCATATCTCCTGTCAATGACAAAAGCCCTGCAGAGGCCCACATGATCCTATACCATCTGATGCCCATTACCTCTCTCCCCTTGCTCTGCCCTGTCTACCATGTGGGGCTCCTTGCTGTCCCTTGAATATGGTAGGTAAGATCCCCCCTGGAGCCTCTGCATTTGTTCTACCCTTGCCTGGGACACTCTTTCCCCAGATGTCTGCATGGCTGCTTGCTCATGTCCTCAGGGCTTCTCTCAAAGGCCACTTTCTCAACGAGGCCTTCCCTGACCACTCTATTCACATTGTGACCCTCGCAAAACTCTCTCCCTCTCCCCTTATTGTTTCTCTATACTGTAAATATTCTACTCATTTATTGTGTTTGTTTTTTGTCTCCCCCTGGCCCTAATGGAATGTATGCTTCATTCTACTTTAAATGTATTTACTTCTGTATACCTGGAGCCTGGCATATAGGAGGCACTCAATAAATATTTTGTTGAAAGAAAGAAAGAATAAGCAAATTAATAGAAGGGTCTCAGAAAATATTTGTTAAATTGAATTAAAAGTGTCAGAAATATGAATGTGAAACTCCCAAACCCTGAAAATGTATCAGTTTAGGGGAATGGTGAAGTTGAGCGAAAGCCGCCTAGTTATAAACATCCTAGAGGAGGGATTACAATTGTATACTTTTGATGGGAGGGGCAACCGGGTGAGGAAACCTTCCCAGAAACATGTGGGGCTGGCAACTTCCCCGGAGAGGGCTGCATGGGGGAGCCGGGCAGACCCCCAGCTGCTTGCCTAACCAGCCCAGCTGAACACTTGTCTACCACACAGGTGTTTTCTTTTACATTATTTTGGTTTCTGCCTCTCTCCTCAGCTTTGTGAAAGACAGAAATCTGTAGTGGCGTATGTGACACTTCTCAGCTCTAAGTAGGAAATCACCAGGAGTAAAAATGACAACAAAAACATCACACAGGACAGGGGGTCTTGGGGAAGCAGAGCCCATTTTAGAGCAGCGCAGTGTGGAACTTTCCGTCCTTTACCCAGGCTCCGCCTTTACACTGTTTATCTGAAATTTCTCTCCTTGGCTTACTTTTTTGCAGCTGCCTACTTTCTGCAGGAGGATAGCGCTCTGCTCTCCACGTTCCCTCTTCCTTCGGGGACTCCATAGTATTTTTTTCACGCCTCGTCGCTACTACAGGAGACGCCTGCCTTCTCATTATTTGCTGTCTAGATCTCGGGTGCCTTGACTGTAAACAAAACACTTTAGATCTTTGCGAGGTTGATGTAAGCACAGCCTTTCTGCTGGCGGCCAGACGTCTTAAGGTGGCGTGACCATGACTCGTTTACTCTCCAAGATTAACAAAGCAACAAAATGGTGCTCCAGCATATTAGTTGAAAGATTCAGCACGTGTAGGGGATGGAAGTATTAATTTTGTACTTTCCTGTAAGATACTAATCCCATGAATAAAATTAAACTTCTGTGGCAAGGTGAAATACTCTAGAATTTCTCCATTTACATATATGTGGTAGTTTGGGTGTTTATGCATATGTATAGATGCATATATAGAATATAGAGTTCCTGGGTAGTCTAGCAGTTATTTTAAAATTTGGACAATTATCTAATTTCAGGGGTAGGGTGTAAATTAAGGTAGGGAGGCCTACTCTTACTTTCCTGTCCCATCTCCCCCAGTCCTCCAATCCAATAAATTCAGCAGGGCATTAAATGTAGAGAAAATAATAGAGAGGATGAAACCCCTCCAGCTTTGATCCCAGGTGAACTCTCTTCCACCAGTTAGGTAAAGTCCTGACTTTGAAACCAGTTCTGGGCACTCACTGCCTCTTTGACTGCTCTCTGGGTATGACCCTGTCCTTTTAGAATCTGTATTTTAGTTCAACTAATGGATGGTGATACCAAAGGCCAGTGACAGCTAAATTTGAGTATCAGTGGCCACAGGCCACATCAAGGAAACATCTGCAGGCAGTCCAGGGTCTGGGAAGAAACCATTTTGAATCACTTGTGAGAGAGGAGGACCTGCAAACTACAGCAAAATCAAATCCAGACAAAAAACAAAACAAAACAAAAACCTGAACCAGTTGGGACCATCAGGAAGGAAAGGAACAGAAAATGAACCAGCCTGAGAGTTAGGAGACCTGCATCTAGTCCTGGCTCAACTACCAACTGGGTGCATGTCCCTGGACAGGGACCCTTTCTGAGTCTCAATTTCCTCAGTGGTAAAAAGAGAGGGTTAAACCACAGGGTTCCAAAGGTCCCTCCCAGCTGTAACACTCTGGAGTGTATGAGACAAGGTGGGCACATAGAGTGGACAAACAAGATGTGGCAAAGAAAACAAGTTAAAAAATCAAACTCATCCATACCATAGGTGTATAAGAAAACATTGCTGCTGTGTAATATTAGAACATTAGGTGGTTAGTTTCCAATAAAATATGTTAACTTGGGCCCAAACCAAGATGATCTGTACTGGGAATAGGGTTGGGAGGGGCAGTTAAAGGCCCACCAAGTTTTGTGTCAGATATGGCAGCTGCTTCCACACGGTGCTCAAGCCCACCCTGAGACATAAATTCCAAGTTGCAAAGGAGAGCAGACCAATGCCCGAATAATAGTATCAGACGTTAGGACATGGTTGTGGTGGTTTTAAAAATCACTTCATAATCTGGACTTTGATCCTGAGAGGACTATTTTCCCCCTTCAAAAGTCTGCAGCCCTCTAAAAGCATTCACTCGCATCTGAATATTGTCCCGGGTGGGTTGGAGCCGTGGATCTGGTGGGAGAAAGGTGGAGGAAGGAAGGAGCTGTTGTACGTGGCGGCTGGACTCAGGTAGAGGAAACTGCTACAACCTGGGAAAGAACTGAAAAGTGTAAAGGGGAGACGAGTTCCCACACTCAGCCAATGTCAACGGCCTTAACTGTGCTTGGGAAGCAAGAACCTGAGCCAGGGGTGTAACCTCGCTTCTCAAAACTAAATGTGTCTGGGACGGCTACAAAGTTTATCAAGAGACTTGAGAGACTAGTCGAGTTTTTGATCTTGATCTCCTTGTTTTAATTGAGGGAGAGCTTGGGTTCAGACTACATTATAAATGCTGCGGCTACGCCTGGCGAGTTTATAGAAAGACGTTCTTCCAGGTTTCTTCCCTAAGCCCCCTGCCTCCCCTGGGATAGCAGAGACTTCTGGGTGAGGCTGAGCAAACCACTGCCCCCCCGCCTCCGCCCCCAGCTCAGGCACGCAGGCAGCGGGCTCCGGCCTCCCCCGCAGTGCGCGACGTGGGGACCCCCGGGGAGAGCCGAGCTGGGGGCAGAGCTCCCACGGTCGGCCTCCGCCCCCCAGGCTCGGCGAGTGCGTGAAGGACAAGCTCGCCCCCGAGGTTCAGACCGAGCTGCGAGCGACCTCCGAGCCCATCTGGTCCAGGCCCTCAGCTTCCCGGGCGAGGAGCGGGAGGTGGGGGCTTCGGAGCCGCCGCGCGCCAGCCAGCGCCCCGCCGGGCCCAGAGCCCCGGGCCCCGCCCCGGCTTCCCGGCCGTTTGGCTAGTTTGTTTGCCTTATTTTTAATTTCTCCGAGGCCAGCCAGAGCAGGTTTGTTGGCAGCAGTACACCTCCAGCAGTCACGCGACCAGCCAATCTCCTGGCGGCGCTCTGGAGGCGGCGCGCACGGGAGCGCGGAGAGGCGTCGGAACCGCGCCGGGGCCACCTTAAGGCCGCGCTCGCCAGCCGCGGCGGGGCGGCTCCCGGCGCTGCAACCAATGGATCTCCTCCTCTGTTTAAATAGACTTGCCGTGTCAATCATTTTCTTCTTCGTCAGCCTCCCTTCCACCGCCATATTGGGCCACGAAAAAAAGGGGGCTCGTCTTCTCGGGGTGTATTTCTCCCCCTCCCTTGTCCCCACTTTCTCACGGCTCCGCGACTCCGACGCCGGCAAGGTTTGGAGAGCGGCTGGGTTCGCGGGACCCGCGGGCTTGCACCCGCCTGGACTTGGACTGGCTTTGCCACCCCTCCTCCTGCCTCCTCCCCTCCCCTCCCCGCCCTCCCGCTCGCCCGTACACTTGATCGGCGGAGACTTTCGGCTGGCTGGCCGGGGCTTCCCCGCACCCCTCCCCCGGACCCTGCGCGCTCCTGACGCTCGGGCAGTTACTCGTCGGTGTTTGTTGCTCTTGGCTCAGAGGGCAGTCGCAGCGCTTATAAGAGGGGTTCGGGCTGCGTCGGGGCGTTTTGTTTTGTTCGGTTTTGTTTTCTGAGAGCGCGACAGAGGCGGTCGTCCGGACCCGAGAGGAAGATGTCAAACGTGCGAGTGTCTAACGGGAGCCCGAGCCTGGAGCGGATGGACGCCAGACAGGCGGAACACCCCAAGCCCTCGGCCTGCAGAAACCTCTTCGGCCCCGTGAATCACGAAGAGTTGACCCGGGACTTGGAGAAGCACTGCAGAGACATGGAAGAGGCAAGCCAGCGCAAGTGGAATTTCGATTTTCAGAATCACAAGCCCCTGGAGGGCAAATACGAGTGGCAAGAGGTGGAGAAGGGCAGCTTGCCCGAGTTTTACTGCAGACCTCCGCGGCCCCCCAAAGGCGCCTGCAAGGTGCTGGCGCAGGAGAGCCAGGATGTCTGCGGGGGCCGCCAGGCGGTGCCTTTAATCGGGTCTCAGGCAAGCTCTGAGGACACGCATTTGGTAGACCAAAAGACTGACCCGTCAGACAGCCAGACTGGGTTAGCGGAGCAGTGCGCAGGAATAAGGAAACGACCTGCCACAGACGGTAATGACCCTTTCAAAACCATGAAATGTCTGTCTGTCTGTCTGGGGCCCGGCTTTGCCTGCTCGAGGGTATTAACCTGAGCTTGCTTTTCAGTATATTTGGATTTAGCTTTTGGGGGGCGAACTTTATTAGTCTCAGATTTTAAGTACTGCCTGGTTGACTGCTGTTTATGATTTTTAAGTCAGGAGCCAGAGATTGTAAGATCTGATCATTTCCCTAACTTAAAACGTCGCAGTTCCTCCCCGCTCGCTCGCTTAGCCATAGGTATGTGACAACATTGGGATGTTTATCAACGGTGTCCCTTCTGGCTACGGAGAGGGAGATTTGGGACGGAGAATACACTTTCTGTTATGTGAAAACAACCTCATTTTGTGCCCTTAAAGGCCACTGGGGATGGCGACCCAGGATTGTGGGTGGAGGTGGTGGGTTTTTCATCCCCTGACGATTGGGCCAACCTCTGCCAGCCATTGTTTTTTCTAATAAAGATTGTGTGTGTGTTCTTTTTAAAATTTCGCTTTGCCTTTAGATTCTTCTCCTCAAAACAAAAGAGCCAACAGAACAGAAGAAAATGTTTCAGACGGTTCCCGGAATGCTGGTTCTGTGGAGCAGACGCCCAAGAAGCCGGGCCTCAGAAGACGACAGACGTAAACAGCTCGGTGGGTTGATCACTAGGAGCACACAACTGATACCCGAACTGGGCTGAACTGGGCTGCAGGAACCCGTGGGCCTTCAGGCCCCAAGATACCCAATCTTACTGGTTGCTGGCAGATTAGGAGCTTGTGGGGTTTGGTGGTTAGTACTTTGTGAGGTCAAAAAAGTAGCAATGGGGGAGGCTGGGAATCACTGTGGGGATACTGTAATTCTTCAAAGTTTCTACTTTCCGAGATATTTTCCCTTGAACACTAAATAACTAGAGCTAGTGTCTCAGGGCAAGTACCTGTAACCAAGGCCCCACTGGTAGGAAGGTCATTTCCCTGTCAGTCCACCAAAACATGTTGGGAACAATAGGTTCTTTCCCCATCTGAACAAGAACTGGGTTACTCCTCAGTCCCACTGCATGAGAATTCATTTCCCAGAGGTTCAAGTTGAGTCAGTAACAGATTTTGAGCCATGGAAAAATGGCAAATACGTGATTAAGTTTAGATTTTGAGGGGAAAATTAGGTACAAATAGCTCACCTTTGGTCATGCAAGGGGTTAGAATGTGAATCGGGTGGTATGTTGTGTTCTTTTTTCTTTATCATTTTCATAAAACTTTCCCTGTTTTCTGATAAGTTAAGGAGAAAGAAGGAATCTTCCTCTTTAAAAAACCAAATGGAAAGCTCAAAAATACTAAAGTTTCCACAGAATTTCTGATAACACTGAAGTTGCAAAGCAGAAGTTAACTCTGCCACAGTAAGCAGTCCAGGAACACGTCAGCCTGTGTATGCTAATCATGTCGTAACAGGGTGATTTGGACATTTGTAGGGGAAATGGATAGTAGGTATTAGGACTGGTGAGGGTAGGTCTACCCAGCACAAGTGGAGACTTTTCTATATACTAAAATCTGATCAGCATGAATAGCTAATTTGAATAATTCAGCCCCCAAATTTACATGGGTTGGCTATCCATAATGATCAAACTACATGTATATGACTAGTTTGTAAGCCTCTTATAGACAAAGACTGTGACCTCTTTTTTTCCCCTCTAGCCTAGCATATAAAGAGAGCTTAATAAAAGTTGACGTTAACTTTTAAAATCCTCATATATATAAAAATTTTAAAATAAGTAACAGGGATTCAGGTGGGATTCACGTTTGTTGTGTTTTTAAATCATGTCATATATATGATTTCTTCACAAATATCTGATATTTTTCAGAGCTTATACAAAACGGCACTTTAGAACCTCTATATTACAGCACTATATGAAGTGGGAAAATTGGATGAAAAATTTTCCTGAAGCATCCTTAAACACCTGCAGCTCTTGTTGGTTTGTGACTTGTGGCCTAGCTCATCAGATGAGCCACGTGAATCAGACCTACTGGGATTTTGATCTGGCCCCATTCTGACATGCAGAGAAGCATTTGTTAGTAATATTGCCCGTTCAAATAATACGAGAAATAGTAGGACCTATTCAAAAGCGTTCATATGTATATTCTGTAAAAATAAATAGCAATTATTTGTAGCCAGAGAGTAAGAAATCAGAATATTGTGAAAAATGATGTTAATAGAATTTTTCTTTGGAGTGCCTTTATAAATTGTATTTCCAATCATTTTTCAAATTTAGAAAATTAGGCTACTCTTAAGTGTTATAGTTTCTTAATTTTCCTATTTCTTTTCTTTCTCAGTGTCTTTGACCCAGATTCTTTAGACTAGGGTTTCTCAATCTCTGCACTATTGACATTTTGGGCCGAATAATTCTTTGTTGAAGGAGGCTGTCCTGTGCATTGTAGGATGTTTGGCAGTATCCCTCGCCTCGCCCACAAGATGCCAGTAGCAGCCCTCCTCCTCCATTTTTGACAACCAAAAATGTCTCCAGACATTGCCAAATGTCCCCCAGGGTGGGGGGAGGGAACGGGCAAGATTGCCCACTTTTAAGAACCACTGTTGTGGACAAAAGTACACAACACAGAGGAGAGTAAAAATCCAGTTAAAGGAATGTTTTTAGGTGGAGATGGCTGTAGTCACCAAACTTACATACTTTTTTTCCCCCGCATTGCTCAAGTATTTCCCAGCTAACAGTGACAAAATAATTCCTGTACTCTATTGGTAATGCTACTCTAGCATTTTTCCTCTAATTCTTCCTTCTTGTTTTCTTTTGCAGAATTAAGAATGTTTCCTTGTTTATCAGATACATCACTGCTTGATGAAGCAAGGAAGATGTACATGAAAAATTTTAAATACATATCGCTGTCTCCATGAAATGGACATCCTGTATAAGCACTGAAAAACAACAACACAATAACACTAAAATTTTAGGCACTCAAATGATCTGCCTCTAAAAGC
Source organism: Daubentonia madagascariensis (assembly GCA_023783475.1). Taxonomy (NCBI): domain Eukaryota; kingdom Metazoa; phylum Chordata; class Mammalia; order Primates; family Daubentoniidae; genus Daubentonia; species Daubentonia madagascariensis. The sequence goes on from JAKFHU010001244.1 coordinate 1,255,840, forward strand.
ATTGGATGTAGCATTGTGCAATTAGGTGTTTCCTTATTTGCTTCATTGTACTACCTGTGTATATAGTTTTTACCTTTTATGTAGCACATAAACTTTGGGGAAGGGAGGGCAGGGTGGGGCTGAGGAATTATCATGGGGGGGTATGAAGTGCTTGCTTCAATTTATAGCAAGGAGATATCTGACTTGCATGAAGAGAAGCAGTTTGGGGGGTTTGAATTGTTTTCTTTAAAGATGTAATGTCCCTTTCAGTAAGAACTGATAATTGTTTTTTAAAATATTCAAAATTTGAACACTGGCTACCAATAGTTGCTATTTATTTTTACATGAAGCTTATTCTCACTTGGGAGATCTGATGATTCCGTTAGGTAGCAGCAAATGGCTTAAAACAAAGCAAAACAAAAATCTATCCTCAGTGTTCCCCCAGTCTCCTTTAAAGTTAGAATTTACCAGTTAATTATTCAGCAGTTAGGTAATCACTCCAGATAATTTGGGGCAAAAATCTGGGGTATATGGAGGGAATTCTGAATGCTCAGAATTTATCAAACTTGTTGAGAAAATTTCTTAATTTTCTTTTCATTTTGGGCTGTGTAGACACAATCAAAATAATTCTAAATCCCTGGCTAATTTTTAAAAATCTGTAAGTAACTTCACATAAAAAAAATGAAATAATTTTTAATTTAAAGCTTCTTACTCTATTTGTTAATTTGCCCAAGGAAAGTGGTCTTTTTAAAGGAAGGTTCATGTAGAGAAAAGCACACTCTTGGAATAAGTGAAATGGATACTACATCTTTAAACAGTATTTCTTCATGGTTGTGTATGTGTATGAAACAAAACCATTTGAAGTGTACCTGTGTACATAACTTTGTAAAGACACTGAAAAATTATACTAACTTATTTATGTTAAAAAGAGATTTTTTTTAATCTAGACAATATACAAGCCAAAGTGGCATGTTTTGTGCATTTGTAAATGCTGTATTGGGTAGAATAGGTTTTTCAAAACTCTCTTCTGTTAAATAATATGGCTATGCTTAAAAGGTTGCATACTGAGCCAAGTATAATTTTTTGTAACGTGTGAAAAAGATGCCAATTATTGTTACACATTAAGCAATCAATAAAGAAAACTTCCATAGCTATTCATTGTCGAAGTGTAATGTGCTTTACTAAGCTCGAGGTGTTTGCCCTGGCATTCTAGTCATATTTACACAAATATAATGTGCAGTGGCAAATATCTAGGTAATTCAGGCCCACAACTCAGATGATGTTTTATGTGGGTCCAAATGTAGTTAGTAGTTATTGTTTTCCACTTAGTTCTGTAAGGGTGGACAAAGCTTTAGAAGGTGAAAGTGGAAAAGCTACATTTTCATATAAATAAGATTGTCAAAGTCTCCATTAGTTAAAATATTATGTTTTCTAGGATTTGAACATGTCACAACCAAAAATCCTTATATAAGTGTAGACTGATCACACATTTGCAGGATTGAAAATGAAAGTAACATGAGGACTTCTCTAAATTCTGTATTTACACATGAGACGTGTTGTGGGGAATTAAAGCTATTGTTGAGACCATCTAATGTACAAATCTTGTTTAAGATATTCAAACATAGGGGCCCTTAAGAAATTGGTGTACATTCCACACTAAGTAGGTATTTTTCAAATTTAATTCGTCATCACATACAAATTCTTCAATTTCCAAATATCCTGGTTATAACCTATACATCCTCAAAGTGTTTAATCTGAATACCAAATCTGTGGGTTCTGAGTCCCCATAACCATACAGTAGAGATACATATTTTTTACTTAAAAAAAAATTGAGGCATTTTAAAGTCAGATTACTGAAATGATTCCTGTAATTCCACATTCTCTTAAAAAATGTGGTTAAGGTGTAAAAAGTAAATTATTTATTCTAGGAATCTGCAAATGGGTAAATCATAAAAATCTGGATTTGGGTTAAATGGTTTCCCTCAAATACCTGCATTTACACTATCGGACCCCAAAAGAGGTTCTAAACAAGTAGTTTCAGCATTTTTTGACCCGAAGTTTTTTTTTGTTTTTTGTTTTTTTTAAAGCAGGATTGACTCTCTTCGGCTACCGGGAAGGGAAAAGTAGGTCCTGTAGTGGCTGGGCCACATCTTTCAAGTAGGTATTATTTTAATTAAAGACTAAAGGTGTTTTTGTGATTTTGTTTAAAACACGTATACAGGGTGTTTTTCAGAAAGAGACCGAGAGAGCAAGAAAAACAATTCAAAATGGGGAGGAGGGAATGGAGGGTCAGGAAATAATGAAATAAAATTAAAGTTCCTCTGAGTAAAAAAGGATACTTCAGAAAGTGTCTTTAACAAAGGGGAAAACATCCTCTTAATTGCTGCATGTACCCCATTTTCCTTTCTTAAAGGAATTGAAATTCTCTTCAATATGAATTTTTAGAAATTGCGTTTTTGGATCGCTGGGCCAGGGAGAAGTGGATGCTCGCCGCGCCAGGCACGTTCACAGGAACGCAGCCCCCAAGTCACCGTGTCCTCGGTCCTGTCCACGTCTGTGTCAAGCCTCCAAAAGCTACCCCGCGGTTTGGATCGTCCTCACCCCGACCGGGTCTGCTGGGCCAGCAGCTAACGTCGCTCCAGGGGGACGCGGCCGCCGGCGCCAGCCACCCCCTGCCCCGCTACCCAGGCTACCGCGCCGTCGTCTCTGCTAAGCGCTCTGCAGCCCCGCGCCCGCCGGCGGCGGCAGTTGCGGTGTTGGGCTGGCTGGCACCTCGGGACGACAAGGCCATCAAGTCTCCCTCCTCGACTGCAACCTGCAGCTCCCGCACTGCCCCCGGCGCGGCGCGCAGTTCCCGCGCCCCGGCGCCCGCAGGCCGCGGAGGGCGGCCGCGCCTCTGCCGCGCAGCAGGGCTGGGCGGTTTCTCAGAAACTTTCCTCCCTCATCCTCTCCTCTGGGCTAAGAAAGAAGCGAAAGCCCCCATTCCTCTCCGCAAACTGACTCTCCACACGACCACCCCGCTGCCTCCTGAGCGGTGGGGGGATTTGAGCGAAGGGGAGAGCCTTTCCGAATTCGTGGCCCCTCCAGGGCAGCAGCCGGCTCCCACCCCTACCCGGGGCTCCAATGATCCGCAGCCCCGCGCATTTCGAAAGGCTGCCCGGCTCGCCGGCGGCCAGGGAGGGCCGCAGCGGCGCGCAGCACTGGCCGAGCGTTACGGCCGCTTGCGGGGGTCGCCTCCGCCCTTACCCCCGCTTTGCAAAGTGCCCCCATCACATCCCCGGCTGCCCAGCACGGGGGACTGAGGCAGGGAAGAACTGGGGAAATGTGGGTTTGGGGCGTGATTGGGGGACTGATGGACCTCAACGGGGGGAGCGGGGCGGGTGGCCTTTGAGGCCACCGTGCGCCCACCGCCCCGGCCTCAAGGAGCAACCTTTCCCGGCGGCCGGGGAACGCAGCCTTCGCCATTTCATCTTTATCATCGTAGTTTACACACTTGCTCCCCTTAAGCTCTTTGGATGGAAAAAGGTGTTTTAAAAGCTCGTCTAGGATCTCGGGTCTAGTGTTCAGAGTACGACTTTCTTTTTTAAATCTGCCATCTCTTTCACCTGAGCCACACCCTACGCCCACCACCTCCTCCCTCCAGGCCAAAAATGAGGGGGTAAATCCTGCTAGCGAAGCTGGGGCGAGGAGGAGGCTCACGGTCCTGCTAGAAAACCTCTGGGGGCACCTCCCGGATCTGGGGCAGGGTGGGGTCAGCCGCAGGCCGACCCCGCAGAACCGAAAGTGCAGTGTTTATACGAAAACTCAAGGCCCTGTGCGGCCATCCGCGTACCCGCCGGGTCACGCGTGGGGACACACAGACCAGGCAGGAATCGGAAAGAAATACAAAAAGTAGTCAATGCGTTGGGCGCGAAACCTCGACGCGCCTCAAAAGGAACGTTAAGAAAAGGCCGGGAGCAGGGCGCGCAGCCGGGACGCGGGGCCGGGGGATTGCATCATTGCAGCTCCCCCTCCAGAAAATGGGCTCCGAACCGCGGCGACCATCATGGCGCTTGGGTCGGGCCGCGCTTCCCGCGCGCAGTCCCCGAGCGCTCCCGCCGCGGCCGCGGAGCCTCGAACGCGCATTTCGCAAACGTTTTCCCCCCTCTCTCGAGCGCCTGTCCCCCGCCCCCTCCTTCCTTTTGTGTGCGTGTGAATGTGCGTGTGTGCGTGCGTACGTGCGTGCGTGTGTGTGCAGAAGAGAACTTGAAGATTATTTTTTTTCCTCTCTTTTTTTCCCTCCCGTGCTGGTGGTTGTAAACTTGATTGGCATTGGCTGCGCCCACTGACCCCTGCGCCGAGTCCACTGAAGATTTAAGGTGGATCCGAGAGGCTGTGGCTTCAGGCGGAGTCTCGCGCTCGAGCTGGTTTTGGAGGAAAAAAAAAAAAAAGCCCCAAACCGTGCGCCCGCCGCGTTTTACGAATCCCCTGCGGTCCCAGCGCCGGCGCCCGCCCCGCGCCCCCACCGCCGAAGCGCGCCGCGCACTTCCTCCGCCCACCTCCCACTTCTTCCCCATTGGCCGGCGCGTGCAGTTTGAATTTTTTTTTTCTTGGATGCTTGTTTTCTTGCAAAAATACTGTACCCCAGGATCGTGTGACGAAACCTGCTTCGGCGGGCCGAGGTGGGGGTGTTTTAGCTGGTTTGTCGAGGCAGAAGGGAGGAGGATGGGTGGAGCTTCTGTTCCAAAATTTCCTTCTCCCAAGTGCGGTTGACAGTGTCCAGGCGGGTGGGGGAGTGCGGGGCGGCGGTACACAATCAGGAGAAGCTTCGGCAGGGGCAGAGATGTAGTATAAAACGTTAATGGATGTCCAGGGCGCGCCGTGTCACCGGCTGCTGGCCAGAGGTACTAGGAGGGCGCGGGCAGGAGCCTGGCGAGGATGCACCTTCCCCTGCCTTGGAAAGGTAGAATTGGGGAGCGCGGGAGGGTGGAAAAGAACACCTTTCCGCAACCAAAGGGGGGGAAAAAGGAACAGAGGAAATGGAAATAGAGCAAAAATGTGTTATTTGAAGTGCCACTCAAAATGCACCATAATTCAGGCAGTGTCACTTTTTACTGAATTAAAGAAAAAGCTTTCTGTCTCTGATTTCCAGAGTGTTTTTGAGTGAGGAATATGTGAAAACAAAATCGAGATAGGAAATATGACTTTTTAAGTGCCTTTGATTTCTGCGTCTGGAAATTGATTCTTTTGATCAAGTACGTGTACTCTAAGAGTTAGGATAATGTTATTTGTAATACAGGTGTAATGGAAATGATATCTTTTATTAATTAGAACCCGATTGTATTTTACTTTGTGAAATTTTAAAAAGTTTATAATAATTCAAATTACTCTCCAAATCACTCTATCTCCATGTTAGGCAAGTTAGCATATATATATATATCTTTTTATTTCTTTCTTTCTGTCTGTTAGTCTTGTTGCATTGTAGAGGACGATTTTAACCAGATGTCTAGCACCTAGCCCTGGTGACATTTTTTAGTTCTTAAATCCCCCAATCCTTCTTAGCCCAACCGACCTCTTAATTATCCAACCCAACGAAGCTCCATGAAACACCATAAACCAACCTGATTATGCCTTTAGCAAGGCTATGCTCATTTAATCTCTCAAATCCCACATCATAAAGCTCCACTAGTCACTCCTGACCTCCAGGGACCTACCTAGCCAGGGTGGACACTATAAGAAAACATATGTACTTTAATATTAATAGAAAGAGGAATGAATTTTTTGAGTTAAGGACAGGCTAGCTTCAGGAAGCAGTGAGTTCACCATCCCTGGAGTATGAGTCAAGCACTAGCCTGGGTGACCCCTTGGTAGGGACATTGTAGACAAGATCCAAATATCAAATGAGTACTTGGGCTAGTGATTTCAAAGTCTGTCCCAGATCCTTGAGATACCATATTTCCAACCTTGGAATTTCTGGATTTCCACTAAATTAAGCCATTTTCCTTGCTCGTTACCATCTTGTAGAGTTGTGCTGCCCAAGAGCACATGCAGCTGTTGAGCACTTGAATATGGCTAGTCTAAACTGAGGTGTGCTGTGTGACATTGCACACCAGGTTTCTAAGAATTAGTGTGAAAAAAGAATGTTAAGTATTTCCTTAATAATTTTTATATTGATTACATGTTGAAATGATATTTTTGATATATTGGGCTGAATAAAATACATTATTATGATGAATTTCATCTGTTCCTTTTTAACTTTTTTTAGTGTAGTTACCAGACAATTTTAATTTATAGATGTGGCTCAAGTTATATTTCTGTTGGATATTGCTGTTTGAGACCAACACCTATGGTAACTTCAGGTCCCATCTTTAAGAGTAGTGACTAATAATACTGAGGAGTAGATAGTAACTTTTAGCTGCCATCCTAACTTCCTAAATTAAAGTGAAACCCAAACTTAGCCTCTGAAACCTTTAAATAGAATTATGCCAAAATCTAACACCTATTATTTTATCTTTACCAGTTAGTGTTGGGTTTGTGCCCAGATTATGGGATAAGGTGTAGATATGTCTGATGAAATCAAACTTGGTCACCACGGCTGTTCATGTTATAGAAACAGACTGGAAAGTCCAATATGTTAGGAATGACTCTGGAAAAAAAATTTAGACCCCAAACAAAGCCTCCACAGAGAGCCTCACTATCACTCTTCAGGGGACGGGAAGGCGGTGGGGAGATGGAGCAGTGTTCTCATTCTAAGATTGTGTCTCTAACAGAAGACCTGAACAAATGAAAAGTGTACCATTTTATTGGATAGGAATACTCACTGTGATAAAGATGGCAATCTTCCCTAATTACTCTATACCTTAACACTAAATTCTGATAATAAATTCTGATCATCCTATATGGTTCCATTTTTCTATCAGTCTGTGCACCCAGGACCATATTATTTTAATTACTGTAAATTCAGAAATGTAAAAAAAAAAAGGAAGAAAAAATTTAGACTATGTTTTAATTTCTAGTGAGACTAGTCCTCCACATCCCAACTGGTACTGGTCCCTTTACTCTTTTTTTTTCCCCCTACAATTTTCCTGGCTTCTTTTGCGTGCCTTTTTTCCCATATGGATCTAAAATGAATTAGCCTAGTTCCAAATATCATTCCTATTGGCATTAAAAACAAATAAAATAGGATCCTTATCTCACACTTTACACCAGGATAAATTCCTGAAGAAGTAAAGAGAATGAAGCAGAAAAAAATGAAACAGACATACCAGAAGAAACCTCAGAGGATTTTTAAAAATAAAATCTCAGAGTGGGGAAGGTCTTTTGAGATATGACACAAAACATAGAATTCATAAGATGTAATATTGCAAAATTTGATGACATAAAAATGAAAATGTTCTGCCTGGCAAAACCTACCACAAGCAAAAATAAAAGAAGATGATTAATCTGGTGGTACTGGTGGTACAATACTGAATGTACTTAATGCCACTGAACTGTGCACTAAAAATGGTTGAAATGGTAAATTTTATGTTATGGGTATTTAGCAACAATTAAAAAAAATAAGCCAGGCATGGTGGCACATGCCTGTAGTCCCAGGTGCTTGGGAGGATTGCTTGAGCCCCGAAGTTCAAGGCCAGCCTGGGCAACATAGTGAGACCCTGTCTCAAAAAAAAAAGTTAAAAGTCAATAAATAAATACTCAACTACTGGAAAAAAATTTTAAGTTCCTACATGTTCTGTCTAAAACAGTGTCAAATGGTGTCCTGGGTCCTATCATTTGTGAGACACTGGAGTGGAGTATTCCACTCCAGGCTCTGGAATCAGACTGCTTGGGTTTGAGTCCAGTTACTTAACTTGCTGCCTTTTGCAAGTTCCTTCACCTTTTACAGTTTCTATTTCTTTGTCTATATAATGAGGATGCTTATAGCTCTCTCATAGCGTTATTAAAAGATTCAGTGGGATAATGTATGTGTAGTATATAGCACAATACCTGGTATGTAATAAATAATGACTATTATATATTTGTAAACAATATAATCAATGGAGACATTGATTATATTGTTTATAATATAAATTTGTTGAAATTAGTGTCACCTCCAATGACTTCTGAAAGGACCTGGTATAGATTTATTTGTGGTAATAAATCAATAACACATACACTCACATACAAATACAATGGCAAACGGGGAAAAATGTTTGCAACCTCCTATATCAAAGGGATAATTTCCTAATAAAGAGTTTCTACAAAGTAATGAAAAAAGCAAATCAATAGAAAAATAGAGGATATGAACACAGTTTTCAGAAAAGGAAATACAAAACGCTCTTAAAAATGAAAAAATGCTCAATTGGGACTAGTGGGATATAAACTATATACAGAATACATACATTTAGGTAAACTGAGGCACAGTTAGCATCACTCAGATACAAAGGTGGCCATTAATATTTCTTCACAGCTTAAGCTTTGCTTCTCTCCTTTCTATTCAAGGCTCAGTGATTTTTTTTCCAGCTTTATTGCTCCTAAAGAAGCAAGGAGTTTGCTTGTGTGCAAGCCCTGACCACCTTTCAGGTTTAGTGTACAATCCCTCTCATCTAAACCTTCTACTCTTTAACTTAATGGCATCACCTCACTTTACCCATAGAAATCCCCTGAATCAGCCTCTTACAGCCAGTACAACTGCTTCTCTCAACACATCCTCATCCGTTCCTGCATTTAATGCCTGTATAATACCAGTCTCTCCAAAATCATCACCTTCTTCTGGCTTTTCCTTCAAGTTCTCTATTCTCTTTTGAAAGCTTAAGGCAGAATTTATTGCATGATAAATGTGGAATGTCTAATCAGTAGAGAAAAACTATGTTATGCAATAAATGGTGTTAGGTTATAGCTAACCATTTGAAGAAAAATATTCCATGCCTCTTAAACACACACACACATTTTGTATTTTATATACTGTGGGTTTAAAATGTGTATACTCTTTGATTTCACAATTCCTTTTCTACAGATTTAATTTGGGAAATAATCAGACATGTGACTAAAGATGTATTTACCAGAATAATTATTGCAATGTTATATATTATATTTATTTTTTAATTTTTTTATTTTTTTGAGACAGAGTCTCACTCTATTGCCCTGGGTAGAGTGCAGTGGCACCATAATAGCTCACTGCAACCTCAGACTCTTGGGCTCAGGGATCCTCTTGCCTCAGCCTCTTAAGTAGCTGGGACTACAGGCTCTTGCCACTGCACCTGGCTAATTTTTCTATTTTTGGTAGAGATGGGGTCTCGCTCTTGCTCATCAGGCTGGTCTTGAACTCCTGACCTCAAGTGATCCTCCCACCTCGACCTCTCAGGGTGCTAGGGTTACAGGTGTGAGCCACTACACCCGGCCTCTATATTGTATTTTAAAAAGAAACAAAAAAGTAAACAACCAAATAAAACTCCCTTAGATATAGGATTACGGAATTGATTATTTGATTGAACCAACTATAATATATCCAACAATGACACAAATTGCAGCCATCAAAACACCCCAAGTAGCTTTATATGTATTAATGGGAAAAGTTGTTTATAATACATTAAGGCAAAAAGCAGGCACAGAGCAATACTTACGGTTTTATAAAGAAATTTTTTGTGAAAAAAAAACATATGCATACCATTGGCCTGGAAGTTACCCCTCACATTAATACCTGTAGTGCCTATTTCTGAGAGCAGCATTATGAAGAGACTTTTCCCTAAACATTTATGTATTGGTTGCATTTTTTACAGTAGATTTTTAACAAAGAAAAAACCATAAAGATATTTCAAATTTGAAAAATGATCATCATTTCTTGACTGTGGAATCGGTTTCTTTTTATGTCTCACATATGGTGTCTCTTCTTAGACATTAGCAGAGTACAAGGCATTTCGATAATTCATTTTTCCTCCATTTTTCAACCTAACTTCAGATATTGTTAATCCATATATAAGTTATGAGGAGTGTGTGATGTGTATTTGTATATGTGATTTGGCTTCCAGAGCACATAAGTGAGGTATAAATATTATCCCCATTAACTCAGGGATATCTTAACAAACCATGGAAAATTGAGCTTATTCCATCTTTTTGCTACATGGGATCTTACTGGTAACGTTATCCCAAAACTCACATTCCTTGATCTTTGGCACTTGGCACACTCAGGGAGTCCGCCTGGGAATTCAACAGATCAACTCCGTGCCTTAGATAGTTACTTAGGACATAGTGCAGGGAAAATTGTTTTAATTTCAAGTTAGCAGACCAATCTTTAGCTGTCACTCTCCATGTGACTGACCTGGGCCAATCTTCGAATCTCAGAATATTGGGTATGGAAGGTCACTTCATCTAGTCTTTCCGTTTTACAGATGGGAAAATTCTAATTCTTGATTTCCTGCAAAGTGGGGAGGTTAGACAAGATGATTTATGGGTTCCTTCTGGCTTACAACTCTGTGATTCCTGTTTCCTAGTCAAATCATGCTTTCCATCCCTGCAGATCAGGTTATTTTCCAGGGAAGCTAGAGTCCTGATTTTTGGCCACAAACCACATATTCACATGAGTCAAAGGAAGTCGATAGTACCAGAATATAGGCTGAACAGTGAACATTTATCATCTCACTAGAAAAAAGCATGTGAATGTATAACCTAATGGTTGCTTAGTGGTGCCAAACATTGCTTCACTGTTGCATTCATACTCAGGGAGCCCCTACCAAGGGCCAGGCTAGGTGGTCTTCAACATGACAAACATGAGTGCTGGCCTCCTGGAGCTCTTTTGGAGGAGACAAGGAGGAATCACAGCTGTAATTATTAAATGGAATTTAGGTGAGTGCTCAGAAAGATAAGTGCTATGAAGGGACTTCAGAGCTTCTGCTTCATGCTGTAACAATTTGGACTCCATACAAAGGTGTCCAGCTGAGAAAGCAATCAGGGGCCAAAATCCAAACCCTTTCCCCAGGCCAGCCTGTGTTCACTCAAAAGAAAAGCGCTTTTATTTATTTTTTTAAATTTTTTTATTTTAAGTAAGTTTTCTTTTTACCTTTTTTTTTTTTCCTTTTTTTTTTTACGAGATAGGGTTTGCTCTTGCTCAGGCTGGTCTCAAACTCCTGAGCTCAAGCCATCCTCCCACCTCAGCCTCCCAGAGTGCTAGGATTACAGGCCTAAGCCACTGTGCCGGGCCAGAAAGGGCTTTTAAATCAATCCCCCTTGTGCCTGTAGTCCCAGCTACTCCAGAGGCTGAGGTGGGAGGATTGCTTGAGGCCAGGCGTTCGAGTCCAGCCTGGGCAACATAAGGAGGGTAAGGAGTCCTTATCCTTCCTCTCTAAAGAAAAAAATCCATCCCTTGCATGGGCAGTACATTCCCCTGTGTTCCAGTGGCTGCCCTGTAGGATGCTATAAGAGTTTGAAACAGGGTGCCTGATGTAGGCTGGGGGCTAGGAAATCCCTCCTAAGGAAATGACCTTCAAGTTGAGACCTGGAGGCTGAGCAGAAGTTAACCAGTTGAAAGGAGGAGGGGAAGAAGAGTGATCCAGGCAGAGCACAGTCGGAGGCTGCTGGTCAAGGAAGGAGTTTGGAAGAAGGAGCTGTGGCTGGGACACAGTGAGCCAGGGGCAGAAGGAATGAGGGCTATGGCTGGAGTGATAGGCTTTTTAAGCTACCTTAGGAATTTTGGTCTTTACTCCAAGAGCAATGGGTAGTCATTGGATTATTTGAGACTGACTTGAGCAGCTTCAATTAAATTCGATTGTTTCCTCATTTCATCTAATTTTAGTTGAAACCCTTCCTCTTGTATTGGGATCATTCAGAAAGGATGTGGGAAGGAAGGTTCAGGCTGGCACCTTTATATTTATATGATGCTGCTTAACATACATAATATAATTTTTTTTTAAACTCTGGTTTCATTAAGTGAGCAGGATGTAATATGAAGTGCTTGGACCATCAGAGCGGATACAGGTCACAAGTGGTACATTTCAGGTTTTGGAAGGAGCACACCCAAGCAAGAGCCATCCCTGCATGCCTAGTGTCAGTCTGCTGAATCAGAGGTCTGAGGAAGGCACCTCAGCAGTGTCCTGCTCCACCCCGCTACTGATTTTAGCTGGAATTCCCTTTTCATTGTCATAATGAGCCAGTTGCTTGTGCTGTTTTAGGGACGGGCCGCTGTTTTGCTCTTTGCCTGCACAATTGGTGTGAATCTTTTCTAAGCAAGTAAACAGCTTAGGGGTGAATACTGAATCATTTTCTTCAAATAGCTCAACATTTTTGTCTTTCATTTTTTACTGAGTGACTGGATTCAATGTTCACAGATACTTTGGCTAAATGATTCATTATTTATTTGGCTTTAGAAAGAGACTTCAAAAGAGGGATAATAAAAATGAACAACCCAGAGGGGTTTTTTGTTTTGTTGTTGTTTTGAAAGTTGAAGATTAGTAAAAGAGAGACCTCTGCTGGCTAAACTGGTATAAGGACCTAGAGTCGGTCGCTGACCCAACGAGAAGCGGTGATGGCTGTGACCTCCCCTTAAGCTTTCCCCAGTGGTCAGCAAATTGGTTGTTCACTGTTTGTTCATTTCTTCAGCTACCAACTCAGGTTCACCGGGAGCTGATCAAAGTGACGTATAATTCCCAGCCCCAATCACAATCGTCTCTGTTTCCATCTTTAGGAAAAGTGTTAGTCTGTCATAGTTCTTGAAAATAATAGCTCTAAATATCAGCCCCAGCCAAAACCCACACCTGAAATAACTCCTGCCTCTTATCTTCTATGTTCCCTTTTCCTTTCTGCCCCCCTCTTCTCCCCCTCTCCTCCAACAGTAAAACAAAATGAAACAAATCTGCACTCAAAAGAGTACGGCTGATAGAAAGCGAGCAGGAGGGAACTGACCGCTTATCTCTGGCTTATCCTTCCCGGGATATCAAGGCCCGGGCGCAGGGCTGGTGTCGTATACCTGAGAACAGCTGTGGTTCCTATTGATGTCTTCTGAGGGACTTGCTCCACCGTGGGAATGTGGCTGCACAATGGTGGAGTGAGATTCGGTAGAGGGTCCTTATCTAGGGGGAGAAAAGGGACTGACTGTCTCCTTGAGGCCTTTTGTCACAACCATAGTAATGAGTGCCCGCTCTGCGCCACGCCCCGGACTAAGTACCTTACAAACCTTCATTCTGCTTCGCGCTTTTCCTCTCTCTTCACAATCTTAAGAACATCTTTCCCTGGAAAAAACATTTAATATATGGGAAGCACGTAGAACAGGCCTACATAAAGTAATAGTGACAGGTGTGTTCACTGTTCTATTATTGTGTTTTTACTCTGGAATATGCTGCAACCCCTACACCCCGGAGAGGCTCTCCCAGTACTCACCAGGGTAAGTCTTCTTGCTTCTAAAGTTACGCCTCTGGACCTTGGGAGTGGAGCAGCAGAGCTGTTCGGTTTGGCACATTGTTTTCACACGATGACACCCATTTTCCATCATCCCACGTTAAAACCGAATTTTATTCCTTAACTATTCATTTTCATACTTCCAACAACCTTTTCAGGAATGGCCAAAGCAGGAGCTTTTAGTATCAAGTAATGACCATTTTAGTGCTATGAAGGGACCTTAGATCATTTAGTCCAGGCCTCTCCTTTGAGAAAACTGAGGCCCAGAGAGGTTGTCGGTTGTCTGAGGTTACCCAACTGGGGAGTGGCTGAGGCAGGACTGGAACCCAGAACTCTCAGGTTCCTGATGCAGCATTTTCTGTTACGACAGCCACACCGGCCTTGGGCTGCACTGTGTAAGAGATGGTTCTACTTATACTTTCTGCTCCTCTTTGCTGGTTGTCTGTCACGCCATTTCTGGAGGCCTCCAGTCCTTCATGCTGTACTCAGGCAGCCCAGGCCCACTGGCAGGCCACCAGGCAGCTTCTCTGACCTGCCCTGGGTGACTTTTCCTCCCTCCCCTAAACTTACTTATTCTGTTTGGGCCTTGTTAGGGCACTAAAAAATCACTCGATTCAAATTTACCGAAAAGTGTTCATAAACCTTTCATCCTCCTCTGAAGTGCCTTTTGATCGTGGCATTTCAGTGCTACTTGACAGCATTGAGTATTTTTTGTGTATCCTTTAAGTTTGTATATGTCAAAAGTTGCTTTATATTTATTGTAACTCTCCTGGCTTCCTCAGCATACTGGAGAGTCTCTTAATCCAACAGAATAAATCTTTAACTCTGGGAATTTCAGGTGCTGTGGCAAGACAATTATGTAGATATTTTAAAGCAGGGTGTCCTTTTAAAAGTTTCAAAATTATACCCTATAGTTTCTAATATGGTGCCCTAGGTATACTGTTGATATTTACTATAAAGTTTTGTGAGATAAATTGTCCCACCTCAGTACTGCCACAGAAATTAATTCATTTTTGTATGTGCAATTATTTAAGGAGTGCTCATGAAGTATGCTGGACTGTGTTAGGTCCTGATGGTGTTTGAAAAGGAGTTTGACATCTGCCTGTCTGTCCCCTTCTGGCTGCCTAAAAGGTGGATAAGATGGATGCAACTTGAGGAGGCATCCTTTGTTCCTGGGGATAGAAGGTGCATTGTGGAGCAGAAAGATACAGGAACTATAGGCGATGCCACGCCAGTTTTGCATTGCTTATCTCCAGAATTCCTTTACAGAAAAGAAAAATAAACTTTTATCTTGTTTAAGCCACTATTATTTCTGGGCTCTGTTCCTAGCTGCCAAATGCAAATCTTAACTGATACAGAAGTCCTTGAGGATTTTTTGAGCAAGGAACTAACTGATCCTGTAACACTGGTAGCTCTGCAAGGGACAGATTTGGGGAGGGGGTGTTCTGGAGAGTACTAAGAGATAAAGTGGGCTTGGCAGGTGGGGGCAAACAGTAGAGGGGAAACTGAGGAGAATACACATCTTGCACAGGGTCCCTGATTTTGTTGTTTTTCCTAGGACACCTCTGCTAACTTCCATTATACAGTGGTTATTTAAAAATGCAGTTATTGACTAATTTGCATTCCGCTATTGTCAAGGGACCTGAAAGCCAGGAGATTGAGAAGATGGGTCCTCTTTGTGCCTTAAAAAGAAGCAGGCAAAAGCTGGAACAGGAAAAGAGTATCAGTGTTACAGTAAAGTGAAGTTATTATGTTTTCTGAACTCCTGCACGCCTTTTCAAGGAAAGGAACTTTTGTTACATGTGACTATCTAATCAAGATACATTTGAAATGTATCCTGTACTGGATAGCAACTGTAAATAATATTTTAAAAAAGATACCTTTGAGGGACTTGCAGAATGAAGATAATTTCATATGCTGAAAGTTTCTAAAAGGAGAAAACCCTGTTTTATTAACCTACTCTAAGGTTCATGTAATCACGTTGATTAGGGTCTGTTTTTTCATAGTGAACTTTTCATTTGGAGGTTGGGCAGGTAATATCATACCTTTAATTATTGTTTACATGGGTTACAAAAATATGATCATATAGCTATAGTATAATTGAATATTACAAACTTAGGTACTTTATTTCTCACTTTTCATTAAGGAGTATATTTATCAGATCCCACTGTCTATGGACACCCTACCTTGCTTCAGCCTGAGGGCCCAGCTGCCCTTGTTCAACATTTTTACTCTCCTTTTTTGCATTGTCCTAACGTTTAGAAAACCTGAACACCAGTGCATAACTTTCCTCTGAACTAGGTGTACAAACTTAATATCCCAATATCTCTGCTTTCTTAAAAATGGGTTGGCAATTCTAAAGTTCCTTCCAAACCTGGCTTAGACAGGTAATTAGAAACCTTGATGCAGCTACAGATTTCAATGTCTCTTAAGGCAGTGACCTTTAGCCTTTCACCCCCTACACATGGAAGGGCAGATGTGCCCAGTATTTCATGAAAATTCTTACTCATTAATTATGTTGCCCCCTCCATTTGGAAAAAATACACTAGAATGTAAGTAACTAAATATTAGGTTGTAACCAGGACTATCTGTTGCACACTTCCATACAGCTTCCACCAACTCAATTTTAATAGTAACATATGGATTGTCTCAAGTTTATAGAGGGGGAAAAATATAAAAAATGATTCCAAATATTAGGTTTTGATTATACCTCCCTGAAGTTCCTGAGTTGCATTTTGCTGGAGTCTGCACATAGGAAAAAACAAACAAAACAAAACAAGGCATGCAGTCTGATAAACAGATGTTCTCTCTCTGCAGTTAAATAAATAGCAATAGCCAGCATTTAAGTAGCACTCAGTGCATGCTAAGCCACTTATCTTCATTATTTCTTTTAATCCTGATGAAAATTTTGAGAAGTAGTTGTATGGATGAGGAAACTGGGCCTTGGAGCTGTTGCTCAATGTCACACGAGGCAGCTGAGCAAGGGCTCAAATTTAGGTCTTGCTGACTCTCAGCCTGGGTTTAGAGGCTGTATAGTCATTCTTTTTTATTTTTTACTTTTTAAATTAAAAAAATATTTTTTTTTGAAAAATAAAAAAATAAAAAGGAAAAAAATTTAAAAAATATTTTTTTAGAGATGGGGTCTTGCTCTGTCACCCAGGCTGGAGTGCTGTGGCACAATCATAGCTTGCTGTAGCCTCCAACTCCTAGGTCCAAGGGATCCTCTGGCCTCAGCCTCTAGAGTAGCTGGGACTATAGGCGCACGCCACCACACCTGGCTAATTTTTAAAATTTTTTGTAGAGATGGTGTCTCCCTATGTTGTCCAGGCTGTCATTCCTATAAATAATCTCAACAATAACAAGGCCAACTGGCTCAGTTTGACACTTGATCCTAAATTATTCCCTTTCACTTTCTGCCAGATTAGAAGACCATATGGTGATGAAATACTTCTGGTGAGCAATGTCTTGCCATTTATTAAAAAATGATACCACACTATCTCTAATAATTGTTTCATTAAGAACAAAAGAAAGCCCCAGCTATGTTCGGAACATCTCTACTCCTCGGCTCCTCAAGTCTCTCCTGAGGCAAGACAGAAAGAACAAAATCCCTCTAGGAGGCTGCTTTGGGAAGAAGAGAAACATGGATACTACTTTATTATGATTATTAGCCGCTTTTTAGGGCAGGTTACAACTACCACAGGACATTTTAAGGTTGGGAAACTCATTCTCAAAGGATGAAGGTCGTTTTTATGGTAAGAAAAGCACAGAAGCCCAAGGAAGAGGTTTTAATATGAGCTTGCCTCTGAGTCTCCTTTGATTTTTAGCTTATTCTCTCCATATAGAGTCAGGTGTTTCTCAAAGACCTCCTTCTTCCAAGGTAGGTAAGACGGGCCTGGTCAACAGCTTTATATTTGCTAACCTTGGCTGGGCTGTTTCCTACCTCCTACATCATTTGCCTGAAAGGGGAGACCCAGCTTACTTTGGCCAAATATTATTTGCTAATTTTATTTAGTGAGA
Source organism: Daubentonia madagascariensis (assembly GCA_023783475.1). Lineage (NCBI taxonomy): Eukaryota > Metazoa > Chordata > Mammalia > Primates > Daubentoniidae > Daubentonia > Daubentonia madagascariensis. The sequence goes on from JAKFHU010001244.1 coordinate 1,273,180, forward strand.
GATCCCATTAAAAAGTCATTTATTTTGTGCAATAAAAGAACTCTTTGGGAAGTTTTCTCATTTATCTGTATTTCAGTTCCTGTTTTGGAGGCAATTCCATAAAGAACAATTCAGCCCTAGGTCTTCTTTTCAGCCTGTCATTCAGGTGCACGGTACAGGCTCAGGAGAGGCCATTTGCTTTTCTAATGGAATATACCCATGGCTGGGGTGGGGGGTGGGGGGTGGGAGGAAGGTGGATCTGATTCGTTGAAATCCAAAGCAGTCTCCCCCAGTGGGACATCTCCATCAGCTAGGCCAGGACCAGCTTGTAGGTTGGGTCATTATTTTTGTGCGTAACCTCCCTAAGCTTATGAAAGAAACTAATAACCTCCTCACGAAGTTGTTGTCATGATCAACTGACATAATGTATCTGGAAGTGCTTTACAAATTTATAATTATAGTGGATGAAAACAGTGACCAATGAAAGTGCTGCAAATTGTTAACTAGTACTAATAGGAGTGCAAGTCAATATTATGCCTAACTGGAGGAAGCTGGTTTATGTGCACGTGAGGCGACTTCTCAACATAAATCCTTTCCCTACCTATTCCTTGACATTCCTCAGCATCCATTCCCATCACTTCTTGCTGTCTCTCGATTTGCATAGTACAGTCATAAAAATACATTCTTCCATTCAGTTTTAGCAGCTGGAGCATTGTATTTGTTTTTCTCGGTTGTTCTGTTCTGAGTGAAGTGAACATTGACTACACATTATTCTTCACTTTGGGAACATTGAGAACAATTCAATGCAAAGGGCATGTTGTAACACTACTTAATAATCTGATGTAATGCGGCCCATGCTTTGAGTAAGAGGTACTCTTTTTTTTAAGAGATGGTGTATTAGGCCTTCTTCTTAGGGCCGGTGCTTTATTCCTAAGCACAAACATATCTTAATTAATCAAATGAGAATCAGACCATGTCGGTATGATGTAACTGCATTAGTGCTTGGTGTAATCTATTCTGTAGTCATCTGGCCTCATCACTAAGATAGGTAAAATAACTGTATGGACTATGACCCTCACACCTGGTGTGAGGGAGCATTACCTAATGTAGTTTTGAGGATGCACATTTGCACAAAGTTCAGGCAAATATCTTTCTTTTTTAAAATTTTATTTTATTTTTAGTTTTTTCTCCAAGACAATGCTCAGGTAGCAAATATCTATCTTGAAAGGAGTTCTGTATCAGTCAGGTTTCCTCTTTCCTTCCCTTTCCCTCCCAATAAATCTTTATTGAGCACCTACTATATGCTATACATTAGGTATATGAAACATTACCCCTGCCCTCAAGCCCTCAAAGAGCTCAGAGGGGTGTGTGTGTGTGTGTGAAATCACAGTACAATGAGTTATGAGCAGTAAAATAGGTGTGAGCAACCTTCTGTGAGAGCACACATGGGAGAGGGCAACTCCGGGAAAGCTTTGCTGAGAAGATGTAATTTTAGGTATTGAAGGTGCTTGGGTCTGAATGTTTGTGTCTTACTAAAATTCATATGTTGAAACTTCATCACCAATATGATGGTTTAGGAGGTGGGACTGTGGGGGCAGTGATTAGGTCACGAGAGTGCAGACCTCAAGAATGAGATTAGTGCTGTTATAACAGAGGCCTGAGGTCTCCCTGGCGCCTTCCACTGTGTGAGGACCCAGCGAGAAGTTGGCATTTATGAACCAGACAGCAGGTCCCCATCAGACATCAAATCTGCCAGTGCCTCGATCTTGGACTTCTCAGCCTCCAGAACAATGAGAAATAAATTTTTGTTGTTTATAAGCCACCTAGTTTATGATATTTTATCACAGTAGCCTGAATGGACTAAGACAGAAAGATAAATAGCAATTTGCCATGTCAAAAGCAAACAAACAAAAAAGTGGAGGAAGGGCCGTTCATGTGGCTGAACAGAATCCATGAAGGCACCAAGGCATGGAGGAACATAACTGAGAAATATGATGTGTAGCCTGGCGTTCCTATGCTTGGGGAATTATGATTGTTATGGTGGAAAGGCTAGTAGGTGCTCACAGCGCAGGTGGAGAAAGATTTCTCATGTAGAAATTAAGATATATAAGCAAAAAGTTTATTTTATCTTCTTAGAGGAGAGAGAGAGTGAAAGAGAAGGAAGGGGTTGGGGGAGAGAACAGGGAGACAGTGTGGCATCCCAACAAAAGAGAAGGGGTGTCAGCAGCGAGGCCAAGTGGCTTGCTGATTTTAAGGGGGACAAAGAGAAAAAAAATAGTGATGCCTGTCAGTTGATAACAAAAGCGGCAGCAGGATGTCAAAGTCCAGGAGTTGGTTTCCTGCCTTTCCTTGGAGAAGGGATTATCACAGATGTGGCTCTGTCCTCCAGATATGGTTGAGGCTGTAGCTTGTTCTTCTGCTGTTTAATCAGGAACCCTGTAAAAGCAGATTCTCAAGAACAATTTTGACAGACAGAGATTTACATCTCTCTTCTGTTCATTCAGCTCTTTTCAGAAGTTGTGCAAAACAGAACTCCTGCAGGGTGCCTGGTAGTGAGAGAACTCATAGGATGGATCTTTAACCTGTCACTGGGGAAATTGTAGGATTAGGTATTTTCCTGTTATTTTTGCAAGGCCGCCCTTACATTCCCCCCTTTCTGTTGTTTAAATTAAAATTATTTAAAAATGAACTCAGAAACAGGGAAAATGGTTGGAGGTCTGTCTTCTGTAACTGCTTCAGGCTAGGAAGGGGCACCGAGATCCTCTGTTACTGGGGAAATTGTAGGGTTAGGTATTTTCCTGTTATTTTTGCAAGGCTGCCCTTACAGTCTGGTGTTCCTATGCTTGGGGAATTATGATGGTATGGTCTGGTGTTGCTAGCACGCGGGGCTATGGTTCACAGAACAAGACATTCTGTGGATGTGCTCCTGAGGTTTCTCTGTGGCTATGACAGTCGTCTTCTGAAATCTGCTTTTCCTAGGCCAGAATTATTTTCCCAGTACTTCATGGTATGGAATTCTGGAGGATCAGTTGAGCTCTTAGTAATCATTGCTCCGTCTGGAGACAGATATGAGTGAAACTCTGAACCTTTGAATCCTCCACTAGTTGCCAACTGCCACTAAAAGGGAAATTTGCAGATTACAGTCCAGGCAAAACCATCTCATGTTATTTAAATTTCCTGTCCTAGTAAATAATGCTGGATTTTAAGAATCACACCAACTCCTTTTGCCTAGACTAGGGTCAGGCCCAAGTGTCTTCCCTCGGTCTCTTTTCTCCTGTGCTCCAAGCTGTTTCCTACTGATTGCCTAAGAACAGAGCCCTCCCTGTAAATAAAAGCAGGCCCTGCACCATCTTACTATGGGTTTGAAAGGATGCACAGAAGTGCCACAAATAAGAGAGGCCTACAATAGGAAAAGACCAAGATGGAATGAATCATGTGGAAAGAAGAGCCAGAGGAGTCCCCAACGTGCTGTCACTGCTGCAGCAATTGTAGGCTGGGAGAAGCCTTGGCAGGTGTGGCCTCAGCACAAATCCAGTGATGAGTTCTGGGCAACTTTGGCTTGAGGACTCCACTGGCCTTGCTGAACTTTCCTGAGAACAGCACTGCAGCCTAAGATGCTTCCAGTCATCTTCCCTGCCTGCTCTGCCTTCCCTCACTCAGGGTCAGACCAGTGTCATGGTCCGATCGCTTTCCCAATTCTCCTGACTTCTCCTTTCCTCTCCTAGACATTTCACCTGATAAATTTCTTGCATGTCTAATCCCATCTCAGTGGCTACCTTTTGGAGGGTCTGGAATAATATTGAATGGAAAGGGCATAGGAATGCTGTTCCCAGTTGAGCTCTTTATTTATTTATTTTACATTTTTTTCTCTTTTATAAGGGGGGGGGTTGTGAGGAGGGTTGTCTAGTTGTATTGTTTTTTTGTGTGTGTGTGGTGACAGAGTCCTCACTCTGTCGCCCTGGGTAGAGTGCAGTGGCATCACTGCAGCTCACTGCAACCTCCAACTCCTGGGCTCAAGCGATCCTCTTGCCTCAGCCTCCTGAGTAGCTGGGACTACAGGCACCACAAAACCCAGCTGATTTTTTTTCTTTGAGACGAGGTCTCGCTCTTGCTCAGGCTGGTCTTGAACTCCTGAGCTCAAGCAATCCACCTATCTCGGCCTCCCAGAGAAGCTAGGATTACAGGCGTGAGCCACCGCACCCAGCCCCAGTTGAGCTCTTTAACACTGAGATTTGAAATTGGGAAAATGTATTACTTTGATCAAAAGAAAAGTTAAAAAAAAAAAAAGCCAAGAAAAGGAACAAACATGATGCCAAGCAGATACATTGAAGAAAGCTGTTGAACAAGAATACAGTTAGCTAAAATAGGGGTAAGAAGGGATGAGACACCAGAAGATATAATAATTTTAACATATACATTTAAACAAGTACAACTCTGGGGTATAATAAAAATGCAGTTTTATGTGGTGTCACACCCCCTCGTTAAGGTCAATTTAGTAGAGGTAGTTTTTGCTTGTCCCTGGTTGAATCTCAGTCTTGGGCTTCCCCTTTAGCTTACTGGTTCACTCTTAAACAATAAAAATTTTATTTCAGTCTCAGTAATAAAAATTGTATAGTTGGATGCTTAATCAATACTCAATCTCTATTCAAGGGAAAAAATTTTCTTCTCCTTACCTAGCAGGAGGGACAAGGGCCTCTTAAGTCCAAGACAGGTGCCTGTCATCTTAAGTCCCAGCCTTCTTTTTTTTTTGAAAAAGGGTCTTGCTCTGTTGGCTGGGTTAGAGTACAGCAGTGTCATCATAGCTCACTGCAACCTCAAACTCCTGAGCCCAAGCAATCCTCCTGCCTCAGCCTCCTAAGTAGGTGCACACCACCATGCCCAGCTAATTTTCATATTTTTTGTAGAGATAGGGCCTCGCTATGGTGCTCAGGCTGGTCTTGAAATCCTGGCCTCAAGTGATCCTCCTGCCTCAGCCTCCCAAAGTTCTAGGATTACAGGTGTGAGCTACTACACCCAGCCTGTCCTAGCCTTTTCAAGTCCTGGACAGAACTGGTACTCTGTTGCTTCTGTTTCATTTTATTTGCCAAAGCAAGTCACATGGCCAGTCCTAAAGTTAAAGTTCAAGGAAATATACTCCTTAGTGGGAAGAACCGCAAAGTTCCACGGCAAATGGTGTGGATAGAGACAGGAGAAAACATCAGGGTCAGTAATTAAATCTTACATAGCACCAAAGGGAAAACATCTTTAATAGGCTTTGCTTGGCTCATATATCCATTCCTTGACCATTCCTTGTGACCAGGATGGGACATAGTCGTGTGATTGGCAACTGCAATAGGGCAACATGCTTGAAGTGGGTAAGAAGAGCTGTTCCCCAAAGGAAGGAGATGCTGATCCTGGCAGAAAGTAGGAGCACTGGTCAAACAAAATAAGCAATGTCCACTACCATGCCTTGCTTGCATTGTCTTCTCAATCCCCAGGAAGGTACCACTAATACCCTCTTGTTACAGTTGAGGAAACTGAGGTTAAGAGAGGTTATGTAACTTGCTCAAGATGATACACCTTGACTGATGGAGGTTTTTGGATTAAAAAAATAGAGGTGGCTGGGTGTGATGTTGTGCACCTGTAGTCCCAGCTACTCGGGAGGCTGAGGCAGGAGGATTGCTTGAGCCCAGGAGTTTGAGGTTGCAGTGAGCTATGATTGGACCACTGTACTCTAGCCTGGGAGACAGAGCGAGACTCTGTCTTTAAAAACAAAACAACAAAACAAAACAAGAAAAGAAAAGAAATAAAATGAACCTCAATCGATACCTTATGCCTCAAAATGGACCAAGGACCTAAATGTAAAATGTAAAATTGTAAAACTACTAGAAGAAAACACAGGTGAAAATCTCCAACAATTTAATAAAGTGTGGTACATCTATACAATGGAATACTACTCAACAATAAAATGGGAAGAATGATTTATGCACGCAATAACATGGGTGAATCTCGAATGCATTTTTCTGCATGAAAGAAGCCAGAGCCAAAAGACTACATACTGTATAATTTCATTGACATGGCATTCTCAGAAAGGCAAAAGTAAAGGCATGAAAACCAGATCAATAGTTGCCAGGGACCTGGGGTTTACAAAGAGGCAGCACCAGGGAATGATTTAACTCTGATTTTGGGTTAAAATCAGGGCTGATGTACCTTGATGGTGGTGATGGCATCATATTGCTGCTTCACTTCTAAGCCAAGAGAAAAGATGCATATATTTTTCCTATCTAGGGAGCTAATAGTGAGAAATCTTATGCTTTCTGACTAAGTTGAAATAATCATATGCAACAGCTGAATTCTCTAAATGGGCTTTTGGCAGAGCATCAGTTGGAAATATCAGGGTCACCGACAAGCCTAGATGCCCAGAAAATTTCATCATATTTAAGATATGGCAGGCAGAATAATGGCCCTCTTCAAGATGTCCACATCTTAATCCCTGGAACCTGTAACTAACCTTAAATGGCAAAAGGGTCTTTGCAGATGTGATGAATGTTAAGCACCTTGAGATGGGGAGGGTAGCTTGGATTATCCAGGTGGGCCCAATATAATCAAATGAATCCTTTAAAAGCAAAAGCAGAGAGCCTTTCCAGGTGTGGTCAGAGAGCGCTCTGACTGAGGAGGAAGGTTACTCCCTTGGCCCTGCTTTGTTTCTCTCCACAGAGCTCATCATCACCATATGGTAGGCAGAGTAATGCCCACTTCCAAAGAGGTACACATCCTGATCCCTGGAGCCTGCGAATATATGTTATATAGCAAAGGGGAATTAAGGTTGCAGATGGAAGTAAGTTTGCTAATTTGCTGACCTTAAGATAGGGAGCGCAGCTTGGATTATCCAGGTGGACGCAATGTAATCACAAGGGTCCTGATCCATGCAAGAGGAAAGCAGGAGAGGAGGTCAGAGTGACATGATATGAGGACGTGACCTGCCATTGCTGGTTTTGAAGGGAGAGAAAGGGGGCCTCGAGCTAAGGAATGCAGCAGCCTCTAGAAGCTGGAAAAGGCAAGGAAGAGGAGTCTCCCTTAGAGCATCCAGAAACGAACGCAGCCTTGCCGAGGCCTTGCTTTTGGCCCAGTGAGATCCATGTCAGACTTCTAGTCGACAGTACTGCAAGACATTAAATTTGTGTTGTTCCAAGCCACTGAATTGGTGACTTGTTACAGCAGCGATAGGAAACTCACGTATAAGGAGAATGTACTATTCATAAGTGTGAGGGGAAACATCAAGAGTAGGAAGCTGCCTGGTTTCCTGATTCCTCAGCCCGTGACCCTAAGCAGGTGATCTATTTGTCTACTTATGAGATAAGACTCGGTCTCACTGCCACTGCCCTGGCAGTGAACTTCTGGGGTGCTCTGCCTTAGAACCAGGTTTATTGCCTATTAAACTTTCTTGTTGCCCCTGCCTGGTGTTCCTGAAAGTCGTTTCCCAGCTCCTGGCCTCCTCTTGCACAGGTGATCTGGCGCCAGTCTGAACCCAGTTTTATGTCGTGTCTGCCCCCCGGCTCAAGATCCATGTTCCTGACCTGCTTTCCCTCCACTAAATATCACTACACACTTGTGCCTACCTAGACCCCATCCTCGCTTCACCCTGACATAGTTTTTTCTTCCCTCCATTTCTTGCCTGCTTGGAATTTTTGTTCTATGCCTGTGTACTAAATGAAAGTGTACTAAAATGACATACTGGCAATACCCCCCTTCTTGTCTACAAGGAAGAACAAACGCTTTGTGTACTCAGCTCACCAGAGGGCCTTTGTTGAATTAAGCAGAGTGGTTGGCAGTGAGGAGAATTAAATGCTGACAGGAGACTAAATCGCTCTACCCAATGCGAAATGACAGAAATACTTGGAAGAGAATTTTACGAGAAGATTGAAGAGAAGAGGAAGAAGAAACGGGTGAGCCGTAGAATTTTTGAGGAAAGAGAAAGAAACTCAATATTTTAAAGGAAGGTTTCCTATGTGACATGTAATGTAACATTCTTTGCCTCCCTCAGAAACATCCAGTAAAGGTTGGATTTGTGGGAGATCGCCCACTGGCCTCAAGGCAGAGGCAGGATGACGCAAAACAGCACAAATAGTTTTGGGTGGGAACAAGGGAAACAAGGCAAGGAAGATGCAAAGTGGTCTTCCCGACAGCAAGGCTCTCAGCAGGCACGTTTGCTCGGTTCTCAGGATTCTGCGGCAAGGTTGCCAGAAGAAGCTGCACCCCAGAGGAGCTCAAGAAAGGGAGCACGGGGAAGGCCTTTGTCTGCCAGCTCCCTTCCGTCTCCATTCGCTGTGGCCAAGGTTCACTCTACACACAGAAAAATCCCTTGAACTGCCCCGTGGTGGCGTCCGGCTACCCCGTGATCACTCAGGAAATTAATTTCACGCCTTGCAGTGTGGCTATTTCATCCAAGTCTGGAAGCGGGGAGTGACCAAAAGAAAGAACAGAGGGGACGGTAGTGGGAAATCTGAGAAGCCTTAAAACACTTGTCTCTGTAATTGACAAAAGGTTTTATTTAGATCTTGCTCCAAATGGTGAATCATATGTATGGCTAATAAATGTGTGAACTCTGGTGGCTTCATAAAGACATAAGAAAAATGACTGGAGGGCATGGGGAAACATTTTCTAATGTTAATTGATAATGCCAGAGAAATTTTATCTTTAGGCTTCCAGATTATAACTGTGGTAGCAGGTAGCATCTTCTACCATCTTGGCTTTAAAAACAAAAATCAAGCTATTTAATTACTCGTGTAATACATACATATCTTTTACTAGTTAAAAAACCTCAAACAAAAACTCTCTTTCCAGCTGAGGGGAGCTGCATGAGTGTAACACCTGGCTGTTCTGTGGCCTTTCCTAACTCTGCCCCTGGGCTGTGATTTAATTGGCAAATTTAAGGAAAATAAAGTGGGCATACTCAGCTCATTCCTGTTCACTTTCCTCTTTGGAATCCAGCCAGCACGAGGCCTGCTCTCAAGGCAGCCTGACGCTCCTGCCCGCGGTGAGGCAAATCTATCATTCTTTGGACCAGAACGGCTGGATCTCATTCTGCAGCTTGGTACTGGGAAGCTCTTCTGACTCTCACATTAAATTGCATTCTGCAACCCAGTTCTATCAGGAATAAAGTAATAATTGGCCTCCTTCCACTCCTTTATCTTATTTTTAATTTGTTTTGAACTCCGAAAAGGAGGAGGGGTGCTGTTTATTGCATATTCCTTCAAGGTTCCAACATTTGGTGCATGGGCCAGAAAACTGATATGTAAGAAATAGGGAAGGAGCACAGTTAGGGAGAAGCAAGTGGATACACAGGCAGTGACTGAGGCTTCTGGAGTGGCAGGGGATTTGCCTTGGCCCTGGGGTCTTGTTTGTGTGGAGGACATTTTTATCTTGGCAGTTTGTATAGGCTTATACTGGGCCAGGTAGGTTTTTACAGTGCAGTTGGCTCTTAACAGCCATGTCCTGGGGGAAAAAGACCTTGGAAAAGCCACTGGGAGGCTGTAAGAGGGTTTTGGCAAGGGCACAGGGGCTATGAGAGGGCCTTAGCAGGGCCAGCAGGCTGAAGATGCCTTAATAAGCAGTTGCAGCAGTGTGAGGATTCACTTATAGGGGGAAGGAAGCAGTCTTTTCATACACGGTCCTTTTAGATATTAAAGGAGAGGAAAAGTATTTGCTATTTTTAAACTGTGGGGCAGCTGGGTTCTCTGTGGACCACAGAGCATTAGTGAGAGATTAGCTTTCAATGTGTTGGCACTAGGTCCAGGTAGGTAATGTAAACATCCCTAATTTTAATTCCTCTTTTATGTTGTTTTGAACCATCCTCAAAGGCAAAAGAAGGCAGGTGGATGGACGAAGTCTGAATTCATGTGGCTCAAGACTCACTCCCTCTCCTTGTTCTCAAGGTTGCTAGAAACTGGTTGTTTAGATATGGAGAAATCCTCCCCAAGTGATATATTTTTTTTCTTAATTTTTAAAATTGATACATAGTGATTGTATATACTTCTGGGGTACATGTGACATTGTGATACATACATACAACATGTAGTGATCAAATCAGGGTAATTGGGATATCCATCACCTCAAACATTTAGCTTATTGTTTCTTTGTGTTTGGAACATTCCAAATCTTCTAGCTATTCTGAAATATACAATGCTGGTTTTCTTAGCCTGAGGAATCCCACAGAAAGAGGCAGTGGAAAAAGCCACTGTGGCACAGGAATAAAAATGCTTGCTAGTTGTTGTGGGAGCTCTGTTACTAGACAGAGTTCGCTTTCAGTGCACCACTGCAGGGCAGGCATCTAATGCTCAAAGGGAACCTGGAAGCGAAAGGGTTTTGAGTATGTGGGTGGGAAAGAACAGCTCCTTTCAAATAAGATGTGATGACCGAGATTGTTGCCACGGCACATTTCTAAACTTTGCAAGAAGGCAACATCCTTCCAAATGCTCTGAGAGAGGAGATGGTACCCAGAGGTGGATTTTCCCAGACATGGCAAGTGCCAGGTGCCATGGTGCTGATATTTACCTGTGGCTAGGAGATTTCCACTAACTGGGTTTAAATTTACAGGCCATAGATTCTGGACTCTTAGTATCGATCAACTGACGTTTTGGTGAGGCTGCAGTCTCTGCAACAGTCTTTGGTGACCCAAAGTACTGATTTTGGGCATGCAATTTTGCTTGAGCTACCTGCTAGGAATTGGCTTGTTTTATGAATATGATGGGTATACAGCTAGTGCTGTGATCATTTTGCATGTTCTACGAAACCTATAAACTCTTTAGAAAAAAAGGTACATAACAGACTTGGCTGGTATTGTCATTATTTTCTAATTTGCAGGCCCTAAAGGAACTTCCCCATTCCAGTGAGGTACAGCTTAAGCTGCAGTTGCGGAGAGATCCCTGACTGTACCCAGGCATTGAAATCCCCTTCAGCTGAGACAGAGCAGAATAAGAAGTTCAGGAAGATAAATTTTGGAGTTTAATTTTTTGAATTTTAACCCACAAACAAAATATTTTTATTCTAAACTTTACTTTCTTTGAACTTTAATGTCCCATGATTTTGATTTATATAAGGGGATGAATTTCATTTCTTGGATGTTAATTTCTCCCTAGAAACTCGATAAAGGCAGAAGGTTTATGTTAAAATGTATTTTTCTCAACATTATTGGCATTTTGTTATTGAAGTTTCTTTGTGCATATTATTATCAGAGTAGTGTACTTTTGTCATTTAATCTCATTGCTGATCCTGTAATATGTGGACAATATGGGCAAGCATAATATTAATAAAAATGAATAGAATAATGAGTGAAATTCAGCCTTGGATACAGAATGTCATTGAACTATAATTAATACATTAAGCAGGGGTCCCCAACCTATGGTGGATTGTATAATTATTTCATTATATATTACAATGTAATAATAATAGAAATAAAGTACACAATAAATGTAATGCGCTTGAGTCATCCCAAAACTATGCCCCGCTTCCCTGGTCCATGGAAAAATTGTCTTCCATGAAAATGGTCCCTGGTGCCAAAAAGGTTGGGGACTGCTATTATAGGGAGCTATTTTGGAAGCTTTGTGAGCAAAATCTCTATTGTTCACCAGGGTTCCTGGGATGGTACAAAGTTGGGTGATATAACAGGGCAGGACTGTCCTGACGGGCTGCCAAGAGCCTCTCCTGAGGATGTCAGCCACACCTCTGGTTGGCATAAGCTGAATGGTTAAATTGATGGCTTATGAGAACAAGAATTGAGGGACTGTTAGGGGGAATGATTCTTAACTCTTGATATTACCTTCTGTGATAGGCAGAATAAAGATGTCCTCATGCCAATCCCCAGAACCTGTGAATATGCTGTATGGCAGAAGGGACTTTGCAGATGTGGTTAAGGATCTTGAGATGGGACAGTTATCCTGGGTCATCTCGTTGGCCCGATGTAATCACAGTGATACTTGTAAAAACACAGGTGGAGTCAGAGCAGGAGAAGGCAATGTGATGACAGAAGCAGAGTGGAGTGATAAGCTTAGGAGGTGGAAGAAGGGGCTGCAAGTCAAGAAACATATAGACCACTAGAAACTGAAATGGCAAGAAAAGAGATTCTCCTCTCAGAACCTCCAGAAGAACCAGCCCTGCTGACACCTTGACTTTACTGCAATGAAATGGATTTTGGGCTTCTAACCTTGAGAACTGTAAGAGAATAAGTCTGTGTTGTTTTAAGCAACTGTGTTTGTGGTAATTTGTTACAGTGGCAAATGGAGATCCCCATATGAAGGAACATGATTCAGTTTATCACCTGTGTTCTTGGAGAGTATATTTAATCTGATTGGTAAATTCTGGAATAATAAACTGAGCATGATTGGCTTAGTTTCATTCTCTTTGTTCTTTGGGAGCCAGTCAGCCCAAGATAGCACAAGTTCTACTTCTTGCTGGATGGGATGCCACCTATGTGATGAAACCTGCGCCAGGCCTAGATGGTTAAGTTTATGTAATTCTGTGCTTCAGTTTTAGTAAACACACTTGGCTTTCATGTTAAGCTGCATTCTCCAGTAGTTTTTATTAGAATAAAGTGATATATTGACTCCCATAGACCACTTCTTTGACTTATTTTTCTCTTTGTTCATAACTCAAGCATGGCAATGAACAAAAATGATACAATCTCCTCCAGCTCCCAATTTTTATAAGTAATGGAGAAGATAAATGAGAAAAATCACAACTGCATTGGGAATGAGAGAGAAATTTCCAGGGACCAAAAACTGTGACAAATCCCTGAATGACATAGGATCAGGTGAAGGAGATAAACCACAGCTAAGACTAGAACAGTACCTATTGCTGCAAAATATAGGAGGGACATTAAGAATGCTCCTTGCCCGTAAGTGGTGGATAGCAATGGCAGAAAGTTCAAAGGTAACCAATAGATTGACTAATTCAGGTAACACAGTAGGAATATCTAGATGGTTTGATCCCTGCTTGCCACCCCTTCTCTATTCCTTTAGCCAGATAATAGTGATGGGCTGTGTCTATCTACAGTCAAGAAAAATGGGTGGGGGGGTGACAATAAGATAGATAAGGCAGTGCCCCACCCCCAGTGTCTGGCAACACCTGAGGGAAGTTGGGAACACCCATATCAGAACACTGGCCACCAAGGTACTACCAGTGGTACATCCCATCCTTCCTCAAAATAGGCTAAGAAAATAGATACAACATAGATCTAACAGGACGCTTCCACTATAGAGATGAGTGAAAAATCAAGAATGGCCAAATTTTAAAGAATGCTAACGTTAAAGACAAGAAACTCAACAGATGATAAAACTTCCATTTGAGAAAATAGAATTAATACAGCAAGAAGATTAGGGATTTACAATAAATATGAGTTGCATCATTAAAGAAATGTGAAAGGTTAATATACATATAAATGTAAGAATAAACTAGATATTATGAAAGTTCAATTGATTGTTGAAATAATAGAAGGGCTAAATTAATTTGCCAAAGAGCAAATTAAGGAACTGGAAGATAGAGCTATAACATTCTCCCAGAAGACAGCCCAAATAGGAAAGTAATGGAATGTATGAAGAAAAAAATCAAGAGACATGGAAGATAGATCCAGAATTCTAATTTTCATCTAATGAGAGTTCCAAAAAGAATATGAGTAGAGAAGAGAGGCAGAGCATTTAAATAAATAAATCAAAGAAGGCTTGGTTCCTCAGATTGATAGAACCTACAAAGTCCCTGCAAATTGTGTGAAATTTGTGAATAAAAAAGACAGAGAAAAGCCTTAAAACCTTCCAGAGGGGAAAAAATAGAATGCCTACAAAGGAAAGAGAATCAAATTGAAATCAGACTTCTCGTCAGCAACACTGTATTAAAAATATCAATGCAATGAAATCTTGGTAGTTTCAAGAGACAATTACTTTTCATTTAGAATTCTGTTAGGCCCAATCAAATAGAAGAAAATGATGGTGAGACTTTTCCTACGAGACACATACCTTTAGTATGAAGTTATTGTTGTTAAAACAGTGTGAGATCAGTGCAAGGATAGACAACAAGACCTTTAGAACAGATTAGAGAGCTCAAAAACAGAACCACCCGCATATGAAAACTTGATTTATATAAAATCAACACTCCAGATCTGTAGGGAAAGGATGAACTACTCTATCAGTGATGCTAGGACAATCAGTTATACATAATTAGATTTCTAGCTCACATCATACACCAAAAATAAATTACATAGAAGGACCCAAAATGAAAAGCAATTTTTAGAAGAAAAAACTGGATAATATTTTTGCAGTCTTGTACAGGGCAAAAGGAAGCCATAAACCCAAACCATAAAGGAAAAGATTGATAATTTCAATTACATTAAGATGAAAAAAAATCTGCTTATTAAAAGGCATCATAAAAAAGTGAGAAGTTGCAATCTGAAAGAAGATATTTGTAACAAACATAACTCACAAGGATTAGTAGGCAGATTACACAAAGAACTCCTACAAATCAAGAAAATACAAAAAAGTCATTAGAAAAAAAAGACAAAAATTAAAAAAATCCATGAAAAAGGAAAACCAAAATGACAAATAATAGGATAATCAACCTTGCTAGGAATAATAAAAATGCAAATAAAAACAAGGTAATTCAATTTTTTTAGTCATCAGTCTGGCAAAAATTATAAATGTGAAAATACCAATTGTTGGTGAAGTTATAGCACTGGAGGGAATGTAAATTGGTATGTTCACTTTGGAGAATAACTTGGCATTGTCTAGAAGACCTATGGATTCACATAACCTTAGGCCTAGGATTCCATTCTGAGGCATTTACTGTAGGGAAACTCACCATAGGAAGTCTGCAAGACTTGGACAAGAATGTTCATAGCAGCATTGTAAAAGTGAAAAATTAGGAACATACATTAGAAATATACATCCATGGGAAAATGGGTAACTAACTTGGATTCTATTAATAAAAAAGACTGAGCCAGGTACAGTGGCTTACACCTATAATCCCAGCACTTTGGGAGGCCAAGGTGGGAGGATCCCTTGAGCCCAGGAGTACCAGACCAGCCTGAGCAACATAGCGAGACCCCATCTATACAAAAATAAAAATTAAAAAAAAATTAGCCAGGCATGGTGTTGCCTGCCTGTAGTTGCAGCCACTCAGCTACTCAGGAGGCTGAGGTAGGAGGATTGCAGTGAGCTATGATTGCACCACTGCACTCCAGCCTGGATAACAGAGTGAGACCCTGTCTCGTAAATAAATAAATAAATAGACAGATAGACAGACTACTATGAAAGAATCTATGACTAGACTGTGATTAAACTTGAGCTGCACATCCAGAATGGGGATGACTTTCACAAATGTAGTATTGAATGAAAAAAGCAAATTGCCAAAAAATACATTCAGTATCATTTATATAAAGTTTAAACAGGCAAAAGAATACTATGCATTGATTCAGGATATATATATGGCAGTTAAAGCATAATGAAATGCATGATAAGCTCTAAATGCAGGGTAGTGTTTACCACTGGAGGGAAGGGAAGAGCATGTGATCCCTAAGAAAACAACAGATCAAAGGAAGTAACTAGAGAGGATTTGAATAAGACAAAAATCTTAATTAAATATATATGTAAATTATGTATGTGTATGTATGTGTGTGTGTACCCAGCAAGTAGAGAAATAGCATTCTTTTAAAATACTGAACACAAAACATTCACGGGAGTTGAGCGTGCAGCAGGCCAGAGCTCCTCAAGCTTCCCAACCTGCCTAGCACGGGGGTGGGGTGGGGGGGGGGGGGGGGGGTGGGGGGGTGGGGGGGGCCTGGCTAAGTGGGGCCAGGAATGTGGCCTGACTGTGGCCTGACTCCCTCCAGCCTCGTTGCCTAGGGCTCTGAATCCCCTTTAGTTTACCAACAATGAGATGTACAACTATTGTTTTCTACATATGCCATAACACCAAAAATTTGGGAAGCGAATACTTGACCAGAAAGAAAGGCTCAACCATTTCAGGCCACGTGCGGTGATTACAATGTAATACAACTAGCAACTGACGGTAAAAAGAGCCACCCCCAAGTCTACATACTTTCAAAATAAAAAGAGACATTTAACTCTTAAAGGGGAAGTCAAAACAGAAGTTATAAATTATTTAGAGTTGAACAACAAAAGGAGCAACTACATATTAAAACCCATGGAGTGGGACCAAAGAAGAAAATCTGCAGCTTTTCGCACAATTTTTAGAAAAAAAAAAAATACTGTAAATAAATGCGTAGCCCTTTAACCCGAGAAGCTAGAAAAATAACAACAAAATAAATCCAAAGAAAGTAAAAGGAAGGATGAAATGAGAAACTAATAACACACATACTTGCGTCCCGTATTTTCATTTGCTAAATCTTGCAACCCTAAAATTAATGAAAATAGAAAAGGAAGAATAGGTTCTTCGAAAAGGACAAGCAATTAGATAAACCTTTGGAAAGTTTAATCAAGAAAAAAGAGATGATAAAATCAATGTGGGGACAAAAAAGAAACATAATACAGATATAGAGGAAACTTTAAAATATTATTAGAGAATACCATATATAATTTATACCAATATATTTAGTGAAATGGACAATTATTGAAGAAAACCTGAATTCCAAAAATTGGATATACAAGAGATAGAAAACCTGAATAGACCAATAACCAAAAAAGAAATTGTGATGGTTATCAAAGAAATACCCACCAAAAAGGCACATGGCCCAAATGCTTTATGAATTCTCTCAAGTAGTCAAAGAACAGATCATTCCCTCCCTGTCCAATCCTTTCCAGAGAACAGATTAAATGGAAAGCTACGGGATTCATTTTATAGGCGTGGCTTAACTCTGATACCAATGAAGACAAGGACAGCACAAGAAAAGAAACAGGCCCAGTTGCACAAAGGAACATAGAAGAATCAATAATCGATAAACAGATTTAGTCTACGTGTATTCTGAACGGTGTATCATGACAAATTAAAATTGATCTTAGAGTGTCAGAATAGTGTAAATTGTTACTAATTTGCCTCATTAACAGATTCATTCAACAGATGTTTATTGAACTCTTTCCTGTTGCCTGCCAGGCATGGTTCTGGGAACTGGAAAAGCAGCAAGAAGCCAACAACTTTATTTACAAAGCACTACCATGAGAATCACAATTCTTCTGTAAGAATTACTTTGTAAATCCTCCATTTGACTAAAAATACAACCACTTAAATAAATAAATAACTTAGCAATTTCCTAACGAAAAGTAAGCAACAATTCAAAATTAATTTTAGAAGGAGACCAAAAAAAGGCTCTAGTTCAATAAGAGGTTTGAGTGACAGTGTGAAGAAAACCCACTATTTCTGGATATAGGGGTGGTGGAGTGAAATATGAAATAGTACACGGGAGAAGAAGAGGAGGGAAACATTTTGGTGGGTGGAAATTTCTCATTGCTGCTGTAGGACGTGGAAAAGTCATTTGGTGGGAAGGATTCTAGGGTGGGCCATTGATGCTTTCTGGGGAAGCAGGAGGAAGAGGATGTCCCCAGGGACCCATGAGAAACAAAGGACTGTTAATTGCAGAATGAGGCTTGTGATGGTTAATTTTATCTGTCAGCTTGCTAGGCTAGGGTGCCCAGTTGTTGGGTCAAACACCAGTTTAGATGTTGCTGTGAAGATATTTTTTAGATGTGATTTATATTATATATAAATTATATTTATACATGTGTATAAATTATATATATACATGCATATATATATGTATATGTGTGTGTGTATATGTACATTTTATATATACATGGGTGGGCCTCATTCAATCAGTTGAAGGCCTTAAGAGCAAAGACTGAGGATTTCTGAAATAGAAGCAATTCTGCCTTAAGATTGTAGTGTCTACTCTTGTCTGAGTTTCCAGCCTGCGCATTTCAGACTCAAAACTGCAACGTCAACTCTTCCCTGAGTTCCCAGCCTGCTGGCCTGCTCTAGAAATTTCAGACTTGCCAGCCCTTACAATCGTGTGAATCAATTCCTTAGAATAAATCTCTCTCTCTCTCTTTCTCTCTCTCTTGCTCTCTATCCTATTGGTTCTGTTTCTCTGGAGACCCCTGACTAATGCCAGTGAGAAGAAGGAAGCTGGGGGCCAAGGGGGAACTCTGAACCCGGAGGAGTGGCAAGAGCGCCTCTCAGGTGGAGGCTGGCCCTGGGGTGAAGAACCGCCCTGGAGGAGACTGCGCCAAAAGAAAAAGCCCCAGTGACAGCCCGGATTTTAACCTGTTGTGTTTCTAACCTGGTAATGCCAGCAATCAATTCTCCAGGTTTCTCTTTTTTCAGTTCCTTTTCTATAAGATCTGCTTTGCCACAGAGCATAGAACTGGACCTGTTCCGCTGTTCATCAGTAGCCTCCAGATCTGCGCTCCCCTGGGGTCTTTATGAAGGCTGGCACCTTGTAAGGATAATCCTAGGCCATCTTAATCTCTTGTAATATGCTTAATCTTTTCAAGAATTTTACATTTTTCTTCAATTAGTTTGGTAAGTTGTATAGTGAGTTCCCTCTCCTTTCTCTACAGTTTCTTTTTTTATTGTGGTAAAAAATACATAACA
Source organism: Daubentonia madagascariensis (assembly GCA_023783475.1). Classification (NCBI taxonomy): domain Eukaryota; kingdom Metazoa; phylum Chordata; class Mammalia; order Primates; family Daubentoniidae; genus Daubentonia; species Daubentonia madagascariensis. The sequence continues at coordinate 1,291,729 of JAKFHU010001244.1, forward strand.
TAAAATTTACCATTTTAACCAGTTTATAGGGTACAGCTGAGTGGGGTTAGGTACATTCACCTTGTCCTGCGACCACCACCACTATCCACATGCAGATCTTTTTCATCATCCCAAACAGAAGCTCCGCGCTCACCAAATGACAGCGCCCTCTCCCCCGCCCCCAGCCCCGCGGCCACCTTCTCCTTTCTGTCTCTAGGAATTTGCCCCGTCTAGGTGCCTCATGTAGATGGAATCATACAATGTTTGTTCTTTCATAGCTGCTTTTTAACTGAGCAAAGCCTTCTCCAGAACAAGAGAACTATAAAAAATATCCAATAATTGTTGCTCAAACCATCATCTCCAAGGAAATTCGAAGCAATTGGATTCTGGGCTCGTGTTTTCAGGCAATAGGGCCATAGTCTTGTAAGCTTCTCCTGGAGAAGCCTGAAGCTCAGTTCTGAGGCAGTCACAGCGCTTTTGTGGAGCCCAAGTTCACCACAGACCTGCCTCTGGTGGCCGTTGACCCAGTGAACCGCGACAGACCACCCAGATCACGGCGGAGCGTTCAGCCTAAGCCAGACCTGCGTGACATCTACGACAGCCCGTCGGTGCAGCGGCCCAGGGCTCAGAGAGGCACGTTGACGAGCCAGCCTTGTGCTCACTCTTCTCACCCACACTTTAACCACTAGTGGCTTATTTTACTTAACTTTTTACTGAAATATTAAAAACACAGATTAATAAAACTGTATGAAACAAATTATTGTAAAGAGAACGTCTTTGTAACTACTACCACCTAGGTCAAGAAACAGAACCTTGTCAGCCACCACAAAAACCCCTTTGTGTGTCCCATCCAGTCTCAACCCTCTTCCTTCTCCAAAAGTAACCACTCTCTTGACTTTTTAAAAAAAACACTTTATTGAGATATAATTCACATAACATACAATTCGCCTATTTAAAGGGTGCGATTCAATGGCTGTTAGTATATTTGCAGAGTTGTATAACCATCTCCTGACTTTTATAGCACTTCCTTGGATCCATGGGTATAGTTCATATAGGAAAGGCAGGAAAAATGCTTGCTCAGTCCCATTATTTACCAGTTTTTAAGATATTGAGTAGTTGCCCTCCATCCTTCAAAGGTGACCAGTTAGAGTAGTGCCCCCTTATCCAAGGGGGATAAGTTCCAAGACCCCCAATAGATGTCTGAAACCACAGATGGTACCGGACACTATATATATACTATGTTTTTTTCCTATGCACACATACTTATGGTAAAGTTTAGTTTATAAATTAGGCACAGTAAGAGAGTAACAAAAATAATTAATAATAAAATAGGACAAGTATAACAATATGCTATCATAAAAGTTACGTGACTGTGGTCTCTCTCTTTCTCACAATATCTTATTGTATGGTACATGCATACCATACAATAAGTTTTTCTTCTTGTGATGAGGTGATGATTCAATGCCTACGTGGCGAGATGAAGTGGGGTGAACATCATGGGCAGCGTGGTATAGATTCAGGCTACTATTCACCCTCTGTATTCCTAAATCTGTGCAAACATCCCTTACTTGTACCAGATGGCTTGGTGTCACTCTTTTCTAGGGATCCCTTGCTGAAGTCTTTGTATAGACTCAACGCTTTGTGGGGCAACACATTGCTGCCAGTTGGAACTTGTTTCTGTTCATATCTTCCACCCGCAGATTTGATGCCTTTTCCATCTTAACTAAGCACTTATCACGCACTATGGCCACAACTTTTGCAGTTTGAGGTGCGACAGCAAAACTAGGACAAATTTCTTTTTCCCTCTTCAAAATTTCACGTATATAAGATTAGATCTTACCGTAGATCTTAGCAACCTCAACATGTAATGTCTTTTCTTTCTTCATTGAGTCAAGAATTTTCACCCTTTCACTTAAAGGAAGCATTTTACAGCTTCTCTTTGGTATATCTGAATCACCAGCATCACTACTTTTGTGTATCGGGGCCATTATTATGTAAAATAAAGGTTCTTTGGACACAAACATTGTGATACTGTGACAGTAGATCTGATAGCCCAGACAGCTCCTAAGTGACTAACTGGTGGACAGTATAGATCTGCTGGACAAAGGGAGGATTAATGTCCCAGGGGGATAGAGCAGGACAGTGAGAGATTTCATCACACTACTCAGAACGGCACACAATTTAAAATTTATGAATTGTTTATTTCTGAAATTGTCCATTTAATATTTTCAGACTTCGATTGACCAAGGATAACTGAAACCACAAAAAGCAAAACACAGATAAGGGGAGGTGGCTGTAGTTGTTTGCTTTTAAACCATTATGAACCCATGGGTTTAAATATATTTGATGGGTTTCAATCCATTGTAATTATGATCCTTAATGAAGCTCAAATTGTCCCATCTTGGCCAAAATTGCCTCCTGTGTCCCTTTGGCACAACTCTAATTGTTTTTGGTAGCTTCCTTGCTATGTGGTATGACAAGATGTTATAAAGCATATCACCAACTTTGGTAATTTTGACAATGTGATATTGATGTGGGATTAGACGAATAAGTTAATGGAGGTAAGGAATGGGGTAAGTCATAGGTTAGGCAGTGGACATCTGTTTTGTTTTGTTTTTTTCTCCTGGCATTTATTTCACTTTTTTTGAGGAACTGTTTCTCAAAATTTATTTTGGATGTTACTTTTCATTCATGCAGCCTTATTGAAAGGTGTTGAGAGGGACTGACCACATCTTCAGCTCCAGTGGCTGCCTTGGTTGACTTAAGCATGTCCAGTCACCCTGCCCGGAGTGACTGGTTTACAGATGGGCATGACCAAATGAAAGAAAGATGAGGAGACATTCCCTGGGGCTTCTGGGAAAGATATTAGGATAACTGGCTTTCCATTTGGAAGAAGATATTAAATGTCTACTTCTTACCATTCACAAATGTTAATACAAGTGGTATTAAAAACCTAGAAGAGGCCAGGCACAGTGGCTCACACCTGTAATCCTAGCTCTCTGGGAGGCCGAGGTGGGAGGATAGCTTGAGGCCAGGAGTTTGAGACCAGCCTGAGCAAGAGCAAGACCCCATCTCTACTGAAAAATTTAAAAAAATTAGCCAAGCGTGGTGGTGCACACCTGTGGTCCCAGCTACTCAGGAGGCTGAGGCAGGAGGATCGCTTGAGCCCAGGAGTTTGAGAATGCACTGTGCTATGATGATGCCACTTCATTCTACTCTGGGGAACACAGTGAGACCCTGTCTCAAAAAAAACCCAAAAAAACAAAAAACAAAAAACCCAACCAAAAAAAGCAAAAACAAACAAAAAACCCTAGAAGAGCCTATTATTATTAGAAGATGTAGAAAGGCAAAAAGCCATACTGATAGCCTGATTATTCAATTGATTACATGGTGTCAGGACTATACAATACCATGAATACAATTAAAAGACAATCAACTAAACAAAAGTAAATATTTGTTACACACATAACAAATAATTAGTATCTGTATCATAGTAAATGTCCTACATGTAGATAAGAAAAAAGACAACCCAATAGAAATAAGGACAAAGGATATGAACAGATAATTCACATATGAAGATAGAGCAAGGGAAAAAAAAACCCAAACATATGAAAGATGCTCAACCTCACTAATAATCAAGTTTTAAAACTACAGCATAGTATTCCATAGTATAGATGTGCCAAAGTTTAACCATTTCCCTACTGATAGAGATTTAGATTATTCTTAATTTATTATTACATACAATGCTCAGTGAACATGTGTCTTGTCTCTTTGGAAGCTTTTTGTGCTTTTGAGATATTAAATCTTGTTAACCTAAACCTAGAATACGACAGAAAACATCTTGGTATTTGGGTCCCAAATAGAAGTTGTATATTATGTGAATGTACTTTAAAACTTAGCATCAGAATGTTCTTTGAATTGTATTGTTAATCATGTGCTTAATCTAATACACTTGGGAACTACTGAAACTTTTTCTGGTCAGATTAGTTAAAACAGTCAGAAATTGTTCTCTTTTCTTGAAATAAAGCTGATTGAAGGATTACATTGTCTGAATAGCTGTAGAATTCAGAAACTCCTTTATAAAGACTTACTTTATTTTTAGGTTTAAAAATATCTATTTCTTTGGATTAATGGTCTAAACATGCATATTTGGCTAGAGCCTTACTTTTTTATTTATCATGGCGATACCTTGTTTGTTGTTCATTAGGTGTAAGCATGTTCCAGGGAGAGGAAATTGTTGAATTTCTACCCAGTAGGGAAAAGAAAATATCAAATTCAAAATAGGTATGCCTTTTGTTCAAGCAATTCCAATTTTAGGAATCTCCCCTACAGAAATACTTGCAAGAGTATACACACACATACACATACTCACATACAAGGATGTTCATTGCACCATTGTTTGTATTAATAATAAATAATTCAATTGAAATTATGATAAATATTTATCAATAAAGAAATGAATAAATAAATCGACTTGTCCCACCAATGAGGGACAGCTACATGTGTCACTTTGCAAAAATGTCTATCTAAGAGAGGGTCCTGGCAGGAAACAGAATTCACCCCCAAATGGTCCAAATAAACATATTTTTAAGGAAGGGTTTACTTACAGAGGTTGGGTAGTGTTAAGCAAAGAACGGTGAAGTACTTAGACACTAGCAATAGTGGAAAACTATTACCGTCTCTAGGGCCTAAGGCACAAAGGAGAGGGCATAACATAAAAGGAACCCAGTGAAATTTGGAACCATGGAGGCAGGGCCACCCAGTGGAGCCACAGCCAAAGAGGCATGCAGCTACTACAAAAGGCAGAGCCAAAGCCGGTGGGGAAACAGAGAAGGAATACTCTGACTTCTTTCCTTTTATGCTCTGATCTCTTGCTAGTACCTCCAATTAGCTGAGCCCAATCAGAAGCATTTGGCATGGGAACCTAAGTGAGGTGGTCCCTAGGAGTCAGCCTGGTGGGGCTCAGAGCAGGCCAGAGAGAAAGGGCAAAAAATGATCTATGGAGATAGGGAATGAGTAGAATGACGTTTTTTTAAAACAATTAATTAATTATTTAATTAAATTAATTAAGTTATTTTTGAGACAGACTCTTGCTCTGTCTCCTGGGCTAGAGTGCAGTAGCATTATCATAGCTCACTGCAACCTCAAACTCCTGGGCTCAAGTGATCCTCCTGCCTCAGCCTCCCAAGTAGCTGGGACTACAGGCATGCACCACCATGCCCAGCTAATTTTTCTATTTTTTTGCACAAGTGAGGTCTTGCTCTTGCTCAGGCTGGTCTTGTACCCCTGGCCTCAAGCAATCCTCCCACCTCGGCCTCCCAAAGTGCTAGGATCACAGGTGTGAGCCACCTCACCCAGCCTTAATTTTATTTTTATTTTTATTTTTTTAGAGATAGGGTCTCGCTCTGTCACCCAGGCTGGGGTGCAGTGGCTTGATCACAGTGCACTGTAATCTTGAATTTCTGGGCTCAAGCGATCCTTCCACCTCAGTCTTCTGAGTAGCTAGGACTACAGGTATACACCACTATGCCCAACTAATTTTTAAAAAAAGTTTTTGTAGAGACAAGGTCTTGCTATGTTGCCCAGGCTGGTCTCAAACTCCTGGCTTCCCATGGTCCTCCCGTCTCGGCCTTTTGAAGCGTTGGGATTATAGGTGTGAGCCACCACACCTAGCCTAATTAATTTATTTTTAATAAACAATAAAAATTGTATGTATTTATGGCATATAGTATGATGTTTTGATATATGTATACATTGTGGAACGACTAAATCAAGCACATTAACATATCCATTACCTCACATACTTACCATTTTTTTTTTATGGTGAGAACATTTAAAAATCTACTCTCTTAGCAATTCTCAAGTACAACTGTCCCTCAGTAACCAAGAAGGATTTGTCCCAGGACCCCTTGTGGATACCAAAATTCGAGGATTCTCAAGTCCCTGGTATAAAATGGCATAGTACTTGCATATGACCTATGCACACCTTCTCATATATATTACAGTTGGTCCTTTGTATCTGCAGGTTCTGCATCTGTGGATTCAACCAAACTTGGATGGAAAATATTTGAAAAAAAATATCAATACAACAGTAAAAAATAATACAAATCAAAAAGCAATGCAGTATAAAAACTATTTACATAGCATTTACATTGTACTAGGGATTATACATAATCTAGAGATGATTTAAAGTATATGGGAGGATGGACATAGGTTATATGTAAATACTACACCATTTAATATCACGGACTTGAGCATCCTGGGATTTTGGTATCTACAGAGGGCCCTGGAACCAATCCCCCATGGATACCAAGGGACAACTGTACTTTATAATGTTATATTTGTTATATTTACATATACACACATATACATTTATGTTATTTTTTTAAGTGGAAAAAAGTTGCATAGCAATATACAATGTGCTATTTTTGTGAAAGAAAATCACAAACACACATTTGAAATGCACATGTTTGTATAACAGTAAACATTATGTAAGAACACATAGTAAGCTATAAACCTCAGTGTTACCTCTAGAGGGTGAAAACAAATGGAGAGGAAACACTATTATTTCTAACTTTCTGTATTTTTATATTATAGAAATTTGTTACAAGAATTATGCATTCCCTTTGTGATTAGAAAAATAAAGATAAACTATATTTTTCATGAAAAGACAGCATTGTTATACTTAAGGTGAAGACAAAGGTAAGAAAACCCCCTAAATGGTTATTAAACATTTGATTCAGTGAAGGGCATTGCATAGAGGAAACGCTTCTAGAAATCTATGTTAATTCTTCTAACATTAAAGTCGAAGAGTAAATCTTCTATGCTGTAGTGTTGGTTGGGGTTCTCTGTTGCAAAGATCAGAAATCAAATCAAGATCACTCAAAGAATAAAAGGGGAGTTAAAAAAAAAAAGAATATACAGATGGCTTAAAAACCCAAAGGATGGCAAGAAATAAAAATTAAGACTCTCTGTTTGTTTCTTAGGTCCTTGTCTCTTTATTATTTTCCAGCAAACAAACTTTCTCTACTCTTTGGGGAACATAATGAGCAAAATATGGCTGCCCCATAGATGCTGAGTTCCATATTTCAGTTCCAGCTATGGAGAAGACTGACTCAACTCTGTCTAGGTTCAAATTCCAAACTCCCAGGAGAAAGAATTTGATTGGCCATGTTTCATTCAGGTGTCCATCTTTGGTCCAATTGGCTATAGTCAGTGGAGCAGGATCATTCAATGTGGTACTGACACAGATACTGGAATCCTTTGGATGGAGGTAAAGAGATGTTGTTAGATCAAGGGTGGGGCATAGGTTCCCATGCTGCCTACTACAGTTGCAAAAAGGGCAGAGAACATTATAGATTGATGAGCTAAAAATCACTTTTGAATTGCCCCATAGCCAAAAAATAAAAAAAAGATATTTTTGAGAGAGCTATAAAAAGTCAATAATAAAACACTGATATAAAATAAAATCAGCTGGTAAGTCAAATAATATACTATCAAAATAATAAAGTACAGTTGGCCCTCTGTATTCATGGGTTCTGCATCCATGAATTCAACCAACTGCAGAGCAATAACATTTGAAAAAAACCCAATAAATAATGGCAATATAGGCCGCACACAGTGGCTCATGCTTGTAATCCCAGCACTTTGGGAGGCTGAGGTGGGAGCATGGCTTGAGGCCAGGAGTTGGCGACCAGCCTGGGTTACATAGTGAGACCCCCATCTCTACAAAAAATAAAAAAATTAGCTGGATGTGGTGGTGCACTCCTGTAGTCCCAGCTACACTCAGGAGGTAGTAGGATCACTTGAGCCCAGGAGTTCAAGGTTGTAGTGAGCTGTGATCATACCACTGCACTCCAACCTGGGCAACAGAGCAAGACCTTGTCTCTCGGGGGGGAAAAAAAAAGCAGCAATATAATAATAAAAAAATACAGCATAACAACTATTTACATAGCATTACATTGTATTACATATTATGAGTAATCAAGGTGATTTAAAGTATATGGGAGGATGTGCATAATTACATGCAAATACTACACCATTTTATATCATGGACTTGAACATCTGTAGATTTGGGTATCTGAGGGGAGTCCTAGAACCAATCCCCCTTGGATATTGTACAAATGTTGAACTATTTAAAAGATTACAGATAACCAGAAATAACAAATGGTTACTGACTTGAAAAAAAGGTAATAAGATCTTATAATTGCACCACATTTTATAGGTCTCAAAGGGCTTCCACATCCATTTTAAATATAATAATGAAAACCTTATAAAAGCAATGGGTCAAGTGACTTACTCAAAGCCACACGCAAACTGCAGACTTAGGACTCAAGTGCCATATTTTCACTCTATGTGCAGAAGTCTAATTTATATTCATAGAATCTACCTTCCTGCTTTTTCAAAGCTAGTTTAAACTTTTTTTTAGCACAGAAATTAAAGCCAGAAATAATTTTTTTTTTTAAGAGAAGGAGTCTCACTCTGTCACCTTGGCTGGAATGCAGTGGCATGGTCATAACTCACTGCAGCCTTGAACTCCTGGGCTCAAGTGATCCTACTGCCTCAGCCTCCTGGGTAGCTGGGATTACAGGCATGTGCCACCATGCCTGGCTAATTTTTTTCATTTTTTTTTTTTTTAATTTAGAGATGGAACTTTGTTGTATTGCCCACACTGGTCTTGAACTCCTGGGTTCAAGCAAACCTTCTGCCTCAGCCTCCCGCATAGCTGGGGTTATATGTGTGTGCCACCATGCACAGCTAGAAATAATTTTTAAAATGCTAAATTTTCAGTGAAAAAATGTGAATTAGGGACTTCTGTTTCTGTTCTGGCTTGTAAGGATCTTAGAAGTCACCACTCCATCTTAACAAGTAAAAAGCTGAATAAACTGAAAAAATTAACAGCTCTTCTTAGATTCATAAGAGATGTGAGGTCATAGGGCAAACCTCTGCTGCTCAAATTGGATAGACAGGTGAATACAGAGAATCACAACTTACTGGAGCAGAAACCTCTGTGGGAACCAGTGCTGGAGTAGGAAAACTTGGACTGTAATTGATGAATTCCTGGAGGCTTGGTGTGGACAAATCTGCAAGATAAAAACTTGGAGACCCAGTCATGGGGAGGCTCCCACACTTTTGTGAGTTTTAACTCCAGGAGCTCCACCAGGTTCTCACAGTGAAATGTGAAGAAAAATCCTCTTGTGCTTCCAACAGTGAAAGGGGAAAAGGAACCATCTTGAAATACATCAGAGCATTCTGTTCTTATGAACAAGGTCTGCCTTCAGGAGAAATTATTTAACCAGAGCTTAACCTGCGGGGGTTATATAGCCTAACTGATCTGGGAGGAGGGAAATACCCAACTCCAGCCCACTCTTGCCATCCTGTCTCACCTAAGGCAGGGGCACTGAGAAGCACTTTTGAAGTTCACGGTCCTGGGGCACAGGCTCACCAAAAGACTGTGACCTAACCACAGAACTGTAGAATGCTTCCTCTCCCCCGACACATTACCACTATGTTCCTAAAGTCCTACGTACAACAGTTCCTTTTACTCAGTACATCGTGCCTGGGTATCAATAAAAAATTACGAGGCATACTAAAAGGCAAAAAACACAGTTTGAAGAGACAGAGGAAGCATCAGAACCAGACAGATAAGGCAGGGATGTTAGAATGATCAGACTTGGAAGTTAGAACAACTATGATTAACATGCTAAGGGCTCTAAAGGATAAAGTAGACAGCATGCAAGAACAGGTGGGCAATGCAAGCAGAGAGATGGAAATGTTGAGAAAGAACCAAAAGAAATGTAACTGTAACAGAAATGAATAATGTCTCTGATGGGCTTATCAGTATACTGAACATGGCTGAGAAAAAAATCTCTGAGTTTGAGGATGTCTTAACAGAAACCTCCAAGACTGAAAAGCAGAGAGAAAAAAGACTGAAAAGACCAGAATATCCAAGAATTGTAGGACAACTACAAAAGGCGTAACATATATGCAATGGGAATACCAGAAGAAGAAAGAGAATAAGGAACAGAAAAAGTATTTGAAACAATACTGTATGAGAACCAATGTCAGACATTAAACCACAGATCCAGGAAGCTCAGAGAATACCAATAAGAATAAATGCTTAAAAAAAACACCAAAAAACTATACCTAAGTATATCATATTCAAACTACAGAAAATTAAAGATAAAGAAAAAATCCTGATGGAAGCCAGAGGTAAAGAATACCTTACCTATAGAGAAGCATCCAACTTCTCCTCAGAAATCATACAAACAAGAAGAGAGTGGAGAAAACTATTTAATTTGTTGAGAAAAAAACTCCACCAACCTAGAATTCTATAACCTGTAGACTTTCTCAGACAAACAAAAATTGATGGAATTTTTTTTACCAGTGACCTGCTGTACAAGTAATATTAAAAGAAGTTCTTTAGAAAGGAGGAAAATTATATAGGTCAGAAACTCAGATCTATGTTAAGAAAGGAAGACCATCAGAGAAGGAATAAGTGAAGGTAAAATAAAAACTTTTATTTTTCTTATTCTTAATTGATCTAACAGATTACAGGGTTTCCCCCCCCCTAGAGCTTTGGGGGAATTTATTGAGAGCATTTTTATGTACCAAAAGAGTGCTGTACTTTTATCAGTCATTGGCAGGTGTCATGGATGGTGGTCCCTTTATGGCCACCAGTTTGTTAGCCAGACTGCTACAACCATAATAGCCACAAGCAGCAATAAATTCACTATTATCATCTCACAAAAGGTTGACTTTCATTCACTGTGTTCACACCCCTGGTTTCAGTGCAAAGTTTTTCATCTGTATTCGCCACCAGATTGGCAAAGGCATTAGTTATCCATTTTGTTCATTCAATTCATTCCCAATTTCCTGCCCCATTTGTTTTTGGCAACTTATGATAGAGGAAAAGGAATCAAGGCCTATGTTGTGTTCTTGGATAATTTTCTGCTGCTATTGCCAGATTTCATCAAAACCCCAGCTTCTTGTCTCCTCTGGTTCCTCTCAAGAGCCAAGGGCTGGGCACTCATTAACAGGTAAGTTTTTTCAAAATAATAATAACAATAATGTTTTTGATTGTGTGTGTGTGTGTGTGTGTGTATATATATGTATATATATATACTTTTGTATGTTTATGTATAAGTGGAACAAATGACAGCAATGATACAAGTGATGAGAGGGAGAAATGAAGATTATTTTATTATTTTAAGATACTTGCACTACCCATGAAGTGGTATGGTGTATTTGAAAGCAGACTTGGATTAGTTGTAAATGCATATTGCAAACTCTAGGGCAATCATTAAAAAAGGTAAGGGAGAATTATAACTGATATGCCAAGAAAAGAGAAAAAATTAAATCATATAAAATGCTCAATTAAAACCACAAAAGAAGCCAGGCTCAGTAGCTTGTACCTATAGTCCCAGCTATTCGGGAGGCTAAGGCAGGAGGATTGCTTTAGACCAGGAGTTTGAGACCAGCCTGGGCAACATAGTGAGACCTTGTCTCTAAAATGAGTGAATAAGTAAAACTACAGAAGACCAAAAAAAAAAAAAAAAACAAAAAAAAAAGGAGAATGGAAGATAAAAATGGGAGCAAAGAATAAGGACAACAAATAGAAAACAGTAAAAAGTATAGTAGATATTAATCCAACGGTACTAATAATTACTTTGAATGTAAATGATCTCAATGTACCAATTAAAAGAAAGAGATTATCAGAGTGGATAAAAAACCAACACCCAACTATATGTTGTCTACAAGAAACTCATTTTAAATATAAAGACATAGATTAAAAGTAAATGGTTACAGAAAGATATACCTTGCTAACACTAATCTAAAGAAAGCAGGAGTAGTTATACTAATTTCAGACAGAGCAGATTTCAAAGCAAGGAAAGTTTTGGGGAGAATGAGGGACATTATGTAATGATAAAGGGATTAGTTCTCCAAGAAGACATGACAATCCTTAATCCAATGTCTGCACCTAACAACAAAGTATCAAAATATGTGAGGTAAAAACTGATAGAAGTGGAAGGAGAAGTAGATGAATCCACTACTATAGATGGAGACTTAAACACCACTCTCTCAGAAATTGACAGATACAGCAGGCAGAAAATCAGGAAGGACATAGCTGAACTCAACAACACCATCAATTAACTGGATATAATTGATGTCTATTGGCTACTCCATCCAATGACAGCAGATTACACATTTTTCTCAAGCTCACGTGGAACACTTACCCAGATAGACCACATTCTGGGCCATAAAACATACCTTAACAAATTTTTTTTGAGACAGAGTCTTGCTCTGTTGCCCTGTCTAGAGTGCAGTGGTGTCATCACAGCTCACTGCAACCTCAAACTCCTGGGCTCAAGCAATCCTCCTGCCTCGGCCTCCCAAGTAGCTGGGACTACAAGCGTGCGCCACTGTACCCAGCTAATTTTTCTATTTTTGTTAGATGGGGGTCTTGCTCTTGTTCAGGCTGGTCTTGAACTCCTGAGCTCAAGTGATCCTCCTGCCTTGGCCTCCTGGAGTGCTAGGATTATAGGCACAACCCACTGTGCCTGGCCAATAAATTTAAAAGAATGAAAATCATGCAATGTCTGCATTCAGACCACAGTGGAATTAAACTAGAAATTAATAACAGAAAGTAGCTGGAAAATCTCAATATACTTGGAGATTAAGCAGCACACTTCTAAATAACACATCGGTCAAAAAAGAAATCTCAAGAGAAATTTAAGAATATTTTGAACTGAATGAAAATGAAAATACAACATGTCAAATTTGTAGGATGTGGTAAAAACAGCACTGAGAGGTAAATTTGTAGCATTGAATGCATATATTAGAGAAGAAGAAAGATCTAAAATCAATCATCTAAGCTTCCATCTTAGGAAACTAGAAAAAGAAGAGCAAATTGAATCTAAAGTAAGCAGAAGAAAAGAAATAATAAAAATTAGAGCAGAAATCAATTCAACTGAAAATAGGAAATCAATAGAAAAAAATCAAAGAAATCAAAAGCTGGTTCTTTGAAAAGATTAATAAAACCAATGAGCCTCTAGCCAAGGCTACCTAAGCAAAAAAAGAAAGAGGACACAAATTACTTATGTTAGAAATGAAAGAAAGGACATCACTATCAATCTCATAAACATTGAAAGGAAAATAAAGGCATATTATGAAAAAGTCTATGCCCACAAATTTGATAACCTAGATAAAATGGACCAATTCCTTTAAGGACATAATTTACCAAAACTCACACAGGGAGAAATAAAGAATCTGAATAGGCCTATACCTATCAAAGAAATTTAATCATAATTAATAACCTCCCAAAACAGGAATTACAAGGCCCAGGTGGGTTCCCTAGTGAATTCCACCAAACATTTAAGGGAGGAATTATTGCAATTTTCTACAATTTCTATCAGAAAATAGAAGTGGAGGGGATACTTCCTAACCCATTCTATGAGGCCAGCATTACCCTAATACCAAAACCAGGCTGAGAAAAGAAACTACAGACCAACATCTCTTAAGAAATTAGATGCAAAAATCCTCAACAAAATATTAGCAAATCGAATCCAACAGTGTATGAAAAGAATTGTGTGCCATGACCAAGTAGGATTTCTCCAAGGTATGCAAGGCTGGTTCAACATTCAAAAATCAATTAATATAATCCATCACATCAACAAGTTGAAGAAAAATCGCATAATCATATCAACAGATGTAGAAAAAGCATTTGACAAAATCCAACACCCATTCATGATAAAAAAAAAACTGCCAGTAAACTAGGAATAGAGGGGAGCTTTCTCACCTTGATTAAGAATATCTACAAAAAACCTGTCACTAACATCATACTTAATGGTGAAAAACTACAAGCTTTCCCAATAAGATCAGGAACTAGGCAAGGACGTCTTCTCTCTCTGTTCCTTTTCAACAGCATGTGGTAAGACAAGACAAGAAAATAAAAGGTATGCTGATTGGGAAGGAAGAAATGAAACTGTCTTTGTTGGCAGATGACATAATAGTCTATGAAAGAATTGACAAAAAACCTATTGGAAGTAATGAGTGATTATAACAAGGTTGCAGGCTACAAGATTAATATACAAAAGTCAATTGTTTTCTTATATATTAGCAGAGAACAAGTAGAATTTGAAATTAAAAACACAATACCATTTACATTAACATCCTCCAAAATGAAATACTGAAGTATAAATCTAACAAAATATGCACAAGATCTGTATGAGGAAAACTACAAAACACTGATGAAAGAAATCAAAGAACTAAATAAATGGAAAGATATTTCATGTCTACAGAAAGCAAGACTCAATATTGTCAGGATGTCAGTTCTTCCCAACTTGATCTATAGATTCAATGCAATCCCAATTAAGATCCCAGCAAGATATGATGTGATACCAACAAACTGATTCTAAAGTTTATATGGAGAGGCAAAAGACCCAGAAAAGACAACACAATATTGAAAGAGAAGAACAAAGTTGAAGGACTAACACTACCCAACTTCAAGACTTACTGTAAAGCTACAGTAATCAAGACAGTGTGGTATTGGTGAAAGAACAGACAAATAGATCAACGGAACAGAATAGAGAGCCCAAAACAGACCCACATAAATATAGTCAGTCGATCTTTGACAAGGGAGCAAAGACAGTCTTTTCAACAAATGGTGTTGGAAACTGGACATTCATGTGCAAAAAAAAAAAAAAAAAATCCAGACACACATCTTACACTCTTCACAAAAATTGGTCACAGACCTAAATGTAAAACACAAAACTATAAAACTCCTAGAAGATAACAGAAGAAAATTTAGATGACTCTGGGTTTGACGATGACTTTTTAGATACAACACCAAAGGTACATTCCATGAAAGAAAGAATTGAGAAGCTGGACTTTACTAAAATTAAAAATTTCTTCTTTGCAAAAGACAGCGTGAAGAGAATGAAAAGGTAAGCCACAGACTGGGAGAAAATATTTGCAAGAGACTTATCTAATAAGGGACTGTTATCCATAATATACAAAGAAATCTTAAAACTCAACAATAAAAAAGCAACCTGACTAAAAATTGGAGGAAAGACCTTAATTGACACCTCACCAAAGCCAAATAAGTATATGAAAAGATGCTCCGTATCGTATGTCATCAGGAAAATGCAAATTAAAACAGCAATGAGATACCACTACACATCTATTATTAACAGAATGACCAAAATCTAGAACACTGACAACACCAAAAGCTGGCAAGGATGTGGAATAACAGGAACTCTCTCATTCATTGCTGGTGGGAATGCAGAATGGTACAGCCAGTTTGGAAGACAGTTTGGCAGTTTCTTACAAAACTAAACTTATTTTTTACCATAAGCAATCATGCTCCTTGGTATTTACCCAAAGTAATTGAAAACTTGTGTCTAGACAAAAACTTGCGTACAGATGTTTATAGCAACTTTATTCGTAATTGCCAAAACTTGGAAGTAACCAAGATGTTCTTCAGTGGGTGAATGGATAAATAAACTGTGGTATAGGCAAACAATGTAATATCATTCAGTGCTGAAGAGAAATGAGCTATCAAGCCATGAGAAAACATAGAGGAAACAAATGCTTATTAGTGAGTGCAAGAAGCCAACCTGAAAAGGCTATGTACTAAATGATCTCAACTATATGACCTTCAGGAAAATGTAGAACTACGGAGATAGCCAGAAGATCAGTGGCTGTGGGGTTTAGAGGGGAAGGAAGAATAGGCGAAGCACAGAGGATTTTTAGGGCAGTGGAGCTACTCTGTATGATGCTATAACGGTGGACACATATTGACATCTTTCCAAACCCACAGAATGTACAACACCCAGAGGGAACCCTAATGTAAACTGTGGGCTTTGGGGCAATGTAGTCTCCTCAGTTGTAACATACGTATCACTCTGTGGGGGGTGGTAATACTGGGGGGGCTGTGCGTGTGTGGAGGTGTATGTGGTATCCTTTTACCTTCCACCAATTTTGCTGTGAACCTAATACTGCTCTAAGATATAAAGTCTAATAAACAAAAAAGCAAGATCGGAGGAAAAAAGGTGTGTTACATAAAATTATTTTCTTACCTAATTCAAAAACAAATAGAGTTGAAAACCCACTAAAGAAACGATTTATCAAACAAAAAAGAAAATAACTAGAACAATAATGATCAACTTTCAGGATGTTAGAAGATACACTCCTGGCTTCATCATATTGTTTAATGTGAACTGACTGAATTCTATTGAAAATGGCCTTTAAGCAAAGTTTCAAAAGATAATATCCAACATTATCTTGCCTCTCAGAGACGTGCTAAAAATTAGACTGTTCAAGTAGTCTAAAAGTTAGAAAGCTTAACATTTGTTATGCCTCTGTAGATACAAAACAAGCAGGTGGTATCATCCAGGTTGCGATGACTGTTGTGTATGTCTGAGAACTTGGAAGATAATGACTCAGCCTGGGAAAGTGTCAGACGAAGGCAATTGTCTCCCTGTGTCCTGAGCGATAAGAGAATCTTTATGGCTGCTGGAGGGATGTGGACTCAGCTGCAGTCTTCCCGGCACTGGAGGAAAAGGCATGTGGTGAACTAGATATTCTGTAATAGGGCCCATGGGGCAAACGCTTCTATATTAATGATGTCATGTATGTTTCACCCACAGGATCCCAGGTGTTCTGTGCAGGTGTGTACACCTGTGGAGGAGGAAGTGGAACAGACTTAAACTGCCTTCAGATGATCACATTGGGGAGCCCGAGACAATTGAAGAGCTCCAGTGCCAGGTTTGTCCATAAGAATAAGCAAGTAAGATTACCAAACATACACATTTTTTTCCAAGCTAAAAGCACTGATGATAGATTCTCCCTTTAAAAATAAAAATCCTATTAGGAAGCACTATTTTTCAAAATTATATTGAATTAAAAACAGGTAAATTGATCAGTGGAATAAAATAGATTTTACAGAGTGAGATATAAACAATGGTAACAAGTCAATATAGAACAAACCAGCAATAACATTTTTTTAAATAAAAAGTGATGAAATTATATCAGTCTGGAGAAGAATTAGCACCCATCATGCACTGTAATAAACTCCAGGTGGACCAAATTAGGTTAAAATGTTTATTGTGGAAAATTTATTTTTATTTTTCTCAAAGCATCAGTTTCCCTTTCCCTAATATGCCACCCCAGCTGTAATTTCCTAGTGCAAAATTTCTTTTCCCTGAGTACATGTAATGTGGTGGGAGGGTAAAGTTCTGTTACCATCTCCCACTTGGAAGCTGAAGGCAATTCACCTGTCCTCTCCCTACCCGGTACAGCCAGTGGATGGGTCCTTGACCTGAGCTCAGCCAACCCAGTGGTCACTCCTAGAACTTTGATTCTTAAGCTGATACAAGGACAAGAGGGAACAATGGTTGGTCAGTGGCATCCAAACAGTCTATTCCAATGACAAAACAGTGCTGTCCTTCCAGTTTCTTGGTTCTTTGGAGCTCCTTGGTCTTTTCATATTCTCAAGCACATTCCCTCAGACTCATAGCAATAATTTGCATATATTAGCCGGAGTGAGATTCTTACTACAGGTTGCTCATCCTTTATCTGAAAGCTTTGGGACCAGAAGTGTTTCAAATTTTGGATTTTTTTGGATTTTGGAATATTTGCATTACATACTTACTGGTTGAGCATCTCTAATCTGAAAATCCGAAATCCAAAATGCTCCAATGAGCATTTCCTTTGAGTATCATGTCGCTGCTCAAAAAGTTGTGGATTTTGGAGCATTTAGGATTAGGGATTAGGGATACTCAACCCCTCAACCTGTATATCCAGATGAAGACTGCAAATTGCAAAGAAATAACTGAGGAGGCAGAGGGAATATGGGATAGTTGGTGGTGTCACAGTTCATCTTGGAATATCTTCTTTATAAGGAGAGCACTCCATCGAGGGTCTGAGGGTTTACATTTCTTCCTCTCACCTCCCCCCATGGGAGGAGTATACTTCCCTATTGCTTTGGTGTTGGGTTGGCTATGTGACTTGGGTGACCAATAGAATGTAAGTCGATATGATGGGTACCATGTCTAAGCAGAAGCTTTAAGTATGATTAGCCAATTTTGATTCCAAAACATATTCTGTACTTTATCCACTCTATTCCATCCTACCAACACTGTCCAAATCCACAATAATCTCTTTCAACTACTTCAATAACCTTCTAACTTGTCTGCTGGCTTTCACTTGTGTACCTCTGAAAACTACCCTTCACACAACTGTCAGTGACGTTGAACCTAACCCTGTAAGGCCACAGATGAATGCCTTCAATGGCTCCTTCACCCCCAGATGGCATTTGAAAGCCGTCCTGACTTGGCTTCTGCATACCCCCTCAGTCCACCCCTAGGCATTCCCAGCTTCCCACTTTATGTCCAGCAATAAGCTTCCTGAACACTCCTCCATGCCTGAAGCTTCCTGAACATTCCTCCATGCCTTTGTCCATTCTGTTCCTTTGTCTACCCTGCCCTCCTCTCCCTCCTAACTTTTTTTTTTTTTAAAGAAAGATGGCATCTCACTTTCTCACCCAGGCTGGAGTGCTCTCAGGATCCAGCTCACTATCAGTGCTTCTGGAAAGTCTTCCCTAGTACTTCCTAGGCATGCATTTTCCCTGTGCTTTCTTGGTACTTGCACACATCTCTGACACTTCCCACATTCTATTTAAATAATTTGTTCCCTCTCTTTCTCTTCCAATGGATTGCCATCTCCTGGAGGGCAAGGACTATATCTTATTCAGCTTTTTATCCTGAGAATCTAGCATAATGTCTGGTACACTGTAGGTATTCAATACACATTTGTGGAGCTGAAACAGACCAAATTAAACATTAATATAAGAAAATTCTGAGTTGTCACAAAGCCTTCTGCTACTATTCTTACAAAGCTGATGGCATTATAAATTGGTTCTTCTTGAAAGTAATATAGCAACATGTAACAAAAACTATGAAGATGTTCATTCTCCTTCTTTTGGCATATTTCCGTTTGTGAATATTTCTCAAAGAAATAATCCTAAGGAGAAAAATGTACACAGATGTCCTGGTAACTCTAGCTATAATAGTGAAAAAACCTGGAAGCAATCCAAGTATCTAACAGGGAAATGACTAAGCAAACAATGGGATTATTACATAGCTATTAAAAAATGACAAAGGTGAGGATTATGTCAACATAGAGAAGTGTGTATCTGCAAGAACGTTAAGTGGAAAAAAGAACACAGACTAGTGTTTAAACATTAGTGTTTAAGGATGTGTGTGTATATTAACAAAGATTAGAGGCCAATTTGGAGAAATTAAAACGGCTAGAGTTCAGTGTTCACTGGGTCTTTTTTTCCTGTGCAGTTCCATGAATTTACGACAATAATAGTTGAGATTCCATGCAATATAGCTATCCTAAAAGTTTTCCACAGTATGAGTATTCCAAGTTGTACTGAAGTGTATATTCCAAGAAAGAATTTAATGTTAAAATCTTATAAAATTATTATGAAAATGACAGTTCTTCAAGTCAACAAAACACTTTTCTTTAGTTAAATTCAACAGGCAACTATAAGAGTTTAACTACGTAGAGGACTTATATTCTCATGAAATTCACAAAAAATGGGCAAAAATCCTTAGGTGAATATGTGTTATTATTTTAATTTACTTTTCTTTTTTTGGGTGAATGCACATATTAGAACAGATTACAAAGGAAAGTCTGGAAGAGCTGTGGACTAAACCTCGCATTCACAGATTGTCTCAATTTTATATTTTGATATCATCTTCAAAAGAGGTCCTGTATATATAGTCACTGAGATACACTAATAAGGATTAAAAGGAAAAAGTCATCATCGTCTAACTCTGAACTTGTGTCACGTTACCCCTGTAGTGCACTATGAATTAATATTTTTATAAATCCTGTGATTATATTGTGAATAGCAAGATATTAACATTATAAGATACATTGCAATTAAAAGAAATAAACCATACTTTTTAATATCCTGTTTTAGAATTTCTTCATTTTAAAAAATTCACCAAAAGCCTCAAAAAGTGCAGGTGGCCCAGGGCTCTGGGAGGCCCTGAGCATAAACATCACTTTATCTTTAAAATGTGATAGTTTTAAGTAGGTGCCTAAAACTAATGGGTTGTTAATAACTTAACTATATAAACACCTAACTAACACACTCCTGTCTATTAGCCTTGCTGTTTCTGTTGCCAGGTAACCAGTGGTCAGAAAATTACCAGCTTCTAAAGCAGTGGTTCACAAATGCAGCTGCAGGTCAGAATCACCTGCATTTTCCCAGACCCTGCTCCAAGCCTCCTGAATTAGACTCTCTAGGGCTGGAACTAGAGATTCCTATGCTTAAAACACTTTCGACCTGTCTTCCTTCCTGAACTGAATTTCCATACAGTTCTAGGAGTCAGAATTCAAGCTAGTACTGTTAGTGCTACGGTTCATCTGCATTAAGAATTAGCAGATCTGCGCCAGGCACTGTGGTTTACGCCTATAATCCCAGCATTTTGGAAGGCCAAGATGGGAGCATCACTTGAGGCCAGGAGTCAAGACCAGCCTGGGCAACATAGTGAGACCCCCATCTCTATAAAAAATATAAAAAATTAGCCAGATGTGGTGGCACATGCCTATAGTCCCAGCTACTTGGGAGTCTGAGGCAGAAGGATCGCTTGAGCTCAGGAGTTTGAGGCTGCAGTAAGCTATGACTGTGACACTACACTCCAGCCTGGGCAACAGAACGAGACGCTGTCTTAAAAAAAAAAAAAAGAGAGTTTAACAGATCTGAAGGCTAGTAGGCTAGTTTGAGGATCAACCACCATTTTCAATGTAGTCTCTCTGGGGTGATGTGTTACAAGCGCCCAACAAACAATTTAGCAAAGAAGTTTGAGGATGCAGTTCACAGATTTTTTTGGAGGGGAGGAGGGCCCACATAGAACTTTTGATCAAAATACTTCAATTGTTCCTCAAATTTCTAATTGTGCCTTACTATACAAAAGTAAACAAATGCTGAATTGAAAGTGTTTAATTCAAGTGTCAGTTCTTGTAAATAATATTAGATTTTTATGGGCAGTAAAATTTCAACTAGCCCGAACGTCAAATAACTCAATTTTTTTTCCTCCACAAAGAGGAAAATATGGGGAAAATAAGTTTTCAACACAGAGAAAAACAAATTCCAGGATATGGGCGCTGAGGTCAGTACACATGCTGTCCATTCTCCCATATTTTAGTTCTTTATCCTACTTCTGTGCTATGGTACTGATGCTCTGAAGAGGATTCCCAGCAAAATTCCTCATCCTTAAAATAAAGATTTAACGTGTTCCTGTAAACCCAAAACATACAGGACAATGTCCAGGGAAGTCAGAGGAGCAGGTGCCAACTGAAGAACCAGGGTATGGTCCCTCCTTGTCCACTTCCCCAATTCACCCCGGCTCACATCCCATTTGGAGTGACTGTGTAGAGGAAGGTATTCTTTCACTTCTGACCTCAAAAGTGCAGGTGGATACCGAAGACATCTTGACTGGGGTTGTATTTATCCTTTGAAGAGTTGTAACTGGAATATTTGGACATGGACCAAATTCAGAATAATCAACTTCAAAAGGCCTGTGGTTGTGAGTAGTAGCAAATGGTGGTGTGTTGATAAATACAAAGTATAGTTATAAAGGTGAGGGATTTAATCATTAATAATTCAGAATGATATGGCTGTTAAAGCTTTCCAAAGGAACCAGACAATTGAGGCAATCATCACGTAAGTGAGAAATCAATGTGGCCTCCCTTATCTGAAGTCGAGAGTGCCAGAAGCAGGGGCCCAGTGTTAGCACGTGGGGTGATGTGGTAGGACTGATTTCCCCGGCTGATCTCCAACTGCCTCTGACTGCCCCAGAGATGTCTGCCCTCCACTTGATCTGGTCTGTGCCAAGTCCACAGATGCTGCACTCATCTCTCCCTCCTGAATTACCAAAATAATTGCCCTTCAGCCCATGCTTCGCTAACCTATAGATAGAATCCATTCATTTATCTATTACATGGGCTACAATTGCTACTTCAGATGAAAATCCAGGAAGTTGAATCCTGCTGCTGTGGAAAGTGTATAATTAGCTCCTTGCACAGCCTGACCTCACTGATTTTCCTGACGCATTTGGCCTGCAGCGTGCCCTTTCTGAGACCTCCAGTATCTTCTGCACAGCTGGAGATGCCCAAAGCTGCACGCAGCACTTCCTGTGGGTGTGGCCTTGCATTTTTAAGGCTGCTGTGGTACCTGCCACATGCTGAATGGATCACATCCTTCAACCACTCACAGACTCACAGGGCTTTTTAAAATACAGGAGTGGACTATGAGTGGCTATATCAGATACAAGAAAGTTTCCCATCTCCTCCTTTTTCTTTTAAAAATGATTTTGTAATGGCGGTCCCTAAAGAAACACTATAATTGGTCAGCTTGGGGTGCGTTTGAAGGCCTCCCGATCACGTCATTAGCTATTCTCAGGAGAGGAAAGGCAGGGTAGCCCCCCTGGGAGAATGACAACACACTTGTTTCAAGTTGGGGAAGAGCCTGTGGTTCTCTTCCTGCGTTTGGGGGAAAGCGAACACACAATGTTCATTTCCTAAATATGGGATGTGCTGTGCTGGCAGGTCATTTTCCACCATGTCACATCCTTCTGGCTGAAGGCAGCAGAGGCCAGGACAGGAAATGGCAAATTCTCAGAATGAGACAAAGTTTTCCCAGGGAAGCCATTGGTCCTCTGAAACTATAAAGCACACTCATCCAGAAACGGCCTCAGATTTTTCTTTGCTGGAGGCAGCCAGAAGTGAATGGTAAGTGGGGAGCCTCGAGGCATACTGTCTGGAAAACAGCCGTTGGACTTGTAATAATGGGGTTGCGTCCTTGGTCCATTGTGTATTTGCGATGACTTTTTCCCGCTTTCTCTTTTTACCTGGAAACTTATTATTGGTGGGTTGGATTATGGAAGTATGCAAGTAAAATGAAGACCTATGAGTCAGGAGACCAGGATTCTAGACTGGGCTCTGTAAAGAATCAGTTGCATCTAGAACACGTCTGTGTTTCGATTTCCTCATCTTCTAGATGAGAATAATGATTTCCTGCCCTACCTCACAGTTTTGGAATGCTCTATTTCTATGGCTTATTTGCCACTTTTAAGACATTCCTAATAATGAAGAGTATAATGCATACGAAGGTGGGACTCTTTGGCAACTAGGAAGGATGTACTTTTACCCTCAAGATATAAAGTTCTCTCTTTGGTAGTCATCTTCAATTGGCTTCAATTCAATTTGGCACAAGGTAGCCCTCAGTGAGGTGTAAGACAAGAATTCTGGCCACTTTATTTTATTTAACTGTTACTCATTTTTTAAAGGAAGCTTTCATAACAAAAAGACATAGTGGTATTAATTTAATGTAATTTAATTTTAAGCAACCATGAAAGATTGAGATTTCTGAAGACCAGAAGAGCCCTAGTTAGAATAAATAGCCCTAATTAGAACGAATGGTGCAAACCTCACCTTAGGCTTGATTCTAAGATAAGAGCCTGGAAGAATCACAAGCAGAGGAGTTGCTTCAGGCAAGCATCTAGCTTAGAAAGATTAATTTCTTATATTTGATAGACAATACGACTTTTGAGGCATTGGGGACTTGTCTTTTTCACTTATCAGAGAAAGGGAGACAGAAAACTGGGTCGCAAAACTCCTAGGATCCAAATCTTCATATAATGAAAGGG
Organism: Daubentonia madagascariensis; assembly: GCA_023783475.1. NCBI lineage: Eukaryota > Metazoa > Chordata > Mammalia > Primates > Daubentoniidae > Daubentonia > Daubentonia madagascariensis. The sequence continues at coordinate 1,315,434 of JAKFHU010001244.1, forward strand.
CTTTGTAAACTGTACAACCTACCACTTGGAAGGTGTTGTCTTTCCAGCAGAGCAAAGGCCTCAGTATTGGAGGAGCCTCCTAATACTCCCCAGCCCTGTTGAAATCTTATTTAACAGCACAGCCAGGCGCAGTGGCACACGCCTGTAATCGCAGCTACTCCAGAGGCCAAGGCAAGAGGATCACTTGAGCCCAGGGATTCGAGTCCAGCCTGGGCAACCTAGCGAGACCCTCATCTCTTAAAAAAAAAAAAAAAAAAAAACTTATTTAACAGATAATGACGCCCATTGTTAGCGTTCCCTGGGAGAGAAGCAAAAGATATTTCCACGTGCGCATGTAAGGTCCTGGGAACTTGTGGGACTCGTCCCAGATCCCAGAACCCGTCTTTGTGAACTTGACACATGACCCACTGGGAACGGACCCGTTCCCCTGGCGTGACAGCAGCAGGTCTATTTAACTCTCCAGGACTCCCGCTTGCGCACGGGCGGCGCGAGCGGCAGCGGCGGTAGGGCGCGAGACTCCGGGCTAACTGCGTGTCTGTGTCCCCGCAGGGCATGGAGAAGCCGGCGGCCGCGGAGCCGCTGGGCGCCGACGCGCTGCGGCGCTTCCAGGGGCTGCTGCTGGACCGGCGCGGCCGGCTGCACGGCCAGGTGCTGCGCCTGCGCGAGGTGGCCCGGCGCCTCGAGCGCCTCCGCCGGCGCTCCCTGGCGGCCAACGTGGCGGGCAGCTCGCTGAGCGCCGCGGGCGCCGTCGCCGCCATCGTGGGACTCTCGCTCAGCCCCGTCACCCTGGGGGCCTCGCTGTTGGCGTCGGCCGTGGGGCTGGGGGTGGCCACCGCCGGCGGGGCCGTGACCATCACGTCCGACCTCGCCCTGATCTTGTGCAACTCCCGGGAGCTGCGGAGGGTGCAGGAGATCGCGGCCACCTGCCAGGACCAGATGCGCGAGATCCTGCGCGGCCTCGAGTTCTTCTGCCGCTGGCAGGGCTGCGGGGACCGCCAGCTGCTGCAGTGCGGGAGGAACGCCTCCATCGCCCTGTACAACTCTGTCTACTTCATCGTCTTCTTCGGCTCTCGTGGCTTCCTCATCCCCAGGCGGGCCGAGGGGGCCACCAAGGTTAGCCAGGCCGTGCTGAAGGCCAAGATTCAGAAACTGGCCGAGAGCCTGGAGTCCTGCACTGGGGCTCTGGACGAACTCAGTGCGCAGCTGGAGTCCCGGGTCCAGCTCTGCACCAAGTCCATCCGTGGCCGCGACCTCAAGATCTCTGCTGACCAGCCCGCGGGGCTGCTTTTCTGAGAACATCCTTGCTCCCCAGTGACCGGGGGCCGGAAACCATCCCCGTGGGATGCTCCAGATTTGTAGCTCCCTCGGGAAAACACCAAGTCGGGTTGGGAGCTGAATGCAGAGGATGAGAAAAACTGTTCTTGAAGTGGGCGGGTCCCCACTGCCCTTCTTCTCCCATCTCTGTGACATCCTGCCTGGGCTTGAGTGCTGGGGACTCTTCACTTGTGTCATCTTAGTGGAGTATGTGACCTGAAAACTCTTTTTCCTTTATCAAAACCGTTCTGTCTTCACACAGCTGGGCAGGCACTCCTGTTTTAAAGTTATTTCGGTGTCCCCGCCCCTGCCCCGGTGGTTTGAGCTGAGGCTGGAAAAGACTCTTCAAGTCCCACCAGGCTTTGAAGTCCTCAAAATGCCTGTGAGAGGAGACGCTTGTTTTAAAACCTGTCTTCCAGAGTTTCTGACACAAAGAACTCCAGAATCTGGAGCAAATCAGACCCCCTCTGAACTCTGTAGGAGGGTTCAGGACCCAGAGCAGGCCCTGGCACTGATACGCCTTCTACTTCCCTTTCCTTTCAGCGTACTCAGATCCAGCCTGGGTATGGAGTGGACCTTTCCTGGGTGGCTTCCTATCCGGGCGTCAGGGACTCTGAGAGGGGAAGCCAACTAAACTGTCACCTAAGTCCTACCTGAAGCACGCCCCCCCCCCCCCCCCCCGGTCTGTGAAGAAGCTGAGGCCAAGAAAGAGGAAGTAAACTTCATTTACTGACATCCTTGTGTAGAGAAGAGAGCAATGAATTTTGAGTTAGAAAGTCCTGGGTTTATCATAGGCTTTGTCACCACTGTGTGAGCTTGGCCACCTAATCTCTCTGATCTTCTGTAAAACAGAGATGATAAAAACCTCACCCTGTTGTGAGGTATTGAGTGAGACAAAGTGCCTAGCACAGTGTCTAGCTCACAAAACGTGGTCCCTGGATTGTCAAATTAGCATCATGCAGGAACTCCTTAGACAGGCAAATTCTTGGACTCAACTCTGATTTATGGAAGCAGAAACTCTGGATGTTGGGCCCAGCAATGTGTTTTTAAACAAGTTCTCTGGGTGATTCTGATGCACGCTAAGGTTTGGAAAAATCACTGCAATAAATGTTAATTTCTGATCCCCTCAATGAGCCTTCACGAAGTCTCCCGGCTTCTCTAGGGGCTCCATGGTCTTCTGAGTCATTCACAGAAGGTCAGGGACAGGCTGTGTCCCAGAAGCCAAAGAAAGAAAGAACGTGTGTGTGTGTGTGTGTGTGTGTGAATGCATCCTGGGGCTATGTCTCATCATTTGAACTAAGGGATGTGTTATAACATAATAAACCCTTTAGAGGGCAGTGTTGCCCACTCATTGGAGAAACTGGTACAGAAAGGAATGTGAACTTACCGAAAACTGACCTTTCTCTATTATCTTCTTGGAAAACCTCCAGTCCATGTATTTTTTATTTATTTTAAGTTTGTAATTTAATTAGTTTGTTATTGCATTTAATTTTATTTAACCACCACATTTAGAAATAATAAGAATAGCAAGTTTCTGAATGGGAGGCTACGGAGGCTCTTTTCAAGAGATGGGACTGAGTTTGACTTTCTAAGGCAGGGCACGAGCTGGAAATAGCATCGCTTTTCTTGAATAAGTCTCTCTTCTTTAGGGGGGATTTGTTTTTCTCTAGTGTTTTAAGTGATCCTTTTAAGTAAGTGTGGAGAGTTCTGAATAGGGAGACCAGGGGCTGAGTTTAAGCTTGTAATGGAGGCTTGAATCATGGGATATATGAATGATGAGGCATATTTATCCTGAAGGTACTTTGCCAGAAGATAACTCTTGACCTGGAAAGAGAACCTATTTAGTTCAGGAAAAAAAAAATTAGAGGCGTATGAAGGAAGCACTTAGACCTTGGAAGCTTGATGTCTTACGAAGTTAGGTCTTGTGGGTGATAGAGAAAATAGCTTGTCTTATGGTGTATTTTTACTTTGGGGTCTGTAAAAAATCTGTCAGCTATGTCTAAGAAAATAGTTATGATTTCTTCAATTTCTGTTCTTAATAACTGTAACTGTAATGTTGAAAAATAAGTTGATAAGTCTTTGGGACCACACATTAAAAACTTGGTTGTGTTATTTAATTATTTAATATGCTATACCTCTACCCAGTCTACCCCATGCTTCCCAATGATGGCAGTGTGTCTGAGGAAGTATAATTTTAGCACTGGGGGGGGAAGGTAGGAATTGGTGTTTTTATATTTTTATTTTTTCTGTAAATTGCAACTGGTCTGTATCCTGGTTTATTTTGAAATTGATATAGCTATCTTTTTAATCTGGTGTCATTTCCTAGACTATCTCACACAGATGCTAGCATTTTAGATCACCAGAATGTACTTCACATAGTGATTTGTGTTATGTCATAAAGGTACAACTATTCCCTAACTCCATCTTTTATTAATGCTTAAGTTTAAATTATATTCTTCCAGTGACTGAGCTATTCCCTAGAAATAAACTGGGCACTTTTGGAAGTAGCAGCAGAAACAGCAGCAGCAAACTTTTCCTATATTTTGAGTAAATCAAAGTTCTAAACTTCTGAAGTTATCATTTCAGTGGCCCACTTTACATCTAAGGAAGAGTGTGTACTTTCGAACAATACTTTGCACATAATAGGAACCCAAGAAGTACATTTGAATAATTTAATTAACTGTTTAACTGTATTAGTAGGAATTTGTTGATAATGAAAGATCATCCGTCTTCTTATGTGTCTGTTATGAAGATTGAGCCTCTACCAGGATTTAGTCAAGGCCAGTTAGATTGATCCTAGACACAAATATTTATTTATTTCTTTTATGGGGATATGAATAAGGCTTTTCCTTAAGGCCTTCATTCTATGAACAAACAGGTTGAAATGGTATGTTGTAAAGGGAAGAAGGGAGAGGGGTATTTAGATTATAAGTGTAATTCACAAAAATGTCAGTTTGAAAAATAAATACATTTGTACTAAATGTTTAAATGCTTCTCTTTTAGTTTCTTGGGTTTACAATCATTTGCATTGTTTTGTTTCACAATAAAGGAGATTCATTTGATTCTTCATTTCAAGGATTCAATAAATATATTCTATTCCATTAAAAAAATAATCCTTAGCAAACTTTTTGATCCTAACCACTCTGATGCACTTGCCCTTGGGCACCTGCCCTTTCTGATATGGTAAATGTCAAAGCCAAAAAGAGAGAGAAGTGGTGTAGTAGCCCCCAAATCAGATATGTCAATCAGCAACTTGATATATTGGCGTATTTCTCATTCAGTACGTTGGTGTGAAAAGAAAGCAGAGGGGTTGAGACACTGAGATAAGGACACTGTGCAGAGGTAAATGGGGATACAGTTAAATGTAGCAACTTTTGAGTTCGTTTTTTTCCCCACTGTAACAAAAGTAGTCCTTTCCTTTTATTGAAATAAATTGCTCATTCCTCAAACTTTTTGATCTTTCTGTAATTAATTACTCAGGTCCATATTTGCCTGTGTATGAATTAGTGACTTTGATAAAAGGCAGATGTTTTATCATTTTCACTTAGAATATTCAGCATCAAACTATATGAATCAATTTTTAAAAAGTAATTGGTGCATACGCAGGGATTCCCTTGTTATCTAGAAATCAGACTTCCAGCAGTCTCAAAACCTTTGAACATAACTAATACCTGGGAAGTAATTGAAAAGAAACCTGGAATAAAAATTGCCTTCACAAAACCCAAACACTAGAGAGAAGTGTGGAGGGTAGCATCTATATCAGGAAGGCAAAACTTTCTCAGAAAACTGCAGGGGACTTCACCTTGCAAGTCAATGCTCTTAACCGTGCAAGGCAGGCTGGGAAATGTAGTATTTTTAGTAGAGAATGGTGCTGCCCCCAATATACCTAGGATTCTGGTATATTGGTAAGGAAGAAAAGGAGGGTGGCCATTGTGTAGGGGAGTCCAGCAATCTAAGCAAAAAGCCTGTTGTGATTGCTGCAGTCAGTTTGGAGCTACTGCCCTAGAGGTGACCTCGCTATCTAGGTGCTGGCCTCTGAATCTGTACCTTGGAAACATTCCTGGGTCTGGATGTTGCTGTGCTAATGACTGTACAAGCAAAAAAAAAAAAAAAAAAAAAACTATGTTGGCAGGACCCTGATTGTTTGCAAAGGCCAGCCACAAGCTGGGATCCTATCTTTGCTGAAACATATGGTATTCCTGTAGTAACAAGTGTCCTTTTAGCTAATTGCAATAAATCTTTTGTTGAGTTGACAGGAGGTTGGGATGTTACTTTTTGCTCCTGGCAAACTCAGGAGAGCGAAAGTAAACCCTGCTGTGGTCTGGAATAGGACAAAGAGTGAGCCCTAAGATCTGGAAACAATTTCTTAGCAACCAGGGAGTTGTTAGGAGAGGAGAAATTGTGCTGATGAAGTGAGGCCCATCTAGGGGCCAGGAATGCACATTAGGGGTAGGCCACCTGGGTGGCATTAGCACTGGGTTGTAGAGATAAGACCCTTCCATGTGGTTTTGTCTGCACAGATAAAGATTGTCTATAGGAAGCTACATCTGCAGAAAATGAAGTTTAATCCCATTTTGTATTTCCAATGTAACCCCACAGGTAGGAGTATAGCCAGGCCTGTGACATGATTTGCCCCTGAGCTTTAACCGTGGGTCACAGCCAAGGTCTTTGCCTCCCTTACACATAGGAACAGCCAGATACTGGCTTATTGGCAGCATTTGTGTGCACGCGGTTGCCAAATTTACCAAAATAAGTGTAATTGGAAGAAGCTTTTTGTGCAGATAGATTTAAGGGGGAGTGATGTCTAAAATCTTTCTTTTAGGCTAAAAGCTTCTTTTTCAAGCCTCCCTGGTGGACATGCAGACATTTGCTTCTGCCCTCACCTAGGTATTGAAACTACACTCTCAAAATGTCTTTAAAGAACAGTCCTTTTCTCAATGCTTAAATAAAATGACATTTTGATAATATAGAAAATAAATACAGGATATTTAATAATAATAATGGCTAACATTTATTGAGAACTCACCAGATATTGTTGCAAGTACAATATGACCTATTTCTCATTCACCATACAAAAATCTTATAAAGTAAATACTATAATTACCTGTATTATTAGGTAAAGTAAGGAACTTGAGAGGTTGCACAACTAGCAGAGGTGCCCCAGGATTTCAGTTCTGGCAGCTTGACTCCAGGGTTATGCTATTAGCTATTCTGATAGTAAGTGTATTCCTGATATAAAATAATAGCTCACAATGGTGACAATATTAATAACAACAGCTGATGGATTTATTCATTCTTCCAGAAAACATTTATGGAGTACTTACCTGGTACTATGTACTGTCATTTGTGAGCAATACAAACAGGGTTCTAGGTCTCTTGGCACTAACAATCTAGTAATCTAGGAAGGGTAATCTTATGCTAGTAGATTGTGTCAGTAAGAAATTAAAATGAGGCAGGGCAGGGTGGCTCATATCTGTAATCCTAGCACTTTGGGAGGCCAAGGCAACAGGATCGCTAGAGCCCAGGTGTTTGAGGCTGCTGTGAGCTATGATTGTGCCACTGCACTCCAGCCTGGGTGATAGAGAAAGACCCTGTCTCTAAAAAAAATTAAATAAATAAATAAAATGGCTAGTATTTGCAATAAACAATGTGGCAGTGATTGAAAGTTATCAAACTTCAGCTTTGATCACAAAAACTTATGTGCAGTTGGGTATTTTGTGATGCTGCCCCAGATCTCCCAAACATGACAAGATTCTTGTGAGCAAAACACCTGGAGTGGAAGGACATGAGTTCTGAGAACCTTTGGTTAACTGCTGATGTGCTGACACTGAAGGTATCAACAGAGACAACACAGACATGAGTAAAGGAATTACTGGTTCAACAGGCCTTTCCAGATCTTATTTCAAAACCTCAGAAAAATGAAACTTCTTGAGGTCATTCCATCGAAACTACCACTGACCCTGTTTGTCAATTTGCTTCCTTTTAAGAGTGTGTACCCAATTTCAATCTAGTAGTTATGAACTAAAACTGCTGGAACCTTGTGGGTGAGTAGAGAGGTATGAGTAGGAAGACTTTGGGTATCATAAAACTATTCAAAACAATAATGCATTGTCTGTGGATGATTTTTTTTTTTTGGAGACAAGGTCTGTCACCCAGGCTGAGTGCAGTGGCATGATCACAGCTCACTGCAGCCTCAGACTCCTGGGCTTAAGCCATCCTTCCGCCTCAGCCTCCCGAGTAGCTGGGACTACAGGTGCGTGCCACCACACCTGACTAATTTTTTAAGTTTTTGTAGAGACGGGGGTCTCACTATGTTGCCCAGACTTGTCTTGAACTTTGGGCTCAAGTGATCCTCCTTCCTCATCCTCCCAAGTGCTGGGATTACAAGTGTGAGCTACCACACCCAGCCAATGATGTGTTTTTAACATTGTCCTCTGGGATTTTGCACAGTAAGCACTATTAATTATTTAACTTTCATTCTTTCTAACTTCTCAGTAGCATTTGACTTTGCTGACTACCCAATTCTTAAAGCACTCCTCTCTCTTGAGTTCTGTGACACCAGCCTTTATCTGTCTTTCTGACTATTTAGCTTTTTCTTTCTCCTCCATTCCCAAAGTTCCAGTGTTCCCTGAGTCCCAGACCCCGGCTGACATCCTTCTGACCTCCATCATAAGCCCTTCACGGAGCATGTCCGTTTCCAGGTTTCACCAGCCCCGGTTGGATGTTGGTATGGATGAAACCAGCTCTAAAGGATTCTCTTGGGTCAAGTTGAATGTGGTGGGTATTAGGTGAGATGAAAACAAATGAAACCATTGACTGAATGAAGGAGGTTGCAGGAAGAACGTACCAAAAAAAAAAGTTCTAGATGTGTTTCCACTACTCCATTCCCTTGCCCGAGTGCTACACTTTGGTTTCAGCCAGATGTGGTCTTGCTCTAATCTGAATGTCTTAGAGCAATCCATTCATGTCTCTTACAGAGACTTCTCACTTGATACCTTTTCTTAAAGATATCTGTGCCTATCCCAAGGCTCTCAAGGACAGAAACCATGTTGCAGATACCATTAAGTCTCCCCATGGTGTCTCTCCGGCTCCTGCCACAGGAGATGCTCTGTGGGCATTTGTTGCATGAACAGATGAACAGGCACTATTTATCCTCATGGATATTATCGGCATTGCTTCTTGGCACACTGAAAGCTAAACTTCTCCTCCTTCTCCTCTGTAAAGCTAGCCCAGTCTCACATCTCTTCTGCCTTTATCAAAGGCAACAGCAGGATCCCAGTTGTCTACCTTGGAATCTCATCATCAACTCCAAATTTGCCCTTTCTTATTTCTCTGACATGCCTTTGCCAAAGTATTTCCTTCTCATTAAATGTCTCTCCTGTCCATTTCGATCCACTCCACTGCTACCATAACCCATCTAGGCTTTTCTCTCCTAGCACCTACAATGACCTTCAAGCTATTTTTCCTGATTTCAGGTTCTTTCCACTCAAATTCATGCTATACTTTAACCCTTGACTCATTTACATAAATCCTGGATTTCTTCATATTCCAAGGTAATAGAACATAAACTTATCCAAAACTTGACTTTGAAAGGGGTAGTGAGTTCCTGTGCTGCTTGTTATATTTCAACAGTACACTTTGATGGGTGATATTGTAAAGGCTAAGAGGAACTTAATTCTGTGGTTTTAATGAAGAAACAATGGTGTAGTCTAGGGACTTTCAAGAAGGGCTGAGTCAGGAGGAAAATGTCCAAGGGTGTTGCAGGGGGAAGCCTTGGGAGGGCAGGAAGGTGGGAAGCAGAGGGAGAGAAGTGAGAGTAAGCAGGGTCAGGCTGCCACCACGTGAATATCCTCTGTGGAGCTGAAGGCCTAGTGGTTTTGCTAGACCTGGCGAGAAGAACGGGACCACCACACACCACCAAGGCAAACTGTTTGCAGGGTCTTTAATGATGAGAAACAAGAGCAGAGTGTTAGAAGTAACCAGCGGTGCCATTAAGAAAATAGTCAGACACTGAAAATTGTCTCGGCAAGGCAAAATCTTTACTTCTGATCAGAAGGGCGAGTAGCGGCAGCAAAAGCAGCCAGCCAGCCAGCGTGCTACAGGGAAGTTCTTTGCCTTTTTATCTCTAATGCAGACCTATGGCTGTGTCTCATCCTATTGGCCAGGATTTTGACCTCACAACCTTGTTCTTACCCAATTGACTAAAGCGTGTTGCTAGGACAGAAAGGAAGAAGGGGTAGGGGGTGCCTAGTGTAGTAATTGTTTACAGTTGGTGGGCAAGTCAGGCACAGAGTGTTATGTGTAAGTTAGGCACAGAGTGTTACCTCTTGATATTTTGGCAGAAAATATTAAGTCAAGGCTATCTCTCCCTACAAGAGGAAAGGCAATATGTTGAACCTGATTTGTCACCTCCATAGGCTCTTGACCATGTGGAGTTGGCATAAAAACCCAAGCCCAGCCCTAGGCCAGCACCAACTCCCTTGCTAATGCTGTCGGGTTTTGTAGCTGAATCATAAATTTATGGTATTGACAATGAACTTCCTGACCTCTGAAGCTTCCTCCCCGGAGTGGCCTCCTTTATAAGGGATGTTATGTAAAGAGGGGAAGACGTCAGAGTTACCTGGGGCATCATTTCCCACAACTCCAGCATGGCCAGTTCTGTAAACTTTTTCATCAAGTTGGGAAACCACATTTACTTCTCAGAGTAGGACTGGAGGACATTTCCTTTAGTGTGCAGGAGCTATTAAGGGACAGATTTTTCCTTTGGTGGTTCACAGTCAAGTCGAGTTGGACCTTGTCCTCACACCCCTGCCGGATGTACAGAAAACTGCTGGGCTTCCTCTCTCTTTCCCAGGCATGAACAATCTTGGCCCAGGGTAATAACGTGTCTCCAGAAACTCAATTTAGTGCACTACCTTGACAGGCAAGCATATGATCTTTCCACATGACAACTGATGCTTCATCTCTCCCCTCCCTCCTCCCCCCAATACACACTACACATCCACAGACACACAAAGAGCCATTCATTCAACAAAAGATCTATTGAGTGCCTACTACATGTTAGGTATTTTTCTAGGCACTGAACACAGAGTAGTAAACAAAACAGTTGAATCTTCCTGCCATGACAGAGTTTGTTTTCTACCTCGTAACGGTAGGGAATGCAGACATAAAAAAGAAGTAAATATTTAGTTTGTGAGATGGTGCGTATTTGTTTCCTGTCCCTGCTATAACAAGTTACCATAAACTTAGTGGCTGAAACAACACAAATTTATCTTACAGTCAGAAGTTGGATGCAATTTTCGCCCAATGGGCTAGAATCTAGTAGCCGGCGGCGCTAGGTTCTTCCCCGGAGGCTAAGGGACAACCTGTCTTCTTGCCTTTTCCACCTTCTAGAGGCTGCTGCGTTCCTCGGCTTGTGACTCCGCCCTCCGTCTCCACAGCCAGCACCGTCCTTCTCACATTGCATCACTCCGACATCCTCTTCTGCCTTTTCTTCCACTTTTCAGGACGCTTGTGACTACATTTGGCCCACCCGGATAATCCAGGATAAACCCTCTATTCTCAGATCAGCTGACTAGCAACCTAATTCTGTCTACAATTCCCCTTTGCCATAACATGTTCACAGATTCTAGGGATTCGGATGTGTACAACTTTGGGGGGCTGTTATTCTGCTCACCACGTGGTGGTAATTGCCATGGAGAAAAATAAAACAGGGAGAGGACCGCATAGGGCTTTATAGGCTGTTATAAGGACTTTGGCTTTCACTCTGAGTGGGATGAGACACGCTATGCTGGGAACTCACCGCTGAGGGTAAGAACGAAGGCGAGAAGACCGGCTGGGAGGCTACTGCAATAACCCAGGCAAGAGATGTCAGTAGCCAGAAATGGGAAAAACCAGGCAGATTCCAGATACATTATGAAGGCAGACCCACAGGATTGGGGAGGTGAGAGACAGAAAGGAGTCTGGCTTGAGTAATTTGGAAGGTGACGCTGCTATTTCCTGACATGGGGAAGGCTGGGAGAATCTGGATGGCAGGGGGAGGACCAGGATTTCAGTTTTAGAGATGTTAAGTTTGGGACACTTGTTATAGCCAACAGGACAAGTAGGCAGTTGAATATATGACTCTGGAGCTCAAGGAAGGAGTTATTAATAGGAGGGACATGTAAACTTGAGGGTCCTTAGCAAATAGGGGGTATTTAAAATCATGAGACTGGACATGAACACTAAGAGATGAATGAAGACAGAGAGCGTAGGGAATGGGTCCGAGGACGCAGCGCTGGTCCTCCAGCACTCAGGGCTGGATGTGCGTGGGAATGAGGAAGACCTGTCTAGGAAGACTGAGAAGGAGTGGCCAGCAAGACGGTAGAAAAACCAGCAGTCTCTGCTGTACTGAAAGCCACGTGAAAGGGATTTTTCACGGAGGAGGCAGTCACGTGGTGCTGACGGCTGAAGGAAGACAAAGGATGAGAACTGACCATTGGACTTGGCAGCATGGATGGTTGAGAGGAGTTGTTCAGGGGAGTGGGGGAGAGAATGCACCAAGGAAAAGAACAAGTTTTCCAGGCAGCAGGAAAGGCCACTTATAGCTGGGCAATTTGGTGTGTGGGTTTTAATAATATATGATTGAGGAAGCATAGGTTTTTTTCCTTAACCGTTCTGTTAAGGTTCTTAGATGCAAACACCAGAACCTCTTCTAGCTGCTTAAACAGAAAAGGAATTTATTAAAACATATTAGGAAGCTCACAGAATCTCCCAGAAGGTGCAAATCAGGGGTGAGACAGCCAGGAACAGCGCCCAAACCACGTTGTGAGATCACTACTCTAGCAGAACCCCCATTGCCGCTGTCTAGGATACCTCATACTGCACATCCAACACTGCCTCTGGACACCAAAACCTTTGCCACCACTGCCCCTTAAGCTGGACACCTCTGCCAATGCCAGTGTCTACTTCCTTGTGCTGCCATTTTCTGAACGAAGCTCTGGCATGGGTGTGTCTGTTTGGTGAGTCATGTGTCTAGGTGCAAGGGAGGGTGAGAGAGTGAGTTTCTGGTTTCTGCTTCAAGGAGATGGACTTAGAATGGAGGAAACTTACCAATTACTGGAAAAGTTGATCAAAAGATGTTGGGTCATCTCCAAGCACAAGAAATGTCCAGGATAGCAGGGGTGGTAGTTAATGTTGTAGTTAATGTTTTATTTGTTTATTTCAAACAGTTAGGCATCAAACTCATTATACTGAAATTCACGTTTCTATTTCAAAGTGTAGCTGGAAGCCACTGTGTATTACACTTATTATTTCATTGTGGCAACAGTATCAGGATTGCCAAGGAATGTCATAAACACCTCCACTTCTAGTAATTTGTTTTTGTTAAAAATTGTGTATGCATTTAAAAACCCACTTGTGTGAAGGGCATGTGAAACAACCAGGAAACCAGGAAATGACTCAAAGCTGCCCCTTCCTTTATTACCCAGCCACAGTTTGAACTGACCTTGAAACCCGAGCTTTTGTGGCTTTCTACGTTAAGGATAATAATGTAACATTTGAATTTCCTGCTTGTTGTTGACTCTAGGTTAAACCCATTCATTCATATGTTATTTACATCTTAGAACAACATTTGTCCCCTTCACTTTAATTCTGTCTGAGACACCAGACTTTTGGGGGCACTAGACATAAAAGTCTCTTATCCCAAAGACCCAAGGATGGTAGCGGGCCAAGGGGTTCAAGGGGGCAAAATGTGGTAGAAAAGTTGGCTTTACAGCCACACTCCCACCCCGGCCACCCTGACCTGCTCCTAGCCACCGCCTATGGGTGGTGTCCAGCACAGGAGTGGCTGCAGCCTTGTTAAATTACTACACTCCAAGGCCAGTTTCTTGGTTGATTTTTTCAGATTCAGAAACTCCCTGTGACCCATATAATTAGTACATAAAAAGGCTCTGAGGATTTATTCATGCTAAAGCACACTCACAGGAGACTAATCTACAAACCGGTCTCATTCATTCATTGGACAAGTATTCACTGAATGCCTATTCCATGCTAGGCACCGGGGGTTGCAGTAGCGCAGGGCACAGATGTGGTTATCGCTCTTGCGGCGCTTACAGTCTGGTGGGAAATCAAACAACAATAAAACTCATTTTGAACTAGGATGGTGATGATGGAAAGGGAGGAGAAGTAGAGGAACTCAAGATGAATTTTGGCAGCAGAGTCTATAAGACTTGCTGATGTGGACCGTGCAGGAAAGGAAGAGGAGAGATGAAGAATACGGAGAGAGAAGCAGGTGTTGGGGAGAAATCTGAGTGCTAAAGTTTTAAAGTGCATTGGGATGTAAGGCTAAGTTGAGACTCAAAATGAATTATCCACAGAAGAGATACCCTTTGGAGTGTGTAGACTACACAGGACACAAAATAAATTGGCTTAACCTAATTGAATTTTTATGGGGATATTACCGGTATTTCCATTCGCCACACCAGGGCTGGTAAGTGTGGGCTCTGGACCAGACTGCCTGAGTTTGGTCCTGGTTCCTACAACAGCCACTACCTTCTGACCGTGACCTTGCCCCGCTAGGCCTCGCCCCTCCTCCAGTATTTTCTGGCTGTGTTCATTGCTCCACCACTTTTCTTTGCTCAAGCTAGCGATCCAGGAATCATGGACACATCCCTGGCCTTCATCCTCCATGTTAAATCAGTTGTGGGGATTTATCTAACCTCTGCACACCCAGAGCAACTGTCCAGTGCTGTCCCACCGCACTGCCCCTACTCTGGTCCCAAATACCAACATCTTTTGCTAGAACAGCTGCTACCTGTTCTTCCTGCATGCCGCACCCCCACCCAACCCATTCTCCACTGCAGCTGAGTGAGTGATCTTCTCACATGCATCTCTGCTGAAATCTCTTCAAATCCCATTGTCCTTAGAATAAAACCCCCAATTTCCAGCTCCTTAACCTGCTCTGTAAGGTCCTAGATATTCAGGTGCCCACCTGTACTTCTAACTTCATCATAAATCACCATCTTATAATTCCTATAACCTTCATTTGATTTTTCGCACTGCAGGGCCTAACCTGGGAGTTTTTCTCTGTCTGTAGACCACTCCCCACACCCTACACAGCTAGTAAGTGCTGCTCAACTTGCAAGCCTCGGTTTAAAAGTCACAGGGAGAACATCCATGATTCACAGAGAAAGGTTGGGTCACCCCATCATCCATTGTCCTAACGCCTTGCTTTTCCCCTTGGTACCATTCATCTCACTGGGGATTACTTTTTCACATCTGTCTGCCTCACTTGATTGTGAGGATTTATTTATTTATTATTATTACTATTTTTTTAATAGGCTGTCTCCCTCACTGGAGCATAGGTTTCATGCTTACTCCTGGATCCCTGATGTCTGGCCAAGGGCCTGACAAAGTGCTTGAGAATATTTGTTGAATAAACAAAGACATAAATACAGGTTTTCTGTATTTTAAAAAACTTTTCAAATTAAAAAAAAACAGAAAAAGGAAAGAAATCAAGAAATAATGAGAACTAGTTATCTTTTCTACCTAAACATGAATTGGTTAGATAACTAAGTAATTCATACTTGTACTTTCTTTTTTCCAGATCCCAAATAGACTGCCCTTTTCTCTCCCTGCCATCATTCTGACATCCTCTGTCCCTTTCTTTGGAACATACATATCCGTAACAGTTACAACTCATAAGTCTAAAGATAATTTTCTGACCGATTACATTTTACAGGGGTTCCTGCTTGAATAAAGAGCACTTTGTCATAAGTGAGCTTTCTCCAAAATACACTCCCGGCTATGCAACTTCTGGGAGGATTTTGTGCAGAAACTGATGACTGATTCTTGTTTGAGTCCAACACAGAACTCTTGTCCCTAGGTTGGGCGCTCATTTTACTTTTGCTCCAGAAACCGCCACTATACTAACAGGCTCATCTCGCACAGCCGCCCAGGGGTGCTGGCCTGCTGCAGGCTTCCCTGCCTCCCTCAGCCCTCCCCTTCTCCATCGGGCACAGCAGGCACAGCGAGCCCAGCACCCAGATCCTGCAATACTTTCAAAGACCTCCCAAAGAAGGTTTTAATTTCTTTTAAAATCAAAAGAAAAAATAGAAATTTTAAGTCAAACAACAAATTTAATATATAATATTAATATATTTGTCTTTATATTAATGCAGTTGTAAAATATACTTGTTTTTAGAGAAGGGTTCTCTCTATGTTGTCCAGGCTGGACTCGAACTCCTGGGCTCAGGCGATTCTCCCACTTCAGCCTCCCGAGTAGTTGGGACTGCACGTAAGAACCACCGTGCCCAGCATAAAATATAATTTTTAAAATTTTTTTGTGGAGGAAGGGGCACATGAAGGCAAAAGTGCCTAGGTCCCTTGAAAACCTTTCAGAGCGAGATGGGGTCAATCACTTAGAACTCTTCTTTGGGAGCCGGTATATTGTTTCAGGCTCGCTTTTGCCCCCTCATCATTTGAAATGTTTATTTAGACTTCCTGTTTAACCTTCTTCATTGTTCTGAAAGTACAGGATATGACCCCACCCAGTTACTAGAATCAACCTCTATTATTTTATGCCCAGAATACCAATATCCAAACTACTCCAAACCTGGTAGGAATAGCCAAAGGCAGACAATCCTCTCTGTTGATGCAGGCTACCTATGGAACCTTTGGAACCCACCTATGGTCATCCTGTGGGTCTGACATGAATCCTGCCACCAGGGTGGGTGCTGGTCGAAGGCCCAAGCCTTGCCGGCGGGCCCTGGTGCAAGGAATGGAGCAACGCTGCCGCTGCGTCACTGCGGGACACATCCCCTTCCCGGCCCTTGGTTCCTTGGGGACACAGGCACCAGAGGAAATTTTAAAAATAGCCCATGTGTGAATTATCCAAGAACAAACAGAAAAGACTTTTGTTTGGCTAAAACCAACAGGGTTTTATACTCTAACCGCAGTTGGATGGTTTAAATCAGTTTCCCTTTAAAGGAGCAGCTGACCCCTAGAAATTCTTACGTGTGATTCTTTTTTCTTTTCTGTAACATATTTTAACAAAGCTTGGGAACAGCACTTCCAGTTGTTTCCATGTGGGTTCTCTTTTGAGGCTTCTTTTCCCTGCTTCCTGTCACTCCCCAGCCAGGCCTCTCACCTGCTCTCAGAACTTCACTTCTCATTGTGCTCTGCTAGGTGACATCCGAGAATAAGCCGAAGGGAAGCAAAATAAATAATTCAGCTGCTTCTCTATTTTTACAGAAAAATCTGTGTGGCCGCTTTTGAAGATGAAAGCTACTTTTGATTATGCAAGACAATGTTTTCTTCAGTAAAAACATTAGTGTGTGGTGTCAACAGGCTTGGCGTCTAGTCTTGTCTCTTGTGACCTTGGTGTGTGATTCTGGACACATCTCTCTACCCTCTGGGACTCAAGTTCCTCATTTGTCAAATAAGAAGCACAAATTCCCCAGCAGGTCTACATGACAGTACAGGAAGAGGAAGAGCCGGAGCTAGTTTGGTAGACTTTCTTTGGGAAAAGTCAATGTTCCCTCATCCCAAAGCATATTATCCACCTTGGAGATCATTTAGAGTGGCCTAATTCCCAGCCCTAGGAAAATGGAGAGGGTGAGCATGAGGGAGGGCTGATCAGAGAGCTGGAACGCCTTAGACTGTACAAGCACACTTGTGTGCCTGTCAATGCCTGGTTCCAGCGTGGCCTGGTGTTTTATGCAACGTGTGTCTTCTTTCCTTTCCTTTCACTGGGAGCAAATTAATATAAAAAGACCAAAGGCCTCCCCTATTCTGCAGGGGTGTAATCTCAATGGTGGAAAAGACTTCACTCCCTAAAGAAACAACCAGTGAAGTCCTTCCTGGCCTCCATGGTACCTGATTCCAACACTTTGCTGAGTTTTACTTCAGCCAGGCAGCATTTATGGAGCATCCGCTTTGTGCCAGGCTCTGTGCTTACAGCCAGGATATGAAGATCGTCTCCTGTCTCTTAGATGGTCTCCTTTTTCCACACTTTGCTCTCTGCAGTCTATCTCCATATAGATTTAGAGTGATATTTTAGATGTGTCGATCATGTCCCCTCCCTGCTCAAACCCTCCATCATATGTAGGATAACATCCAAACCCCATTCCTTTTCCTACAGGGCCCTACCGGGTCTGACCTGAGCCTACCTCTCTGACCTCACTTTACCCTTTTGGTTGTTGCAGACACCAATGTGATTCCTACATCAGGGCCCTTTCTGGTGTGGTGGCGGGAAGGGCCCCAGGCGCGCTGAGCTGCGCTCGTTCACAGTGCTCAGGGCAAGGCACGTTACCAACACACGTCCCTTCTCTTGCTCTGTGCATTTATTCTTTTATCACCAGTTCTCCTATTCCCCAATTCTCGATTTCATCCCAATTCCTCTTCCTCCACAACCATTCTAAAATATTTCAAGTGTATCTAGCAGAATATGATGTCTGTGGGCCTATATGTTAAATATACATAATATATGATATATTTTATGCCTTTCTCACTCAGCACTAGGTTTCTGAGATCTAAGTATATATATACACACACACATATATATATACATATATATACATTTTTTTTTTAAGACAGAGTCTTGCTCTGTCTCCCTGGCTAGAGAGTGCAATGGCGTCATCACAGCTCACTGCAACCTCACACTCCTGGGCTCAAGCGATCCTCCTGCCTCAGCCTCCCGAGTAGCTGGGACTACAGGCGCATATCACCACGCCCGGCTGATCTTTCTATGTTTAGTAGAGACGGGGGTCTCGCTCTTGCTCAGGCTGGTCTCGAACTCCTGACCTCAAGCAATCTTCCAACCTCGGCCTCCCAGAGTGCCAGGATCACAGGCGTGAGCCACGACGCCCGGCCCTAACCATGTTGTTAACGGCATGCTTGTACACACCATGCACACATTTTAACTATCCATTTTCCCAGTGGTGGACACCAGATTGCCTCCAACTCCGCATCCCCGGGAATAACGCGGCGACGAACACCCCGCAGTGTGCGAACCTGACGGGCCACAGGAGGGCGCTTGCGGGGCGCGGCCCGCTGCTTTGCAGAACGGCCTCGCTGGCCTCAGGGTCTTTGTGCTTGCCGTTCCCTCAGCCTGGACTGATGGTCTCCTGAGCTCTGAAAGGGCTTTCTCCTTTATTTGAGGTTTTAGCTTAAATATCACTGCCTCCGGGAGGCCTTCCCAATCTTGCAGTTATCCCAGTAACCCCCCTCCCCAGCTTTCTGTCACTTTCATTTACGTTTGTTACATCATAGCACTTTTCACAATTTGAAATGACCTGTGATAACAACCTGTCTTCTCTCCACGGGGGCCGGGGACGCTGTCCTGTTCGGGCTTGTAGCATAGCCCTAGCATACGGTAGGCTATCAACGTTATTGAATAAATGAATGAAATAACAAATGAATATTATTGTGACAGCAATCAACTCTATGGTTAGAAAAGCGGGGAACGTAACGGGCGACACAGGTACAGAAGGCTCTTTAAAAGGGAACTAGGGGTCAGCTGGAGGCCCTGGTCATCAGCCCCTTCTGCACGGGCTCAATGCCACCAGCCCACGCGCTCACATCCATCGCTAACCTTGCGCTGCTTTTCCGCGAGGCCCCACCCCGCCGGCTGGCTGGTGCAACTCCCGGCGAGCCCGCAGGGGGCGCCGAGAACACGCCGTCTGGGAAGAACTAGTAATAAAACTACATTTCCCAGCGTCCCGCGCGCTGTCGACGCACGTCCGATGCCCGCGGACAAGATGGCTGCGCCCGAGGGGCACGATTCTCCGACCGAAGCTCCCCAGCCGGCAGTGGAGGAGGAGGAAATTAAAACATTTAAAGACTTGGTGAGAAAGGGTGACGCTGGCTTCTTTTTGTACTCTGGGGTTAGGCTCAGGCAGGGCTCGGTTATCTTGGATCCCGGCGTGTAGTGTACAAAAGCATCTCGGGGCCTAGTTTAGGTTTTCCCCAGAATTTCAGAAGCTCGGGTTCCGGACGTGCTCACAGTTTGGGTGGTGGGAGGACTGTCGAGTCCTGAGAGCCCCCATTTGCACTGTTTTCCACTTTAGTGTGGCAACGTTTGCATGTGTCAAGGAGGTTGTACAGATGGCGAATCGGTCTTTTTATAGCCGGAGCTTTTGAATTTTGACCCAGTCACTTAACTGTAGACAAGTCGTTACCTCTCCGTTCTTCACTTTCCGCATTTCAAAATTGGGGATGATAATAAGTACTTATCTCCTAGAATTGTGACGATTAAATCAGATAATATATGTAAAGCACTTAACCTTGCCCCTGGTGAGTAGAAAGTGTTCGTTAAGTCTGGAGCTAGTGTCTCCTGGTACTCAAAGGTAAAGAGTAGGCTCAGAGGTGCACAGTAAATACCTTTTAAATCAAGTATAAGGGCTGTACATGTAACCAGCAGGATGTCTCTGACAAAGTCATTTAAGTAGGAGGGAGGTGGGGGTGTGCTGTTCTTTGCTAAGGTATATTTTTCTAAATTCTAAGGGTGTGACAGATGTCTTGTGTGAAGCTTGTGACCAGTTGGGATGGGCAAAGCCCACCAAGATCCAGATTGAAGCTATTCCTTTGGCCTTACAAGGTAGGTTGAAATTAAATATGTGACCTGGTACAGCTTTAATTTGAAGTTATACTCAATTAAATACTTAGCACTTTTGAGAACTATTGTTTGCATACTTCAAGTGAAGTAAAGATATGGTCACTAAAGATATGAAGTTTGGGCTTCTTGGCTTTTGAAAAAGTTAGTCATTCTGCAGTTTTACTGAACTTACTTTCTTTTTATTTTTTATTTTTTAATTTTTGAGACAGGGTCTTGCTCTGTCACCAAGGCTAGAGTGCAGTGGCACGATCATAGCTCACTGCAGCCTCAAACTCCTGGGCTGGAGCTATCCTCCTGCCTCAGCCTCCCTAGTAACTAGGAATACAGGTGTGCGCTACCATGCCTGGCTGATTTTTCTATTTTTTGTAGAGA